>JAOWCC010001634.1:102107056-103307056 GCA_030867875.1 Actinernus sp. WN-2022
AAGAATATTTCCGGCAACCACTGTACCAGATCTACAAATACACCACTTTTTCTGGAGGTATAAATGACGACCACTTCAACTGCTGCCGACATACTGGTAACAATTGCAAGATGATCCATCTCTTCAACGTGCGTTCCGTAGCCATCTCTTCCCGTACACTTCTCCTTGCACCAAAACTCGGTTACCTTAGCCCTACAATTTGCGTTTTACTGACCGAGATAATCGACAAAATGACTCAGTGAAGTCTAAGATTATTTCCGAGCGATCGAAACAACTAAACATCGCCAAGGCGCTCCTTTTTCAAGTAAAGCTGCTCGACAGGAAGCGTTGTTAAATGTCTGAACCTAGAGCTACTTAATGTTTGACAGATCACACATTTTACCTTTATTTGGTAAAGAAAAACTCGATATATAACTACAAACCGGCCAGCAGTACCGGCGGATATACGCGGCTTTGACCACGCAAATATTCGCGCGAAAGAATCAAATAATAGCGCACGCATAAATTACTTCACAAAATGAGCCCGCGTTACATGCTTGAAATTTTGATTAGATTGGCGCGCGAATTGCTCGTGGGGTACATAATAATAATATATTTTTAATATGCATAGGTAAAGTACTGTCTTATCTATGTTACAATTGGTATGGTGATATATTAAGAAATATAGCAATAATAGAAGTAATCGTAATTTGAATGCGCTTACATGTAAATAGGAAAACTATATGGCCAAACCATATTTAAATATAACTGTTCTTGAAGCGTTCTGTGTTTACTCTGGGCATGCGTCGGTTTTATTCCGTAAAGCATAAGTAGTAAGTTTAAATTTAAATTTAGGGATAATATATAGATCTTAGTGGGTGCGAGGACTGTGCTTCTTTTTTAAATACGCGTGTCGCTATTTTCCATGTATTTCTCTTCTATCTCAGGGTGTTGTTTTTGCAGTTTTGTTTTAAAGAAAATTATATGAAGGTTCAATTCGATTGACAGCCAGTGTTCCTTTGGTGGTTTATGTATAAAGTATTGAAAATTGAAGCTGTGGTAACAAGCTATTGATGTTGTTCATGTTTGTGTTATTATTTTGCTGTTGTAGTGCATGATGAATAAGTTGTTGCTGAAGGTCTGTATCGTTTTTACCATCGGTTTGAAGGTAAGTATGATAATATGAGAAGACACTTCCTCACGTTTTGATTCTCCTCAAGTTTTATTGAATGCGAATTCAGGCTGGCGATTCCGACGTTACTAATAGCGACTCCAAAACAGTTCCAGCATTCTCGACGCCAGACCGAACACTGATGACGGTAAAATCCAATATGGCGGCACGCGGGAAATTCAAATGAGTTTTATAAAAGGAAAATTTGTCCATAAATGACACCTAGTGTACAATTTACAGAAGGCAAACACTGCAATATATTGTTTCCTGTCATATTTAAGCAGCATGCATAATTCCCCGTTGTGTACTTTAATCGAAAATACATAAATTGGCGTTATTCACGTATCTCGTTTACTACATCATTAATGCTGAATGAAACGTCGGTGGTATTCTAGTAAATGTGTTCTATATTCAGATCTCTGGAGCAAGCGTGACCTGGTGTAACGAGCTAACTCCAGAAGAAAAAGAACAATGTAAATTTGAAAGGTAATAATTCTAATCAATTGAATAAATGTTTGTATTGAAACTACCGTCACCATTAATTCACTCTTTTCACCTGGTAGCCATCTTGGATTCGAAGCGAGGCAATCCTTGTTTTTCCAATGCTAGCCTCGCACTGAGGGATATCAGATCGAGTTTAGCCTAGCACAAAACAAAGGATTGCCTCGCTTTGAAACTAATATGGCCACCGGGTAAAAAGAGTGAATACACCAGTTTACGGTTCATGCGCAGTTGTACAAATTGTCCTTATTTGGCGGGGAGGCAGACGTTAGACAATAATGGTGGCTCGCCAGTTGAAACAAAAGACTTGAACAACTGCGCATGTACGGTAAACTGGTCTATAGTCCAATTCATAGTTCTCGGACCGCCATTTCGAAAGGCAATCAAGCCTTGTTGATATCGAGGCTGGAGATGACTAGATACAAGTCTATAATTAAGCTGTCTCAGCATGCTAATAAAAATATATCCATACTCATAGAAAGAGGGTTTGTATTTCCATCCTATGTTACTCTAGGAGGGCCATTATGTAAACTACTGGGCTACCAGTAATAATGTATTTCCCTCCGTTAATAAAGTCGTATTATTATTATTAAGGCTTCGTTACCTTACCGGAGAACGAGGAATTGGACCACTCACCGTTATAAGCCACACCCTTAACTTTGACAACCTCACAAACTCATATTTTAAGTCTGAAAATGTTTTGGAAAAGTCTCACCTATAAGCCGCATCATGATTTTTAGCGATTTTTCGCTAACACCAATTGCGCCGAGTCAAGTTTGGAGTTTCTGCCTCTCAAATCCCTGCTACAGTTCATCACCCTGGCAAAAATACTGAATAATCAATGCTAAACAGATGCAAGTCCTTCTCCGACGAGTTTTGGTCGCAATTTTGAAAGTAGACTGCTGAACACAAGATTTGAAGGCTCCAATATGACGGACAACGAAGTCCATGTTTTCGCGAGTTTCGGAGCATATTTTGAAACGTTTTTGGAACGTATTCACCTATAAGCCGCACCACTAACTTTAATTTGGGGAATTATTTTCACAAGTTTCAACATTGTGTGGCAAAATACTGCGGCTCATAAGTGGTAAAGTATGGAGTGCAGACTTCATTCGTTCGAGTCAGATAGCTGTAACATGTACAGAAGAGTAAAAACTTCCAGCACTCACTATCAAGTATTTATAGTAAGCCTGTAACGTATAAAGAATTGATAGTCAAGCCTATAAGCGGAGCTCCAAGTAGATAATACTTCACTTTCAATAAGATTTTTTTTCCAAGCAGTAAATACATCAATCCCAAGATATTTGAAATTCAGAAAGCTAGCTCTTATAAAAAAAAATTAAAACATAGATATTTCGGTCTTCGTGACGCCTCACTGAATAGCTCAGCTGGTAGAGCACGGTCAAGAGTGCGAGAGGTCGCGGGTTCGAAACCCTGCAGCCGCGTTCTGTTGGCTTGTCTCCTTCCTCTTGTAATCAATATGAGGGGGACGTGAAAGAACCTGTTGTAGGCGATTGTCTCCCGGCACAACACTGCACGGCAGCACTTTGCGCGCCACAATAGCAGTCTGTATCTCAAAGCGCATTTGAATACATATTTGTATACACGCATACATACACGCATACACACACACATATATATGACGCATGTAAACACAAAAGGCGCCTTAGCAAGGAACACTCATTTTGTGTTAACATGTCTCATCTTGTGTAGAATTCTCGATTTCCTCAGTTTAAAGCGCTGATAACTGATATTCTAGGTTTCAATGATAGTCAAATGACACTTGCTTCCATTTATAGCCTTTCTATCCCATAATTTCCTTGTTTGAGATTTGGAATTTTTCGAGATTTTCTACCTTATCACCTTTTTCCAGTTGATCAACTAAAAGTGACATTTTGAGGTATTTCTAATGCCCAGGAGCGGCTAAAACGCAGTCGACAGTTGTTCTATAGACAAAGACGGTTCTTTTGCTGCAAACCGCATTAAAATCCATCAAGATCTAGAGCAACAGCGGCCAGTTGAAACTGAAACGGTGCACATATTGACGCATGTGAACACAAAAGGCGCCTTAGCAAGGAACACTCATTTTGTGTTAACATGTCTCATATATATATATATATACACACTCGTTTTCAAAAACATTGCTTTTGATTTATATATATATACCTTTTGTTCTTCATTGTCTTAGCTGTCAAATTTGACAAGAATACAAAAGATACATATATATATATATATTTATAGGTGGTTAACGTTTTGAATCGTTTCAACTTCATTTGTGTTTATTTATATAGTTTTTGTGAAGGAGAATTCAAGCGTTTGATGCTTGTGACAAGTTATATATATATATATATATATATATATACTGTTCACATATATATAATTTGCGCTATAAATGAATGAATACTCCTCGGCTTATGTTGAAATGACTGAGAATGCAACTGTTATTGAAACACGACACGGAAGAGAAAGAAATACAATAAACAGTAGCAAAAAAAACATGAGAATAAGACAAGAAAAGAAAAAAATTAAAGCTCCCACCGGAGAGTCGAACCCATGTCGGTCGAGTTTCAGCGCGAGGTATTAGACCATCACGCACACATTTGAGGTCACTACCAGCCATTTCGAAGCGCTTTGTTGAGGTTTGTGAATTCAAATTGTGCAAACTCCTCATCAAAAGGAAGAAAATGAGGATTTCAAAAGCATTTCATCACTGGGAATAGTTAATCGGTGACGCCTCGTCGATCGACAGCTATTTTGACCATATTTTAAGGTGAAAATCATCATCAATAATAGGACATGCAAACACATAAACAACTTACTTCAATTTGTTAAGTGGGAAAGGAGCAGAAATTTCCAAGAACGACGTACTCTTATAAATGTTATTCACTGAAACGTATAACTTCGCAATATCCTAAACTATGAATTTGTTAATTCTTCGACATGTTAAAATGCGAATTCAAACCATAATTACTGGTCTACTGACAAAGAGTAGAAGAACAATAATCATACTTGAAATTGGGTAATAATAGCCCACTTTCCAGATATGCTTCACTTGTCACGCACAACGGTTTCAATATGAGGCACTGGGGTACATTAAATTTGATATTCTTTTCCGAAGAATAGAAACATTTACTCCGGAAACCTATTGAAACCTTTGAGCGTGACAAGCGAAGCATATATGAAAAGTGGGGTATTTACCTTTGTTGAGTCTTTTTCTCCCACCCCACCCCCTCCCCAGCTGCTACAACACCCCCCACTCCCTCCCCAGCCGCTTCCCCACTCCTTCTTTCTTAGGTTTTCAAGTAATAAGTGATTGCCTTTTGTATGCATTTAACAGTATACAGACTTCCACTGACGACAATAAGGAAGTGGAATGGATCCAGAGGTGTGTTGTAAAATACTTCTGTTTACAGCCACAGCCAGGACTTCCCAACAAGTTCCTAAAACCACAGTTTTCAGAGGATTTAAAAAAACCTGGCTTGTTTGCGTACTTTGAGGTAGGTTTATTTCGATAGTTTACTTTTGCTGAGTTAATAAATGCACACATATTACTCTGTTTCGCTTTACGATGGAGCTTCTTTCTTCTTCGGTTTGGACACAGAAAGAATGTCACGTTACTTTGGACACAATAGGGAAATAATGAATTAAATATCAAAACAATGTTATAGTATTAATAGTTCTCATTCTTATATAGAGCGGATTTCGTTTGAGTAGTTACCGTACCGCATGCCATGACATTGAAATGGTTTGCCTATTGTTTGTCGCCTTCTAATCCAATCAAATTATAGAGTTACGGAAAGTTACGATGCGTACAGAGAGCGGATTTCGTACGATTGGGCATGATACGGCAATGACTTACGGCACGGTTACTGTACGGCATGCCGTGACATTGAAATGGTTTTCCTATTGTTTCTGTCCTGTGTTTTTTTAAATTCATAATCTTTTTATTTTCAACATTTTAACAATTTTACAATTTGACAAACATTTACAATATACATTTTTGTCATTTTTTTTACAACACTACACTACAATAATATTATCTCCATACACTCTTCAGTACACCATACACAATATACATATAGTCGTTACAAGGCCATGTTGGATGCTATTTTTACAATACAATTTATAGCTGACATGGAGGGAGGAACGTTTTTAGTATAGAAAAGTAAGAAAATCTACCCGCTTTTGAAAATACATATCAAGCTTGTTTTTCCGGGTTGCAAACTAACTTGATTCTCTTCCCAAAAAAAATTCAGATTTGTCATTGGCTTTATATTTTTATTGCGACAGAAATATATATAGCGCTTCGCAATGATAATAATCAAATTGATTAAAACGCGATTGCTAATTTCTCCTACAGTCCCTAACAAAATTTGAATTTCATTGACTTCGCCTTGTATTATATTCAATGACTTCAGAGTATTCTCTATCTCTACCCAGAAGGGCTTCACAAATTTACATTGAACAAATAAATGTTCGAGTGTTTCACCATCCCCTGAGCAAAAAGTACAGAAGGGAGACTGTACTAATTTTATTTTGTACAGTATCTTATTGCAATATAATATTCGATTGATAATTTTCCGCTGAAACTCTATAAGTTTCGTATCGATTGTTGTTTTAAAAGGAAGGATATATATATATATATATAGTTCTTTCCAATTAAATTCATGGTTCGCGTATTCATGTTGATATTTGAACTTTGCAGTTGGACTAATAGCAATTCTGCTTATAAAAATATCATACACTTTCTTAGCGTTCATGTTATTAAATGTGATGCACTGATCTCCTATCATAAGTGTTTCAGTTCCTAGTTCATCATTAGGAAGCATAAAACAATCCGTAGGCGTACCTTTTCTTAAAATTGTTTTCCAACTGGTTGGAATAGATTGTAGCATACCAAAAAGGAGAAAATAATCCGAGGGAGTTAGCACGTAAAACCTACTTTTGAGATTGTTATATTGACAAATCTTTCCATATTGATCAGTTATAGTTTTGAGTCTTATAATCCCCATTATAACGAGATCCTAGCTCTTTGTAAACTGATTATTTCCCTATTGCAATATAATCTATTATTCCATAGTACTTGCTCCAATATTTGTTCGTAGTTTGCTATTTGACTTTGTTTAAAGAGACTCCAAGCATTAAAACACTCTATATAAAATGTAGGGAGTCTGGCTGGTAATATTTCCTGAGAATAGTTGCAATTTAATAGAATCGGACCCCCACCTTTCCTTAGATAATGAGGTAGAATAGTTTTCCAGAAACATGGGTAATCTTCCGTGAATCTTTTCAAAAAAAGTTTGGGATCGTATTAGCGTTTCTAAGTGTAGCATTCTGATACCTCCCTCGTTATACTCATTAATTATTGCTAATCGTTTTACTTTCTCTTTCCATTCCAAAGAAATTCATGCATAATAGTGTTGAGTTCCTTGCAGATATCTTTATCACAAAAAAACTACTGTAGCTCGGTATGTTAATTTTGATATAACAAAGGTTTCAAGGATTTGAACTTTTCCGTACTGTTAAATTTCTCCATCTCCAAAGATTTAACACTTCTTTTATCGATTCAATAACCGAATCAAAATTTAACTCCTTACTTTTTTTGTAATCGTAAGTGAAATAAACTCCTAATATTTTCATGGGTTCGTCTACTTTCTTAAGCAGGAGGTCCTCCTTCGGACCATGACGGCTTTGGCCTAACCACATGGCCTCGGTTTTTTCTTTATTAACCTTTAAGCCAGATATGTGTTCAAATTGTAACAATTATTCTACCAAATATATAATTGTATGCTTTTTTGTCACGTAGAAAAACTGTCAGGTCATCCGCAAACATGATTAGCTTGGCCTCCTGGTCTGAAAGTTGAAGTCCGTTTATTTTTTCATTGTTTCTTATGTGGGAAGCCAAGGTCTCTCTAAAGCAATAATGAAAAGATAGGGACTTAACTGATCTCCTTGTCGGACACCGCTTTCCACTTTAAAAAAAGCAGTACAAATACCATTGTTCATCACACAGCTAGATAAATTAGTATTTAAAACCTCAATCCAACGAATGAAGGAAGGGCAAAAATTAAAATGCTTTAGAGCTTTAATCAAGTAATTTATGTTTAACGAATCAAAGGCTTTTTGAAAATCAATTGCTACCAAAAGGCCCGGAATATTCTCATTTTCACTCAACCGGCTATGATGTCATCAATCGATCTTACCGCGACGTAAATTGATCGGCTTTTCACATATGCGTGCTGATCCTGATGAATAATATCCGGTAACACTTTTTTAAGACGAAGGGCAAGTGCTTTTGTGCCAATCTTTGCAATCAACATTAATTAACGATATAGGCCTCCAATTTTCTAAGTCACGTCTATCTTTATCTTTCCCCCCGATAATTTTAATAATTGCTTGTTTGTGAGAGGTGGAGAGTTCTCCATATTCGTAGGCATAATTCAGAGCATCTACTAGATGGCTTCCTAACAAAGGCCAGAAGATGTGATAAAATTCTACTGCTATTCCCCGGTGACTTATTTTTTGGACATTGTTGTAAAACACTCGGCTACTGACAGTTTTCCTTCGCAAATTAATATAGCCTGCTCACTCAGTTTAGGAGTTTTTAAACTTCCGAAAAAACCCACTTCTGTTGCCGTTCCATCATCCTCTGTTTTGCTCTCATACAGGTCATGATAAAACTGTTCGAGCTCTTTCATTATAACTTGTGGTTGTGATGTTAATTTATTCTCTTTGGTAAATATTTTTCTTATCCAGTTCTTTTTAAAACTATGATTTTCTAAATTTAAAAAGAACTTATTATTTTTCTCGCCGATTTCATACCAGTTAACTCTAGACCTAACTATATTACCTTCAACGATGTAATTCAAACATCCCTTCGTAATCTAGCCGCATTAACTCAAGCTCCGCTGTTAACCTTTCAGATGGATTTTTGTCACATCACTCTTCGCAAGCTTTTAGCCTTTTCTCTACGTCTCTATAGAGCAACTTTTGTAATTTCGCCTTTTCTTTACTATATTTGATTGTAACATGACGTATTTGTACTTATCCCAGGTAACTCGTTTGTCCGTTACGTCGCCGACTTCTTCCATTCATTGTAAATAATTGTTTTTAATTAACCTACATCAGAATTGGCATCATCAGCAAGACTAGCATTAAATGTCCAATAAAATGAACCTCGAGATTGCTCGGGAATGTCGTTTATATCTAAGATAATAGCCGAGTGATCAGATTTAATCGATGGAATTATATCAACTTTTTCAGTGAAGAACATCGCCAATCAACTGTCTCCATGTAAAACGCTTCGTAATTGGATTTCGTAATCTCCAAACGTCAATAAGATTGTACTGTGTGATCAAATCTTCAAATTCTTTGACTGACTTTTTTAATGATGGCCTTCCTTTATTACAATCTAAATCTAAATTCCTATAAATATCCATATCACCACCATTATTATTTCAGCCGGATCGGTATTATTAGTTCCCACTGCATTAATTTGAGAATTGAGTTGTTTAAAAATTGCATTGTTCCGTTTCAGAGTTAGGTGCATTGATCAAAAGAAGAGGCGTTTCTTGAACAATTGCATTGAGAATTATATAGCGCCTATTATTATCACAATGGGCTGATTTGACTTTAAAATCTAAGTCATCCTTCAATAAGATCATCACGCCTTTGCTGTGCACTGTACCATGCGAAAAGAATATAGATCCCTTCCATTGTGTTTTCCAAATATTTTCGATATCTTCAGAGCTATATGTTTCTTGTAAAACATAATATCTCGATTTAACTTCTTAATCCAAGTAAATACGGATTTGCGCTTTTCGGGATTGCGAAGCCCTCGAACATTTAGCGAAAGTAAATTGAAATTTAAGTTACTCAGTTTCAATCAAAAGGATAGTGTTTGCTTTGTTTTAGTTTGTTCACTAAATCCTTTGGGACATCCTCCATAACATAACGTAGTAAGTTGCATGCAAATTTCAAACTATGTTTGAATATGTAAGATATAGTAGTCTGAATATTTAATGGTTTTCTACTAACTGCCTGTCCACAAAGAGTTTATCGGGTTCTGCCCTACGAAAAAATGCTTGTCGAAATGCCTTTTTTGCCTCCTTCAAAATGGGTAGGAACTATTGCCTCCTTTCGGAAAATCCGGTGAAATGCCCATGCCTGTATTTTTCAAGGCTCCAACTTTCGAAAATATATACTCCCTGTCGGGGTATCGCAGGAAACGAGCTATCAACTGCCGTGGCTTTTTCTTGCTTGGATCAAACTCCTACAAGCCGCTTCTAGTGAGGCAACTTGGTGTTGTAAATCATTAACTTTATCGTCCACATTTGACAATTTCATATCCATAGCCTCCAGTCTGCCTTCGACGTTTGTCAATTTCCTTATAACTATATCCATTTTGACCGAAAGATCTTCCGCCATGTTAAGGGCCTCGAGTATCTCGTCTTGCTCGCCTCTTTCCTCTGCGCTTATCAGCTTAATTAGTCCGCTTGTCTTCCAGACTAACTTCAGTTTCTGAACCCGAACTACTCTTTGTTGACTTTCTTTTGAGATTTTGTAGAAATTCCACAAAAAAAATGCATCAAAAACGTGGCCTCACTCCTCCATGTCAGTATATCTGTCCTGTTGATCCAATCAAATTACAGAACGGCACGATTGCATTGATCCAATCAAATTACAGAACGGCACGATTACATTGTTCCAATCAAATTACAGAACGGCACGATTACAGTACGGTTACGATAGTTACAGTACGGCTACACACATACCGTATTTTTGTCGGCAAAGTTTCAATTGTTTTTACCCACTACTCATACGAACTCCGCTGTACTGTTTAGCCGTATTTCTTTCCCACTCATACGAAATCTGTTATATGTATGTGAAGAGAACATCAGTTACATCAGTTCTCTTCACATTGTCAAGTCATCTGTGCATCTATAAGGGACAGCTGCACGGCAGAATGGAATATATTTGTTAAATACGCGTGTTTATGTACGAATGTACAAATGTATGGCTATGGAAATCAATTATATACATGCAATATACTTGCAATTTATTTAGTATCTCTGTATTTAGTGTTTATATAGTATTTCAGTTAGTATTGAGAATTAGTATTTCATGATTTTTCGATTTATTATTGCATAAATCTAATTGTATCATATTTTAACATATATTAGCTTAAGTATCTCAGTTAGTTTTTTTTGTATATATGTCTACATAATTTCCTCTTAGGGGATTTGCCTAGTAAGGACTCCTCCGGTTCCATTGCAAATCCCCTATCTCCATATTTAGTGCATTGTTTAGTATTATACATATCCCGTTAGTGCTATATTTATTATTCTTCGCCATAAACTGAAAAACAGAATGATTTTATTTCAGAATGCAGCCCTGCGGATTGAGAGTTTCTTTCTTCGTAACTCGGACTGGAAAGCTACCAAGAGCAATGAAGTCTTTAGAGCCGGTGATTGCAGTAAACTTTTAGCCATAACTGATGCCCGATATCTCTATGTTACCTATGTTCTCTTCATACAGAGCGAGAGAAAGCTTGTTGCCTGTTCTGAAACGTCCGATAATAAAATCAAACTTCCAACTGCAGTGTGCTTTCTACGCCCGTACGGTAGCGCCTCGTGTACTTCTGATTACGATGTCGGACTGGTTGGGCACACATCGGGACTCTTAACGGTAAAATTTAACATACACTTTGATACGATATTTAAGAAGCCATCGGAAGAAGTGTTTGATACCAATGTCTATGCTTACACTCTTGAATACTCGATGCCTGAACTGTTTTCCGGAATGACTGGTTACTTCATGAGAGTGGTCCCTTATTTGGATCTCAAGCCGTGGTATCAGATGCAAGAGCTGGCGAGTGCGTATTTTAAGGTAAGAATTCAAATCACAATTTATATGAGCTCTGTAATTAATAATCATAGTAATGCTAACATTAATTGATTCTAAATATCTCCCTGTCCAAACGCTGCTCTGCACCGTTTCAGCAACCCAGTTGATTGGGCGATTTCCGATTTCTGAGGCAACTTTAAGATATTTTAGTCATTTTTTATGGCATTTTCAGTTAAGGGCCGATCCGCACTAGCGACTTGTGATATTAGTCCGAAATGAGTGGCATATCTATCAATCATCTGAAATGTTGAGTGCGGGCGCAATTTTGCAACGCGACAACAACTTGCTGCATCGAGCAAACTTAAACACTAATTGACCACAATAGGCTGAAATGTCAAAATTCCACATTCGTCAAATGATGATCAAATTTTGTTGTGTTTTTGTCGTGCTACATTTACGGGAAAATAAACAACAAGAAGCTGCACGCAGCTTTAACTCGGACGGGCTTTTGCATTCAACTTTGACATTGTTTGAAAGCTGAATCCTTGTTTTTTATCTATTTACATTTATGCAAAATAGCTTCTATGTCCCGAACAACGCGAACTAACGAGAAAACGCGCGAATGAAAGGCGGAACTGACTTCCGGCTTCCAGTTGCATTGCGTAGCCTGGCAAGTTGATAAGCTTTCTATTTAGACTTTCACTGTGCGGACGACCTTTTCGCCATATCTCGTTCCAGTTTAAGACGGCGCGACTAAGCGTAAACAGCGTCACTCATTACAGTTTGTCATGATTTTAACTCGTGGATGCACGCATGTGCAGAACGAGTTATTGGAGTTATGTGGATGCGAGATAATGTATTCATCGTTTTTTTCTGTGGATCGACGACTAGCCGTTGGCTTTCCGAATGAGGTTTGATTTTCCGAAGATATATTGACGGACGGTTCATCGTACGCGTCCAAGGTTTCGAGTTATCGGAGACGATGCTTTGATGCTTTCGAAAGGATTTGGTCATGTTGTTAAAGGTAAATATTCCGAAATGACCGCTACAGCTATTTTGTAAAAATACAAATATTCGTTCGGGTTTACGAGGAGACCGAGCGTGTTTCGCTTAGCTCAGCAAGTCAGGCGATTTTATACGTCGTGGACATCAAAAAATATGGCGGTCTGGATCGTGCATGTGCTGCAAACCTTCAATACTGGACTGAATTAAGCCAAGATCGGAGGTTTTGTCAGCGTTTATACCGGTGAGTTGAAACTATAAAGTGAACCATTCTCTGGTCTCTGCAAAAGTTCTCTTATTATTTAAGTAACAATGTTTTTGGAGAAATCATGATCTGGTATAAAGAAGGTGCACGTACTCGGTCAGTATAATCTGCAGACTGCAGACTGGGTATAAAATGCAAACTGCACACTCGGTATCAAATGCAGACTGGGAAATAATATATAAATTACCTTTATATCTTCTTTATTGGGCAAGTTCTGTTGAAATGTTACCCCTCGACCTCGATATAGAACATCACGCTCGAATTTTCATTCAAAATCAATGCTGACCGCAACTAAACCTCAAATAATAACGCAATAGTATCTATTCCAAGAGCGGAGATTAGGGGGATTGGAGCGAGAACAAAAAGAGAGGGGGGAGGGGGTGGGGAGGAGAGGAAGAGAGAGCCTGCCGGCTACCCATTGTTATTTTGATAACTCTCGGCCTCAGAAGGCCGCGTATTGCTATTGGCTAAAATGCGTGATTGACATAAATCATTGGCATGCGATAAGAGCAGAAACCAATTAGTATGGCGACAAACATACCGAGAATTCCTTCAGCGATGAATTTAAAGAAAGAATTACAGATCTTTTGTAATGAGATCGAATTTCGCGATGAGCTGAAGAACCCTGTATCGGAACTCCACAAGCGTCTTCCTTGACGAAACGCATACGGTTGAAACATGGCCGGTGTGTTCGAGGAACCCCTTACCAATATGCCTGATATGGGCCATATATGGCCCTTGTATGGGTTTTGTATGGGCCCATTCAAGTTCCATATATGGGTATGTGATGGGTTGTGAATGGGATTTGTATGGGCCATATGATTCCCATATATGGGTTACATGCTGTCTAAATGGCAATATTGTCAAACCCATATATGGTCCATATCTGGTCCATACATTGCCCATATAAAAGTATATGGGAAAAGTATGGATTTGTCTAAAATCCAGATGGTTCCCATATATGGCCATATGGTTTTCATATATGGGGAGTATATGGGTAAGATTAATTATTTCTAATATTTAGGGATGGGTAATACATGGGTTGTGAATGGGAATACTTTGGGTAGCATATGGGATAAGCGTGGGAGTGATATGGTGAATATATGGGAGAAGCCATTGTCCCAGACTTTTTCCATATAAAAACAAAACACTTGCCATACGTTTCCCATACAGAATCCATAGGTTTCCCATATAAATGCCATATGAAACCTGTACCATTTACATAGTATACCCATACAATTTCCATTCTATTCCCATTCCTTGCAAATTTACCCATATCATTACCATATCTTACCCATACCTTTGCCATGATGCCCATGCCTTTACCATACACCACCCATGTCATTACCATATATCCTCCATACAATGCCCATGTCATTACCATACAATGCCCATGTCATTACCATACAGTACCCATGTCACTACCATACAGTACCCGTCACTACCATACAGTACCCATGTCATTACCATACAGTACCCATGTCATTACCATACAGTTCCCATGTCATTACCATACAGTTCCCATGTCATTACCATACACTTCCCATACCCACATCTGATTAATTACCATTCATTATCCATACAGTACCCATGTCATTACCATACAGTTCCCATGTCATTACCATACACTTCCCATGTCATTACCATACACTTCCCATGTTATTACCATACACTTCCCATGTCATTACAATACACTTCCCATGTCATTACCATACACTTCCCATGTTATTACCATACACTTCCCATGTCATTACCATACAGTTCCATACCCACATCATTACCATACATTCTCCATACAATACCCATGTCATTACCATCCATATGATGCAGTAACATACAAAAATGTACCCATGATATCCATAAATTGTTTTGCTTCCCACCCCCAGTATACTCTAGCAGCTGTGCAATGTACCTAATCCTTTGCTGTACAAGTACATGCAGTTGCCATGTCTTAATTCATATAAATATTAGAACTCTCAACCATAATTCAATTAACAATGTCTTTATTTTCATTGATACCATGGTATAAACACATACATGTAGATGTCTAACATGTATTACACAGAAGAAAATTATTATAAATTTATGAGTGCATCAAACTACTATATTTAAAGTTTGTGACATACATGTACAGTACGTTATATATTTTCAACAGCAAATATACAAAGTACTGTTGTTCTAAACACTGTTACAATCTTGTACCAAGCATTATTTTCGTTGGTATTTAATACACAAGTTGCATGTGCCATTTTCCGTGATTATAAGCATGCAGGCAGTTACTTTAAAATGTGTTTAATTTATTAATTAAGCCGCTTGTACTAGATAATAAGTTATTATGACTTATTAATATTGATTTGAAGAAGATCTAACATGTCTATAATTGTATATAAATCGAATCTACTGTATCATTGTTGGAAAGAACCATATACATGTAGCTTTATTATGCTTAAATTAACAGACTTGATGATCTTGCATGCTTTCTATGATAAGTGTGATAATATAGTTGACTCAGGGCTAATTCCCTCACTAACTTCATATACATGTATCTGCAGCCATTATAGTTCACCAGGAAATTCTCTCCAATTCTGATTGGATATTGATCAAATGATGGGCAGGCACTATTATACAAATATAGTGTGCCCATCAAGGAACCTATATAGTACATCTGTAGTGAACTATCGGCTATTAGTGTATACCACACCAGTGAATAGTGCTCTTCGCACGCTCTGATTGGCTAATCAAACAGTGAATAAGATTTCATATTCAGCTCCGAGCGAAGCAGTGATCACCTTACACAAGTTTTTGTCCAATTGACAGAAAATAATATAACTATTTAGTGCTGACTATTCACTAATGTGTGGTACATATATACTTATTACTAATTAAAACAAGTGGCTCTGACTTTGGTGAATAATTGTTAAATAGTTTCCCATGGAAATTTCATGTTCTGAAACCAACTATAAGTCTGAGCACGCAGTTCAAGGGCTTATAAAATTATGCTACTTTTAAGAACATCAAATTTCCAAGGGAAACTATCAGCCAATAGTCCGGAGATCGACGGACACACTATTTGTCATTATTGTTCATTACAAAATTCTCTTCCGCCCTCAGGGTGCTACCACCTGTTATAGTTGACCACAACATTTTGGTGCACACTCATTGTCTAAAACCGATCACTAGACGTGATAGTTGTCGTCCATGGATGGAAACTATAAGGCGTTATAGTTCACCAGAAAATTTTGGCATGCACTCACTATAAGCTAAAAGTGATCAGGTGACGTCATACTTATCATCCGTGGATGCGAACTATCAGTGCCCGCTGAGAGCGGAAGACAATGTTGTGATGAACAATAACGACAAACAGACTGGGTTTGTCTTGGAACTATCGGCTGATAGTTTCCTTTGGAAATTTGATGTTCTTAAAATTAGGCGCATATAAGCCCTCAACAATTTTGTGATGAACAATAACGACAAACAGTGCCTCATAGCTTAATTAATATAAAAAAAAATACATGCAAGGCTTTGATCAGGTCTTAACTCACTAATTCAATTTGTCAATTTGACTATTAAATTGAAGATCACCTTTGTGTAGTTTTATTTGGTTATGACTTCTTATAAACTAAAATGGTTTGTGCTTCCAGTAAACTTTCTCGACCTGAAAGAAAATGAAAATCTAAAAGTTATGTTTAATTATCCACCTTCAGGAGGGTTTAATGCTACTGAAATATAGCAATATGAGGGAAATGAAGAATGGTGCAGCAAACAATAATATTACTGCATGGTCCTAACAACCATGCAGCAGTAATGTTTACCAGTTTACTGGCTCCTAATATAATGAAAACCCTGCCTTAAATTAGCACAACCATTTATATGCTGCCTTTTTAACAGAGAAGTTTCAGTCTTACAGCCAAACGAATCTGACCACTGGCAGTGTAACCTAGCACCCCTAATTTTGGGCTTAAGTCGATCAGTGCAGGCAGAAGAACTCAGACTCAGATCTCGCATGGTAACTACATGTAGTTAGAAAGTAGCAAGGGAGGAAACTAAATTCAATTGTATAATTGAGTAAGAAATAACCAGGTCCCGTTTCGACAAATTTGATATTTTTTTTGCTACCTGCAACAATTCTTTCCTTTTCAGAGAGGGGTGCTAGCCAATGTTTTAATGAAATGATTCATTTCAAAACACTGAAATAGGAGTACAATATTTTTTGACAAATGGCTCGATGTTCACCGCACAATACATGGAACGGAAGTAATTTCGCTGAGATGACTGACAACCTTGAACGATTGATTATAGTGACATCAGTAGGGAGAAGAGACAAAAGCAAAATTGTATTTACTGTATTTTCGTAAGCCAAATTCCAATTATTGTACTACTGTGTATAGACTGATCATCTGTGCCTCTGCTAGTGGAATCTAAGAGTGATTTGGGAAAGTTTAATATTATTTTCAAGTCTTCAAGTATCCAGTTGACTGGCGATGAGGACATTTTGAATCAGTGAATGAAAACAGAACCAAAATTTTTGTCTTAATTAATCCCACTGGAATATTAATTTAACTTACAATATAACATTATGTAATTATCCTGGGAACATAAAGTGCATGGGAACAATAAGGCTGTAGATGTCAATCTTAATGATACTAGTTACACTTACATGGAGCATATGGTAAAGATTGCCCACAATGCATTGCTGCTATGAGCATGCTCAAATGATCAATGTGACTTTAGTTTCCTCCCTTCTCATATTAGAAACTACAATGATGTAGTCAGGGGATTAGGCCGCTAGCACGTGAGGGATCTGAGTCAGAGTTCCTCTGCCCGTGCAGAGTCTAAGCATGAGATTAGGGTGTTAGGAGATTCATTCGGCCAAAAGACTGAAGCTTCTCAAGCTCTGTTTAAAAGGTCAGCATATAAATGGTATGTGTACATGTATTAAGTTAGAACTCCCTGTGCTTCGAGGTACAACATGGGCTAAATTTCTCTTTATCAATAGACAAATTAATAAACTTTCCTCATTTTATTTTATTTTGGATTCCCTAAGTACTTTCCTATGTTGACATCTTACTCAAAAACATTTTGAAAGCCCCATGTACATATATACATGTAGCTGCCTGTGCCCTAGTGAGGGGACTATGATTTACTGATTGGACCTGAAAATTAAGGGGGGCTGCTAAATATGTTGCTCTCTATCCCGACCTTTATACTCAGTCAATGGCCCCAAGGAGTCAATGTTTTTTTTATCACGTGACCACTTTCAAATTACAAGACAACAAGCAAAAAATCTAGCAGGGGTTGGGCTCACATCAAATATGTAAAGCCCCCATCACATGACTTTTGTAAATGGTTTTGAAAGGAAATCATGCAGGGACCCTTAGCTTACAGGTCATAATTATGATAATACCATGATCGCCTCGGATTCCTTTGTTTGTTCACGCACATTTAATCTCTAAATTCCCTGGCTCATTACAAATGCAAGGAAAATTTAGAAATATGCATTGTCATCAACAGGGAAATTTCTAAATTTCCCTGCAAGAACAATGCATATTTCTAATTTTTGCTTGCATCGTAAAGAGGGAAAACTAGAAGACAATGCAGGCTGGACATGAGAGGGTGAAAAGCATCAACTTTTGCTCCCCTCTGGCACGACTTAAGCCATGTGCTCCCGGTTGAAAAAATTGAACCCAAACTGACCCGACTTCATCATAACCTTCAACGTAATCCATGTGGGATCACGTATTTCAATCTGCACATTCTTCTCTTATTTCTCAAACCCACTTCTTCCATGAGGGATACTTAAAACCATATACGCATGACCTTTAAATATTTAGTCAAGCACATAATTACATTGTGGTTTACTGCTATTCTTCTAAAAAACAACACACTTGTCAACAGGGGAAGTCAAGGTCATTCAATCGAGCAGTAAAACATTTTCGAAAGCAACTCAACTAATGACATCTTTAGTTTAGGCAGAGAAAACTAAACTTCTCGCAGATTTGTTCTGTTCCTCGGCGATCAGAGTATTACAAAGTTATACCATGACAATTCGGGAAATTAGTGATTAAACTTCCCCTCAAGCCTCAGGAGAGTTTGTAAAAGTCCCTCGGCTGAAGCGGCCTCGGGACTTCAACAAACTCTCCCTTGGCTTGCAGGGAAATTTAATCACTAATTTCCCTCTTGTCATGGACTTGGCATTACTGTATTTAAATAATAAACCTAGCTACAATGTATTTAAAATTATAAAGTCATGCAAGTGTAACCTGAGAACCACATACATGTAAACCTCTATTATTTTTATTACTAAATTGATGCCTGACTTCTAAACCTTTATTTGGGCTACCGGTAAATGCAGAATACCCTGCCACTGCAGGTTCATTAATAATGCATGTTCTCAAACCTCATACAAACCTTCTAAAAACTTCCCCCAAAAAATCAAAAACCCTAACCACCACAAAATCATTCATGAATAGAATGTCAGTCTAAATACACCAGAGCTAGCTATAATGGAGAAATTTTGCACAGTTTAGAAGCCAAGGGGTGCCAGGGTGTTCTGCAGTCAACTAGGAGACCATACACAATGTACATGTACTTTCCTTACCATTGAAAACTTGAACGAGCTGCATGTGACCAGACTTTGGCCTGATGAGTGATGTAATATTTGACTTGATCATGAACTCAAGGCACTTTTAGTTGACCACAGGACTGACAGCTCTATCTAGAAGCTCTGTTTATTTATACAATACAAAAGCTTTTGGTGAGCAACTAAAGGCCTGGGAAGAAATATAATAAGAAATACAACTGGATCTTTCTTAATATTTATAAAGCTTCGATATTTTAACACGCATGCACTGATGCAGTCGGAGCCATGCAGTCACTCGAGGAGCATTTTGACAGTCCCATTTTCTGATCTAAAGAATCGTTCGTAATTAAGATTACAAACCGGCTATTTCTTCGACAGAATGAGAAGAATTAGCGAACTGATGAACTGAATTACAATGAAAGTTTTGTGAGATTGTACACGACATGAACTAGACACGTTGCAGTATGAATGCTTACCTTCGGCTTCGGCCTTCCCGGCGGTTCTTCACCGATTTATCCACAAATTAGTTTATGTCTCTCAGTAGCAGCAGTTACTCTAGTCTTTCTAGCAATAGAATCTAGTTATAAATGCTGATTTGAAGGTATGAAGGCTGATTTTTGTATCTTCTCGCCTCTGTTCACATCCACACGAACTGTGAAACCGACAATAATTTTGAAATACAAGTGTTAGCCAATCAGGAATCAAGTCACTATCCGGGACTTCAAATATCGATCAATTGTTCGAGCACAGGAAGCCCAAGCTCTTTTTAGTGTGACAGGCACCAAATTCGCTGAAACTGCATACAGACGCAGCCAAGAGACAGATAGACGTCAGGTAAGTTTTATTCATTTTATTACAGTATGTTTATCGAAAAGCTAGATTTAAAAATTCTCATACAAATTTATAAAATAGCCATAAACAGTGCTTGGGCTTGCTGTGATTCGGATGGCGAGGCTAATGAAATTTGATTGTACTCTACAGTTTATTTATCTACTTTTAATAATACCAAACGTAACCCACCCATTAGGACGCACATTTTCCCAGTGGCTTTCCAGTACTTTTGAACGGTCACGCAATATTTGCATGATGTATTTTGTGCACGTATTTATTTAATGTACTGTTTAAGCGCCGATCAAACGAGTATGTGAGCGGAACATGAGAGTTTTTAAAAATATTTTATTGATATTTTAATGATACATTGGTATATTTGTCCCTGTCCCCCCCCCCCCCCCCCCCCCCCAGAGTTGCTCAAGAACACGAGAGTTGCTCAATTACGCTCTCGCTTGACCGCCATGCAACTCTCGCCAAATTTGAACCTGAGAATTGACAATCGCGAGTTACGTCAACTTCTTGTGACCCTCGTCATCCTCATTTTACCGAGTTGTGAAGGCATTTCAAAATCAATTTTAATAGCCGCAATGCACGATGGTGTTCCCTCGTGGCTTTGGATCACTGTAGCTGGCCTCCCATGCAGGCGGATGAAGGCACCGCGAGTTCCGTTGGAAAATTAAGTCTGCATGGTTATACCGGCGCTCGACATCCGCTTGGTATCAGACAAAAGTATAAACGTACAAGTCGGTATATCATGCGCCGTGGTCTAGAGGATTTTTCTTCGCTGTTTTGACTTGTTTCAAAATCTTAAAATGTTTCAAACATATAATATACCAAACAAAGCGATTTTCAATTTTCTACGCAGTTATTAGCATATCAGTCCGTGATCTAAGTTTGGGTTGAACAAATTTTGCGCTTACGCTGGATCGGACAGCATTAAATATATTTCCCATGTGCCTTAGTGAGCTCTTAAAGCATAGCCCATGCAGTCTTATTAATCTAAACAATGAATGTGATACACATATTCCTGTTAATTTGCCTTATTTTTGCCCATACAAATTCCATCTACTGCCCATATCCTTGCCAGATCATGGGGATCGTGTCAGCTATTATCTTCTCTGCCCATATAAGTCCCATACATATGGGTTTAATATGGGATCAGTCATACGAGCAATGAAACATTTGTCCATGCATCCCCCATATGTTTCCCACGTGTATCCCAGATGCTGGGAAAGGTATGGGTTCATGTCTATGTGGTCTCTGTGTGTCTTCATTCTGCCCATCCAAATCCCATCTACTGCCCATATCTTTGCCATATCATGGGGGTCGTATGGGTTGTTACAGTCTCTGCTCATATAATTCCCATGTATATGGGTTTCATATGGGATCTACGCGAATAAAGAACCAGTTTAGCCCATGCATCCCCCATATACTTCCCATGTATTTACCAGATGATGGGAATAGTATGGGCCTCTACCTATGTGTGCCATGTTTCGCCCATACAAATTCCACCTTGTACCCATATCTGTGCCATATCATGGGAACCGTATGGGTTGTTAAGTCTCTGCCCATATAATTCCCATGTATATGGGTTTCATATGGGATCTACGCGAATAAAGAACCATTTTAGCCCATGCATCCCCCATATACTTCCCATGTATTTACCAGATGATGGGAATAGTATGGGCTTTCTACCTATGCGTGCCATGTTTCGCCCATACAAATTCCACTTTGTACCCATATCTGTGCCATATCATGGGAACCGTATGGCTATTATCCTGTCTGCCCATACAGTTCCCATACATATGGGTTTCATATGGGATCTGTTTCCCATATGCTTTCCATATATGGGTTTCATATGGGATGTGCTGCCCATGTATTTTCCATATGATATCATTTTAAACCCTTACTTTTCCCATATATGGTTTCTGAATGGTAGGTAAACCCATATTTATCCCATGTAACAAAAACTCAAACCCATATAGTTCCCATACCAGACCCATGTACATCCCATGTCATACCCATATGAATCCCATATGTTTGGTTTGGTAAGGGCACGTTTGTGCTTCCGAAAATACGAGCTGCTTTGATGATTTCGTACCGCTGCGTGGATGGTTTTTAGCGCTTCTTTTGGCAGAACTTCGTTCCGATGTTATTGTGTCGGCAGTGTTCTTTACTGATTTGGTGGCGACTTTATATTCAGCGGCAACGAGTTCTCTTTATCTTTGTTATCTTTATCCTGCAAACTTTGACGAAGATAGGTGTAGTTCTCTACTGCATTTCGAATCTTCCTTCCTCAGGAACGACAGACTCGCTCTGATAGAGCAGCAGATTTCGGAATATGAAGACCAATACTTTTGCAGGCACCAGCTAGAATTATTTAAAGCTTCGGCTCTCTTTTCTTTCTGAAGTATTGAACAGATTTTCGCCGTGGAAATATTTGAATTCCCAAACGCTAGCTTAAAACATACATTACATATCCTGCAAAAGTCGTTGATATTTACAGGTTTGGGTTTAGGCCCTGTCTTCACATGTTTTTTCGGAGTTTCAGCTGACAATCTCCAAGTTCGTATATTTTTTGTTTTGAATTTTACGCTCGAGTTGAAATTCCTTGATATTCCACGCGTGAGTTTGACAGATATTAAACATGGTTTTCACTTCTGCCGCATGATGATTGGATGAATCGGTCGAATGACTTACTAATTTTATGCATTTTAATTAATGGGTGGATATCAAAATAACCATGGGTTGCCGGCAGGCTCTCTCTCCTCTCCTCCCCAACCCTCCCCCTCTCTTTTTTTCCTCGCCCCAATCCCCCTAATCTCGAGCAATTTCAAACAATTGCAAGTTGACGACGCTAGTTCCCACAGTTCACGGTCTCAGAACGTTTACACATATTCCTTATTTTAAAACAATCGGCTCTATGGTAAAATAATAATAATTATAATCAGGTTTATTAATATAAAATGGCACCATGGGTGAAATACTTTATACTTACAAAAGTATATGAAAACGTTAAAAGGAATATATTACAGATAACAAGAGGCCCCGAGTGGCCTTAACTCGGGCCACCTACATGTAGGAATAGGTGAATACATGTACTGAGTTAATTGAGTTGTTAGTAGCATGTGTGTGTGCCATTCATAGTCTGTGCTAGGGGAGCCAGATAATTGATTTACTACTGATGCTCATGGTAATTTATAAATAATGGAATGACCTTTTGCAGGAATTCAATCATGTGGTTGTACTATATGGCAAACAAATATATTTCATATACATGTATTTAAAGGCAAATGTACAAGATTGGTAGGGTCATTAGGAAAACCTGTTTGTAAATGCGATTTTTCCACCTCCAATCGATTGTCGATCTTTATAAAAATAGCCTTTTTTAAAGATAGCTTGCCATCCAGCATCCATGGCAATGTCTTTCCCATGGAGATCACAAACTCAATTCATTTGTTTACAAAGTATTATACCAGAACATGACTGTTTACTGCAAAAGGCCTACTACAACTGCTCCCAGTAATTATAATAAATCAACTTCACATAACACTGACCTAGCCTCTCTGTCGACCATTCCGTATACTATTGCAGTTTCAGTTTATTAAGTATCGACAAATAATATAGGCAAGTGTAATCCCGATATTGGCATTTAGTACAGCGGTATGTTAAACAACTAAATAAACAATAAAACAAACAAAAAACATTCAAGCGACAAAAAGCTAATGTGAATATTAAACGAGTTCCTTGAACTAGTTAATAGACCGATTAAGATTGTACATTTGTTGCCAAATTCAGATCATGTGACAGCTCTCCAGAGGATTCAGTGCTGTGTTTTCCAATTAGAGGAATTTGTACATTTCCTCTTGGGATAGAGAAAAACAAGAAAACATTTAATACTCAATGGTAAAGTCAGGTGACCTGAATTGGGACAACAAATGTACAAGCTAAATCGGTCTATTGAAGATGCCTGTACAGTGTAGCTGGGTAGAACATTCCAAATTGGTATTGATCGAATTAACTAACATAGAAAGAGTATTTATAAGCGTTGACAGAGGCAGAAATATGTCTATAATGAAAGTCGATCCGGAATGAAACTCGTTCCGGTATCATGTAAACACCCCCTAAGTCATATCCAGTTCTGTGTATGAGTTCTGTTATTATTTTAACGATTTCAACTTTTTCTTCTTGGTCTCTATGAAGTCACATACAGTTCAATTTTCGATCGAATTAATTTCCAGTTCGAATTACAGTCTCCATTACATATATACAGGCATTAGTCATTACACTTCATAAAATTTTAAAAGTAGGGAACAGGTAGGATTTGTGCGCGTATATATATATATAATTTCAGCCTCACCAGTTCAGATAATTCCGTTTGCGTTCAAATACAAGGGTCAATCACTGTTCACTTCCAGCTTTTGCGACTCTTGAGTTGAAGTCTTAGTAGACTGGCTTCAAGACTTCGCTTAAAGAGTACTTCAGGAGAGCACTTGGCGGTAAACAGCCAACATTTAAACAATCAAAATCCCTCATTTGACCTCTTCACAGTGTGTGATGGTATCATCGAAGAGCGTTTCACCAATATCAACAACTCAACACTGCAATCCTATGGCACTTAGATGCAGCAGTACAGTTTTCGTTCAGTTTCCGTGGATTATTGAACCAAAACCTGCACTTCTCCGGCCATCCCTTTCGTAAATGTGAGAAAAGCCCCTAAAATTCCTGTTAGCCCTAGAATAACTGAACAACTTGTTATTTCAGTCGAAGAAACCTTTGGTTTCAGCAAAATAATGGGTAACAATTGCCCAAATTTTCGCTCCCGTTGATGGGAAATTATCGAACTTTGCCTCTAGCTTCAAATAACGGAAGTGCCCCGAGCGGTATCGAATTTGATTGGTTGATCCTGTCACGTGTTGTCCATCGAACAGAACTTGAAAGAAGGCGCAATCTCATTGGTCGGTGGCGGAATAGCTCGACTTGGGAAAAAAAACACTTGGAAACCGTGACTCGCGCCAGCCACAGGCTGGCCCGAGTAATAAGATTAAAATACAGGGGGACTGGAACCGGTTTACAATAGTATAACGATTCACTGATCACTTTGTTTACTTTTGAGACGCCAATATAACATGGTATTGCGTCTCAGAATACCAGCCTCTGATTGGCTCTTGCGCGAGCCCTTGCAGTTACATGGGTTCCAGGTCAAGGTCAAAAGTCGTTTGTTCAACAGCAAGATTTCTACAATTTCACCTTCAAAACACTGTAAATTACAAGATAAGCATCATTCAATCCTAAAGGTAAGGTTGGCATTGTAGTTTCCGTCAGAAATCTAACACTCTTATTCACTAAAAGTACAATTTTCATAATTTTTGAAGAGATTTCAAAACACGTCGCGAAAGTTTTCGTCACTCAAGCCGTGAAACCGTTGCCATAGATATACTAGGCGCCTTTTGAGAATTGAAATTACGATCAGAATAAGTTTGGTGCTTCATTCTCTTCTTTCTTTTAACAATTCCCGACTTAACTGTTG
This sequence comes from Actinernus sp. WN-2022, assembly GCA_030867875.1. NCBI lineage: Eukaryota > Metazoa > Cnidaria > Anthozoa > Actiniaria > Actinernidae > Actinernus > Actinernus sp. WN-2022. The sequence goes on from JAOWCC010001634.1 coordinate 102,132,762, forward strand.
AATCGCGATACAAAACTAATTGAGATTTTGAGACGCGATACCGAATTATATTGCCGGCGTTGGAAGAAAATATATTCTTCGTATTGGGCTTCGTCGCTGCGCGACTCCGCCCAATACGGAATATATTTTCTCCCAACTGGCCGGCAATATAATTCGGTATCGCGTCTCAAAATCTCAATTAGTTTACAGTAATACCATAGAGGAAAAATTAATAGCGGGAAATTACTTCGATTTTGACAAACACGCGTGAAATTTATCCCTAATTTCACTCGTCCCCATTTGATTACCTATACTAATCGTTATCATATAAATTACATGCCCTAAGATAAATCGATAGAATGCTATGATGAATACTATCACAATAAACACTATTAGAATATTAGACAATTAAACTATTTAGTCATTCATATAAGGAGACTTATGAGGAATGATGAAATTACTAAAATTGGCTAGAAAGAGCAGGAAAGAAACTATACGCTGTAAACGATCAGTGTTGCATTTAAAACGTGTTTAAACCATTTAAAGTGGTTTAGAGCGCGCGCTTAATTTGAATCCTACGATCGGAGTTCGATTCCAACACAAACCACTAATATTGTAGAGCCGCCTTCTACACTAAAAACATACTGTTGTGTTTTGTAGTCGTGTCCAGTTGCACCAGTCAATTGTAACCCCCGCTCACCCCTAACGCAGACAAATTATAATAGCTTAAAATAGAGGAAAAGATTAAATAAAACTGAGAAAGAAGAAAAAGAAGTTAAAAACTTGGATTCAAAAGCGCGCGTTCTAAACCACTTTATCATATTGCTGATTCACACGAAGACTGGTTTCAAAATAAGGTATATATGTAAAAGTTCTGAGACCGTAAACTTTGGGAGCTAGCGTCGTCGAGCGTTGTCAACTTGTTTGAAATTGCACGATTTAGGCTCGAGAAATGAGGGTTATTTCAATTAAATGACATGAGGCTCTTGGAATAGATACCGTTGTGCTATTATAATTTTTTTTTAGTTGCGGTCGGCAATTGATCGGGATGAAGATTCGAGCGTGATGTTTTAGAAATTTCAACAGAACTCACTTAAATTGCATACAGAGCCCAATAAAGAACAGATAAAGACTTCAGGTAAATTTTAATATAGTTCCTAGTCTGCATTTTATACAGAGTCTGCAGTCTGCATTTTATACCCAGTCTGCAGTCTTCAGATTATACTGACCGTGCATGTACTTGTGGACGAGAGTCGAGAGTCGTTAAAAAAATAAGAAACTTGCCTACATGTACACGAAGTATGGAAAGTAACACGTATAATACATGTATGGCTAATTAATATAATTATGATTACTAGTACTTTCATTAGACATTATTATCGAAGTCAGTCGAAATAGTACACTTGAAACCTTTTGCTGGGTTGTAAAATTTCTAAAAATACTCAAAATCCAAAATGGCTAGATTGCAGAATACCCACCACTTCGAAAGATCACTCGAAAAGCCCTTACAAATTGTGCAAAATTATCCATTTAGCTCAGGGGTATTTAGACTCGTTGTTTGAATGATTTGGCGTTGAAAATGTTTTTTATTTTATTTCAGGGTTAGGTTTTTAGAAGGTTTATATGGGAATATGAGAAAATGCATTAATCCATTATTAATGAACCAAGAGGTGGGGTATTTTGCAATCGCTCCGGCATCAATGCTTGTTTATAGTCAAACACTGCAAAAGTATACGGTACAAAATAAAACATGCCACGTATCTGTTCCTCGTTCAATCTCAGTGTGAGTATTGGCAAATTACACAATGGTCTAGGTACACAAGCGTAGACACAAAGACACTACCTGAAAGTATGTTGTAACGGTTTAGATTATTTTTCAAGAATCCGCCAGTTTTACAGCAAGGTTCTCCACCATGCAAGACTTTATCATTTCTGCAATGCCTAAAATGCCACCCTCTAAACTTCAAAGGCTTGGAAAATAACATGAGAGTACTTGAAGTATTTGAAGGTGACGTGAAAGAACCTGTTGTACTACTCGAAAAAGAGTAGTACAGCAGCCTGGCCATTGCACTAACCACACACTCAACATTGTAAACTGTGTGGCAGCCTTTAGCGCCGTAAGCAGTTCGAAACAAGTCACTGACGGGATATGTCAGTAATATGTAAAGCGCCATGAGACTGTGGTATATGGCGCTATATAAATATGGCCATTATTTGTATTATTATTATTATTATTACATGAATAGGTTTCGTCAAAGTCTCATTGCCATGCCTTTCGATATTCAGAATTATTTTGTCCTGCTCTTAGGGAATTCGTAAAAACCACGGTGCATCAGCGAGTTCTTCCGAAGACAATTTGTCTGTTTGTTGGGTACAACAGCGTTCATGATTGGAAATAACAGGTATTTGAAATCATAATTTATTCAATATTGGTCACTTCAGAAATGTTCCAAAGTTGTTGCTAGCAAGAACCATGCTATATAATGCAGCGATCATTTACAAAATCAAACTGGTTCAATATAATATAATAACTTAGTCACAGTGCCTACCCGTTGTAACCGGCTCGAGTTCCCCAGTGCTTGCCAAAATTGATTCAACCTAGGTCAATTTGATGTTGATGTTTCAGGTAATGTTTTCTTCAAATATTTTTTTAAACTATATCTAGGTACATTTTTTTCAAGATTCTAAAAAGGGAACTTAAATTGTACGTTTAGTGACGGTTTTTAAATGTAATATGTAGGATTTGGATCAGTTCACAGGGGTTGCAATGGTGACTCTACGTTCGTGCTGATAGCCCTCAACATATCTACTCTACTCTTTCGTAGAGAAAAAAGAAAGTATGGCAATTAGACAACTCTTCCTCGTATCAGCTGGCGTACTGTGCCTCCTTGTATCATTTAATAAGTACGACGCTACTTCGCGAAATGGAGAGACAACCATCAGCTCTAACGTGAGTAACCTCCTAAATAAAACCCAAGTTTCTACAATCAAAGTTATGAGACATGTGCTTCTAAGGAGTGTACACGTTAGGATTACTAGTGCTGGAAAGTATCGCCTTCGTCGGACGCTGTCTTCATGGGGAAAGCATGGACACACTTGTATCTCCCCGCCTGACTTCGTTCTCCCACTCAAACTATCTATCTTTATGGATATTGAACTGAATCCTGGACCAGATTCTTCTACGCCTAAGATGAGCAAGTTGATCGATCCCTCTGTCAGTTTCTCCTTGCAAAGTAAAGGTTTTAAGATAATGCAGCTGAATGTCCAGTCTCTCGGCAACAAACTGGATCAAATTAAACTGCTTCTACAATCAAGAGCTATTGGTATACAGGCCATAACTGAAACATGGCTCAACGAAGAATGGCTTGACAGCGAGCTCAGAGTACCTGGCAACGATTTATTTCGTAAAGATCGCGGCCAAAATGGTAAAGAAATTGGGGGCGGGAGACTCATTTACGTTAATAACTCTGTCACTTCTAAAAGGCGAAATGATCTCGAGCATGGTGATCAAGATTTCGAAGACCTTTGCATCGAATTTTATCAACGACGGTGTGCTCCCATTTTTCTTGTGTGTATTTATCGACCTCCTGACACACCTTCACACGCCATCATGAACATTGAGCGCGGTATCAATGATATACTCAGCACCAATCGCGAAGGTCATGTTCTTGCGGATTTAAACACCGACTTAATGAAACAGCAAAATATCCACGTTGGGCTAGGATGGGTGTAAAATGTGTCATTTGAGCATATCTTCACCGTCTTTAAGTCATTCGTCGTGAAAATTGGCATCTGGGCTGGGACAATTAAGGCAAATATTGATATTCATTTTGTGATAAAATTTAAATTGATGACGTCACAATCGACGATGTCATAATATTGATGTTTTCTTAAATGTCGTATTTCTTAAATATCGACTTTCTTTACATAGGGGTATTGATAGATATACTCGAGACGTCTTCAACACTGAAAACCGGTTGTCGCTACGACGTAAATTAGCTGAGATATGATTTTTTGAATATATTATATATAATTCTGCCAAAAACCTGCTGTCGAAGGGTAAGTTCCCCCGGATTTCAGTAAATTAAATCTAATCAATAATTGTCACATGTGTGGTACCAAATTGTACCGATACCTTGTCAGAAATATCACCAAGCTATCGGAGAATAAGGAGAATCAATTTTTTTCACTCAAACCTTTTTCAATCCTAAGTTAATGCACAAAACTTGTCTGTGACGTCCTCCAGTATGTGACGTCATAATTTAACAATCGCAAATATTTTCGTTATGAGGTTGAAATCCAAAAATCGAAAACGATAGCATTTTGCCCTACCGGCTAGCCTTCAATACCAAACAAGAGTTGACTTAATCCAATCAAACATAGAACAAAGTGTACCAACGGGTATTTCCATGTCTGTTTGTACTATAATTCTGGTTCAGGGGGGGCATGTATAATTCACTCAACATGTGATATCTCGATGAATTTTGCTCGTATCAAGAAACGGTTTGCGGCTTTCATCATCTCTTGAGAAGCTCCTTCAAACCAGCTATATAAATTATACATATGTTAAACTTTTTAATACGGTGATGTATTGACGTCATCGATTGTGACGTCATCATTTTAAATTTTCTCACAAAATGAATATAAAAATAGTTGCCTTAATTGTCCCAGCCTAGATGCCAATCTTCAAGACGAATGACTTAAAGACGGTGAACATATGCTCAAATGACACATTTTACACCCATCCTAGCCCAACGTGATCTCCAGAGGGCTACACAGAATGATGGAGAATCTGGGTTTTCAACAACTAGTTTCTTCCCCTACCCGTATCACTGAAACTACTAAGACTTTAATTGACCACCATTACACAACTCACCCGGAACGCGTATTAAGTTGTATGGTCCCTTGCTTTGGTTTAAGTGATCACTATCCAACCATTCTTGTACGTAAACAAAATACAAACTTGAAAACCAAGAAGTCGAAGCCTATAACCATCAGCTACAGACCATTTAAGAGAATAAACAATGATGAACTAATGCGTGATCTGGACAACATTCCCTGGAGTATTCTTGACACATATGACAACGATCCTGATGGAATGCTTCACATATGGAAAGGGCTAGTACTAGAAGTGATTGACAAACATGCACCTTGGAAGAAGAAACAAGTTAAGTCACAAATTAAACCAGAATGGCTCACTAACGAAATACTCAGTGCTATTAAAGAACGCGACCATCTAAAGAAACTAGCCGATTCCGGCGCAGGCACGAATGAAGCCTACAAGGCCGATCGAACTAAAGTCGTCCATTTGGTGCAAAAAGAAAAATCTCGATTTATCAAAAGAGAGATAGAAGAGAACAAAGGGAGTTCTCGGTTACTGTGGAAAACCCTTAAAAGACTTTACCCGACTGGTAAACAAAAGGGGAACAGTGACTGCGTCCTAATTGCTAACGGTTATCACAACGAAATTTCTGATCCAAACGAGGTATCGAACACTTTTAACAAGCATTTTGCTTCTATTGTTTCTTCAATCATAAATAATGACGTCAATACTTGCCAGGACCAACAAATCCTAAAGGAATTCTAGGAAGCCTGAAGAGTCTGTATTCAAACTAATTAAGTCCCTCCCTATCAACGTTGCCACAGGTTTAAATGGCATTAGCTCTCCTCTTCTGAAGCTTATTGCTCTAAAGGTGTCTGCTAGTCTATCTAAAGTATTGAATTGCAGCCTGTCTAGCGAAATCGTTCCTGACCAACTCAAGTGTGCAAGAGTCACTCCAGTCTACAAAAGTGGTGCTAAAACCGATATGAACAACTACCGACCAATAACTATCCTTCCTATTATATCCAAGATCCTTGAAAGGCACGTATGCACCCATTTAATGCAGTATTTACGATCTTATCACCTAATCAACTCTACTCAATCCGGATTCCGCCCTCTCCACTCTTGTGAAACCATCCTAATCAAGATGACAGATGAGTGGCTTGAAGCCATCGACAAAGGACTTTCACAGGTGCGGTTTTCCTTGATTTTCGCAAGGCATTTGACGTTATTAATCACGACCTACTACTTAACAAACTCCATGTATATGGCCTCTCATCGCACTCGATAAATTGGTTCAAGAGCTACTTGTCAAACAGGCATCAGAGAGTATGCATCAACCAGACTCTCTCTGATCCAGTGCTGATCAAATCCGGAGTACCTCAGGCTCAATTCTTGGTCCCGTCCTATTTATTCTTTTTATCAATGATCTTCCTTTGCACTGGTCTAACAGCTCTGCCCTATACGCTGATGATTCAACTTTCTATGCCTCAGCATCAACTATTACAGTGGTCAAGGAAAAACTTCAATCTGATCTTGAATCAACTGTCAAATGGACTTCTGATAATGGCATGGTTGCACACCCACTTAAGACCAAGTGTATGTTAATTGCCAACCATCAGAAAACATCTCGTGCTGACGACACTTCGCTGAATTTACATCTCGGTGGTATGTGCCTCGAACAAGTAGAAAAAGAACGCCTTCTTCGAGTGCTTATCGATTCTCACCTGACCTGGGCCTGTCACGTCGAAATGCTAAGAAAAAAGTTCATCCAGAGGATAGCTGTGCTGTCTCGCATAAAGCGACATCTACCAGTCAAGTACTGTATCCTACTCTACAACGCAAACATCAAACCGTTGCTTGACTACTGCTCAACAATATGGGGAAATTGTGGAGTCTGCCACCTAGATGACCTCTTCAGAATTCAGAAACGCTGTGCTCGCACTATCCTCGACGCCCCAATGGACACAAGATCTCTTGTTTTATTTAATAAACTGAATTGGCAACCTGTCGATAAGCTTTGTATCGCTAATCGTCCCTCTCTTTTGAAAACAAATTCAAGACAAACGGGCGCCTGATTATCTCATTAACAAGCTATCCTCTTTTAAATTTACTTCTGTGTACAATACCAGATCCGATACTAAGTATAGGCTTCCTGTCCCACACACAAACAGTCTCTGCAGAACATTTTTCTATTCAGTTATCAACATCTGGAACACTTTACCGAATGATATATTATAGATTGTAAATCGATAATTTCACTTAAGAAACTGTATTTTCAATTTTCAATGTCTAAGTACACTCCTGATAATTTTCGTGTTAGTAAAACTTATTAATGGACTATGATATATATTTAGCTAACTAAGTAAATTAGGATGTATATTTATATTTTTTCATATATCGCTTTCGCTTTCAAACGTTTTTAGAGTAATCTTTGTATTTTGTTATTTCCAATCCTTTTTGTTAGGGCCACAAGGGAGAATACGGTATTTACTGTAATTGTGCATCCTCTTTAAATAAAGTGTTATCTATCGATCTATCTATCTAACATTTAATGAAGAAATATTATATTTCTGTGTTATTTAGTGATTATGATTAGCCTAAACAACCCTAAATTACTGAGCAGCCATTGTTGACGTTTAGGGTTTTTTAATGTAGAGTAAGGGTTTGGATTTTTTTTTAATTTAAGAAGCATTATATTTCTGTTGTTTAGCGAATAGCCCAAAAGAACCCTAAATTAGTGAGCACCCCTGTTAACGGATATACGTTTTTAAAATATAGGATAAGGGTTTGGATTAATTCACAGAAACATTTAAGAAGCAATATTATAATATTTCTTTGTTCTTTAGTGATTTAAGCCCTAAAGAACCCTAAATTAGTGAGCACCCATTGTCGACGGTTAGGCTTTTTTATTGTAGGGTAGAAAGGTAGGACAGAAACATGTAGCCATGTAGCCAAGCACGTAGCCACGTAGCCACATAGTCAAGTCGTAGCCACATAGCCATGTAGTCAATTGCAAGCATGTACATGTAAAAAAGGTATTCATTTACATAGCGCAAATTCTATATGAATATATCCAAATGCGCTTCACAAGATTATTTTTGTGATACGGACTGCTATTGTGGCGCAATGTGCTGCCGTGCAGTTTACAATCATGGGTGATTGTAATCAAGTACCCCCATAGCCACGTAGCCAAGTACTCAGCTACGTAGCCATGTATCCATCTCTACATACACCATACAATTGTATGTCATGTATGTAGCCAGTAGCCAATAACTACGACTCCCAAGTTTTAGTGGCTGGGTATTCTAAAATTGTTCCAAAACCAACACGCTAACTTCCAATTCGATATGTGCGTTAGCCGGATCCTGGTTTTGATCAACCCTTATGATTATTCCAGGTCCCCCTACAAATTCAGAGTAGGACTGATCCGTTTTTACCTTTTAGCAGATTTCAAGAAAAGATATAGTAAATCCCTAAGTCAAAAACGTATATACTCGTAGTTAACATGTTGCTGCAAATTTAGTCAGGCAACCAGACCCACATATATATTATTATTTGTCCTGATCTATGTACATTGTATCTCATTATGGAAATAAAAGTTCATGGAGTTCTAGCATATTTTTGTGTCATACATGGTTTGTGCAAGGAGAGCCGGATAATAGACCTAGTCAGCTTGCCTGTTTATTGCCCCATTTCAGACCATGTGATAGTTCTCCAGAGGTTCAGTGCTTTGTTCACCAATTATAGAAATTGGTACATTTCCTCTTGGGATACAGAAAAACAAAAAAGCATCACAGCTGCCAATTATAACATGAAGTCTTACTCGCTAACAGACATCAGTCGGGAATGAAATCCACCTAACACTAATTACTCGTTCCTGCGCATGCGCTCATCCACAAGTTAAAAAAGACTCTGCAAGTGCGGATCGATCCGCCATTACAGCGATAATCTGTCACACATGCCTTTTTAGAATTTTGTCTCGACAAAGGAGTCGTGTTTTGGTGGACGTCAATCAAGTAAGTTGAACTTGACAACATTTGTGGTACGAAATGAGTCATTCAAAGGCTTGAAGAAGGCACCGTTGAGTTTAATCTATCAGTGGTTCTGTTTTTTGACATTTCCGTGACTTCGTCCGAGATCTTTACTAAAATGTGGATTCAAAATGGGTCTCGACCTGGTGCTTAGTTTCTAGAAGCAAGACAAAACTAATTTGTCAACAGTAAATGAATACTTTTGTCCCGGTTAACCAATGAGAATATAATAAAACTAATGATTGACGTCCACCAAAATACTACTTCTTCGTCGAGACGAAATTCAGTAAAGAGTAGCAGTAAAGACAGATATATAAAATTAGTCAATGAATAAGTTGTCGAAGCGCCTGCATCTTAGTCCGCTGGCATGGGATGTTTAAACTGAAATTAGCAAAAGTTCTTCTCTATTACCCAAACACTGCCTTCGAAATAACACCTGCTTTATAAATTATACACCCCCTCTAACGTATGCTGCTTTGAATTATCTCCCCTTTTATATGGTTGAAATTGAGAATTTATTATTTTAACAGTATTTTAATTATATTAATGTAACGCTTGTTTTAACTATAGATGTTCAAATACAATGGGGAGTTTTATACTGATCTCAAAGAGTACGCCATGAAAAATCTTGGGGGTCTCGGAGTTATGAAGACAGTACCAAACCGCAACTTGTTCTTTGGTAAATCGAGCAAAACGCTGGAGGCTTTGGATCGAGAAACGTCAGTCAAAAATATAGAGAACCTACGTAGTTTGCACAATGAGGTCTACAACAAGAGGGTGATGAACGCGGGAAAACGGTTTGATAAGCGTTTTTACCGTCAAATTGCTGGTTACATGTCAGAGGTACGAAAATCATACTTGCACAGGGGTGAATACTATACTTAACGTCTGACCCCGAGGGAAACAGTGAGTTTTGTTTCCCGAGACTCTCGATTACTGGTTTCTCGAGCGACCAGTTATTAAGTGTTTTGTTTTATAGACATAAGTTTTACCACTTGATGTAAGCGAGGTTTGTCGTCTTCTCTTCGGGAAGCTGCTGCCAGCGTCGCTACGGCATTTTTAGTAGCGTTTTGTTTGGCTCTTGCATATTATTTTAGCTACCAATTCGTTTCCCTCGCGCATTATAAAGATGTTAATTGTTTCTTTGGAGCTGGTTCACTTATAAACGCTTTCTTTCGACGAAAAGGGTAATCTTGTGATGAAGATCTAGCTGTTTTGGTAAATTAATATTTCCCGCCTTTAACTAGCCAGTTATCACGATGTGATCACGTGGCGGGCAACTGTTTGTTTTGTTACTTGTCAGGTGACCATAAATCAACCAATGAGGGCGCACGTTATATCTGGAAATCTTGTAAACACTTAATGACTGGCCCCGAGGGAAACAGCGAGATTCGTTTCCCCAAGATCTCCGATGTTCCCCTAAACGGATACGCGGGAACATCTAGGATCGAGGGGAAGCAAAACTTGCTGATTTTACCTGAGTTTTGGTAAAACAAAATTTTTCCGCCCGCCTTGCTTTAGCTAGCCAATGGTAACGCGCGACATATCACACCATCTTACGTCACGATGTGATCACGTGGTGGGATACATTTGAATTATATTGTATCCCGCACGGGATACATTGGATTTGGCGACCGCCACATGAGCTCGGATCAGCCAAAGAGAGCGTGCGCTGTATCTGGAAAACTTATGACAATGTAACAAAAGTTGGATATTTACTGGTTCATCGACTGATAGTAAGCGGACATAGTTCCTGTTACCGCCATTTTAATTCGTCATGTGCCTGTGCCAGCATATGTGATGCGGCAGTGGGGTAGACGTTTGACAACTTTTTGGCATTTCTCGGGGAATTCGCTAAAAAAAATCAGTAGTGCTTGAAATACGCTTTAATCAGGAATTGAACAGCTCTTGCCAGGACTTTTTTGGGGGATACAAATAATCTTTATTAGCGGGAAGAATTTCTTATAACAATAAATATTTTCGCCAAAGGTTGCGAGATCTCTAAAGCTCGAGTAATACGAGCAACTATTTTTTGCAACTTGTCTCGCAACAAAGTTGCGTTGGGAGTTGAAGCGCCGTGGTTACCACCCACTAGAGCAACTTGTCACACGGAACCAAATTTTCGTGTTGCAAGTTGCGGTAACCTTAACTATGAATGAATCTGGCGCTGTGATTGGCTAATGACTTGTACTAATTGTTTGTTGAAACAAGATGGCGGCCGTGGTTGCGCGACAAGTTGCAGCGCCAGGTGGTAATACGAGCAACAAAACGAAAATTTGTTGCAAAAAGTAGAATTCACTTCTACTCTCTGCAACATGGAAATTGATTGCGTGGCAATTTGCTCGAGTGGGTGGTAATATATGCAACACTGCGCTTCAACTCGCAACGCAACATTGTTGCGAGACAAGTTGCAAGAAATTGTTGACCGTATTACTTCACCTTAAGGGGTTCGAGGACATGCCCTCGTCCGCGCACCCGGGGGAATTTTGTTAAAATTTAGATACTCTGAGATACAATCTCGTGTATTTTGGGATGCAACATTGAAAAGTTAACTGTTGCATTGCAGAGCTTGAGTGTTTGGGAAACTGGCACAACTTTCCCGCTTCGCCTTCAGTATATAGAACATCAACAGCACACCACCTTCTGACACGCTCTGATCACGTGCGCCAGAGGGAAACAGTACAATTTCACCCTCTGATGTCATAGTTTCCAAGCAATGTTGCTTGCTCAGCCACTTTAGAGGGCAACAGTTTGTTACCTGTCATGTGACCCAAAATCAAACACTGATCTTGCGTCATATCTGGAAAAATCACAGCTATTAAAGAAATAGAAAACATTTTCTGTGTTTCCATAGAGATATAGAAACACTCGTGCAGAAGTGGAACTTTGGGAGAATGATAAATGCCTTTCAGAACACGAGCCCAAAGGGAGAGAATTTCCACTGCTATTTCGAATTCTCCCAAGCTTCCACAAATGTTTCTATAACTCTATGGAAACAGCCAAAAATGTTTGATTATATTTCCTTTATAGAATAACTCAAAACGCCGAATACAAAACGGGAAAACGCTCATTCAATTTGATTTAAAAAATGTAAATTCTCCCAACTAGCCCAAGAACGCGCGCAACTTTCTCTGTTTCCATAGAGTTTTAGAAAGCAGGTTTCAACCAATCCGAGAGCCTGTTATACCCGTGGGTTGGGTACTCCCCATATACGCTGTACGGGTGCGCCGCCCCAAAGGGTATGGTTTTCGAGCTGCTTTCGTCTGGAATAGGGTACAATCTTGACAGGGAAGTATGAGACCGCACATTTTGTTATATTTCTATTGTTAAGAAATAGAGTACGGGGGCGAGGATGGGGAGGGACAACTCTAAATATACTATTCATTTGTCAGATGGCTGTTGCGCTGGTGTATGCGGCCGAGGCCTATCACACGAGAGGCGCCATTCGTCACGTCGTAGGTGGACTTCAAATGAAGAAGACAGTTGTCATACAATCTACAACAGTCATGGATTACTGGGTGTCCATGATCGAGAACTGGGCGGACGCCAACAAGGAGTATAACCACTGCACTGTTCCACCACTGCCAGTGGAGGAATGTCTGCTAAAGATGAGTAAGTACTTGTTCCGTACATTCGATGCGATGAAGAACATCCACAAGTCGCTAACCACACGCATCGCGACCTACAACGCACTGAAAGCAGCATTTCCAAAACGTATTCCCGCCTATCCTTCAGGACCTAAAGGTTTCGACCTGGTGAAAACAGCAGAAAACTGGGTTAAATTTCGTTCCACCTCCATTACAATCCCAAACTTCTTGAAAAACGTCAAACCATTACTAGATAGTGTTGGATGTATTGGCCAGATGGAGAATATGCCTTTGAGTTTCGACTGCATGAGGATGATCCAAAAAGTTGTTATGTCGTATAATGATCTACTGGTCTCTACTACGGCTAACGCTAATACACAAGATGTATTGATTATCATGAGGAATGGAGAGCCCAAGAAAGAACCATTTCCTTGAAGGTAGAAGAAACGCAAGTGCCAAATCGATTATAGTATCTTGCGCAAACCTTAATCAAAAATGTTGTAAAAATGTAACCCTGTGCGAACGTGAAACACAGCCTGTCGGCCCTGCCTGTCTATTTTAAGTTACAAAATACCTGAAAGACTATTAAAGAAGAATATTTAAGCAATACATTTTTGTTTGTGAAATATATTCATGTTTACAATGAATGAATTCCATGTGTAAATAGGCAATTTGCATGATAACGTCATATTCTCACGAGCATGAAAAGGAATTCGCAAAGTAGCTGCATGACGTCATCATACAAATCACCTATTTTCGGGACAGGTATTTCGAGCACGTTAATTAAGTTAGCAATCACCCCGTGTATAATTCCCCCTATCAACTCCATGCCAAAGACTAATCCGCCATAGATACTCCCCATCCAATGTGTCTTGGTCAATTTCGTTTGCATGTGACGTCATCAACAATGTACAATTTAAACTATAACCCCAACAAAGCTGTTGTTGTATTTAATATATACCACACCAGTGAATATCACTTTTTGCGCGCTCTGATTGGCTACTCAAACAGTGAATATGATTTCATATTCACCTCCGAGCAAAGCAGCGATCATCTCGCGCGAGTTTTTGTCCATTTGACAGAAAATAAAATAACTATTTGGTGCTGGCTATTCACCTGGAGTGTGGTATATACTAAAAAAAATATTCACCTCAGTGTTGGTGAATAGTGGTGGATGTTTACCTCGCCGAAGCGGATCGGTAAATATCCAACACTATTCACCTCCACTTCGGTGAATAATCGTTAAATATTCTAGGCATACCCAAACACAAGTCGATAGCGTGGTTTTTTTTCGATGGAGGCCGCATACAAAGTTATATAAGATTGTCATATATCAGAAGTCCATAACCAGAAGTGTCCATCTCCCACACTAGATCTTGGTCCATCACTTTACAGAGTAGTCTATTTATAGAAAGTTTTTCCCGCCATCTCGCAGCCAATCATATTCTTCGAAATTTTATCAGCAGCACCTGACAGCGATTTCCTTTGTTTGTAATATTCTTCAGCTAATTATAGATGCGAAAAACATTTGGCGGACAAGTCGATATACACCTATTTCAAAAAAGGTTGTCACTGATGCAGATATGGGTTATTAGTATAGGTATAGGTATTAAATAGCATGATTTGTAGTGATATTTGGCATAAATTCAACAAGTGATAACGTATCATGTACAAATCATCCTATAGATAATTTGTTTATAATATGACATAAGCAACTACTGAAAACGACAATCAGATGTTCTCGCAGTGCACCGAGGTTGTTTGCTTCTTCGATTTTGATATCACCGAGTGAAAATGTGAAAATTATTTACGTTTGTGCTTGACAGATAATTTAGCTTATGAAATCGAACAGCCCGGCAAATCTCAAAGAGAGGCTTAAAGTGCCACTACGATCAAATTTTGCCCTATTATTATTTTTACGTATTTATAAAGTAGAGCTGCTAAATATTACCCGGTCCAAACCGTTTTGCGATACGACGACGGGAAGTCTTATTTTTCGGACTCCGAAACTGGAGTAATTACGTCCGCCATTAATCGAGCATGTTCCTGGCCGCGCAAAAGACTGGGCAACCAGATAGAGGAAGTGACGTCAGACTCTCAACGCAAAGACTCCGCATGGCTAATTACTCAAACAAATCCGTACTGATCGAGGTCGTATTTCTGCAAAGCGTTTTCCTTTATTTCTCTGATCCGCGGAGTTTTTCGATAGTATGCCAGGCAGTCGATGCGTGGTTCAAGACTGCAGTAATGTTTCGAATCACCGTGAAGGTATTTCGCTGCACACCAGCCCTGTGTGTAAAAGTGCGCGAGAGAAGTGGGTGAGATTTGTCAGGATGCACCGGGCGAATTTCTCCAGTCAAGGCAGATTTATGATCTGTTCAGATCATTTTGAAGTTCACCAGTTCGAGAGAAGTGTTCACATAGCAGGTAGGAGACGTTTTCTTATACAAGGCGCTGTTCCAATAGTGTGGAAGAAAGAACCCAACAACGACCGGCCGTCTTCCTTGCGAAGCCGTAGAATGGTAAGAAAATGTGTGAAATCCCAAAATTGTTTGTTTATATTTGTTCGATGCAGTACTTTTGAAGAAAATCGACTCTTAATTCCCTATATACACATAATCTATGGAAAATAGATTTTAGAAAAACCTTAGATGGTCTTGTTTTCTCATGTCAAAGTTTTTGGAAATCCACTTGTCAAACTCGGAAAGTGAGAAGATCAGAATTATAACTTTTTTTTCATAATTCATGATGCGAAATACGTTGTTTTGGTTATGTAGGTTATCAAAGACTTAATGCCCTCCAGCAGCAGCATGGACAATTCTGAGAGTCGAACACAAGTAAGTATGCATTAAAATAATTCAGCTTGTGATTTGCTTTCCCGTTTGTCATATTGATAGTTTCGAGGTTCAGTCAAGGTCCGATCGCGAGCACGCCGGGAGGTGGGACATGCAGCTTCCGGCTCAGTAGCTTGCATTAATATTATTGACAAATCTTGATATATTTACAACATGCTTCAAAGTGAAATAATTATTTAAAAAGGTAAGTTAATTTCTGAATGTTAAAATATGAAAAGTGGGGCTGAAGATTCTGCATCATTTAAAAAATCTACCCACTTCCCACAAAAATATAAGCCAGGGCTACCCTGAGGGTAGGGATTTTGACATACGCTGCCTGCCCAGGGTTGGGTTATTTATAGGAAACATAAGGAAGACAGGGCAGATATTTGATATTTTGACCAAACATGTTGTCCCGAGTGTGGGGAATTTGAATTTGTTTTGGCTTAACATTAACAGCATGCAATCAATTCTGAAATAATAAAAATTAACATTGAAATATTACTTAATCCAGTCAGCAACAGCTTTGCCAAAAGAAACGGAGTACAGACCTGCACCAGAAGTAAGTCAACCAAAAATAACTATGCCAGAAGTATGTGAAATTCCACCAGAGATACCTCTGCCAGTAGTATGTGAAACACCACCAGAAGTAACTCTGCAAGATGTACATGAAACTCCACCAGAAGTATCGGCCACAGAAGTACGTGAAACTCCACCAGAAGCAACTCCAGTGTCACAGGTCCGTGAGATTGGGCATTTGCAGTTCCAGAAAATATCCATACACACCCCCCCCCCCCTTTCCACGGACGGGCATGGAAATTCCAAGGGGGTAGGGGACCAATGGCAGTAATTTTCTATATGAATGTTACCCTGTTTTTGGAAAGTACTGGGGGTATTTGGGGGGGGGGGGGGGTGGGTCTTTAAGAAAATCCCTTCCGTGGGGGAGTTATGGATATTTTCTGGAACTGCACATTGTTCAATTGAATAGGAAGAACAACAACCCTAAATTTATGAACTACCAGTACTCTATTTATAGCTCTGCTTTTAGCACTTGTTCATTCATATAAACTTATGTTTATGCATACTGTTCTTTTTATAGGCACCAAAACAGACAGCAGAGTCAGCTTGTCCCAACTGTGAAATTGCAAAGAAGGAAAAGAAGAAACTACAAAGGCAGTTAAAATGATAGAAAATAGCTTTGACCTCATATCTGAACTTTTGATATTACATCGGCATTTTGACGAAATAGTTGACTGTTTTACCAATGTAAAGAAAACTAATTTTAATTTTGTTTTAAAATGAAGTGTTATATACATGTATATGTATTTATGTTATTATAGTTCTGTTTTCAGAAAGCCAACAATAAAACAGTTGTAATCGAATGCCTTTGGCAAAGTAGTTTTGTGTTCATTTAATTTTGTTCATGTTAGCGGTAGGTTGACACTAATTATGTTGTGTGGGACTTTCTGCAGTTTCGTAAAGGAGGTATGGTGGTTGGTGTATGAATCAAGAGCCTGCATGTGCACTTTCTCACCCAAGCTTTGTGTTTGCTTTACACGAAACGGTACTTCTTGTTGTTTTCCCAGAAAAAAAGAAGCCTGCAATAGTATACCTTTAATTCCCTTCCCAGCTTCCTCAGTGTTTACTTGACATTTTTGAATATCTGGACTTAAAACAGCAAATTAAAGGAGCATATATATGTTTTCTTGTGTAGACTACTTGAGAAATGAAGACTCTTCAAGCACCATATATCACTTCTCTTGATCTTCACTTTATTCTCCACAATGTAGGATAATTGAAAGATATATAAATAGCCTCCATAGCAAACTACATGCACATGTATGAGAACAAATCTACATTTTTCATGTATTGAGTGTTAATTGTAAATTGTAAACCTGTTTTAATTGTAACACGGTACAACAGAGGAAGGACTAAAAAGATTTTTTTAAAGTATTTGCTTTTAATTAATGTTTTTAACATGCAGCAGAATTCTCTACTATTTTGCCGAGTTTATATTCAACCAATAGGTGACATAACACAGGATGCAATAACTTTCCACAAAAAGTTAAAGCAAAAAACTGTTTGTACGTATATCTCTTTTTTCATTTGTCTAATGGTTACTAATACATAATAATACATAATATTTGTACATGAATCCATAAGCAATTACATATATATAATAAAATTAATTGTTAATTTATTTGAAAAACTTGGTAGCTTCCTCTTTCATGAGCCTCTTTTTGGATTTACACAGAAACTACATTATTAGTATAATGCAGAGGTTTCATTAATTTTCAGTGTAGCTGGCTTGGACTTTGAAAGTAGAACTCTGTGAATATGCCTTCAGTAATAAATGTATATTAAAATACAAATATTATAGTATGTGTAGCTGGCTATACATGTATACTGTCGGCTATTTCAGGTGCAATGTAGATGCATGCTAGTGTTGGAGCACTGGCTGTAGCCAGGTTATTTTGAAACTCCTGATAATTATAACGACCATTCGGCTGTATGGCCCCATTTTCTGTACACCTGTAGTATACTTATTTTATGTAGTGTGTAAACAATATTAAGTGAAGATTATTTTCTGAAATTATGTGAAGGGCTAAACTAATTAAGAAACATGTCAATAATAACAAGTGAACATATGTTTTCTTAACTTGATTTTTAAAATGAAATTTGTATGAATTATGTGAAATTATTTTAAAGGTTAACTGTGAATTGTGTCTTCGTCAAGTGCTTATATATTATATTTTATGTGAACTTATTTCATAGCTAAATCATGTGTTTGAATTGCTAATGCACCTAATGAATCATATCAAGGCAGGAGGAGGGTCAGCTTTTTACTGTAAAATTTTGAGGAAGGAGGGGGAAGGGTTAGGTGCCCAGTGAATGAATGTGAGTCTAGTCTGTATATAAGCACACTAATTAATTTGGGAAAGAAATGCAATGAGGGGGAAGTATGTTGGAATGAAGCACATGTTTCCAATGGCTTCCATTTTATAATAATAACAATCAGACAGTGTGTAAGTAAAGAAATCATTAATTAATAATAGTTGTATTATAATAATGATATTGTAGCGTTCCGAGTCCCCCTTTTCTTCCTGTACTACCACAAACCATACGCTGATGTGCTTTCTAACTTATTTAATTGCGGACTCTTTCTTCGCACGTGCTTACAACTCAATTAATCTGCTCCTGGGGGTGGGGGTGGTTACAAACTTACTCAAGGGGGGTAGGGACCTATGACATCATTAGACAGCTCCCCCCTTTGAATAGCACTGACCCATTGCTCATAACTCTGCAAGATTCTTGGTGACCGCTTAACATTCAATTTAAAGAAAACAATTTTATAAAGGTAATCCAACAAATGTCTGGATAAGCTGGTTCAAGTTCATAGTCCTCGAGTTGAGTTATTGGCTGCCATTTGTCCTCAGCTCAATTTAAATCATCACCCAAGTTACCTGCCTTGACTGTTCGCTTTTATCGACAATGTTCAGAAACTTCAATAACAGTTAAGTTCTAACGGTATCCTTACGATCTCCACCTTGTTTTCAGGGATGTCACCCATTCTCATAACCGAGTTGGGGGCTTCATCTTTCTCTTTGGTCTCCCCTCACTTGGTTCGGCAGCTGTGTCCGATCTTTCCTCAATGACAGTTTCTGTTTCAGATTTAGTAGTACTTCCTACTACATTAGCATCTTCTTCTGGTACAGTTCCTGTAGAACTCGGAACAACACAGTCCTTACTTTCTGCCGATAGAACTCCCATGTCGCTGACAACCTCTAGTTCCGTACATTTAGAAGTAGTCATGACATTGCGTGGCTCACTGTGATCATCAGACTTCACATCTTTGGAACAGATAGGCGACTCCTCATCATTCTTACCTCTTAACTCATTAACATCACAAACGTTCACAGCATCCTTAAAATCCTGACTAGGCCTGTCGGTTGGAACCGATTGGCTTCCTTTTGCGTCAGACAGCGGCGGGTCAACAGTGGCGTTCACTGCTTTTGCCTACATCCAACTTTTTAGGGATGGACCCACCCAAGTATGGCTTTAGCCTGTCTGCATGTACCACTCTTGGCTTTGCTCTCTGTGTCTTCTGGATGCGATACACAACGTCTGATAGAGCCGTAGTTACCAAGAATGGTCCTACCCAAGGATTGTCTAGTTTTGGGTTTCTTACTTTCCTTCGACGAACATTGTGCAACCATACACTGTCACCCACTTGGAATGGCTTCCAAGCAAGCTTCTTGTCATAGTTTCGCTTTTGGCGCAAAGCAGCACTCTTCAGGTGTCGTCGTGCACTTTCGTGTGCGCTTGTTAATCTTCTGTGCAGAGCTTCCACATACTCGGTCTTTGGGCCAGGTACATCTGGAGTTAACTCCGTTATGACATCCAGGGGTACTTCAATCTCTCTCCCTAGCATTAACTGGTTTGGTATTGACCCTGTTGACTCATGGACAGCAGATCGATAGGCCATCATGCACATGGGAAGTTGCAAGTCCCAATCTTCCTGGTTTTCCTTGAGCTTTCCCCTTAACATCTCGATCAGGGTACGGTTATACCTTTCCACCTGCCCATCGGATTGTGGATGCAGAGGTGTTGTTCTCGTCGTTTCGATTACTAGTAGCTTGCAGACCTCTTCCATGACCTTTGACTCGAAATTGGTCCCTTGGTCACTATGGAGCTGACGTGGGACACCAAAGCGACATACAAATTCAGCCACAAGCTTCTCATCAACTGTCGAGGCCATTTGATCTGGAATGGCGTAACTCTCTTTCCACTTAGTAAAATAGTCGGTAACGACTAATACATAACGGTTTCCTCTTGGTGTCAGTGGCAGTGGCCTGAGAATGTCCATAGCGAGTCTCTCGAGTGGGGCCCCAACAATGTATTGCTTCAATGGTGCACGACGCTTCTTTCCATAGGTCTTCTTTGCACCACAGTCATGGCATCCAGTTACCCACCGGTGTGTCTGCGAGGTTAATCCAGGCCAATAGTACCGGAGTCTCAAAGCACTCAATGTTTTCTGAACTCCTCTGTGACTTGCTGTAGTGTGATTGTGATGAGCTCGTAATGCTGTCTCTCTCAAGCTGTTTGGTAAGACAATCTGCTTTATGACTCTGTCACCACTCGCACTCTCCCATCAGCGACACAGAATCCCATCCTCGAATACGAGACGATCCCACTGGGCCCAAAGTGCTTTGAATACAAGACTTGTGGCTGACACATCTGTCCACTTTGGCCGTTTGTCACCTCGTTGTGATTGCATCATCTTAATAAAAGATTGCAAGTCAGAGTCCATCAACTGTTGTTCCTTCAGATACTCAGTTGTCCACACCGGTTCCAGTTTCACAGTACTGCACTTGCTGAAGCTACCTACTGAGGGTTCAAGGGAAGTCTTATTTACTTCTTCCAGCCCTCCGTCATCACAGTTGTTTTCAAACGGTTCCTTGGTCTCCCTATCTTCCTCGAAGTCTGCCTGGACTCCAATATCGCACATTGGTAGCGGTTCTGCCTTTTTCCATGTTTGACACCATTTACAGCGGTCAGTGCAAGGCCTGCGAGATAAAGCATCAGCATTACCGTGACGGATTCCTTCGCGGTGCACGATTGCGAAATCTAAGGTGCTTAGGAATGCAACCCAGCGAGCAAGCTGTCCTTCTGGATCTTTTGTCTTGAGAATAGACTTTAACGGTGCATGATCGGTGCGTACAGTAAACTTGCGGCCCTGGAGATAATGCCGATGCTGCTTAGTAAATTCGACAATTGCTAGAAGCCCTCTGGGAGTTGTGCAGTAATTCCTCTCAGACTTTGACAGTGTCGTCCTACTCGAGTAAGCTATTGGCTTCTCCTTCCCATTTTGTATCTGGGGGAGCACAGCACCGATGCCGTGGTTGCTGGCATCTGTATCAAGTATGAATTCTGTATCTGGTAAAGGATAAGCAAGCACAGGAGAAGATGTATAAGCAGCTGTTTCAGTCCATCAAAAGCAATTTGACTGTCAACTGTCCACTCAAACTCCTTCGAGTGTTCAGTTAGTCGGTAGAGCGGCTTTGCTACTGTTGCAAATCCTGGTACAAAACGCCTATAGTATGACGCTAGACCGAGAAAGCCCTTTACTTCTGTCGAATTCTCCGGAACTGGCCAGTCTGAAACACGCCCGATTTTTTTCACGATCAGTCATGACGCCTTTGTCAGTTACAAGGTGTCCCAAATAGGTTATCTGCTGTTGGAACAGGTTACACTTCCGTGGCTTAAGCTTAAGCCCAGCTGATGCAACTCTTGACATCACGTCCTCCAGTCGCTGTAAGTGTTCCTGAAAGGTAGTGGCAAACACTATCACATCATCCAAGTAAGACAAACAAATTCTAAACTGGAGTCCCTTCAAGACAAGTGTCATTAATCGTTCAAATGTTCCTGGTGCATTACTCAAGCCAAATGGCATGACATTTCACTCATACAGCCCACTGTCTGTTACAAATGCAGCCTTCTCCTGTGTAGCTGGATCCATACCTACTTGCCAATAATCAGAGGCCATATCCAAAGTGGAGAACCATTTAGAGCCAGACAAACAGTGTAAGGAATCATCAATTCTAGGTAGTGGAAATGCATCTTTGACAGTAACAGAATTAAGCTGTCTATAACCAATGCAGAACCTTTGGCTTCCATCCTTTTTGGTCACAAGAACCACAGGTGAGGCCCATGGACTATTAGATTCATGCACTCTCCCTTCTTCCAGAAGTGTGTTTAACCTGTCGTTCAATATCAGCTTGTTTCCATGGTGCGGTCCTGCGAGGTCTTTGTCTGATTGGTGCTGCAGTGCCAGTGTTAATTCTGTGCTGTGCTTGGTTACTAATTCCCAGGTCTCTGTCTGATAGTGAAAAGACATGCTGATATTTAGCTAAAAGACTAACAGTTTGTTGCCTTTCTTCCAAACTCAGAAGAACTGAGCCCCGGTTAACCAGTTCTTTCAATGGCTCAGGAAGTTGGTCTTCAGTTTTCTTGTTTGTCGCATCTTGACTTAACTCAAGTTCACAACTGTACTCATTTCCAGCTTGCAAAGTTTGAGGCTCATCTGACAGATTTAGGATGCGAACTGGGACATCTCCCTTTCCTACATTTACTAGGGTCCGACCCACATACAATCCTTTATCCTGCAAACGGGGACTGTTACATGGTTCTAAAACATGCATGTGATCTAACTCTGGAAGAGAAGATTGTACTTTCCTCCTGTTTACGTGTACGGCGATAATGACTTCTGATTTGGCTGCAATAACACTTGAGTGACGAACCATACACCTGTAACTAAGCGACTGCCTTTGTGAATCAATACAATCAATGGTCTCTCCATTAACAGTGAAAGTGCCTTGTAAAATGTCAACTGTTGCACTGACCAGTGATAGCAAATCCATGCGTAATATTGCATCATCATCTATGTCTGCTACAACAACACTCACACACAATTCTTGGGTTCCCAGTCTTATGGTTATATTTCCTGTGCCTGATGTCTCAGCCTTATGACCATCTGCTACATAAATGTCAGTGTTCCCCTTTACAAAATTAGATTTCTGACTATCATGAAGCCTCTCATAGATTTTCCGTGATAAAATTGTTCTAGCTGCACCTGTATCAGCTAACCAATTGACACGCTCTTCTCCAATAAACCCTGTGACATAGAGACCATACAATATGTGTGGAGTAATACCTGTTTTTGAGTTATCCTCTGACTTTTATCTTTGTGCATTAGCTTCAGAGCTTTCCAGGCCTGAATACTGACTTTGCTGTTGCCATAAATTGCTCAGGCATTCCCTTGGGCTGTCGGAAATGCCCTCCTCTCGTTTCCCTGCTGGTCTTTCCACAATTGACAGTTCCTTTTAATGTGTCCTTTCTCTTTACAGTACCAACATTCCACATCCCTAGTTTTCTCACTAGTACTCTTTTGCATGCAAAACGGAACCTAATCAGCAAGCTGGTTATATAAGAACCTGTTGTTGGGCTAACTGTTGTTGTTGCTGTACCTGAAGTTGGTGGTGTAATTCTTCAAGTTTCCTTGCAATATTGCTTGTTTCTCTCTCTACACTTTCTACAGACCTGATCCTAGGTGTGGCTGATCTCCTTAACCCAGTGTCAACCAATCGGAAAGCCTCTAACTCACATGCAGTTAAAAGGGCTTCATCTAGGTTCTTTGGTTTATATCTACGTAATCGCATTCTGTCATCTCTGTTAAATATGTCATCAATAAGATGCTGTACGGCAAATCTCTCCTGTGCTTGTGGAGGTAAATCCTGGTATGTAAGACTAGACATATTTCTAATATCTGCTCCTAATGCTTTAAGGGTCTCACCTTCTTGTTGTTGTCGGTTTAGAAGCTTGGCTTGATGCAGTTCCACTTGTTTATCCACGCCAAAGCGTAGTTCCAACCCATTTACTAGCTTTTCGTAGTTGTTGCAATCGTCATCTGACATGCCATGGAGTATTTCTGTGCCTCACCACGAAGCGCTGCAGACAAAAACACTGCTGATTCCTCTGAATACCATCCATTCACGATAGCACATCTATCAAAATGCCGCAGGTAATCCCTTAAACATTTGCTCCCATTGTAATCATCCGGTAACTTAATCGGCTTTTTGAATCGGCGAGGTGAAGGTACCACAACTGCACAAGCGCCAGCACAACTTTGCGAATCACCATTTTGCGATTTTTGGCTGTTTATAGCCACTGAGAACTCAAATCCGAAACGGATTTCCCGGCCTAAATTCGGTTGTTTCCACTCCAGTATAGCTCTGAGTCGAATTCGATTGATCTAGGTTCTCCGTAAATGGATTTTTCTTCTGTTTAGGGGTCGAAGAACTAGAAAACAGACCCGAGTCGAATTCATCAATCATGGTCGCCGATGCACAACAATCCGGGAAACAATGCACAAACTACAACAAAACCACGTAAACTTGTAATAAATAGCACATGAAGTTCTTACTACACCGCTGCCACCAGTTTTAGCGTTCCGAGTCCCCTTTTTCTTCCTGTACTACCACAAACCATACGCTGATGTGCTTTCTAACTTCTTTAATGGCGGACTCTTTCTTTCCACGTGCTTACAACTCAATTAATCTGCTCCTGGGGGTGGGGGTGGTTACAAACTTACTCAAAGGGGGTAGGGACCTATGACATCATTACAATATCAATGCTTAGAATCTCTGCTTATGATCATGCGTGTTTATTTAAAATTAAAAGTTTTAAACATAAATTTTAAAATGCCAAGTGTATATTCTGTATTAAACAGACCATTTTTAAATGGTTAGGAAGTCTGCTATGACCTAAAGCTCAGGGATGCTGCTATGACCTAAAGCTCAGGAATGCTCTGAGATGGTAATTAAACTCTTTCTGAATTTAAGGTTCAGATATTAACAAACATAAATATGTAATTTATTATAATATTAGTATTTTGATAGCATTTTTATTTTATTTTTTTATTTAACTTTAAAAATTAAAAACCCTTGGGATTTGAATTAACATGAACATGCAATGTACGTGTGAGCAGAGATTCTTAGTATTGATAATCATTATTAGTCAATTAGTTATTTTATGTCATGTTTTGCACATGACTATCTGATTGTTAATGTTAGTATCATGAATGAAACCTCATCGGAATTAACCTCCATAGCCATCATGATTTTCCTTTCCTAAATATTTACATTATCAAACCCACATAAACTGAATCAACTATCACATTATTTCAATCAACACTTACAATGTTACCCTTCCTCACTCACAATTTGAGTTACAACACCAACACATACATGAGTTACCTCTAATTTTAATTTTATAGAATAGTTTTGCATATTTTAAGAAAATAACTTATTTTTAATGTTTACATGTTTCATAGATACATACGCGTTCTTGTTTTTGGTGGAGAATAAAGATCAAGAGAAGTGATGGTGCTGTAGAGTATACAGAGTCTTCATTCCATATACATGTGTTCCTTCCAATGTTGTTTATATGAGACCAGATAATTATGTCATTCTTTTATACAGTAAAATGAACAGGTTTAAAACACATAGTCACAAATAATGATAAAGTAAAGATGAAAACTGTATACGCGCGCGTTTGTATATTTTTTCATAGTTTGCTATATTTGCCTGACTTCACTTTTGTTTGGGGAGAATAGAGATAAAGAGAGATTATGGTGTTTGAAGTCAGTATTTCTCAACAAGTAATCTGTATAACAAGGTGCTCCTTTACTTATTTTGGTCCAGATATTCCAAAACAGCAAACAAACACTGAGTGAATTGGGAAGAGATTATCAAGTTTTACTATTTTACCGGAAAATAAACAAGACCAGAGGTACTGCTTCTTTGCTTGATCTGCATAAAATGTGTATAAAAACAAATACAAAGCTAATGGGCGAGAAAGCTAAGTCCACATGCAGGCTCTTGATTTCATACACCAACCACCATACCTCCTTTACAGAACTTAGCACAAAAGTCCCACACAACATAATTAGTGTCAATCCACTTCTAACATGAACAAAATTAAATGAACACAAAACTACTTTGCCAAAAGGCATTAGATTACAACTGTTTTATTGTTGGCTTTCTGAAAACAGAACTATAATAACATATATATTAAGTTTTTTTGACATGTATATAACACTTCATTTTAAAACAACATTTAAATTCGTTTTCTTTACATTGGTAAAACAGTCAACTAATTCGTCAAAATGCCGATGTAATACCATAATAACCATATCAAGTGAAATATTGTATAATTTCCTGACAATGTAGATTTACTTTATTAATACAGTCTTTGGTAATGTCTAATGATCGCCGTTCCAGGATTTCTAGCTGCTGTAGACAGTCCACTTCAAATGCTTCGTTTAAAAATGGTATGAAAATCTCGAATATCGTATTTTATATGTTGAAAAGCATTACCTCCTTAGTTCTCTACCGAAGTATTTTTCCAGTCGCATGTTAACATTTCGAAATGGCTCGTTTATCTTGAAGACAGAGTTGAACAAGCAATTGTAGCTTTCTTTCTGTGAACTTTATTATGTGTTATTTGGGTTCACTGATGAATAGCAGTCCATGGTGTGAAGTAATAAAGTAATCGTGTTATTTAAGTCCCTGAAAAAGAGCTACAATTCTCTCCCGCTCGCCGGTCATTTTGATTCACTTTTATTAAGTGCCTAGTGCGCATGCGCTCCGTTTTTCCGCTCTGTCCACTCGGCTTCACTCAGACACGTTAAAGTGCAAGTAGCGTCAATGGATTAAAAACAAACCAATGAAATGAAAATTTAAAAGTAAACTTGGCTTGACTTAATAGCATTTTGTCCTTGTATAATGTCAGCTGTTGCTGGGCAGTTGTTTGAGCGAGATGAATGTGAATTTTCGGTTCCGTTTTCATTCATTGATTCAAACTTTACTCGTAGCCAGTCACTTGAAGACTTGAAAATCACTATCACCCCAAAATTTCATTAACAGAGGAACAGATGATCAGTCTATACATTTCTTTTCATTTCAATTCCAAAATCTTCAACTTTAGTCGTCAAAAGCCAGACATTTGCCACCGTAGCTTTGTAGTTTCTAGCACCGCTTGGCGACCTGTATGTACTGAGCTTCAAACCGGGCGCACCGCTTGCACAATAAACGATAGGTATGCGAGGTGTCGTCTTCAGAGCCCGACCCAGTTTGCAAAAAAAAAAAGTAGTGAAGGTATTTTTATTTACCATAATTTCCATGAAATTTATTAAAATCAACCCGAATTGATTTGCTCCAAAACAAGACTTAGTTTGCCAAATTGGGCTCAAACCTTTATCCGGTACCGTCGCACATCTCATTTACGTCGTGTACATGAGTGCCCCTCGGAGTTTGAAATCATAGTCATGACTCTCGCATCTGACCCAATGCCTGCTATTGTTTTCCCCCGCGAAATTTGAGATTAGCATTTCTAAAAATAGACTATTCTGTAAACTACTGGCCCGGTAGCTAGGGCCTGGTTGCTCGAAGCAAGGATAAGCGCTACCCCGGGGTAAGTCACTAACCCCAGTATAAACCGTACAGATTACAATTACACATTTAGCGCTATCCTAGGAATAAAGTTACCCTCGCTTCCAACAACTGGACCCTGATGGCCGGCTACTTCCGGTTATGGGCTTCTGCATATATTCACTGGCCAATAGCCCCGTTAGGAAATATTCTAATGTTAGAAACTTTGGGTTATAAAATGATTTTTGGTAGTTCTACACGGACCAAAACGTTTTATTTAATTTCATCAATGCAAACAAATTTTGCGATCATGGGTCATGGCGATGAAAACCATCAAATAGTTAATTTAAATAGTTAGAGCAGGTTTCAATTGAGTGTCGAAAGTTTTCGGTGATTGCTTTGGTTTTGCGTTTACTTAGCTTTTCTATTGGCTGTAAAAATGTTTTGTAATCAGTCAGCGAATCAAATTCCAGAGTAAAACCAGTCGTGGTTTTGGTTTTGGTCCGTCAAGCCATCAATCCACGATTGTGTTTACTTTTCCTCCTGATTGGTTGCTTTCTCGTGCTAGTGAAACCAATCCGTATTCACTTTTAACAAGAGCCCATCTGGGCTTTCACTCGGGCCACATGAGATTGAAGATGAAATACACTTTCATTTGAAATCCACTTAGTAATAACCAAAGGGAAGAATTATTAGCTGAATATTAGCAGTCTTTAGGAGTGGCCGGTAGCGCGGTGACTTTCATTTTCTGCTCCCCTAGTATATATAGAGGTTATTGGCTTGACAATAAAAGTTTTATGTCCTACCCGTATTGGTAATGTAATACTATACAAAGCACATGGTAAGCACGTGCACAATGCATGCGGAGTGGGAGTCTATTATTCACACCCCCTACAGGGGCTTACAATACAGCATGAGGTCAAACTCTTGTGAGATTAGTCTGCTGCTTACACTCGACCTAACAGCTTTGTCATTTTTCAAGGTATGTAACAATCCCCTTGTTCATTCTCTGCAGACTTCTGTAATCATGAATGGTCAATTGCCTACGGTACTCATCCTAGGACATTCTTTCGTGAAGCGCCTGCAGCGATATCTTCAGGCTGTTTTTGACGATCGCGCGATTCTAGCATTGTTTGCTTGCATGGCGTCGGCGGTAGCCGTGACAGTTTTAGACTTTAAGCCTCGCGATCTCGATGTGATTTCGGTAATAGCGTCTGGTATTTTGATTCTGTAAATTGGAACTAATGATTTGAAGGCTGCTAGACCCGAGGAGATCAGTTCTTCGATCGAAGAACTAGTTTCGCGGTTTCAGTTCGCACGTACGAGCTAAGTTCAATGTTCGCGTTATATTTGGCGTTTGTCAAGTTTATCGGGCCGGCATCTAGGTAGCGGTTATCCCAGTGTTGAGTTTCACGATCAAGCGCTTATTCTTAACCGATTATTTACCGGTCATTTTGGGCGATTATAATAAGTAAATGGGCCTTTACTTGGAAACACAGAGACATCCCATCACTTTCATGGCCATGGCGTTTATCTGAATAGTGCTGGACAATATTCTTAATTATATCGCAGTTATACAGGCCCTTCGCAAGCTAAAATCGGCTTCCAGCGATATTTTATAAATCCAATGGGCCGTCTACTGCATTTTGTTTCTTTTATCGCTCGTATTGATCAGGGCGCATGCATACCTTCGTTTCCGTGGATTATAATAATATACTATTTTTGTTTTATTACCTATTACTCTTGTTACAGTTCGTATTCGTTATACCGCAGTTATCGCGGGGCAATTTTACTGGCCCTTCGCAAGCTAAAATCGGCTTCCAGCGATAGTTAAATTCAATGGGACAATTATTTTATTCCGTTTCTTTTATTGCGAGAATTGGTCAGTGCGCATACCTTCGTTTCCGTGATCATAATAGGTCATTGATCATACCACATTCCTTTCATACTTTGTGCCCTGTGTCATGTGGTCTATTATTGGACTATGTCTTTGTAAATAGGTCAACATGTACATGTTCACCTAGGCTAAAACCCTGTGTTTGTTGTTGCATTGCCAACTGCCAGTGTTTTCGGTAGACCTAATTTAAGGCTAGAGCAACTTGTGTGTTGTTGCATTGCCAACCACATGTTGTTTTCAGTATGCCTACATTGTAGATATTATTTTGCAACATATGGGGTCTGCATTTGTGGCGACATTGCGTTGTACTGTCTGCCACGCTTACCCTGTTGCGCTCATGTAGTAATTGTGAATGTTAAACTTTTTATGTTGTTCTTGTATATATGCCTGTTACACTGTATCCATACATCACATCCATATAATCATATTCATCAGTATTTATATCTCAGTGGGCTAGAGCACTGTGCATGTTGTTGCATTGCCAACTGCACAGTGTTTTCAGTAGGCCTAACTAGGCTAGAGCAATTTGTGTGTTGTTGCATTGCCAACCACTTCTTGTTTTCAGTATGCCTAGATATTATTTTGCAGCATATGGGGTTTGCAATTTGCGGCGACATTGTGTTGTACTGTCTGCCATGCTTACCCTGCTGCGCTCATGTTGTAATTGTGAACGTCGTTATTTGTTGTTCTTGTTATATATGCCTTTTACATTGTATCCATCCATGGGCATACTTACATTCATCATCGTATTCATCTGTGTTTATATCTCTGTGTGCTTAAGAGCAGAGTGCATGTTGTTGCATTGTATTCATCCATGGGTACACTTCACATACACATGCTGATTTTTACTTATGTTTCATGCATGCTTATTCATGTTTACTTATCCTAGTGTTTAAATATTGATTAGACATTCACCTATCCATTTGCATCACTTAATAAATGCTATTATTATTATTATTGTATTCATCAGTGTTTATCACTCTGTTGGCTGGAGCACAGTGCATGTTGTTGCATTGCCAACTGCACTGTGTTTTCATTAGGCCAAACTAGGCTAGAGCAACTAAACTTGTGTGTTGTTGCATTGCCAACCACATGTTGTTTTCAGTATGCCTAGATATTATTTTGCAGCATATGGGGTTTGCAATTTGCGGCGACATTGTGTTGTACTGTCTGCCATGCTTACCCTGCTGCGCTCATGTCGTAATTGTGAATATATGTGCATTGTGGTTATGTATGGTTATGTTTTGTTACATGTTTTGTACCTGTCTATACAAATGTAGCTTACAATACTCGATTTTAACTAATTCTTGGAGTGGTGGACCGGGTGCCCCCTCTTTTTGTTTTTATTTTGTAGAATGCCTCCTGGATGTTAATGCCATGCTGCTTCCAATTCCCAGCTGCCATGCTGTGGTACCAGGGCTAGGTGCCAGCCATTATTCTTATCAATATTGTTAGTGTTATTATTATAGTTGTTATGATTATTGATTTTATTATTATTATTTTATTGTTAATATTATTATTAAGTGGTGGTTTGCCAAAGAACAGGAGCAAACAACAATAGGGTGCAGGAATGAGCAATCCTTAATAAGACAATTATTACTCTTGCTGTTCTTACAGTTATTTCTTGTACTACCACTATCTTTATAATTTACTTAGACATACATTGTAGGAAACCTAAGGGATGTAAGGAATATTTGTTGTCATTGCCAGCAACATTTGCAATCAGTTTGAAGAAGATTGCATTTATTTCAAACTTGAGTGTTACATTAATCACTCAGAGTGATTTTGGTGTTGTCATATAATTTAGTGCTTACTGTGAATTCATTGGTGCTGTTGCAATTCAGCTGAAAGACAGGTTCATAACACTGTTATAATGATCACTCATTATTATTATTATTAGTTGTTGTTATTACTATTTTCGTTATATTGCCATCATCACTATACCAGTAAATATTATTGGTACAATGTATTGTTATTAATATTGTTCTTACTAGCTATTATTGCTGCTACTGCTATGTTATTATATTTATCATTATATTGCTTTTACTATTATTAATGTGATGGCTCATAACTGTTATAATGATCACTCATTATTATTAGTTATTATTATTGTTATCACTAATTTCATTATTGTCATCATCACTATACCAATAAATTATTATTGGTACAATGTATTGTTATTATTACTATTGTTCTTACTATTATTGCTGCTACTGCTATGTTATTATATTATCATTATATTGCTTTTACTATTGTTGTTAATGTGATGGTTATAAATATTAAAATTCAGGTTTTGTTAAATTGATAGGCCTTTTGTTATCAAGGTCACTTCACCCTTGTACTAAGCTTTTTAGAGGGCTTGCCCTCGTGGTTGCCTCTTTTTATTTTCCTCCACAGAGTGTCACGTTCTGCCAGGCCCCATCAACTCATGGTGTGAGGGTGAAGCTGTGCCTTTGTTTCTGCTGTAAATTGGTTACACATGTGACAACGAAGAACCTTGGTGTCCAGGGAAAGAGAGCAATCCCTACTACTGGTAATTACCAACAACCCATTGTACAATCCATTGATGGTCAGCAACTGGCATGGTAGCTGTGGTTTCACAGGCAGTTGTACGTGCAAAGTCTGCCCTGTCAGTACTAGCTTCTGGTCTTCCTGCACTGCCAGTTTACAAGCAACATGATGAATCCTGGGTCATCGCAGGGGCTGTTTCTTGTATTTCTCAGTCAACTTACAATAAATAATTAAGTTTTGTGTCCTGTGGAGGGACTGGAGAAATTTATTGCCTTGGCTCCACCCAGATTTCCTTTTATCCCAAAGGGTTTTTGATAGGTTTTTTCTGGCCTCCCTGGCATTCTCCCATATGACGTGTAGGAGTAGAGTAACAGTTATAATAAGACAGTAACATGGGATCTGTTCTGCACCAAAATGTTGTTCATGTTAGTAACATGCTTAGTTTATCAATTCAAAGTCAGACAGTAGCAGGGGTAATGTTCTGCACGATCATATTAGTGACAAGATCAGTTTATCAGTTCCTAGTTGGACATGAGCACTATTAGCTGTTCTGCATCAGATGTTGTTTATATTAGTGACACAGTCAGTTCATAGTCAGACAGTAGCAGGGGCACTGTTCTGCACCATTGTGTTGTTAACTTTATAAAGTATGCTCTACATAAGTATGAGTACATCAATGTACATTAATATATAGTTGGACAGTAGCAAGGGCACTGTTCAGCACCATTGTTTTGTTAAATTTATAAAGTATGCCGTACTTGTATATCAGTACATCAATGTACATTAATTTATGGTCAGACAGTAGCAGGGGCACTGTTCTGCACTATTGTTTTGTTAACTTTATAAAGTATGCTCTACATACATGTATATATCAGTACATCGATGTACATTAATTTATAGTCGGACAGTAGCAGGGGCACTGTTCTACACCATTATGGAGTTGCTGTTCAAATTCATAGCCTGACAATAGCTAGCAAGCATGCTATTCTGCCAGGTGGAACTGCTGTCATGTTGGGGTGGGGTTACCTTCTTTATCCCAAGAAGGTCCTTGGCGCTTTTAAGTCCCCACCTTTGCTGGGCAAATTATATTTTTCTAAAATTAAGATCTGTAATCATGATATAAATATTAATGAGTTATTAAAGCGGCTATGTGCTCAGAATTTGCACATAGCCAGATTAATCCAACTCAGTAGTTTTGTGTTTCTGTCCAGCAAACCGAGCTCAACATTGACAGCAGGTCCATCATATATAATCACAATTCAGGGAAGGACATAAAGAGGTTATTGGCTTGACAATAAAAGTTTTATGTCCTACCCGTATTGGTAATGTAATACTATACAAAGCACATGGTAAGCACGTGCACAATGCATGCGGAGTGGGAGTCTATTATTCACACCCCCTACAGGGGCTTACAATACAGCATGAGGTCAAACTCTTGTGAGATTAGTCTGCTGCTTACACTCGACCTAACAGCTTTGTCATTTTTCAACCCTCCTCCTCCCCATGGTCCGTGCCACCTTCTTACTTGTGCTAAGGGTGCTAAGTCGCTTTTAAGTCCCCACCTTTGCTGGGCAAATTATATTTTTCTAAAATTAAGATCTGTAATCATGATATAAATATTAATGAGTTATTAAAGCGGCTATGTGCTCAGAATTTGCACATAGCCAGATTAATCCAACTCAGTAGTTTTGTGTTTCTGTCCAGCAAACCGAGCTCAACATTGACAGCAGGTCCATCATATATAATCACAATTCAGGGAAGGACATAAATGTAATTTAATATTTTTCTTTTTTCTCGTATGTAAATTAAAGTAGTTGACCTTTTACTGTAAATACTACTTATTCATGTAACACACGTTTACAATTTAGTCTGCTGTTCTGTTATACTGCAGGTTCCGAGTACTAATAGATGATTGTCTCAAATGTATGTTTATATTTGTCCCAAATTATAAGTTGTATCCTGTCCATCCTGTGATGGAGCTATCACTATATTTCTTAGTATAACATAAAGTGTTGAACATGTTCTCAAGCATGTCGCGCTTGACCTCTGTTTCTTCATCCAACTTTCATCTGCAATCTGGGAAACTCAATCTTTGCCCATGCCTCGTCTTGGCACATAACTACTCCTGTTGTTAAGTAGGCGTAGATGGTTATAAGTAACATGATGAGTCCATTACGAGTCCATATATTTGAAATGCCTGTTGATTATCTCTAATTAAAAGCGTTACCCTCATTCACAAAACTTCAGTCTGCTAATTATATTACAGAACTATAAAGGGAACTGTTGGAGGGCCTTTCTCGAACCAAATCCTCGCCCGTGAGAGGATTCTAGTTTAACAACTCGAACGAAAGTACCAATAATCTGATAATTCTTATTGGCCGTGGCCGCAGGCTTCCTCATCCTTTTCTTTTTCGGGGCCACCCCGGCTATCTTTTCCAGTCCCTGGATCAACTTTTTACAGGTTTTCTTTCCGAGAACGCGGGCCGCCCCTTGACTCGTATCCTTCACGATTTGCTTCACCTCTCTCTTGCCAAATTTCTTTTTCAGGTGATCGAGCACCTTTTTTCCACCTTTTTTAGCCGCGGCGCCCGCGACGGCCCCGACCAGAGCTTTGCCGGCCATGATGGCCAAGGGGGCCACCGCTAGAGGTAACAGTCCGCCCTTTTGATTCTTGATCGGTCCGTAACGGCCGAGTTCATTCCAACGGATAGGGATGAGGCCGCCGCCACCTTGCTGCCCCCGGCCCCCCTGGAAGACAGGGATCGAGGTGGGCGTACGTTGAGGGTTGGAGGAGTGTGCAGGGAGCGCATGGGACACAAGTATCGAAGACCCCCGCCAACCACATCCCACATAAATGGCACGATGCCATAGAAGCCGTAGACGGTCCATAATTCATCCTTTCCTTTTCAGGGCGCGCTTCACAAATTCCAATGTCGCCACCACGGTTACTGTTGAGGCGAATGAGATGCGTTGGCCTTTCTCGTCGGGTATAAGGATTTCCAGCGTGTCAAACACCGTTTTGGCGAGCGGAAAGTACCGCATGACCGGAAAGTCCCGTTCCACCACCTGGGTGCTTTCACATCCCCCACGATATGCGGCTCGATCAGATCGCAGTACACGTACAAGCTGCGCACGGGCTGGTGTTTAAAATCGCGATTGAGCAGGTAGGGTTTGGCCGTCGAGAATTTCAGGCCGGAGTAATAGGTGGACCAACATTCCGGCTGGTAGCGCATCAGGGCTCGGAGATTCTTGTCTTCGTTCTCGTTCTCCGAAAAGATTTGGGGCCTGTGACCGTCACAAACCCCAACAATTTGGCCAGCGAAAGGCTCATGACAAGATGCGAATCCACATGGACGATTTGAAGGGTAAGCATTAATGTCCCTTTGGACGGTTTGGGGTTCCAAAACCATATCACATGAGGGTAGTCTTTCGGAATGGCGGCTTCGATAGCTTTGGCGTTCGCATAGTTCCCGGGCGGTAACACAAAGGTTGTTTTGATCTTGTGATGCATGGGAAACAAGGTAGAGTCTGATCCCTTTTCGCGGCACTCAAGTAGTAAATGGTCCGGTCTTTCTCCGAGACCGAGGCGGGTATCATGATGGCTCTATCCGCGATCACCGCACCAGTTCGGATCCCTACGAAACTGGACATCAACGGGGTGGTGGGACCCAGTTTTTTCACCATGCCTGCGGGATGCGCGGTGGACTTTTTGGGATCGTCCTCCAAGCCAATCATGTAGGCCAGTTGAGGGGGTAGGGCTAAAATGTACCCGTCCGTAGCGGTTTGTTTCAATTCCAGGGATGTCTTGGCCAATTGTTTATCGGGAAATTGCACCAGGATGTCAAATCGTTTGAGGATCGCTTGGAACCCCCCTTGCACCAAAGCCTGGCGCAGAGCATGGACCAGTTCTGGGACAGTTTCGAAAGACTGGGAAGCAAAGGTGACGGTGATAGAGGTCTCTTCTTCTTGGCGAAGGTTTTCGTGGATCAGCGAGAATTGGCGGTCTTGCTTTTTAGGGAACAATTCATTCTAGGCGCGTGGAAATTGCAGGTGGCAGAGAGACATCTCCCACCGCCGGTCCAAGACCATCATCTCCGGCAGATGGATACGAAAATGGGCGCCGGTATTATGGGGAAAGGTATCCCGGCTGGCTACACTAGGCAAGGTCATCCAGATGCGGTCTTGGTCCATGCTTTTCGGAAATGTATAGTCACTTCCACCTTAGAGGTTTGTGGAAATGAAACAAGTTGCCCGTGCTCGTCGGTTATAAGGTTTTCGAAATACTCAAAAACCGTATTGGCCAACCTCCTCTAGTACAGGGTGGTAAAGTTGCGTTCTTGTACCGCATCGTCACAGGTCCCTGAAAAAAGGACTCTCAACAAGGCGGCTTTGGTATCCCCCACAATACTGGGTTCCACCAAATCACAGTACATGTAAAACGTCGGTTTCTTCTGCTGCCGGAGACGGGAAGACCAGAGACGCGACCTCCATTTCCCAGGCAGAAGACAACTCGTACAGTTGCGGGAGGTGGATACGGAACCGGGCCGGGACATTGGCGTAGACGTTGGCACTCACACCGTTGGTTAAGGTAATGTAAAATTCCTTCTCCTCCTCCATCCTCTCTCTCTTTCTTCCACCCTTAGCGACCCCATTCTAACACGAATGAAACAGACAAGAGGGAAAACAAACTCTTTTATTTCTTTTTCTCCCATACGTTTGGGTCTGGAGCTGGGCGACCGGGACCCAGTTGTTAGATTTGGCGGGGTACTCTTGCCATTTCACCAAGACTTCTTCCTGATTCTTCTTTCCGCGGCGGCGGCGTTGCAAAACCTTCTCGATGATAAAGAGACTTTCTTTTTCCACGGCCACAGGAGTCATCTCGCTTTCGTAAAAGGTACCCTGCAACCATTTACCGCTCAGGTCCGCCAACCGGTAGACAGGCGGCTCGCGGTAGTCAAGCCGTTGCCGCACCGTGAACACTTCCTCCGACCAGTTGGCCAGATAGCTTTTTACAAAATGGCCTTTGGTTTTGCTAATCCGTACCGTATCGCCGGGGCGGGACAACGGTTTCTTCTGCTTCTTCTGCTTTTCCTGGTACGAGACGGCGCGCATGCACCTCGTGGTCGTTGAAGGGCGTGACGGCTATGAGGGCGCGTTGAATGCTGCGATGGACGGTCTTATCGTACCCGAGCACCAATTGGGGGAGGACTTTCAAACACTCTTTCTTTCCGGTGGCCTTGAAATATTTGTACATGCGCCCCTTGAGGGTCCGATTGAGCCGCTCGGCAATCTGGGCTTTGGTTTCGTTGTAAGTGACGAAAAAGGCAACGTCGTTCTCCTTTAAAAAGGCCTGGAACTTACGGTTGGTAAATTCCGTCCCGGCATCGGTCTGCAACCGTAACGGTTTCCGTTCGCGGAACACTTGGGTAAAGGTGCGCACCAATTCCTCCCCGGTCTTGTTCTTAAGCGGGACTGCCCAGGAGTACTTGGACAACACATCGATGATGGTCAGAATGTGTTTGTAACCCTTGTTGAAGGCACTGGTGGCTTGCATGTCCACCAGGGCCAGCACGCGCACGCGCCCTGTCGGAATTGCTTGCTTTTTCAGCCAAGCTAAAGTGGTGACTCGTGTCAGACCCACTTCTTTAGCCACCTTCACCAGGCGGGCAGCACCCCCAAAGGCAGCAGAGCTGGCGGGATCGTAATACAGCGCCTCGAGCAGAGCGGCGGTATTCTTTTTCTTCTCCTTCTTTCTCCACATCCTCAAAATGGGACCCTGAATAATCACTTTTAACCCGCAACACGCCAAGAAACAACGGAGGCGTTTCAAAATGCCGTGGCACTTGAGGGACGGACCTACTCTCCTCCGCAGGGCATTCTGTAGTCTTCCCTAGTCTACCGCGCGTGGCTCCCTGGTACTTTTTTCCCTCCCTAGAAAAGAGACGACAGACACCAGGCTTAGTTCCCCCTGAAATCTTTATTGGCTGTTTTTACAGAAACTAGAAGCTAAGGGGAGAAATGGGAATTTCGTCTAGAGCTTCTTTGACTGTGGGATGCTTGCTCTCGTAGGTGGCCGTCCTTCCGCTGTCTTCATACAATCTGTAGGTGTACGTAAGGGGGTTGGTGAAAATGGCAGCCCGTTGCTTGATCATACAGATCCCTTGCTTTAGATCCAAATGACCCTTCTTCAACGCCTTCACCATCATCTCTGCAGAGGACAACTTTGTCTTGTCTTCCTCCTTGGTTATTGTATACCCCAAACGGTGGGCCACATCGTTTAGGTAAGGGAAGAGACCGTCCGGGACTTGTGTCTTCTCTCTCACCATGGTTTCCATCGTTTGCGAGGGATAAGTGTTGTGGGTTTGGGTGACGTAATGCATGCCAAAGCGTCTCACTTTGTCATAGAGGGGGTTGTCCTCGACAGCATACTTCCGTTCCTGGAACAAGTTGGTGATCATAGCCGAGACCAACTCCTTCTGCAGAGAGTAGTAGGTTCCTTGGACCTTCGTGCGATAGGTTGTTTCCATGATCTCTATCCAGGTAGCCCTCCCTTTCTGTGTTTCCATGAACAAGTCATCCAAGGTCCCCATGCTTCCATGCAGGTTCATAAAATGAGGTTTAAAATAGTTGGCACCGCGGAACTGTAGCATATGGAAGGTCAACCGGTCCACAAAGAAACGCACTGCCGTCACGAACCAAGACAGATCTTCTTTCTTCTTCTTCCTCTTCCCCGCCATCCTCTCTTGGGCTTCGTCCTCTTCTTTCTCCCTCTTCTCTGCCATCCTCTTTTGGGTTTCGTCCTCTTCCTTCTCTACCTCCATGTCTTCGTCTTCGTCGTCACCCTCTGCGCGGATCCTCTTTACCGCCATCCTTTTGGAAACGTGTTCTTCTTCTTCTTTCTCCTCTCCAGCCACTTCCTCTTCATACCTCTGTAGAGCGTTGTTCAAGTAGCCCACCAGGGTATTGGCTTGGTTCTGCTTAGATCTCAGTTTTGATATCAGCACTATCTCTCTCGCAAGAATGGAACAGGTATATACTTTGCGATGGATCATACTCGATCTTATCATAGTGTGACTGAGGTAGTACGCGATGCGGTACAACCGTTGGCTTTGCTTGGACTTGTTCCGCAATCCCTGGACGTGGTCGTACAACTCAAACTCCGAGTACCCGTAGAGTTGATGCCACCCTAGGCTGGTGTAGTGGCCCCAGGCAGGAAACAGAAGGTGGAACGTTTCTTTCAGGATTTGGGTCGTGACATGAGACAGTAAATTCTTGATAGCGTTCTCGTGGTAATGCATCACCTGGAACCGGCTTTCTTCAAAGCTCAGGCAGAGAGGGAAAGATACTTCCCAATGCAAGGTCGTCTGGGTGTATCGCTCACACAAATGATAGTACAGGTAGGCTAGGAATTGTTCATGGTCTTCTATGATCGCTCTTTCTCTCATACCTGGCGTCTTGCTCTGGGAAGTGAGGGTCCGGGAGTAGGACGCAACTGTTTTTGTCAAAATGGGCACGGGCAGCCGAATCTACGTTCATGTAGCGGGTACGGATAGTGTCCCTACCACCCTCCCCTCCGAATTCAAGGTTTCGGCGTGGTACCAATACTCGCGGGGAAGGATGGTGTGGGTACGGCATCGGTGCAAGTATCCATGCGCTCCCCAGACCAGGTCCTCACACAGCCGTGTCTCGCACAACTCATCCCACGTCAGCCCCAGGGACTGCTTCAGAGGAATCCAGTGGTACAAGAACCTCGCCATCTCCCTCTGGAAATTGTTGCGCAAAGACTTGTTGGTCCAATCGGGGTCCTCGCCCAAATGGTGGCACAGCGCGGCCGCATCCATGTTCGTGAATTCAACAAAGTCCATTTGCCGCAGCATAGCTTTCAACGCCGCTAACTCTTCGAGGCCCACATCAAGGGAGAGCCAATACCACAAACATCCCGTCGACATGTCTTGCATTTCTTTCAGATACTTCTTCTCCAAGACAAGGAACTCCTTCACCACATTGTCTAGGTTCTGTCTACTCCAATCCTCCCGTTCGTGCAACAGTTCTCTGTAGAGTTGTGTCAAGAGGCAAACACACACCCTCCTCAAATCCTCCTGGTATTTGAAAATTAGCACGTTGTTCTCGTCGTACTTAATCGCCCACGCGTCCTCACTATTCCAGGGCCGCTTGCTGCACATGCTGGAAACAATCCCCGTTCGCGTAGGCCACCACCACCATGTACAGGGCTGCCAAGGTGATATGCATCGGGCTCATGGGACGGTTGGAGGTATTCCTCAACTCGGTGTTCATTATTTTTACCCTATGCAAGAATCCCCCAAACAAACGAGCCATGTCGTCCGTCCCTTTTTCCCACAGTTTGCCTTGCCAAGCTTGCAAAACAGGCGGAGAGTTGCTTTAGGCTGGCCAATCTCTCGTCTCTCGTCTCTCATCTCTTCCGTCACTACCACCGTACACATCTGCTCCCAAAAAGGCAGAAATTCGTTCAGGTGCTCCACCTCGAAACCTTTGCGAGCGATCTCCCAAGCCTCGGCGAATCCTTCTTTCGGTCAGATTCGTTTCCATTGAGGGATGGTCGCGGACACCAAAACCACGTACAAATGTTGGGTCAAAGCTTTAAATTGTTCGCGACTCACTTTCTCCACCTCGTCCGCCGCTAGGAATTTCATTGTGTTTATCATCTTCCCAAAGGAACCAAACCTTTCGGTACTCCTGATGGAGGATAGACACCACCGCCAGTAACCAAAACAACATGGATACAAATCCACACGCTCTCACTTTTTGATACTCCCTTAGTTCTTAACCTTTCCACCAATCCCCAGCGCGGGCGGCCTAATTTCCACCACTCCGGGGGCCGGCTGGGCGCCCTAACGGTCTCGACCACTCCGGAGGCCGGCTTTGCGCCATAACCATCTGTGATGTCAATCAGGAGGCCGGGTTTGGGCCATAGTGAGTGTCATAACTACTGCTATCTAACTGAAAATAATTTAATCTCAAGCAATCAGTCGGGGTTTCGATCACTTCACTCCACTGTTACGGCCTTACTCGAAGCCACTGACAACTGGGCTTTCAATATTGAAAAAGGCAATGTTAATGCAGTAGTATTCCTTGATCTTAAGAAGGTTTTCGACACTGTTGACCATGTTATTTTATTATCTAAATTAAATGTTTATGGTGTTGGAAGCGCCTCACTTAACTGGTTCAAATCATATTTGGATAGTCGCAAACAAAGATGCTTCGTAAATGGTTCTCTCTCAGACACCCAGCCCCTAACCTGTGGCATTTCCCAGGGAACTATGCTAGGTCCTCTCCTCTTTATACTTTACATAAATGATTTGCCTAATTGTGTCTCTCATTCTCAACCTCGGATGTACGCCGATGACACGCACTTAACTTTTGCCAGCAATGATATAAATCACATAGACCATAAGTTGAACCAAGATCTTGCGAGGGTTAGTGAATGGCTCATTGCAAATAAGCTCACCCTTAATAATTCCAAGACTGAGTACATGTTAATAGGGTCAAGGCAAAGGTTAAGTACGTTTGACAGAGCTCCCTCTCTTTTTATTGATGGTGCCTCTAGGTTACATCCACAAAATGTCTTGGAGTGCATATCGACCAACACATATCTTGGAATGTGCACATACACAAACTGTCAAAGAAAATTGCCTCTCCCATTGGCCCCCTGAAACGCACGATACCTTTTGTACCTTTTGAAGCACTCTTGTGTATCTATAATGCTTTAGTGCAGCCCCATTTCGACTACTGTAGCGTCGTTTGGGGAAATTGCAATAAAACTCTTGCCACTAAACTTCAAAAGCTACAAAATCGTGCTGTACGAATTTTGACTTTTTCCAATTACGACACCAATGCTGATGATCTATTCAAAAAACTTGGCTGGAGAAAACTAGACAATCAACGGAAAATTCTAACTACTACTATGGTCTATAAATCGCTAAATGGCCTAGCGCCTGAATATCTTTGTTCAAAGTTCGCTGACCGTAGTAGCGTTTCGAGTTATTCTCTAAGGGACACCGAGGGCAAACTAGCTATTCCGCTCTGCCCCGTACCAATTTTCTAAAGAACAGCTTCAGTTATAAATATAGTAAATATAGGTGCTTTGGAATAGCTTACCTGTCGAGCTGCGGCAAGCAAACTCTCTCACTTGTTTTAAATCTCGCTGCAGTGATTTCTTTAACAATTAATACATTTCATTATATACACGGCATTCATGGAAAGCAGGCATCTCTATTTTATTCATTTGTTGTTGTTTTTTATTCATAGTTAATATTAGTTAGATAATTATAGTCAGATATTGTATAGATGTAATAGTTAGATATTAGTAAGGTGCATTATTCAAGTGAATTATTAGATATTAACATTGTACTGTCATTAGACATTTCAACTATTCCTACTTTTTATAATGTAATTGAAGGCCTGATGTTTTTAACCGTGTATAAATAAAGTTATTACTAACTTACTTTGCTCTTTTCATTTGAATTTCTAGATCTTTAATATCTACTGCTTGTTCATTGATCTGTATACTAAGTTGTGCGAGGTGTTGTTCGAGTTTCTCGCTGAAATCTTTTTGCTCCTGGACAATATTAAGTCGAGTTTCATATCGACTATCGACTTCATTGTCGATTTCATCAGCTCCACTTTTCTTGTCCTTTCTTCTGGATGATTTCGGTACTTCGATTGCCGCGGCCTCTGTGTCGTTGGTAACAGGTTCAATTTCGTTCTCGTCATCTATGTTTAGCAGTTGTAGCGTCTTTTCGAGCTCCTTTTCTGCCTCTTCTCGGTTCGTGTACTTTTTAAGGCATTTTTTGGCATTCTGGATAACTTTCTGTTACGCAGCGGATTTATTCGTTCGCCAAAGGTAAAACATTCCGGTTAACTGGTTAAAGAGAACTCACATCATCATCCTTCATAAATCTCGAATTATATATAAGGCAAAACTGGTGGCCTTTCGCCGAATTCACTATAACGACAATAATATTAAACCCCCCCTCCTCGTGAACTGCAGGTATACGCACTTGGCCTACCCAGGCAGTCAGAGGCTAAAGACAATAATATTAACTGCCCCCCTCCCCGTGAACTGCAGGTGGTATACGCACTTGGCCTACCCAGGCAGTCAGAGGCTATAACTACAATAATATTAACCCCCCCTCCTCATGAACTGCAGGTATACGTACTTGGCCTACCCAGGCAGTCAGAGGCTAAAGACAATAATATTAACCCCTACCTTCAAAATCATGAATAAGATTGTAAAATATTAAACGAAAAGGAACATAGAAGTTTCGGTACAACTCGTATCGTTGTAGAATGGCAGATGCAGTGAACATGTGTATAGTAGTAGTAAACTTTAAATTCTTACCCCTGTTCTCCCCAGATTTGTAAGGTTCATCATTGCTTGCCAACCGTCATCTGGAATTTTGGCCTCTAACTTAAAATACAGTAGAACCCAATCCGGTACTCTAAACTGCTCCATGTACTGCTGTATGATATCCGGTAAAATAATCTCCAATTCTTGTTTCACTCCCTTCTTAGCTGCGACTGCATTTAAGACCTCGGCGATGATATCACGCGCTTCACTGGGATTGTTCACGGGATCATGAGAGCACAGGTGACCGGTTACAGTATTTTTCCCGCGCTATTCTTGCTCAGTCGCTGTTTTTTCCTCTTCGGAGATTTCGCTTGAGAAATCAAGGATCTTACAGGCGATTTTCTAGATGATTTCAATCTATCTTTAATAGTTGGAGATAGTTTTAACCTGAGCTCTTCGATGGTTTCTTTGGCAGCGTTTAGCTCGGCTAGGCTCTCACGGCTTCGGCCATTTCCTAAATCGTCACGATTTGGTATGATACATTGTCCTGTTATGGCAGAGTGCCTGTTCAGAGTGGCTCCAATGCTTCTGAAACATTGGGATGAAATATATCCAGCGCCTCTGATTTCTTTTTGCCATAGCAGCCCTCCACAAGGTCCTAGAGTGGAAGAAACCAAGACCTCGCGAGTGCAGTATTTGGCCCCGAAATACCTAGGAGCTGGACTGCTGCCGTTGACTGTTCTAAGGTTATCCAGGCGAATCTTCTCTAATTCCCCCGGAAAGAGCTTAAAAAAAGAATTCTCAGCAAGTTTGTTGTGCCAAGACCCAAACGGATCATGGTCTTCGGCATACCAACACTTTTCAGGATCTAACTGTGGACTCAAAACTTGGAGTAGCATGGTCAACGTGTTCACCGCTTCATGGCCGCGAGAGAATGCTTTTGGTTCGAATATCAACTAAGTATCGTATTCCAAACTGAGCGCACAACAGTTTGTGTTTCATAGTTTTCAACAACTAATTAAGGATACGAATTTGAACGAGTAAGATATTTCATCAACACTCGAAGATAAAATCCGTATCTACGCGCGGCCATGTAATATCCTCTATTTCACTGAAAGCGCGCGACGAACAAGGCATGACGTTTTGCTCAACCTCGTCCAACATGGGCGACCGTATCGGTCTAGCTCAATCGTATTGGTCCCAATTTCGAGCCTGTAGCCTATTATAGAATTCAAATACGAACCGGACAGCCGAAAATAATTAAGCATTCAGAAAAGATAATTTGTCCTCCCTGGAAAAAGTGTTCCTGTTTTGGCCATGATATTCAGGGACTGAGTGATTTGGAGCCAGTACTTGAAGTTCATGGCTTGGAATTGCTCAGCTCGAACGACAACTTCGATTAGCAGGTTTGTGCTCACCCACGCTAATTCCTTTCTGCGTTGTTTCAGATCTTTATTTCCCGTCGTCAGGCATCATACTAGACTATTGTCGGATTAGAGCTTATCTAGATTACTTTGAAGTGGAGTTGGCTGTTGGGGTATCTTTCAATGCAATTTTTGAATCCAACAACTGGGTACTTTCGATGTCTACGCGCTGCTAGCAGCCGTGCAAGATTAGAGATTCTGAGTTCTGTAGCTTTTCGCTTGTGTATTCTATACATCTAGACGTTTGCATGATAAGCCATATACAGAAATCGTGTCCGTGCTTTATCGGCTTTATACAAACGCTCGCCTCCGGCTGCAGGAGTTTGTAAATCCAATAAAGCACGGATACTCAATCGACATT
Organism: Actinernus sp. WN-2022; assembly: GCA_030867875.1. Lineage (NCBI taxonomy): Eukaryota > Metazoa > Cnidaria > Anthozoa > Actiniaria > Actinernidae > Actinernus > Actinernus sp. WN-2022. Next base: position 102,177,530 of record JAOWCC010001634.1, read on the forward strand.
CTGTATACAGTGGAACCTCGATTTAACGAACCTCTATATAACGAAGTCCTCGGTATAACGAACGATATTCTTCAGCCCGGCAAAATTACAAGTAAAATGTATGTAACAGAACCTCGATATAACGAACCTCGATATAACGATATCCTCGTTATAACGAACACAATCCGGCAGCCCAAACGTAAAATCTACCCCGATATAACGAATAAATGTCAACACGCGACAAAAGATGAATGCGGAACAGACCAACGTAACAGCGATGAAAATCCTTTAATCCTGTAACAAGAGAACAACCTCTCAGTCAACAGCTCATTAGATGTGTATATACTGGCACTATCGAGACATCTCAGTACAGATCCGCTTTGTCTCTTATTAGTTCTATTAACTTCGTTACTTCGTTACAAAACAATTATTAACTATACCTCGATATAACGAACATTTTGGTTGTTTTTCCGCAAATTTGTTATAACGAGGTTTTCGATTTAACGAACCCTCGATATAACGAACCAATTTCCCCAGTCCCTTGGCACTTCGTTAAATCGAGCTTCCACTGTATATTACAATCACATACAGTATGATCTAAAGTGTCAAAATGTTTTAAATAAAGTGCCTATAACCCCAACAAATTACTATTTTTTGATTGAAACTTTAAACTATTCTTTAGAACTTAAAGCAAAAATGGGAGGCTAAAACTCAACTGTAATTTTTTTATGGCCTTTCAAAGTTGAGGCCGTCAGTTTTCAATTCCCTTTGAGGGCCTGGAGACTAGAGACCTGTGACATGTATGTAGTAAGGCGTCCTTCCAATTTCATACAAACATCTCTTATTTCTGCGACTGTTGAAAGCTGACCACATTGTAAATATCCAATGAAATGTCACCAAATTTGGTAAATTTACTAATTTCGATGTGCTTTTTCTTGTAATGGAGTTTATTTCATACTGATTACACTGTAATAGGACATCACAGAAACGTTTCGTAATACACAAGAAATCTATAGCCCATACTTAGATTTCTATGCAGTGTATGTTTTATTATATATCTATCTATCGTATTGGCTATGGACATATTTGCGAGATATTTTGTGAAGAATTTCTACGACCATACATTTCCTTTATACTTCACCGGGTTCATTTTCACGTTCGCGGCTGCCTTCAAAATCGACTGCACAATTGCACGTCCTCGATTTCTGGCGATGTAGAAGCAAGAATCCCTAAATCAGCTGCCCCAGTCTACTACATGTAGGTGAGGGACTGTGACCCCTCTGCTGACCCCGGTTTTCCACTCTTCACATTCTCTTCTAGGACGTGGCTGACAACTTTACCTGGAAATGCATGGAATCGAAAGCCCTGTATTTGATAAAGTAATGAAACAAGCCTCTGATATTTTGATTGGGTCACATACAGGGATCGACCCCCAGCGGAGTTGGCTGGGTGACACAGGCCGAAGAGAACTTCGACTGAGTCATCCGTGAAGTAACTATATGGTTTAGATAGATAGATAGATAGATAGATAGATAGATAGGTTGTTAGGTAGGTAGGTAGATAGGTATTGTATTTGTATTGTATTTTATTGATTCGCCACTAATAATATTTACAAAGTAAATAAATATATAAATCACAATATACAATAGGTTAGTGGCGAGGAAGCCTAAAAAGAAACCATTAAGGGCTTATGTGAATTTAAGCTTCCCCTTAAAACTAACAGAAAGTGGCTAGATGTAAACGAGTAACTATGACGAACTGGCGTTTTTTGTGCGTTACATATATTCTTAATAATAACTAATCATGATTAATATTTACACGTTATAGGCTGTTTTAAACAAGTGTGTCTTCAGTTGGCTCTTAAATTTAGAAGCATTATTACATTCTCTAATAGAAGCAGGTAGCTTATTCCATAGCCTAGGGCTACAAACAGAAAAAGCTCTACCACCATAGTTATTTACATTAAATCTAGGTTCCTTAAGTAGGTTAGCTTTTGACGATCTAAGGTTTCTGCCAGGCACATAATGACTGATCATGTCCATGACATATTGCGGAGCAAGTCCATGTAGTGCTTTAAATGTCAATAAAATAATCTTCTAAATAATACGTTGCTCTACTGGGAGCCAGTGTAACTGTATTAAAATAGGGGTGATATGATCATACTTGTGAGCTCCTAATATCAAGCGTGCCGCTGAATTAAGAACACGCTGTAACTTTCTAATCTGATCCTGTGGAAGTCCATACAACAGTGCATTGGCGTTATCAAGCTTAACAGTCACAAAAGCATGAACAAGCGTTTCAGTTGTCTGAAACGACATATATATTCTAGCACGAGCAATGGTTCTAAGGTGGTAAAATGCTGACTTACAAATGTTGTTAATATGTATAGACATAGTAAGAAATTTATCTAATGTGACACCAATATTTCGAGCATGAGGCACTGGAGTGATTATATCTGAGCCTACAGTCAGTGAGGAGAAAAAATGTTCAGGCTGAAATTTAGAACTCAGAATCAGAAGTTCCGTCTTATCCGTATTAAGCTTCAACTTGTTCACTGCCATACAGTCAATAATGTCTACTAAACAGAGTTCCACACAAGACTTGACTTGCTCAAGGTCATCCTGGTCCTTGTAGTTAAAAGAAGCATAAATCTGAGTGTCATCAGCATATAGATGAAATCTCATGTCATGTGATCGTAAAATGTCTCCCATTGGTGACGTGTATATCAGATATAATATAGGCTCCAGTACCGACCCGTGCGGTACGCCACATACTATGTCATGACTGTCTGAGATAGCTCTATTGACATGCACAGCCTGGGTGCGACCAGACAGATAAGACCTGAACCAGCTCAATGCATATGCATCACCCTTAATTCCAAATTTAGAAGACATTCTACTAAGCAAGATAGTGTGATCTACCGTGTCAAATGCCGCTGATAGATCTAATAGCAGCAGTAGGACACTAGAGTTCTCATCTATTTCACGAAGTATGTCATTCTGTACACGAATCAGTGCTGTCTCACAACTATGAAATTGCTTATAGGCAGATTGGAACAGTTCATTGAGGCTATTGCTCCGAAGATGATGTAGTAAGCGCAAGGCTACCACTTTTTCAGTCATCTTCGAAACGAACTTCAAGTTTGAGACTGGTCGAAAATTGGGAAAGTCCTCATAATCCAGAGTAGACTTCTTCAGAGTTGGGTGCAAAGCAGCTTTCTTGAGAGTTGATGGAACACAACTATTTGCCAAAGATGAATTAACAATATCAGCAATAACAGGCAGAATCACATCTAGTTGAACAGCGAGTATCTTCGTTGGAACAGGGTCGAGTCCACAAGACTTTAACTTGGTCTTTCCCAAAATATCAGACATTTCCTTGACAGTAGTCGGAGTAAATGTATCCAAACAGCAGGATAACTCAGGGTTGTCCAACTGAGCAAACACCGAGGCAACATATGATGATGGAGTATTCAACTTTTGCCTGATTTTGGACACTTTGTCAGTGAAAAACCTTGCAAATTAGTCCGCCAACCTCTTGGAAGACTCGTATGTGGGATATAGCTTCTCAGATTTTCTATGGAAAAAACGGTCAACAATATGAAAAAGTCTTCTGCTATCTGTGTCAGCATCCAGAACAAGTGATGAGTAATGTTCCATCTTTGCTTTGCAGATAAGGTTCTTGACATGAGTACACTGATCAATAGGTGGTTAGGTGGTTAGGTGGTTAGATGGTTAGATGGTTAGGTGGTTAGGTGGTTAGGTAGTTAGGTGGTTAGGTGGTTAGGTGGTTAGGTGGTTAGGTGGTTAGGTGGTTAGGTGGTTAGGTGGTTCTTCTCTTCTCTTTACTTCCTTGAGATCAGGCCAATTGGAAGTAAGCTGTGCTTCTGACATCGGTGATGTGGTACGAAGCCTTCTTCCCATGAGGAGTTCGGCTGGGCGGAATCCATTCTTCAGCGGGGTATGAACAGTGCATATGAACAGTGCACAGTATGGGTCATCATCTTTCTCCAAGACGTTCTTCATCAAGATACTATTTGTCGTTTTAACTGCACATTCCGCCTCCCCGTAACTTTGGGGGTATCTTGGAATGCTTCAGTTACGTGCATATTCTTCAGCAAACCACTTTAATCTTTCTGATGAAAATTGAAGTCCATTGTCTGACTTCAGGATTTCTGGGCACCCGTGTGATAATACTTGCTGATGTTGTGCTTGTCAAGCGAGCCATCTCGATATAGCGTGAGAAGTCATCAATCACCACTAGATACATAGTGTTCTTCCAATCGAACAAATCTGCACTCAGTTTCTGCCAAGGTCGCTCTGGCATTTGCGATGTAATCAGTGGTTCGCGTGTGTTTATCCTCTCTTTAGCGCATCTCTGACATCAGTGAAGAAGATCTCCCAGCTGCATACTGAGGTCAGGCCAGGCCACACTGAGGCTTTAGCGCTTTCCCTGCACTTCACGATTCCATGGTGGCCTTTGTGTATTCTATCCAGTATTTCGAGACGCAATTGCAATGGAATAACTAAACGATTCCCTTTCATGAGGAGTCCGTTCTGTACTGTTAATTACTTTCACTGCTTTCACTGCTCCCTTCATCTTCTACTTAGGTGGCCACTCGATCGTGTTCACAAGTACCCCATTACCTCTTTGCAAACATCATCTTATTATAGTTGTAAGATCCCTTATCTCCTGACGTCGGGTATGCGTCGCTGGCAGACTGTCCACTTTGAAGCATGCAAGCAGTTCTGCTTCCACTTGTAACTCCTTGTCCTTGGTAGAGGGTTTTACAGATAGTGGAGCTCTCGATAGTGTGTCAGCGGTCGTTATACTACTTCCGGGTTTGTGTGAAACGTTATATGAATAATGTATTAGACGCATCTAGATTCTTGCTTGTCAAGAGAGGCACCAAAGGCTTGTGATCTGTGTGTATGTGGAAAGATGTTCCAATCAGGTACTCTCGACAACGCTCACAAGCCCACATGATAGCTAGAGCCCCCTTTTCAATCTGAGCATATCGACTCTCAGTGTCTGTCATCGATCTTGATGCATATATATTACTGGTCTCCACTCGCCGTTGCTTTGCATCTGAGTGAGAAGACCGCCAACTCCATAGTTTGAAGCATCTGTAGTTACACGTTTTAGGGTCACATTGGGCGAGTATTGGGGCACTGGTCAGCATTGAATCTTCTTAAAGGCTGTTAATCCTGCTGCTCTCTCCACGTCCAAGTGTTACGTTCTTTTTGCGGAGGAGGTCCGGCAAGGGTTTGCTTGTGTTCGCTAGATCGGGCAAAAACCTCTCAAGTATTCGCCTGACTTCTGGAATTAATGTCGGGCTTAATTTCCAGTTCTTGAATGGCCTTTACCTTTTCTGGGTCTGCAGAAATACCCTGTGCGCTGATTATGTGCCCAAGAAATTTGACTGAACTCTTGGAAAATTCACATTTCTTGGAATTCAGGATTATGTTTGCTCTCTGGAGTCTCTGTAGAGCTGCTGTCAGATTCTTATCTTGTTCCCCCTGGTTGCCTTCGAACACTAACACGTCACCTATTTGACACAGGACTCTTTCTAGTCCTTCTAGAATTTGAGACATCCATCTTTGAAAATGTTCTGGTGCAGAACTTATCCCCTTCCTTTTTGACTTCCACAACAGCGGCCACAATGAGTCGTAGGAACGTTATTATTCTGACACCATGTTGTGTTATTGACTAGCTAGATCAACGAGTCAACCATTTCTCTCTTAGACCCTTCAGTGCACACGCGCACATATTCTGGGGACGGATATGCCGAATCCCGCGGGTCATACATTACATCATACCTATATACTTATTAACCTAAGTAGTAGGAGAGGCATGGAATTAGCCCTTTTTTTAAGGCGCTATGCTAATTTTTAAGGCGCGCTCATTAATTCAATGACGTCACAGTCTTATTGTCTTAGGTCATGCATAAATTAATTAGGGCGTACGGCCCTTTTTTAAGGCGCTATGCTAATTTTTAAGGCGCTCTCATGAATAAAGTGGAATCTCATTAACTCAGAGGAGTCAGTATCTTTCTAACCGAAGATAATAAGGGCGCTTACAACCCAAAGTATAAAACCAGAAAACGCCAACTACAAGATGGCAAGGAAACCTATATCAGAAGACACTATTTGCATCGATGAAGTTGAAGTTGTCGAAAGAAACAGAGCATTTCACAGGATATCAAGTACAATACATTTGGTGTATGCTGCACTCTGTGAAAAACCAATCTATGCCGAGAAAGAAAGACAATGTGAAACAAATCACCCAAGCCAAAGACAGCACGATTGCTTGATGTTATCCGAAGAGGAAGCGTGGAATTTGTTCTACAACAATGCAAAAGACGAAGTCAAACCAGAGAGAGTGTGGGAGATTGTGAACGCTGTTTGCTACATGTTGAACATTGAAATTCATCGCTCATGGAAAGTTTACCTATCTGAACTTTACAAGTTACCCTGGACCACAGTGTATCTCTTACATCTTCAGTTCAGTAACAACGGATCTTCTATCATTGATCAAGTGCTTGAAGTAGTGAGACGTGAAATACATCCACTGAATGACATTGAACAACACGGCCTAGCCTCAAGATATTCTGTGTCTGTTCCAGAACAATTTTTTAGAAAAGATGAAGAGTTTATGGAGATTGATTGACTTTGTAATTACTTTAACTTTTAAATCAATAAAGTTCACTTGTTTTGATTGAACAGGTTTGGGCAAATCTTTGTTATGAATAACAATACACTATTGTTTTGGTAATCTGCTCTATAGTAACCCAACGATATTTTTTTAATATATTATTCACAACTCACTCGTAACGTAATTCTGAGATCAGAATATTTATAAACATTTACTAATAACAGTAAATCCACTGTGACTCATAAGATCAACTCTGCTATTGTTCTTAGGGATTAGCGATAACTGAAGGGCCTATTGTTTTGAGGAAAACACTTGAGATGCAAACTGAACTATAATTACCATACGAATAAAAACAAACCACCAAAACAAAGTTTACTCAATCTCACAAACACCAATTTGCAGTTCGTTTTCTGAGTATGGAAAGAGAGCATCAACAAGTCTGGCATAAGCATTCCCGGACATGACGATGACAAGAGGAAGAATATTTTTAAAGACATTTATTAATAGAAATCGACTTAATAAAACTTATTTCTAAAAGGTACAAATGTATTGTTCATCACGGGAACACTGTGTTCCGGAATAGGTTGTTTTTGGAATTGTTTATTCAACAAGAATTTTCGGTGGTGTATTGCAGCCTCGATCGCTTCTCGCCATCCATAATCTTCCATGTTCATCAAGTTTTGCTTTGTTTCCAAGATTTTTCGGAAATCAGGATCTTTTCTTAAGCTGTGAATCCATTTCATATCTTCGAACAACACTTCTCTTAGGTCTTTTCTATAGGTAGGAACCAAAGCGTTACTGGCTTTGATTTCAGCAACTTCATGACTATCCCCATCGTGTTCATACTTTTGAACCAACGCTTCCCAATCTTCCTGGTGCCGTTCTTTAGCTTCGTTTCGAATTCTTTCCCAAACATCCTCTTCTCCGTCATAACTATCATCAGTGGAGTCCGTGCTCTCCTGAGAATCAGAGCTTTGATAAGAATCTTCAGTCGTTTCATCATCTGAGTTGGAACGATTAGCAGCCATCGTTTATATCTTTACTCTTCAAGGATCGGGAGTATAATGTCAGACCCTTAAACGTTTCCAACTTTATAGAAAACAAATTGGTGTGGTCACTAAGTTGAACAAATTTAGCTAAGGTCTCTCAGTTAGACCAATATTATAAGCAGGATTCCTAACCAACATATTTTCCATTATCAACAACTGGATTTACATTCCTCGACAAAAACTTTCTTTTTTGAAGTTTCGCTTCTTGTAAATATGGTTTACGTTCTTGAGTTGATAATCTATGGACTTGTGCCAAGTGGTTGGATAATTTAACAAGATACTTTGACCCACAATTAGGTACAGGGCAGTTTTTCGAAGTCCGATTTTCCATGTTCACTCGTTGAAAGTTAGTATCTAATAGCACAAATCTACTTGATCGTCCCTTTTATCTCCTTTCATTCCTTTTGTCGCCTTTCGTCCCGCCTTTTTTCGTTTTGAAATTGAAAAAAAGAGGGATAATACGGAAAAAAAGCGGGACAAGAGGCGACAAAAGGGATGAAAAGGATGAACGGAGATAGCTATATCCGAATGTGAACACGTCTCTTGTCAGTAGGCCCTTTCATCCCTTTTGTCGCCTTTCGTCCCGCCTTAAAAAAGGGCTAATTCCATGCCTCTCCTACTACTAACCTACATACCTATATACATTGTACCTATATACATACAGAGCAAACATTGTTTTTCAGTGGAACCTTATGGATGCCTATAAATCTATAACTGTGTTTTCCCTTTAAATTCTACTTTAGATAGACTGATTTTCCTGTCCGGTTGCATGTGCTCGGCCTTTATTCGGAAGTGGTGTGTTCCCCGCAGAGTCTCCTTTTCCACCCTTTGTTTTGTAATCGCCAGTCCGATTACAGAAAGGGATGAATAGAAGGTTCTGCAAGCAGGGAAGTGGTGTGATGATTCGTTAAGCAGATTCCGCCGGTAACTGTGAGCTAAAGTTCAAAAACTTTACAATCAAATCATAAGGGTTTTACTGCAATTTTCCCCTTTCTTTACAATGTAATGCTTTCTTACCAAGTATGTGACAGAATTACCGTCTTTCAATCGGCTAGGGTACAGTTACCTCAGAATCTCAGACAAAACCGTTATATTTTGACAGTTTTAGTTGAGATGCTTTGTGAAAAGTGTAATTTACACTCATCTGGCCTTACACTTACCTGGCAATGCATTACGTAATACTATTTCGAGCTGACCAATCGGGTATCTTTCTTAAGTAACCTGTTAATATCAAAATAGATTTCAAATAATTATCATTGGAACAGGCCCCTGTATGGGGGGTTAACTTTCTTAGCACATTTTATTTTGAACGCTAGCCTTTTAAATTCATGTGGCATCTTTCACACTTAAATAAAGCTGTGAATCTGTGAATACTGGAAATACTGTGAATCATGCAATCAGTCTGATTAGGAAACTTGAATATTATGGTATTCGTGGCATTGGCGAAAACTGGTTTCATGGCTTAGTTCATATTTAAGTAACCGAAGGCAATTTGTCACTATCATGCAGTTCTAAGTCTGACGAACTTTCTGTTCCTTGTGGTGTTGTCCCATAGTTCTGTACTTGGACCATTATTATTTCCTTTTATACATCAATGATTTTACGGAACTGCTCAAATACATAGGAATTTCGCCTATTTGCCGATTACGTATACTCGAATCTACTTTGTGCGAATCTATTTTGGAATCTGTAGTTAACAAATAAAGAAGCCTTAGCCATGTTTTATACTATCATAAAACACGATGGGCATTTGAGAACATGAGAGAAATGTTAAAGCACAAGCCGAAGGCGCGTGCTTTCAACATTTCTAGAGTGTTCTCAAATGACCAGAGTGTTTTATGATAGTATAAAACATGGATTTAAGGCTTCTTTATCTGTTTTATAATATAGATTTACGCGCGCGATGAAAAGAAACCGCCAGTTGAAAACTATATAACACGGCTAACCATGTTATATACTCTGATAAAACATGGCTTCTTAGCCAATCAGAGCGCGCGTACTATCGTATCTATATTATAATAAACAATATATTATATCTGACATAAATATGTGGCTCTCCTGCAACAAGATTTCCCTTAACATTGATAAGAAAAATGTTGTTATATTTCATCCTCCGCAAGATGGCGTAGATTCAAAGTTAAATTATTTATAAATCATCAGACCATAAAAATCGAAAATAGTATTAAATACCTGTACATTTATATAGACTGAAACATAAATTGAAAGAGTCAAATACACTATTTAAAAATATATATAAAAAAGTAAAATTAGTATAGGCATTCTGACAAACATTTATCATAATGCTGGTCACCCCACAAGTTCTTATCCAATTGTACTATTCATTCATTTATCCATTTTTAACCTATGGATTATCTGTATGGGGTAACACGTATATATCTACTTTGAATGCCATTATAGTCTTACAAATTAAAGAGAGTTGTACGCATTATAACATTTTCCAATTATGATGAACACACGAGTCCTATATTCAGATGCCTAGGTATCTTGAAATTCACTGATCTAATTTTCCTCTACACTGTTTTATTCATGTATGATTATCAGTTTTTCTCAAAAGCTTCCCACACCTTTTAATAATTTCTTTAAGTGCGTGAGAAATGTACACACCTACAATACCAGACTAGCTTCGAGAAATACCTTTCACATTCCATCTATAAGAACCAACTATGGAAGTTCAGGCTCACGGCTCAGACCTCGAACGCCATTGAAGATTGCACTAAGAATCTAAACAAATCAGGCAAATAAGCCCTTTAATTGCCAAATTAAATCAACTAATACCACCACTTTTTAGCCAACATGTTTTTCTCTCGTGAATTACCATATTTTTGCGGCATTTGGTCCTTTGTGTACTTGTGTACATTTAGTTTTGTATTATTGTGTATCTGACTATTATTTGCATGCTTCCAGTGCTTCTATATGTGATCGAATTATGTTTAACCTAATCGAACTATCTGACTCGATTAAGTTATTTCGTATAGCCTTTGCCCTTATATTTGTTTTAATCAATTGTTGTATCTATCTATTTATTGACTTATTGTAGTACGAAATAAACGTTGTTTGTTGTTGTCAGTTGTTGTTGTGATAATTCTGTGTATTCTTATTCGGGAATAGGGTCAACTGAATCAAACGCATCCTTAATTAATGAAGTTGTGTGGGTGATTTTTTCGCGATTGGAGGTCATTTAAGACAGCTTATTAGGTAGCGAATTTTACGGTTATATCTATAGTAACTGGTGGAAATCAACAACTAACAATTAAATCGCTCTAATAGGCTAGATCTTTCCCGCATTCCACTCCAACGCCCACAAACAATGGCACCAAGTCGAGATTGGAGTAGACATTTTCATACATGTACTGTATTTTTGTCTACCCGGCCCAATCTCGACTTGGTGCCATTGTTCGATGGAATGCGGGAAAGCTCTATTCCAGGCAAAATGGCTTCAAATGGCCTTCAGAGATAAAAGACAGCACAAAGAATAAGTGAGTGAAATTTCAAGATCGATTCTATTTTATCTCTTTATTACGAGAAATTCTGTACATTCACTAGGAAGGAAAGAGTACACTTTCCATCGTGTACTAACTTTTAAACCACTGGCATAGTGAGCTTGGGATACCTGTGGGCTGGGAAGCCTCTGAAAAGCCATGAAAAAAAAGTTGCAATCTACCTGTACGGTGTACTCGGTTACATGAAATTTGTTGGAAAAAAATTTCCCTCAGCGTTCCTTAATTACTTCCCACGCGGACGAAGTGAATACCTTGCTTGACCAGGAGCCATAACCAGTAGCGTCCATATCTCCTATATATAGCTGTCACAGCGTTTTCACAAGTTGGGCTATTTTTAGATCATTTTCCCCGCCAATTAGTGGAATGCACAGTGAAGGAACAAAAGACGCCTCATTAGCTACGTTTGTTATGCCAACAACATTGCTGCTACGCTTTTGTCATGTTATTCCCTTAGCCAATGAATCCAACCCAAGAATAGCGGGAAACCATTCTAAAAATAACCAAACTTGTGAAAACGCTTTGCCGACATAGGCCTAGTATGCGGGATGGACGCTCGTGGTTATGGGAAAAGGCCCGGCGAGACCATAATGCATGGTTCATTCAGTTGGAGATGAAATCAGCCCTAGGGTGAGATGACAGCGGGTTTTTGTTTTCCCGTGTAGTCCAGTGCAGGACGTTAAGGTTGCCATAGAAATGAATGAAATTTTCGATTGAAAGAAAGTCAGATATACTAGACCAAATCGAGGGTTCAGGGTGTAACAAAGTAATCGGAGCGTACATCTCCCTTAAGCTTAGAACGAGTTTCCCGCGAGTTCGGTTTCTACTAGCCAAGTTACAAGCATTTGCGTAATTTAATTTAAATGATTAATGATGATGCAGCCATGTTAGGATCGGATGACCAAACAAGAGAAGCTAACGAGGCATATTTTGTTAACAACATGCCGAGATGAAAGGGAACAACGAGAAGTGAAATCTAAAGATAACCTGGTCTGGGAAAACGCTGCATCACGAATATATGACAGATGACGCTCCGGGTTTGAATGACTCCAGCTGCGCTTTGTTACAGTAAAAGTGGAATCAACGCCGACACTGTGACAATAAAGTCTGCGTGAATTAAAAGCAAAAGGAATGGTAAAATTCCCATGATCAAAGCGATGTTGATGCCGCTTGCTGAAACCAATCGGTTACACTAAGAAAATATGTTCGCAAAAACCACACTGATTATACAAAACACGAGTATTTTCCTTTTTCCGCTGTTTAGAGACATCGCAATATTCAGTTTTTCCTCATGGAGTATGGCTATATAGAGAAGATGACGTACTTACCGGCTGATAAAAAATGCAGCTAACAGGTTCAAGATGGAATTTTCAATATTACAAGGAGGATAAGGATAATTTATTTAACGTCGTTGACGTACAGAAGTGGTTTCCCAATCTTCCGAGCCAGAGGCTCATGTGAAAACGGGTGACAAAATAAAATAAAATGAAACGCCGAGTAGTTTCCTTTTTTTCATCGTGTAGGTTTTAAGATTGATTTGGAGCCGAAAAACAATTATAAAGAGCTCTCTATGGTGTAGAAAGATTTGTTCTCACTAAGAACAATACTGGCCATCATATGTAATGGTCTCTTGCTAAGAACTACTCCACGGGATTTACTCGCACGAAGAACCGGTACATTTTAACTTATAATTTTAATTGAGGAAAAAGGAAATGGAAACCAGAACATTGATAGTTTTTTTTATGTTATTAAAAAGCGGTACAAATTATCTAATGAAAGTGAACGATTTTTGTTCGGCTACTGACGAAACTGAAACTCTATGAGGGTCTGAATGGGGGTGTCTACATGTCAGTTGTCAGTTACAATTTTGGCCATTTGTCAGTTGCCAGTTATTTATCACTTGTCAGTAAAAAAATCGTCGTTTGTCAGTTATTTTTAAGGCCGTTTGTCAGTAGACAGTTAACACCATTCAGACCCTCCTCTATACATCCTTAAAATATATTTTTAGAACCAAGTCTTAACGCAGAAAAAAAAGGAACATTTGTTGACCTCACTGGTGCACGGGATTGTAACTGGAAAGCTCAATACCAGCTGAAAGACAAGTAAAAATATGTATAACGAAACTTGATAATTGCTAAATTGTTAGTAGTAGAATATTTTGATCAGTGAGGTTGACCAGAATGACTTTTACTTGTTTAAAACCTGTAAATACTTTATCAATATTTAATCGTATTAACAAACAGAGAGAGAGAGAGAGCCATTAAAGCAAAATCTGTCCCTGATTTCACTGATTTATCATACTCGTACCGTAGTTTATTTATGTCCATCTGACTCGTGTCAGTCGACAGCACAAAACGTTTGTGCAGCCTTTTAAAAATTGTGGATGTTTTGAGGGCAGAACGACGTTACACACTCCATCCGGATGTGACGCAGGCTACTAAGTTGTGGCGCAGCACAAAACTTTTGTGCAACCCTAAAAACATCCACAATTTTTAAAAGGCAGAACGACGTGTTACACACTCCACACTTTCAACTTCCTCATTTTTTCAACACCATGTTAACTTCAGTTTCCGTGCGCGCGCACAAATAAAACGTATCATACAGAAGGAGACTGGTAACTAAGTTGTGGCGCAGATTGAAAGACATCTGAAACGAAGAGACCATTAAATTGTGGAACGAAAAAAAAAGGAGAATTACTCGCCTTTTTTCTCTTTTTATTCATTTAAATAGAGTTCCAGAGGATCAAACTAATCTACGGATCACGTGGGACATGTAGAGGAGTGCGGCAAAGGTAAATCTCGGAGAGATTTGAGCCTCGGAAGATGTCTGGGATCATAAACAATCAAATCATGGATGGAGTTCGCTCACGTTCGTTCGAATCAATAAACTCCAAGGTAAGACGAAATAAGAAGTAAATGGGTCGAATAGTACTTATTTTATACGACTGAATTGGTTTCTGGAGATTTCTGAATGTTTCAGAGATTGGTTTCTTCATCATATGTAATTTGATTACTTTTAGTTTTGACAGAGCTGAGCACTCGGAACGAACCGAGTAAAAATGCCGATTATTCTTTTTACTTACTTTAACACGATAACTTCCTTGGTTTTTGATTTGTACCATTCGTGGCATTATAGCTTGAATTTAATAAAAAAAAAATGCGAACATGCTATTAGAATCTAGTAATTCTAGGACATGAAAGTGTTTAATGTGGTTCACAGAGTAGCTGCGTTGTTGGGGAGGGGGCAAGAATTGGATTAAACTAATATGAAAAAAACTCTAATATGACATTTATCACTCACACCAACTTGTCCATGCATGTACAAAACTGTAGCAAACTCAAAATCAATATACCTACAGAAATATAGTAATAAAGTAACATTTTAATACGTTCGTTGTAATCACCTCTCCTTACCCCCTCCCCTGTACGCAACCATTCCTTATTGTGTAAAAGGATTTGATAATTTTCACTGTGATTCTACGAGTATATGTACAAAGATTCCATCTAGACCACTAGTCTTGAATACACTATTTGTATTTCTCTTTCTATTTATTTTATTGTTTTAGTGACTTTCTGTAGTTTTATATAAATTGTGTAAGCCTCTGTGCAGTTAAAGGCTATAAAATATTAAAATAGTATCTTGCGATAATCTCTGGTATCTGAAGAAGACTTATAAAATAATAAGTTTTTCCCACTAATCTTAAGGATGTGGTTTGAGCACTTTTCAATATGTATTAGTGTATACTTTTCCTGTTTGTAGAGTTCCAAAAATGCAATTATTTAAAAGCCTCTAAGTTAATCCATCAGAAGTGTGAAAATATATTACCATTCCAACATGAAAGTCATACTGAACTAATTTACATGTATGAAAGCACTCTTATTCTATATAAGCTTATATCTCAACACATAAACTCTCAAGTTCTCAAAACATTTTGTCAGATTTCTGTTGGCTGCATTGAGTAAGCAATTATTCCAAGTCCAAGCAAGCTCCATGGTACTGTCTGATGATTCTCAGAGGGATTTGATGATGAAATATTTACTATTGCACCCATGTGGGTTTTAAATGTTTCTGTTAGAAAACCAATTCTAGGAAAGCGCTTATCTCATCTGATATTAAATAAGACTGCTGAAGACCTGTAGACTCCTGGAGGTAGTTGGTGTAGGGGAATTAATTTGTTTGTGTCTGGCAAAGGCCACTTTCAGACTTGTACATTTATGCACATCATGCAGTGTGTTATTTGATCTATAACTACATTGTACAGGGCTTTAAATTAACGTTTCCATTAACTGGTGACTAACCAAAACAATTTCAGTCACCAGGTTGTAGGTTTTGGTTGACCATGCAGTTCTAAATTTGTGGTCTCCAACACTCACTTTTCAATTGCATTGGAAGTACCCAGTTGGTTGCAATTTCGAGCTCAGGATTATAAACATGATTGTTAATATTTTTAGTGTTGCTACATTTTTGGGACTACACTACATGTATTATTGGAGAATACAGTCACATACATACACGTACATGTATGTACATGTATATTGTTAACTTTAATAGTCCTATTGTTTTACATCCTCTCTGTTTACAATGTACATTGCACAGGTTAGGCTTTTCAGTATTTTTATGTACACAATTAACTCACAGATTTCAATATTATCATTGTTAATCATTACTTAAAGGTGTTAGGGTTAGGGTTAGGTTTGTGATTGCATGGCTAAAACAGGCCATGTACATGTACATTTGTTAGACCAGTCTAAATTCTTCAAGGAAGACCATTTTTCACATATATACTGTACATATATATAAGCTTTATTCAATTTGTAGAGTTGACTATAGTTGATATGTTTTTGATACTTAATTTTCTTTATAGTAAACTAAGGCTATTTCCTTCTCCTCAGTTAACTGACAACAGACACATATATATACATGTATAATTTTTTATGTACATGTGGAAGCCAGTCCTGACAGTTAATTTAACCACAATCTATACCCTTTATCTAACATATGCAACCACACACTGCTAGTGTACTCTGTGTAAGAAGTGGAAACGTATTCCCCAGCGCAGTGCAGGAGTACTGACTTCTGGGAGGTGAAAGCTATTCTATGTAACATGGTCAGCAAAAACTGATATACAGTAAATAAAGATAATGGTGGAAAGAAACATCTATAACAGTCTTACTGGTGTAGTCAGAACCACTAATACCTAACTACAACTGACATGTCCTGCCCGCCAAAACTACATGTACATGTACACTGTTCTTTTATGGAATGTATCCACAGGGATACCAACATATAGTCTGTTGGATAAGGAACTCATTTCTCTTTTCCTTTCTCTTTTCCTTTCCCTTTTCCTTTCCAAAGAGAAATATCATTTCTGCAGGGCTTTCAAAACATTTTTGAGCAAGTGACTATGAAAGAAAAGTAGGTGTCTGTATTTGCTTTATTTTAGCCTGCAAAACAGGCCCTCAGTGTTATTTCAATGCGAAGGATGTGATACAATAATTTGGCCACATGAAAATGGAAAAAGGAGACTGGCACAAGAGAGGATCGCTCTGCTCGCATCACAACAAACTCTCTTTGCTCGCAAGACCTACTTTCTGGGGTCTCTTCTCAAAGTGCCTGTTCTGCAGGCTAGCTTTATTTCAATAGCTTTATCAACAGTAACAAACAGAATACATGTAGGTAGCTGTACGAGGATGAGTACATGCGTAGCTGTCGGAACTCCAGCAGTAGCTTACTTTAATGAAACTTCTGTTTTGTCAGCCTTAACATTGAAGAAATAAATAAAGAAAATGAAGAAAATGAATTATACAATCATAATGAGTTGGAAATACCAGGATTTAGCATATGCCACAACTATCCCTTGAAGATTACCTGATGGAGCTCAAGCTAACGGAACGAACGAGGATGAATGAAGAAATGATATTTCTCTTTGGATGAAAGGAAAAGAGAAATGAGTTCCTTATCCAAAAGACTGTGTTGGTATCCCTGTGGATACATTCCATATATGGGCAGTGCAGTTTTGGCGGGAACTGGAGTATATATTAAGGATATGTCAGTTGTAGTTACATGTATGTATTCGTGGTCCTGACTGCAACATTTATAGACGTTTCTTTCCACCATTAACTTTATTTATGTCAGTTTTTGCTGACAATGTTACAGAGTTGTGGTACTGAGTTTTCAGACTTTTACCTCCCAGAAGTCAGTACTCCTGCATTGGGCTGGGGAATATGTTTCCACTTAGTTTTTACCACATATACTGTGGAATTTTGTGTGGTTTTTCGTATCCCGCAGAGTACACTTAAGGCTGCACAGTGTGTAGTTGCATCTTATGTTACATAAAGTGTGTAGATTGATGTAAAGCATTCATGTAAACATGTAAGTACATGTACAGTAAATTGTGTATGCGGTTAACTGTCAGGACCCCCTCCCGCATACATGTATATGTGTCTGTTATCAGTTAATTGAAGAGAAGGAAATAATAAACAGTTTTTCATACTTGTCCAATACTAATTTTTGACAAAAGACAAAATGTAACAGGTCAAATTTATTTTAACCTAAGTTATAAATTTTAACTAAGAATATTTTTTCAACTTAGGTTTTTTTTGCAACCAAGGTAATTTTTTTGCAACCTACATGTACATGACTTGTTAGGTTATGTTTTTGCAACTTACAGTGTAGGTTATTTTTAGTAACCTGGTTAATTTTTTGGATTCACTTAGTATTTTTTACCTTAAATTCTTAATTGTAGTCACTGTGCACACCAGACGTCTGGCCCCCAAGTCGGAAAACTGACCATCTGCCAGTGCTTGCCAGAACATATTTTTTCACTTGTATTGTATGTCCAATGGAGTACTGGGTTTGTGTCACCAATTTTGTGCCATAGTTTTAGTGAAATACCAAGTTATTATAAGGTTTTTACTGCACATATGCAAATTAGGACTTGACTGTGGGGGACTGGGTACTAGTAGCACCATCATGTATAGTAAACGAGTATGGTGTTTCGCATCGATCATTCAGTGACACAGTTATTAAGGCTCTGACCAACATATCTGATGGTTGCCGGCTCAAGTACCAGCAAGGACAGTAAGTTGACTGTAAATAAAATAATAATTGAAGGGCTGTGTGCAAAAAGGGCGTAAGTGATTCTTGATCACGTTCTAAATTCTCCCTTAAAAAATAAAGAAATTGAAGGAGCCCAGACCTTCAATTATGGTATTTACTGGTAATATATATAGTTGATTATACATGTATGGGTACAATAGGTCAAATTTATGTTCAGATAATTTTTGTCAACCTAGTTTTTTTTTCAACCTGTGGAATTTTTTTCAGCCGAGTTTTTTTTTACCTAGGTAATTTTTGTGTACCAAAAATAAATTCACCCTCCCCCTCTGCTTTCCTTCCTTATCACTTCCTTCCCCTACCCCTCTCCCTATCTCCTTACAGTGCTACATTGTACCCATACATGTACATGTACATGTATAATCAACTATACTACCAGTAAATACCATAATTATTTATTTACGGTCAACTCTCCTTGCTGGTACTTGAACTGGCACCCATCGGATCTGTTGGTCAGAGCCTTAACCACTGTGTCACTGAGTGATCGATGTGAAACACCATACTCATGTACATACTATATATGATATATGATGGTGCTACTAGTACCCAGTTCCCCACAGTTGAGTCCAAATTTGCATATGTGTAGTAAAAACCTTATAATAACTTCGTATTTCACTAAAACTATGGCACAAAATATTATTGGTGACACAAACCCAGTACTCCATTGGACAATACAAGTAAAAAATACGTTCTGCAGGCAAGCACTAACGGATGGTCGGTTCCAACTCAGGGGCCTCTGGCCCCCTCGCCTGGTGTGCACAGTGACTACGATGAAAAATATAAGGTAAACATACATGTACTAAGTGAATCCAAAAAAATATCCCAGGTTACTAAAAATAACCTAGATTGCAAAAGAAACAAAGTAGGTTGCAAAAAAATAACCTAGGTTGCAAAAAAAATAACCTAGGTTGCAAAAAAAATAACCTAGGTCGAATAAAATGACCTACATGTAGGATTTAAATAAAACCTCTAGAGGTTAAAATTTATAACCTAGGTTAAAATACATTTGACCTCTAACATACATGTATATATGTTGTGGTATAAATAGTTTATATACATTAGTTTAAATATTATTTCAACCAGTTGAACAATAATAGGCCTTTTGCATCAATTGATCACGTGACGATTTTCCCATAGCAACGCCTTGTGTGGAGGGCAAGCCATTCTAACATTCCTTGACAACAGAGAGAGCGTGGGAGACGCGAACGTGAAACCTCAATACTAAAAGTTCTGCCGGTTCCTTTGTTATTCGTTTTCAGCTCAAATTTATCATAACTATTTAGCTTTAAATCTTAAAGTTCAGTGTTAGAGGATTTTAAGAGCCGTAAGACGATCAGAAATAGCTTTCTGAAGCCAAAACCGAACCGGACTCTGCGAGTTACTCGCACATGAGACAACAGCTGGCGCCGGTAAGAAGCTGACTTCGGGAATATACTTTTCTTCCACGCTTTAAATCGTCTTTATGTTCTAGAAAAAATATGTGATGACAGGAGAATGATGTATCTGAACGCGTTACAGGCTACAGAGATATTATAAACTATGTACGAATAACAACCTGATATTATAGGTTGTTGAGTAGCTGGTTTTCCTATGTGACAGGTTCTCTTTTTTTTTCAAATCACCAGCAACACTAGAGTCTGTAATCTTGAAATAAAGCCCCTCGTTACTTCGTATTTTGGTGATCCACTGAGACCTTAATCCCATGTCTTTACCGGGGAATTTTTGCGATGAAAGGAAAGTCCATCGTTATAGCGTGAATCACCACTGCATATTTGTGGCACACAACAGTGGTAGCGCGTTCCAGTTTATACAACACCAGCGTCTCCTAGCATCTCCTCGGCTATGGTAGAGTATTAAATAGATACATCTCCTGTCATCAGATAATTTTTCTAGAACATAAAAACGATTTAAAGCGTGGAAGAAAAGTACATTCCCGAAGTCAGCTCAGTTCTTTCCGTCTGTTGAGGCCGCCATCATGTTGCGAGTATTCGCAGAGTCCAATTCGGTTTTGGCTTCAGAAAGCTATTTCTGATCGTCTTGCGGCTCTTAAAATCCTCTAACACTGAACTTTAAGATTTAAAGCTAAATAGTTATGATAAATTTGAGCTGAAAACGAATAACAAAGGAACCGGCAAAACTTTTAGTATTGAGGTTTCACGTTCGCGTCTCCCACGCTCTCTCTGTTGTCAAGGAAAGTTAGAATGGCTTGCCCTCCACACAAGGCGTTGCTATGGGAAAATAGTCACGTGATCAATTGATGCAAAAGGCCTATTAAACTGGTTTAATGGGGGGAGGGGGAGTCATAAAAAAGGGGTTTGGTATTTTATTTTTTATTTTGTCGGGGGGGGGGGGATTTAAAAAGAAAAAGAAAACACCTTTCTGTACCACTTACCTTGACAATCACCCATCCACTTAATACTAACCTCGCCCGGTCGGGCTTAACTTCAGCTACTCAATGATCCAGTTGCTTATAACGCAATGCGCCACAGAAGCACTTGTTGATTTCAACACTATCATTATTTTATTGAATTATGTGAATAATCGTGAACCCAGTCCCTCTCCTTATGCTAATTTGTTTCTAGTCTCTTAAATTTATTTGCATATGCGCACTGCTAGCACAATCGGACTTGGAAATAAAATTAGGGACAACAATTAACACACCCTGCATTCTTTTATGAAAACTGCAGCAACTCGGAGGAATTAAAGTAAGAAAGCTAAATCCCCAAAAATAGATTGTTCATAGATGATCAGGCGTACTTTATGGCTCCCCTCATACATTTGTACATTGAACCAAACCGACTTTTACAGAGTAATTATCACTGAGCTAAAATAAAGGTAAAAGAAAAGCGCATCACCTCTAACATTGTATCCAGAAGAAAACTTCTACAAAAGAGCTAAACAGTATCTATCTTGAAGTAACTCCTCGTACTCGTTAGACTCAGCTTCCCAAATGGAATGAAACACTGACTAGAAGAAAATGGAAGTATATATGGAAATAACAGACTTTTAACTCGATCCTAACAACAAAGAAGTGGCTCAAAAGAATTCTGAATCTCTAACAGGACCTGAAACAACCATTAGCGGCTGGTCAAAGTCAGGACGGCCCAGCTTTTCCTGTTCGTTAGTTCATAAAATTAAAGCAATATATAACATGCTCTCTTATTTCAACATTCTGGTATACATGTATGTTGGGAGAATGCATAAATTAAGTTCCCCTAACATATCCTGCACTTATATTTAAGAGAACAAAGACATGGAAAGCATGTTATATTAGCTTAAAGTAGAATAGCTCACTGTCAATAATTTATACATGTATGCTCAAATTTTCATGCACAAAGGTTTCAATATATGAACCGGCTTCGGGATAAATTAAGGTTGGGGTCATTCCACAGTATTCCGTCTGTCGCAGAGACTACAATCAGAGAATTAAATTTTGCGATTACCAGAAAACTTGGCTAGAAAGCAAATCAATTATGTACTGGTGTGATAGGTATCCACCAGAGCTTCAAAGGGAAGTACATAAATTTCACCTGAATTAAATAAATAGCAGCCCATAATATAATAAACAAGCGTTGCGGAGACTACACTGAATGTCACACACTTTTCAGGAGCCAAACTTTAATGCAGAACTCTCTGAAACCAGCATGAATTTCAAATGTCTGTCAACGTTATGTTGAAGTGTATTTCATCTGGTATGTCTGAAAGCCAAAATACATTTGGAATACTGCATGTTATTGTATCATTTTGGCACATTTCTAATGATGACACTGTCGCGGAGACTACGTCGCGGAGACTACAATAAGGTACTCCAAAATTTTTAACAGTAACAGCTTTGAAAACTAAAGCAGGTTGGTTGAATTATGGATCTGAATGGATTCTGCTTGCACCAGAAACATTTCTTATGAACATCAACAAGTAAATAATGCTATAAGCATAAAATGTATGTACCACAGGGTACCCAAAGCGTGAGTTTTGAGAAATCACTGTTTTAGCTCTACTGCTTTGGTGCAATACCAACACAAACTAATTGCTTTTCTTTGGAATAGATCTGAACACAGCTTCAAGCTCATCAAGATCTGCTATCTCAAAGGGGCCATTTCCCATTAAAACAACAGGGCCATAGAATACACAATCATGAGCTGTGCACATTGTCCTTGTCGTCTCTCTTCGGCCAGTCAAATCTCTTCGCACCGACTTTGAATAAGAATTTGAAGGGACTAAAGTCTCTGCTATCAGATTCACTTAGGGCTCTTCCAACATAGTAGTTCTTTACATAATCAACAGCATAATACTGATCTGCAATGATGCCTGAGCCTAACAAGGGTAGGGAGGCCTGATTATGGAGCTCTATCACCATATGCTTTCTGAAGTCTGGGATGCTGTTGGGTTCCACCATGGCACCATTGACTAGCAAGCACTTGGCATACAGACAAACAAATACACCACAGTCCCATGTGTTATCTTGTTGTGGGAGGTCTTCTGGTGTATTCACAGCAATCTGCCATTGACTTATATCCAGTGCATTGTCAGCCCTCTTAAGTAAAGACAACATCTTCTGGATTGCTGATTGTGCTGATGGTTTGACATAAGATCCAGCTAGGCTGTCAAGTACTACTATGAGATGCTGGTGAGGGTACACTACCAAAAGAAACCAGTGCTGGCTTCCTATAGAATTGCATGGAACAACAATAATGTCCTGCTCTAGCAGCTTCCCTTTCGATAACAGCTTGATACTCAGCTTCTCAAATTCTTCCCATGAAAAGATCACAACTTTCAGACCATTAGCTGTTTCTCTGGCAATCTCTAAATAAGAGTCAATTACAAAGTTGGTCAAGTAATTATCTTCTGCTCTTTTGTGGCCACCATTAAGAGAATTCAAATCGCTGCTTGATATGACGCCTTTACCCTTAAAGTTAACTTGACCATTCAAGATAGCAGTAAGCAGAGAGGCTTCATGGTGTGGTTGAGTGTATGGTATGCAGCTCTTGAATTTTGCAGCAAATTGAGGTGGCAAACCATATCCTACGGTAGGGAAAGGTTTGGCTGCACTTTGTAGTGGGATGCTAGGCACCTGCAAATCTGCCTTAACACTTGTGTGTGCACCAGGTACTGTGCATGGATCTTGTACACCAGGTATAAGAATGTGCTTCGCACACTCATCCTTGTGAAGAAACTGTGAATTCTTAGATGTAAGCACAGTGGAATCATCTAATTTCACTACATAATGCACAGAGTGGGTGTTGGGAATGGGTTTGCAAATGAGCCATTGATCTTGGAGTTTTCTGGCCACATCTTGAACTTGCTCTGCTGAGGCAAACAGGACATTAATCTTCTTACTGATGTTTTGAGCAGCTTCAAAAAATTCCTTGGCATCAGTGACCACAGAGTTGTTTTGAAGTATTGAGCGCCATACTGCCCTCTTAATTTCAGCTCCAACACCATCACAGGGTCCCTTTCCATGGGCAGTTTCAAAAAAGCTCCATGATGCCTCACATTCAAAGTCTTTCTGGTGATATAGAAGACATGACAGGTTATATCTATTCTTGAACTGGGAGCCAGCCCCATCACTCCAGTAGTGTACCTTGCTCACCGGTATCTCTTGTTTCACATGATCAAGTATGGCTGTGTTGAATGTATACACACTGGCTTTGTCGTGAGACATTTCATCACTGACGACAGCATACGACTTGTGCTGCAACTCTCCTTTTTGATCTCTATAATAGACCACTGCTGTAAATAGAGTGACCATCTCATTTGACCAGTGTGCAGCCATGATCTCTCGCTGATGTTTCAACTGAAAGTTCTCTGCAAAATCTTCATGGATTATTATTTCTCCCTCTGTTAGGTTTTGCTTTAGATATTTCAGCTCTTCAAATTGCCTTCTTATATTGTACACATGCCTTCCAAAGGGGAGCAACTGGGCTATGAGATCTTCTTTTGCATCAATAATCATGCAATCAACTCTACGTTTCACGACTTTCCCTTCTTCACTATCCCACTGATAATATGAGACTGGCAGGTTTTCATCATATTCTTGGAATAGCTCTTCAACTGCCTGGTCAACACCACACAATGCACACTCTCTGGACATGCACTTCACCTCTCTAGGATTGCATACAGTAGTGTTCAATATATCCTCTGCTGTCTTAGGGATAGTTGTTAAAAGTCTATGGAGCCCCTCAAGGAGTAGCTGGATGTTTTCATGGTACTTGCACATGCAAACCTCTTGATCACGCAAGCTCATAGGCACTACCTGTGGAGGTCTAAGGGAAGCAAATTTGGACATCCCAACATCTACTTTGGATTCTTGTTTAAAGATCTCATAGGCCTCAGATACATTGAGCAGGAGTAATCTCTTTTGCTTTTGCTCCCTCCCTGTTGGTGTTTTCACAGATATACACTCTTTTCTCCCTGCACACATTCTGCTTATATCATCTCTCATAAAGAATTCCTCAATCTCTTTCACATCTGCATCTGACAAAGCATCTGATCGTTTCTGGCGTGTATCTTCTTCAAGTTTTCTCCTTTTCACTTTGGCATCACAAATGTCAAGGACACGCTTTCTTTTCACAGGAGACATGTCTTGAACAACCTTTGCAATTACATGGGGAACTTTGGAAGGACTTTGTGGCAAGCTCTTTCTCACTTTTCTCACAGCCTTTCCAAAACTTTGTGGAGACTTAAAAGTGCTGTCTTTGCAGGGACTTACAGAGCTGCCTTTTATAGATTCTATTTGAGCTAGGATCTTTTCCTCTTTCTTCTTTGCTCTGAAAATCCTCTGTTTCTTTGTTTTTGCTGCTCTTTGCTTTAACTTCTGCTTCTCAGATATTTCAGATTTAGCTTTCTTATATGCCTTAACCTTTCTCTCTCTATCCTTTTTCCTGTATGCTTCCAATTTCTCTTCATCGATCATCTTTTAGCTTTTCTCTAAACTTTCTAGTTCTCTCAGTACTACTAGACATTTTGCTTTCCAGCTATTTCTCCAAAGCACATGGCATAAAAAAATGGCATACTAAAATATTACCCACAATTCATTTAGAGCCTACTGCACATGCTCAAACACTACTAGTGCCAGTCTACTTGGGGACAATAGTTTAGAACTGCATTTTAGCAGTGCTTTTTGACAAAAACAATTCTTCACATAACAAACTGTTTTTACTGATATACATGTAGCTTTCATGTTTTGTGTAACAATTTTCCACAAAATGTATGAGACCTTACTACTTTTTATCTAGTCTCAACAACAGAATAGGATATCAATATTATTCATAATAATACAATAACATATAACAATTTAATTGTAATTACAATAATTAGAACTGCAGTAATAATACACATGTATGTATCTATCTTTATCTATTTCTATTACTTTGTATTATTACTACATAACTATAAGAATAATCACAAAGTGCGTAGTAGTCTCCGCGACAGGTGGTAGTCTCCGCGACAGAAACTAATTTATTTTTTCTAGGCATGAGAGATAAAATTCAGAAACCAGTGATGTATCACAGGATACTACTTAATAAAAATTAGATGTTATCAAAGTTTGGACTGAAAACCCTCAATAACTCAGTTACCAGAAAAACTATTTGACATAAAACGTCGCGGAGACTACATTTTGAATTTGGAAAACAAATCAAACATATTTCCTAAAAGAAACTCAGTTTGATCTACCTGATATAGAATGAGCACCAGTAGGAGAGTAAGTCTACTGGAACTTCTAGAGGCCTCAGCTTTTTATTAGGAAAAAAATAAATAAAAGCATTTGTAGTCTCCGCGACGGCTATTTTGTCAATCTGTATAATTTATGCTAATTTATTCAAATTCAAAAGCATCCAAACTTAAAAAAATTGATGGAAAATCAAAATTTAGATCCTCTATTATAAGTTAGTCACAATTTCTAGCCAGTTAAAGACATTTTATAAAGTTGACATGAGGGTACTCAATACCGTGGAATGACCCGTTATCTTACTTTGTATGAAAGTAGTGTATGATGAAAATGAATTACATCGAAAGTGGGCTATTGAAATTCTATTTCTGACAATAGAAAGTAATAATGATAAATAAACAAGATTTTAGACAATAACTGACAGGATGTTTATTATTTAATATCAAAATTCAACGTTATTTACTAAATTTAATAATACAGTGGAAACTTGATGACTATAAAACTACATTTTGTACGTGTAGGATCTAGGAGATGCATGGAACTTGTGTTTGACTTCCACTAGCTTTCACATTGATAACATGGTTGTACGTGTAGATAGACACCACAAGGGTCTGTGGATGAGATCACACAATAATGATGTATGTGTTTATTGGTCATAAGGGAACATAACTTAGAGCTTTTGGACACGGGAAATCATTAGTGGTTCTCCTCAGGTCGGTGGGGCTGAGAATATTGATGGCGGTGATGGTAAAGAGGAATTCTAAAAAAGATAACAAAATTAAGATTCATTGAATTTCATCTTTTTTCTCATAAAAATTATGATTGTGATAAAAAATTATATTGGTAAACTTATTCCATAAATACTTTAATTTGTTTCTAAAGACAATATAGATACATGTAGAAGTACATTTGATTAAAATAAGTATTATTCAAAACGAAAAAAAAATGTAACTCAAAACCTGAGATGTATGTTGTACATGTACAAGTCATGTAAATGTAATTGTAATTTTAATATAATTTATCCATGAAGTAAAATAGCATGATTTGATGTTTGTCATTTAAACTATGCTTTGTAATTTTGTAATATTTATGTGTTTGCATGTTCAGTACATGTACATCTATAGATTTATGGCTGTACGTTGTACGTATGTAATCAATAATTATTTATGCACATACATGTAAATATCGTAATCAGCTACACTGTAAGATAACTTTATCATTTGGCACAATGTGTTTTCAATCAAACTCTGTTGTAGGACACATGAATTTAAGACTTCCACATGATTAGTACATCAATATATTGTACATATTGTATTATGATGGTACAAAGGACTACATACGAATATGTGTAGTACATGCAGTATACATGTATATCCACTTTTCTGTGGATAAAAGCTCACTACCGATTTTGAAACAAAATAACATGTAGAAAGGTTCTTATTATTCACCAAGCTTTCAACAGTATGTTATATATTATTTAATACCAGGAGTGAAATCTTCTTAGAGGTGATTAGATCTACACTATTTTATAGTAGAAGCAGTTTCCCATTCAGAGATTAAAGTTTTCAAGGCTTGATATGAAACTTTTTATTGTGAATATTGTTTTTTTTAAGGTTTGAAATCACATATTAAGAAGTATGTGAATTTCCAGCCCAGTTTTTGGCTTTATCTCTTAGTTGAAGATTGGTATATTGATCTGGTTCCTATGCATTTTTAATAAATATATTGGGCTTTATTCATTTATTTTCATTACAGGCTTGTATTTCTTCACACCTACATGTACATTGTTTATAAATGAATAGCTTCCTTCTAAAGTTAAATCTTCCATAACTGACACCTTTTCTCCTGCACCAGGCTTAATTTAAAATAAAATACTTTTTATCTTAGAGATGACGTGACTTGGAGCCATACTCCAATGTTAATATTTGGGTTCCAAGGAACTCTTAAATAATTAAAGATTGCCAATTTATTTTAACCCAAAGGTAATTTGAGTGTGGGCTTTCACACGTGTAGCACTAAAGTCTACATGCAAATTGGTCTCAATAATTGCTGATAACTAATAAGTGAATGCTTAAATTAATTGCTATCACAGTTTACTAGATACATGTAGTTGTGTATACAGTTTTGAATTTACTTGAAATTTTATCACATTTTGCCAGGCGCGTATGGAAACAACATTTGGTCCATCAGCATACGCTCCAGTGACAACAATCCGAAGAGGTAAGTACATGACATTACAAGACAGAAACATGTTAATTCCTTACTGTAATGATTTTGAATATAGGCTATGGCACATCTATAACCCATGAGTTGTAATTAGACTGTCTAGGTTTTCTGGAGGTACGATGTTGGATTTGAAGAGCGTTATGAATACCTTAATATTCATCACTTAGAAGGAACTCTTTGGCTTTGTGGGATTATTTTATAGTTGAATCACTGACTTTCATGTTCTGTCTATTGGTAATTAAATTTATAGCACCTACTACTTTGACAGAGCTGTTACAGACTCAAGCATATTGTCACTTCACAAGGGCAGCCTGTGCACATGGAATTTATCAACTGAAATAGAATAGCATGGGTATCTATTGGCACTTTTTATAATGGCATTTATCAACTGAAATAGAATAGCATGGGTATCTATTGGCACTTTTTATAATACACTTTTACCTGGTTTACTCTATTATTCTAACTTCCTTCTCTGGCAATTAATGCATTTTCAAAATTACAACTGATATTTTCAGCCCAGATTTACAGATCTGTAATTGAATTACAAGTTATGTATTCAAATATAACAACTGCAATTAAAGTTTGAAGTTAAATGGTTTTTTTGGTCACATAGTTTTATTAAAATGCTATAGACATGCACAGTCAGTGTACACAATTTATTAATCATTTGTATTAATTCTGTGTGTATATTTAAAAAAATTATTTTATAATAATTATGTACTGTAGTGAATTAGTACATTGTACATGCAGTACTGTGTAATATAATATATACAGTATATTATATATACATGTATATTACACACAGGCCTCAAAATAAAATAAAAATACTCAGTCGCATTTTGCGACTTAAACAAATAAAATATAGTCGCAATTCAGCAAATTAGTCTAAATACTTGCAACTGATTGTTATGTTTTAGTCACATTTGCAACCGATACGGTTGCAATTTCGAGCCCTGACATTATGTAATATACATGTATATGCTGGTCCTTATTCATACATTCATACATGCATGTACATGCATACAAGTGTATAACACATTTCATGTGTCAGGAAGAGTTATTGCCACAAAGGCTTAGAAATACATGACATTGTTTGTATGTACCTATTTTGGTGTTTACTGCACCATGGAGAGATTTTTGGGAGTAAAAATATTGTCTTGTATATATACATGTACATGTACGTGCATAGCAGGCTGATATAATTTGGGCATTTCTATCCGTAAACATCTGTCAAAATATACTTGAGTTTGAAAGAGATCTTCCCATTTTATGTATTGCAGTTGATGCAGAGCACTGTGTGTATGACAGTGCACTTGAGAGAAATTCCACAAGTCTTACTTGTGTCTCTGGTAGCAGTACAGACAGAGATGTGGACAGTGGTGCTGCCTTTTCTGAGAAGGTGCATAGGCGTGTGTATGTGTGTGCATGTGTGTGGCACAATTTAAGTTAGTGTATTCATTTGATAAAATACCGTTGTTCATTTCTAAAAAGTGACATATTCATGCGTGAAGATAAAACTGATATCTTCACACGTGAAGATAACACTTGAAAATTCTCTAGCCAGGGCTTTAATTTGATAGGGTGCAAAATAAAGGCAAATTGTGCTGCATTTTCAGGGCAGATTGTGTGGCAAAACTTACCTATTATGTGGACAACAAACTATGCAATTTTCTGAGTTACCTTAACCTTGTTTCTGAACAAGTAAATTGCTTCTTGCTGTCTATTAGTCATAATTGTAAATAAATATAAAATAATTATAAAGCATATTTTATCACGTACATGTTCAGCTGCACTTCACGTCGCATACAGTCGTAAGCTGCACACCTACATGTACATAAAATAATGTAACTTCAGTGTCTTGTCCCAAAATCGTTTAAGGAATAGTCTCATGTATTTATAAGCCACACCACAAAACACAGGAAGAAGAATATTTTGTTCGAGTTCATAAACGCTCCTACTGGAAGTGAAACATCTTCAGAAACTTCTTCAGAAATTTTAACTTCCCTCAACTTTGAATATGGTTAGGGAGCGCGTCCAAATATCGGAATCAGTCTTGACCGATTCCGATCATTCGGTAATAGATCCGATTCCGATGTCACTGAAGGTCCACCCGATTGAATCGGTGCCGATAGAATGGGAATCGGAAATAAGTACAGTATCGGTACCGAAAGACTCGGAATCGGAAATAAGCATTGCGTATCGGTACCGAAAGACTCGGAATCAGAAATAAGTATCAGTGCTGAAAGAATCGGAACAGAAATATGTATCAGTCTTTGATCTGTCTCCATGTACGTAGGAGATGACAAACAAATGAACTTTGAAGTGATTGCATATAGCCGGGGCATTATTAAAATCCTAATGAAAGTTAATTAAAACTTTCCTAAAATTCGGACTAATGATAGATACATGTAGGATATTTAAAACATTGTACTGCAGATCGAAATGTTTGTTTGTTTAGTTATGTGCGTGCAAGAATAGAAATCTGATGCTTTGAACCCGGTTTGAATCGAAGGCCGGAAGGGTAATATACGAAAGGAATGGAAGTGTTCAATTTTGTAAAGGTTATCCGTATCAATAATATTCAGATCTGTCAGCCTTCCAGATCTTTGTATTAAAGGTCATTGCATAAAGTTTTCAAGTAAATTCGGACCATGCAGTTATCGACATATCGTGAGCCATAAAATAAACAAAACAACGGCTGCTCGCTAATAGTTCCCAGACCGGCGGTACGTGGCCCGCTTTAAAGCTTAACTCACTTGCTGAGCGCAAAGCATAACACCAAATAAACTTTTGCTTCAGTGTAGTTTCACATTTACAGGAGATCCTTGTCTTGTTACTAGTATTAAAAGGTTTTGGCAGAAATCATTGTAAATGTTTGCGTATAATCTTCTTGGAGTCTGAATTTCCATGTGCAATCAGTCAGGCGTGAACGTGTCAGTCTGATTTCTTTCAGAACATCAACAGAGTTTTTGAAGGAACGTTTGTCATATTGAAAGACGTGCAAAAACTTCTATGCTGTTACCAGAAAACTTCTACTGGGAAAGTGCAATTCCTTTTGAATTAAAAGAGCTTTAATGCATCGGATCAGATCAGTCAGTTCGCATAAATAATGGCAATTAATTGCGCCCCCGTGGTTTGTTTTTGTGTCAGAGTGAGACACGCGTCTGGCTGACAGTTCACGATTGACAGGGACTTTTATTATAAGAATCTTGACTGTTTGACGCCTCTGGTACGTAGGGTATTTACCAAAACCATTTTACTGTACTGTCATGAATTCGAATTTGTCACGCGTTAAATCGATCCTGGTGAAATAAAGGTTAAAATACGAAATTGTGCAATGAACACGTATGCTTGCCGAAATATCTTCGAAATGCAATGCAATGTCCGTTGCTCTATCGGGTCGAATAAAAATGTAGTTCTTCATGTCTGTCTTTGGGTCTGTTTTTTGTTTTCCGAAGCGTGGGATCGGTGCCTGAGCAGCACGACAATTGAGTTCGGCTCCACTGAGTTCAACTCGGGTTTATGTCAACTCGTGCTGGCGTAAATCATGTTTACAAAAAATTAATAGAGCAACTTGGAAATTGGTCAGATCGATGTGAGTTCCAAACAAGTCACCGTAATGTCCGATCGGATCGGATCGAATCGGAATATTTGCTATCGGAATCAGACAAGACTTGAAAGTACCTCTACATTTTCCCAATGCCCAAGTATCGGAAAGGGCATCGGATCGGATTCCGATAATCTGATTTCTACCCCGATATTTGGACGTGCTCCCTTACAACTAGTGCCTTGTCATTTCTTGTGCATATTTTAACCTGCAGTCTTTACATTTTAAATCACTGCAGAATTCTTCTGCTTTTATTCCCCAATTAACTAACAACATTTTCAAGGAACTTTATTCCTTGAATCGCAAGATAAAGGAAGGTTTTCTGGCAAAACTATATGAGTACAAGTCTGTGTCTGCCATCTTAATTGGACTTTCATAAATTATCAACTGCTGCCAATCCCTCACATGCAAAATTGTGAAGAATGGCATGCAGGTAATGTATTTTGGAAGGTAAATTAGCTTAATCATGCTTAAATATTCTGAAAATTCGAATATATAATTTGTTATATTAGTTTTAGGAGAGTTTTTGTTTTATTTCTTTGAAGTTGCATATTTTTTCACTGATTATCCAGAAATTGCTAAGTCACACGATTGAGTGCAATTGGAGACCGATTGTGCAAAATCACAACAGCACATAATATCAGAAGCCCTGTCTAGTCTTTTTAGTAAGGAATGAGAACTAATATTTCATTGATAATTACATATTAAACAGAACATCACATAGCCACTTGGAGATACACATTTTATCTTATCATGTTGATGAAATACTGTATTGTACTTGTTCATCAACACGAAAAGATAAAATTTGTGTCTCCACACAGCCATGTACATATAATTTTATATCCTCTATTATTTGGCCATATTAAAAAAATGTGTTTCTGGTTACCCAAGATTTCTGCTGCCGCCCTTACAACTTTGTCCACCAAAATTTTAACTGTACATGCTTGACATTAGAGAATTGCTATGGTTTTTCTTGAAATTAATGCCCAAAAATAATTAAAGCCAGCTGGTACAAACATTTAGAACAAAATCAAAAGTTATCAGTATACACGTACCTACATGTACAATGTATGTTTAGCTGCCAACCAGGGCTATCTTTTTTTAAAGTGTAACCTGAGAACCACATACAGTACATGATTGTGCATTTTTTTCTTTCAGTTGGCCAATAATATATTAATATAAGTACTGTTTATACTGACAGTGTTTTACAAGGATTTCCACCACTGAGAAATATTCTATATGGATGTCCACACATATTAACACAGAAAATATAATTAAAAAAAAACATTTATGGCTATTCGCCAAAATGGGTTTTGGTAATGCCATTAATATTTTATTTATTTTTTCCCTGTGAAATATGATAATTTTACGTGTGGTGATATCACCTCAGTTAATCTTATCATCTTATTGGGCAATGGAATTGATCCAGTAATATTTTGCTTTATATTAGAATTGTTTATAAAATAAACAGAATAATACATCAATTTGTACATATTGAATACTTACATGTACATGTATTTTTGAGAGTTCAACTCAATATCTCACTCATTCACTGCGCTCACTTGTGAGATATCAAGTTGAACGAGGATCAATTCCATATCTCCATATACATGTACCCATGTATTATTCTCTATTAATACCATTAATTATTAATTAATCCCTAATTGAAGGGCTGTGTACAAAAAGGGCTTAAGTGACTCTTGGTCACATTCCAAATTCTCCCTTTGAAAACAAAGAAATTGCAGGAGAATTTAGAATGTGATCAGGAGTCACTTAAGCCCTTTTTGCACACAGCCCTTCAATTTCAACTTGAAATTTCATGCATAATTTGTAATTTCACATGTGAAATTTCAAACGCCGCTTACATGTGCTTAAAATAATTTTTTTTTCTGGATCGTAATTTGCCCTCCATAATATTAATGGGTAATCAAATAGCGACTCGTGAAATTAAGGATAAATAGTGTTCATTTTTAATCTACTGTGAACTCACATTTGATATTTTAAATCAAAATTTCAAGAAAAAATGTTTTGACCCAAAATCGTCACTTACGCTCCTTTTGCACACAGCCCTTCAATTTCACTTGTGTCTGTCAAAATCTACGTAATTTCCCTCACCGAAGCGGCTCAGGAAATTACTTCGATTTTGACAAACATGTGTGATTTTTTCCCCTAATATCACTCGTCCCCATTTGATTACCTACATGAATACTTTAGTATTGTATAATTCTGCCAAGAATGCACGAAATATGCAAAAGGACGCACCAAATATGAATTTTGGGTAGTTACGTTACCATGGCTTCCATCACCATATATGGTAAATACCATTTCTTAAATGTGTGTGCAAGGGTTTTGTTTATTATAGAAAACTTTTGTTTCATGTTTCATTGCAGAATTTATATCATAAATAACTTAATAGTCGGTTAAGCAACTATTATACAGCTGTGTATTTTTACTCATCCGTATTTTGGGTCTCCTAAAGGCTTGCCAAAATGTGCATGACTCGTAAAAACAGACAGCTGTATTAGTTGCTCTACAGTAGACTAATAACCTCTATTTATCACATGCCATGGAGGATACAGCCAACCAGAAGCAAATTAATGCCATATTGCATCATTGCAATTTTTATGTTTTACTTGTCTTAATAGTGAAGTACATACACATGTACAGTATGTGCATGTTGCACCACGTGGTTACTAGATATTTTTATTGGTTCAAAAAAAAATTGGGATTCATGAAAAAAGGTTTTTTTTATCCACCCCTCTCCTACAAAGTATTTTTTGATGACCTTTGGTCTCACATATGAAGTTGGTGTACATGATGAAAATGGAGACAATTTAGACTGAAATTTGTTTTAGAATTGCTGTAACTTTGTCATTATTGAATTGCATTTTATTAAATTCCCACCACTCTGTCCTTAGTTTTATGTAGCTTCTCGAATGTGTGGATCTTTATCTTCAAAAGAGGGAGGAATATGGTGCAGAGAATAAAAATATCAACGGCTCTCAACAAAACAAATGTGAAAGTGGTGTAACAAAAGCTCTCAATTTTAGAGTGATTTTGTGCCTTCTGGCATGCAAATAGCAGTTGCGCATTTTTTGCACTTTTTGCTTTCAGTAGTGTATATTACTTTGCCAATAAATAAATTTACATTGATACAAAGCTATTTATACATGTAGTTGAATGAAAAAAGTATAACTTAAATGTATATTCACCAAAATGGTTTCTAACAATCTTCAGATAGGTTCATTAGCATGAAAGGATTAAGTTGAAAAATCACTGAATGTGTTTGGAATATTAATGAATGTTGTTAGCCAGTTGGTCTTTCTTTCGATAGATAACTAGTTCCTGTAAAAACTAGCGTTGGTCTGCATCGGCAGGGAAGATAAACACTGTCTGGTATCTAGAAACCAAGAAAGATTATGTGGTAACTCCTTTGAGTGGGTTGATCTTTTGCACAGGCCATCTAAATTGTTTGTGATGTCACAAGACTAATAAATTGAGTTGTTTACAACTTCCAACTTTGAAGAATTCCCATGGGGGGTCAAGTGGGCTCACAGTCTTAAATTATGTAAATTATCTAGCTTTGTTTGTTTCTTTTTTTGGGGGGGATAAATCTTTTCTTTGGAAACAAAAACGTTTCAGAAGTATCATGCAATACCACAAATGGTCAATATAAGAATAATACATTAACAGTTCACGCAAAAAATGGGGTCAATTTTACCGACTTTAAATTTTGCAAGAGCTGTATTTGGGAGTTTATAAAATACATATTAAGCAAAAAAGTAAACATGTTTTAAGGTGAACATTTTGTATTACTGTTTGTATTTTACAGACAGCCTGTCTACTAATGTACTTATCAATTGAAGCCCCAACCCCCACCCCCAAGGGGTAGGTGGGGGATGTAATTTAAAAAAGTCCCAAATGTAAGAAAACCCCCACCCCCCTGGAGCACTTTATGTAGGCAAATGGGACCAAATCCCCATCTCTAGAACAATTTTCTTTCTTGTTTTTTGTATTTTTATAGCACTAAAACTAACATGAATATGCTACATGTATCCGAGGCTTGATTGTCGAAAGTTCTCGTGTTTAATTAAACATAACACAAATACTGGTGTGGCTGTACATGTACATGTAGCCTGCGAACAGGCTTGTTCGCAGGCTAGCATGGATGGACATTTGAAAGACTGTTCAACTAGTTTGCTTGCAGGTGGGGCAGAACCACTTTTGCTGAGGCTGCTTTCCCACTTGTAAGTCCAACATGCTGAAAGTGGCCAGAACCACTCCATTTGGCATCCTAGATTGTCACATGCAATCACTGCACATACATGTACTTCCTATGGTTTCTGGCACAAACAGTTGGAATTTTTGAGGAAGCCCCGCTGTGTAACGGCTCTGCTCCATTGCCAGGAGTGATCCGTGAAACTTTGCCTTTGCTGTGGTCATCAGACGAAGTGATTACCGCTTGATATGAACAAGGTCTTGTTTAATGATAAGTTAACGGCACACGAAGAGTATATCTGGCTCGTACTTACTGTGAATAGAAATTTAAAACCCTTCAAAAATCTATGCGGTTTCCTGGGGAAGGCTAACAACTGTTGTGACTCGTCCAACTGGCTCGCTCTGGCTGCTCACATCATCCCCGAACCTTGGTTACGAGGTGACGCGATAGCGTGGTGACAGAAGGTAAAAAACTAAGGCAGCCGGTGCCTTAATTTTACACTGCTTCCCTAAATCTACTGATTTAAATAACATAACAAAACTAACTGACGAAAATGTCCTCTAGTATCAATTCAGTTCGTTGGTCAGTCTTTACTAAAAGCAAAACTAGCTTGTGGTAGGTCTCTCGTAGAGCCTGCTTCTCCCATCCTTCGTCACAAGGAGCTGTACCTTGCGGATGAGGCCATCCTTGCTTGGGTAGACCTGTGTTATCTTTGCCAGTGGCCACTGGTTTCTCGGCATGTCCTTGTTGCAGATAAGGCTATGTCTCCGATCTTGCATGCTGTCTCAACGTAAGTCGTCCCATTTCTGTCTCTTGTACAACAGTGCGCAGTATTCTCTCTTCCAATGGAACCAGAACTGGTTCGCTAAATATTGGACTCTTCGCCATCTATTCCTGGAATACACATCGGGTGGCTGGAAGTTCCCTGGAGGGGGCAACACAACGTGTGTCTTGAGCGTCAAGAGATGATTTGGAGTGAGCGGCTCTGGAGACATTGGATCCGACAAGTTCTCTACCGCGAGCGGACGACTGTTTACGATGTTTTCCGTTTCTGTCATTAGGGTTTGCAAAGCTTCATCATCTAGTTGAGAACCCTGCTCCAGCAATAATGCAGAAAGAACTGACCGGACAGTTCGGATCTGGCGCTCCCAGATGCCTACCATGTGAGAGGCGGCAGGAACATTCAGATTGAAGTCGATCCAATTGCAGTCCCTTGTTTGGAGGAAGGCTTTGATGCGATCTTTGTCGAGCTCCTTGACAGCTGCAGTCAGCTCGTTCATGGCTCCTACAAAGTTAGTTCCTTGAGCTGAACGTAGCTCGCGGACCTTGCCCCGTCGGTTGATAAATCTCTCCAGAGCTGCTGGTCTTCGTGCTCTGTTGCAGTGCAGTTGCAGATGGGTTTCCGTCTGCTGAAGATAGTTTGTCGAGTTTCCTCACTTCTATATCGTTTGGTTCTAGATCCGTGAGTGGATTAGAGTTGACTATTGGTACTGCTGCTTCTCAAAGAAACTCTGGGCCTTTGAGCCATTGTTGGTTGTTTATCAACTCTTTAGCTGAAAGAGAGCAAGAGGCTTCATCAGCGGGGTTGTCTGTGCCTCTTACGTGATGCCATTCTTGGGGTTGGCTGCGATCTCGAATGTGCTGTACTCTGTTACCAACATATACGTGGAATCGGCGTGCATCGTTGTTAAGGTAACTCAACACAATCTCCGAGTCTGTGTAGTAGATACAATGCGTGTCTTCATAGGCCAGTTCTTCAGCATAGAGGCTACGTTGACGGAAATGACGGCTGCTGTCAATTCCAAACGAGGTATGGAGATCGGCTTGATATGCGCAACTTCCCCATTAGAAAGCTTACGTGGACGTGATTCTTTGCGTTGACCATTCGGAGGTATGAAACCTGGGCGAGTCCAGATTCGCTGGCGTCAGAGAAGCTATGAATGTCTGTGCGGACTGGAGTGCCAAAGCCAGGTGGTTTCAGGCAGCGGGAGAATTTCAATTTCTCTAGAAGAGGTAGCTCAACGCATCATCGCTCCCAAGCTGGTAGGATCTCATCTGGTACTGGGTCGTCCCAGTCAGTGTTCTGTCGACACAGAACTTGTAGGATCTGTTTGCCTACCAAGATGACGGGTGCCACCACTCCGAGGGGGTCACAGATCGAACGTATTGTAGAGAGGATACCGCGTCGGGTCAGTGGCTTGTCTGTCAGTTCGATGCGGAATCCAAGAGTGTCTGACTCTATGCACCAGTAAGTGCCTAAGGATCTCTGGATAGATAAGTTAGTGTGGCGGAGGTCGAGGTCTTTAAGATCTTTTGCACGATCATCGGCAGGTAGAGCCTCTAACACTTCTTTGCTGTTGCTGGCGAACTTGCGTAAGCGCAGTTTGGCAGCCGTGCACATAGCCTGGCTGTTCTTGATTAGCTGTACAGCTTCCTCGACTGTTGCCATGGACCTTAAGCCATTATCCACGTAAAAATCGCGATGGAGGAACTCTGCGGTTGTGGTTGAGCCCGCTGTAATCAAGTTCCATCATTTCCCGAATCTGCTTCGGACTCGTGACGTCTTTAAGTTGTGAAGTACTGGCGATGTTGGCTGCAAAGTTGTCCTGCTTCTCTTCAGGGCCGATCTCCGTGTTGTCTCGATGTTGTTCTTGTCTATAATAATAATAATAATAATAATAAAGGTCTTTATTTCAATCATAAGATAAAAATACATATCTTACATTACAGTTAAAATTGAAATATATACATATAAAAAGCTAAGACTAAATAATTATAAGTAATAAAGCTATGTTATAGTTAAAAATCAATCGATTTATATAAGAGTTCTTAAAACGGTTTGTATTCACTTTGGGCCGTTGGCTTGATTTGGATCGTAGTTTATATTGAGTGGCTTCTTGTTTTGGCATTAAATTATTGAGAGGATGCATATCTAAATTAGCTACTTTCTTAAAAATCTTTCTGTCCTGCTTCTCTAGCAATTCCTTTATCTTACTTGGTTTTGATACGTATCTACATGTACGCTTAAAGCAGCGATCTAGAAAGCCTTGAATTGTAGTAAGCTCCGCACTAGACGCACCATACATGTACGGTACTGGCAATCCGTAAGTTATATTAGGTAAAACTAAGAATAAATAGACATTTATTGGCCTTAATTAGCTTGCTGTGCACGTGCATGTGAGGTGAATCTACAGTCGTCCTGGAAAGTAACTCCCAGTAAAGTGAGTTCTTTGCATTGTGGTATGCTAGCTACTATAGGAAATTCTTCTGTACATCCTTTCTTGCGAAACGTCAGCTCTTTACATTTGCTGGGATTGCTAGCCATGGAATTACGGCTGGACCAATCTAGGAATTGGCTCACTAGGTATCTAGAGCTATCACCGTTTTTCCAGACTGGTACTATAATATTAGAATCATCAGCATATTTGTACAGGGCTGTTTCGGTGCCTAGGCTAATTTCTAAATCATTAAGAAAAATGTTAAAAAGATATGGGCCACTAACACTACCCTGGGTAGTACCCTTATTTACATCTATCCAGTCACCTAAAAAGTTGTTATATACAACCGTCTGCTGCCTATCACTAAGAAAGCTAAGAAACCAATTTATGATGTATGGATTTAGAGGCCGGTACATGTAGTTGTTTAAGTTTATTTGAAAGTAGATCATGATTGACCGAGTCAAAGGCCTTACTAAAGTCCATGGCGAAGAGACGGACGGCCTTGCAATCAGGATTATCGAGATAACTATACACTTTATGTTGAATGGATAACAGTGCGTCGATACAGCTGCCACCCTCTCTGTATGCGAACTGCGTGGAGCTTAGATTCTCTTCTACTATATCCTTGGCATGAGTACTGTATACAATCTTTTTGAAGGCTCTTGCAATAACTGCTGTTACATTAATTCCACGGTAATCATTACTCTCGAGGCAGATCAACTTTTGGAAAATGATTAATGGTCGGTCTTTTCCAGGACGTGGGCCAAGTGTGCGTATGTCTAGGCATATGCATCCTATTATGGTCCATCCGAACTTGTACTGCTCTGCCCACGGCTCGTCCTCGTTACCAAAGATGACCTTGAGAGGTTGAAACGCTGTTGGAACGTTACGACCGATAAGGATTCCAATTTTTACATCCGGACGATGGCGTATCTTGTCTGCGATCCCGCTCAGATGTGCCCACTGTCTGGCGACGTCAGGGGTGGCGATATCATAGTGCATGGCAGGGATGTGGTCCTGTGAGTATGCGTAGAGATCATTTTGGTTCGCAAAGTGTTCGTGCCTACGATAGTGTTAACTTCTAAGTTGAGTTCCTGTCCATTTATGCCTATCTCAAGTAGAGAGTCCGTGACAAATATGTTGGTAGACTGGTCGTCGAGAACTGCATATGTAAGGTCTCAATGGTTGGATCTCTTTGGTGGAATATCTTCAGCAAGACGATTCTAGCACACGATCGAACAGCTCCGTTACTACTGCAGACTTGTGTACTTGTAAGCAGATGAAGACTGCGTGATGCTGTTGCCTTGCTTGGCTTGGTTTAGCCTGCGTACAGCATCCCTACTTGAGGGAGAACGGAGATTTCATCGTTTGCGACTCAGAGCCCAAAACCGTGTCCGTGACGTCAATTCCAAATTTTTGGTATTTAGCTATTTATGCATAACGTACGAAGTCAAAACAAGATGGCGATTGAAATGAGATTTCGAAGTGTAAAGTCCGTCGCAGAGAAAATTTCTCTCAAATTTGGA
Source organism: Actinernus sp. WN-2022 (assembly GCA_030867875.1). NCBI lineage: Eukaryota > Metazoa > Cnidaria > Anthozoa > Actiniaria > Actinernidae > Actinernus > Actinernus sp. WN-2022. The sequence continues at coordinate 102,218,311 of JAOWCC010001634.1, forward strand.
ATTCCATCTCAAATGTAAACAGCTTAATGTTTTATGTAACTTTATTTGTGGGAAAGATGTGTTTGTGAGCCTTCCAACAGGCTCAGGAAGGTCACTGATATTTTCAACTGGCGGCCCCTTCAAACCAACTCGCGGCCAGGTTCGGGCTTTTGGAAGAAAAATGCATTTGTCATTAAAGTTACTCTGCTTGTTGCCCTCATGAAGGATCAAGTGAAGCGCTTACATAGTCATGGATTTAAGGTGAATATTTGAGCAGGGATTTTAAATGTAATTTATAGTTAAGCTCGGTACGAACCACTATATATTCTTGGCAGGGAAAGAGGGTGAGAAACATAGCAGAACTAAACAAATGCTTCATTACTTCGAGCCCTGTTATACTCCTACAGTGTATGTAAAAACAATTTTTCCCCAACCTCCAAACAACAATTACATGTACATTGTTAATCAAGGCATCGTAGTCTTGCTGCCGTTGTAGCTTTTGTACTTTACTTGACCAGTTGCTTTTGAACCAGCCTGGAAGTTTCTCTACGAGAGTTTGTATCTTAGAAGGGAACTCGAAGATCTTGAGACTAGATATCTGTGTGCTTGCTATTTCTACTTGCTGTAGAAAGTCACTGAATTCTCGGGTGCCTTGAGCATCGTTGTTTGCAATCTTAGGCCAATTTGTGATTTTGTTCTCGAAGTCCGTTGCGAGGATCACAGAGCGGCCAAAGCGATTTTTTAACTTCTTTCTTGCCTCGTGATAGGCTCTTTCAGGGTCACCAACCATGTACTGGAGCTGCTCAATGACCTTCTTTGCTTTGCCATCTAGATGCTGGTAAAGAAGATAAAGCTTCTGCTGAGCAGTTATTGGTGCTGAATCAATAAGGGCGTCAAAGGCTGTCTCCCAAAGAAAGAACTTAGTTTTATCTTTCTTGTCGCCTCTAAAGATGTCAGGCGTGGCTTGAGGTAGCCGCTGTAGCTGGGTCACCTTAGCTAAGGCTTCGATAAGTTCATGTGTATATCACCGAATCCAGTCAGTCTGGCCTACAGGCTGAACCTGATTTATTGGGGTGAAAGTGTCGGCTGTGTGTGATAGGACCGAACTGACTTGTGGGAAATTTGACCTGACCGGTTCCTTGGTATCAAAGACTGGGCTGATGGTCATCCACGTCGGTTGGGGGCCAGCAATTGTTGTACTCATCTTTGGAGTTACAGGCATCTGTGTAGTGATGGGTGTGCCGCCGTCCGTTGTGGTCACAGATATCAATGGCGTGGCTGAAGTTAGGGGGCTGGTCACTGCACTTCTTGATGCTTTAAGAATCGATCAACCACATCTATATTATGCTCAGTGGGTAGCCCTTGGGGGTCCGGTAACTCCTCTTCTATGGCTTCGCGATATACATGTACTGCTTCCTCTGCGATGGTCTCGTTGAGTTCTTGCTGGAGTTTCAGTTTGCTCAGTACTTTCTCTTGCTCTTGAATGGCGTCGTTGAAAATAAGTTTTTGTTCTAGCGCTGCTCTTTGGCTTTTACGTTAAGAAGCGTTTCTTTGCTGCTAGCTGAGCTGCTAACTGACAATCACTTTGAATGGCTTGATCGACGTGAACTGGTTTCCTCTTTTTCTAGATACCCGATTCGGTTCCATGCTGTTATTTGTGCATGATCTATCTATACTCTCAGGGTATTCTGTAGGTCTACGATGTATTCCACTCGTGATTGTTGCTGTACACATGCAGATCATTCGCCGAACATCTTTAAGGCTCTCTGTGCTTTTGTTGATAATAGCTGTAAATTCTCGCTGATTAGGTTTTGATCGCGCGATTGAAGCATAAGCGAGCTGAACGCGCTTAGTTTGTAGTAAAACTCTTTATTTGCCTCGATAGCTGCCTTTTCTCTTATACATTGTATTAATCGTGAATTCCTGTCCCTTCTCAGTCATTACGCGAGAGCGGGTCTCTTTCTCTGTAGGTACTGTTTCATCTGGTGTTTCTGCGACTGTGGGAGGCAGGGTTTCACTATAACCGGTGTCGGCCATCTCGTTTTCTACGTTTGCCGCTTCGGGCACCGATCGTTGCTCGTCTCCGTCGGTCTGAGCACTCCGAAGCATTATCGATTAGTTACGATTATTTTGGACAGAACTGTTCGCTGACTGGGGCCTTTGTGGAGGTTCCAAAAGATGAAGAAAATGAGGCAGAACTGCTAGAAAGGTGAACCAGAAGGACTTACTTGCTATCGTTGTGTTGATAGAAGGTTTTGACTTGCTTGAACCAAGATTTTGACCCAGATTTTTGACTGTAACGGCTCTGCTCCGTTGCCAGGAGTGATCCGTGAAACTTTGCCTTTGTTGTGGTCGTCAGACGAAGTGATTACTGCTAATGATAAGTTAATGGCACACGAAGAGCATATCTGGCTCGAACTTACTGTGAATAGAAACTTAAAACCCGTCAAAAATCTATGCAGTTTCCTGGGGAAGGCTAACAACTGTTGTGACTCATCCAACTGGCTCGCTCTGGCTGCTCACATCATCCCCAAACCTTGGTTACGAGGTGACGCGATAGCATGGTGATGGAAGGTAAAAAACTAAGGCAGCCGGTGCCTTTACACGCTGGAACATGTATTTCTCTTGTAATGGACAAGGAATGCAATGAATTGGTAGTGCAAAGAGAAATAAGTTCCTATGTGGATGAGAGGGCCTGGAGGGCCAGTGTTATGATAATTAGGGTTATATAAACTGTCAAGAGACAGAGTCAGTTCATTGTGGTTCTGGCTCACAAACAGTTAAGTGTTTAGTTTAGGACTACCATCGGTTACTTTGTGAAAGTTCTACGTACATTTGTTCGTTATGTCGGCGAGTTCTAGTAGAGAGTATCCTCTGTGGTTACATGTACCTCATCGCGATCAAAGTCTTCGTTCAACTGGAAGTAGAAGTCGTGGTGGAAGCTGACGAGTCACGACTCATGTACGGGCACAAGATTTTCAACTCGTGGTTCCTCAAGTTTAAGGGCAAACAGTCTCCCCAGAAGCAATCGGGACATTGTCGATGTTTTCAACGAGTTTGAGAGGTGTTTGATCCTGAAATTTAGAACTACAGCGGCAAAAAGGACGAAAATTCTGATGGGAATGAAAACGATGAATCCATGGAAGTAGCCGCCATCTTGAATCTGACTGAGAAGGCCCTGGGGACGAGGTTAATTGTGAAAAACCATGCAGGAACTGCCGCAGTCCACAGAACCAGGAGCGTGCAAGCTCACTTGTTAGAAGCTAACACGCCCCATGAAAATCGAGAATTAGATTGGAGTTATAATAAATGGCCTTGGAACGGAAAAGATGACAATGACGACGAGACGTTCGAGTGGTAAAAAAAGGGCAACAAGAAACAGTTTGAGTTTAACGGTTCAGTAGAAGAACATCTTGAGGATATAAATTTGCTGTCTCGGGAGACGGCACTCCTGTTGGAGGCCCGGACATCAGCAGAGAAAGATATGTTTCTTATTAAATATGGAAACAAGTTAATTAAAATTGCAGATACTCATGGATGATATACTTTTCACCAATACGTTAGTGATCCGTTGGTCGTTGGCGTAAGACGACGAGGATGATAAGCGGCTTCGAAAAACTATCAAAGAAGCAGTGAGCTCGAGGAGTAGAAAATTATTAAAGTGCAAGAATGAAAAATTTCTACATTCTGTGTCAGCCCTGAGCTCCTCTCGATTGGGCATTGGGACATATTCCTCCGCCTCAGCCTCAGAGCCAATCTCAGGGCTACCAATGGATTGTGATTGCCCCTGTTGTCTGTTGACAAAACCTTGCTGAATCCTTGTTTCCAGTGCCGGAAAGCTGGTCACTTCTTGTATGGTAGCTCAAGTGACAGGAACTATTATCTCTCTATTATGGGCCTTGCCCTTGGACCAGTTGCTTGGCTCTTACTGGACATTGTATGCAGAACAAATAGATGAGATTTCTTTATCTGAGGACGTGCTGAAGGAGATCCAATACTGGATCGATAATTATTCTGAACTTGTTGGGCAGCCAAATTGGCATTTCTCTCTATGTATTGATGTAATCATATCTGATGCCAGCAGTTGTGGTTGGGCTGGTCATATGTTGTTCAGCTAGGAAAGTTGTAGCCCCATGGAGATTCGGATGATCTGTATTCTTTACATACATTGTAGCTCTACCTTCATGTATTGAAGGCAGTTGGCCTGGTGCTTAGTCACTGCACCTTTACCTACTGTTTTGGGATTACCATTATATATACATTGAAGGAGATTACTGTTATGTTATGGGACTAGCTTTATGGTACAAATCCTAAGGGATTACTGTATGTTACTACTGTTATGGTACAAATTCGTCCAAGGGGATTACTGTATGGGACTACCGTTATGGTACAAATCCAATGGGATTATCGTATGGGAGTACCGTTATGGTACAAATCTAATGGGATTACTGTATGGAACTACAGTTATGGTAAAAATCCAATGGGATTACTGTACAATGGTACCGTTATCGTACAAATCCAAGGGGATTAATGTATGGGACTACTGTTATGGTACAAATCCAAAAGGATTACTGTATGGAACTACAGTTATGGTACAAACTGTATGAGACTTATTACCATTATGGTACAAACCAAGAGGATTACTGCATGAGACTACAGTTACATGTATATATAGTACACATCCAAGCAGATCACTGACAGTATGGTACTACAGTTATGGTACAAATCCAAGGAGATTACTGTATGGGACTACAGTTATAGTACAAATCCAATGGGACTACTGTATGAAACTACAGTTATGGTACAAATCCAAGCAGATCACTGTATGGTACTACAGTTATGGTAAAAATCCAATGGGACTACCGGTAGGGTACAAATCCAATGGGATTATTGTATGAGACTACCATTATGGTACAAACCCAAGGGGATCACTGTATGAGACTGCAGTTATGGTACACATCCAAGAGGATTACTGCATGCCACTACAGTTATAGTACAAATCCAATGGGATTACTGTATGAGACTACTGTTATATGGTACAAATCCAATTGGATTACCGTTATGGTACAAATCCAATGGGATTACTGTATGGGACTACTGTTATGGTACATATCCATTGGGATTACTGTATGGGACTACCATTGTATTATGGTACAAATCTAATGGGATTACTGTATGGGACTACCATTGTATTATGGTACAAATCTAATGGGATTACTGTATGGGACTACCGTTATGGTACAAAGTCAAACGAGATGAGACTACCGTTGTGGTACAATCCAAGGGGATTACTGCATGAGACTACAGTTATAGTACAAATCCAATGGGATTACTGTATGAAACTACAGTTATGGTACAAATCCAAGCAGATCACTGTATGGGACTACAGTTATAGTACAAATCCAATGGTATTACTGTACGAGACTACTGTTACATGGTACAAATCCAATGGGATTACCGTTATAGTACAAATCCAATGGGATTACTGTATGGGACTACAGTTCTGGCACAAATTCTACGAGATTACTGTATGGTCTACCATCATGATCAAATTAAAGGAGATTACGATATGGGACTACCGTTATGGTACAAATGGAAGGAGATTACTGTATGGGACTACCGTTATGGAACAAATTATAGGAGGTAACTGTACATGTGTGGGGCTACCGTTATGGTATATGTACTTCTGGGAACTATGGTGGAGGCATATGTTGCTGTTATTGCTCAATGGCTTTCTTATCCTGATGCAAGGTTACACGATATATACTGTTACATGTATGGGACTACGTTATGGTCTCCCCACTTATGGAAGGTATCTGGCTGAATGATCAGTCCCACTGGGCAATTTTTGAATATTGCTCAGTCTGGACTGTTGACTTGCCCAGTTGGCCTGACAAGGGGATTCTTACTGGGCTAATTCCTCAGATGGGCTATTATTCAGAGACATCACTGGCTGGAGTTCCAAGCAAAATGTATCTTGCCGCAGATTTACTTATGCAAGGGCAAGGACACTAGTCCTGAAGGTGTTGCTTCAATCGGGCTGAACCCAGAGGAATGTATAGTCTTTTACATGTTTTATTATTATTATTAAACATATATTATTATTTACAGCCACGGTTCCGGTGGAGCCTCGGCAGCCTCGAAGGAGGAAGTGTCTGACAGATTGATATCAGCCATGGATGTTGGAAAAGTGCTATATATATATATATATATGTCCTGGAATGGGTACATTAGGGATTACGGCAGTGCCCTATGTTTGTATCCAGAGCTAAAAACAGTCAAACTAGTACCCTCACCTATGCTTGTGCAATGTGGAGGTTGTGGGCCTGGACCCGTCACCGCAAAGTGTTGCTGTGGTATATTTCAGGGACTCGAGGGAACTATAGGAAATGTATTTCTCTTGTAATGGACAAGGAATGCAATGAATTGGTAGTGCAAAGAGAAATCATTTCCTATGTGGACGAGAGGGCCTGGAGGGCCAGTGTTATGATAATTAGGGTTATACAAACTGTCAAGAGACAGTCAGTTCATTGTGGTTCTGGCTCACAAACAGTTCAGTGTTTAATTTAAATGACTATTTACTATATAAATAACTGGGCAAGTCCAGTTATATATTCAAGTGTATTTATTCATCCTGGATGTATTTCACATCAATATACATGTACAGTACCGCCTGGAACTATAGGTACATTTATCGCGAGCAAATCGCGATGAGATCGCGATCAATGACCGATGATCGCGATCTGCTCGCACCGTGCTCGCGATCTGCTCGCACCGTGCTCGTGATCTGAACGCACCGTGCTCGCGATCTGCTCGCACCGTGCTCGCGATCTGCTCGCACCCTGCTCACGATCTGAACGCACCTTGCTCGCGATCTGCTCTCACCTTGCTCGTGATGTGACCGCGATCAACTGTGTTCGAGATGGAAATGATCGCAGTCACGTTCATCGGACATTAGATTTTACGTATACATTTACCCAAGCCCTTGCGAAACGTTTTTTTACAATTTCTTCCCTTGACAAAAATACGCATTTAGGTAAAAACGAAAAGCTCAATATTACAATTTATATGTAGAAGTACTTGAGAGTAAACTGTCGCTGGTTAGAACGGATCATAAAAGTTGACGACCATTCCTATGTTTTCGTCGATCGAGGACGCATCACATATTTGAAAACAAACACGAGCACTGAGACTTCTTTGTTCACATCTGACATCAAACCAATCGCTGCAGACCGGTCTCACGGCAATTATAAACCGCAATGCCAATCACAAACTGACGAAGTGATGAAGTAAAAAAGCTGAAATGGAAACTCAAGAAGATTCGGTGCGATCTCACGGCAAATTAACCAATAACGAATTAAAATATCTGGGTGTTTTTATTTGACAGAATGGACTCAAACCAGTTTTCGCATTAGGTGAAAACTGTTCAGACCGTCTTTATAAATAAAATACAAACTTTCAAAGCATTTGATTCGGTAGGAAGATAATTTTTGGTATGATCTCAAAGCAAAACATTGATTATTCAAAAATGTCACACTATCACCTTTCAATTCAAAATGACGGATCCTACATTAAATAAAAAGAATTCCAGAATATTCTATTTGGTAGACGTTTATCACTTGCCAGTATTGAAAGTTGAGAAACTTTTCCGCATTATTTAACTCTGCATTCTGCAATAAAATCACATGTCCGCGAAGTTCGCGGCACTCTTTTTGTGTCAAAAACCAGACAATCAGTCTCCACGGCTGAAAGTTAGTAACACAACCCCACTCAAGACCTTTCTTTTGGTGACCCTTTGATATTTATATTTCTAACGGGACCTGAAACAACCATGTATGTGGCTGATCAAATAATCTGCAGATCGAATTGGAATTTAGCATCGGTGTTGGTTTTTGTGGGGGGAGGAAAACCAGAGGACCTGGGAACAAGGGCGAGATTACAACAAACTTAACTCACATGTGGCGCCGCGTGCGATAGAATATTTTGGCTAACCATCGGAGAGTTGGTCAAGACCATCCGTTCGAATGTTTTGATGAACCATTAGATACAAAATGTAGTCAAGACCACCAAGGAACATTCGTTGCGGATTTGAAGACTGTAGCTTTTTAATTGCTACATGTGCGTAATGGCGTGATCGAGACTGACCCTGCCGCTTGGCCGGATTTTTGCCGTTCATCGTATGATAACCTCTATATCTCGAATTAATACTTGTTCCCCTGCATTGGGTTTAGGATCCTGGATTTATACTCTTTCACTAATAAAACGTTCAGCCCGTGTTCAAGTGGAACGTACACGTAAATGTTATAGACCCAAAAGGTTTGTGGAAATGTTCATAAGCAGGCATTTTGTTTTAGACTGCGACTGATGATCGCGATCATCCAGTGATCGCAGTCAGATCGCGAGCAAGGTGAGAGCAGATCGCGAGCAAGGTGAGAGCAGATCGCGAGCAAGGTGAGAGCAGATCGCGAGCAAGGTGCGAGCAGATCGCGGTCAGTACACGCAATTTGATCACGACTCGATCGCGATCAAATGTACCTATAGTTCCAGGCGGTACTGTACATGCATAATTATATTACTTATGATGGATGTTTGGGGCTTGGTCCCTTATGTAAGTACTTTAACCCTTCCACCACTGGAAGTGTTTGGGCTGAATTGGTGAAATGCAGAGTGCTAACTCAACCCCCCCCCCTCAGTTCCAGTTTGGCTTGCCCGGGGTAGTTAAATACTGCTGACTTTTTAAACCAAGGGCTCAAACTTTCCCCATGATGCCATTCGGCAGAATTCTACGGACTCGTCGGCGGTAAGTATGCTTTCTTCTGTAGGATTTCCAATGAAATGTGCTCTAATTTTGGACAAATAAGCCACTGTAAGAGAGCTAGAGGACATCATTAAGTCTGATGACGGCGGAAAAGTACTTGGTTTGCTTTTAGTAGGCCTTGTGAGGGGTTTCACAGGATTTTTCTGTTGTGTTTGTGCTTTGAGACACATGAAATAATTCTTCACTGAAATCCTTGAAATCCTGCAGTTGGTTGTCTTTTCCCCCTGCTCAACCTATTAGGATGTGTTTTTGTCACTTTAAAGCAACGGCTTGAGTCCAAATCACCGCTCTTGGTTGTAGGGGTGAAAGACTTATAAAAAAATCCTACAGGAGTCCCAGAGGGGGGGGTCCCCTTGTGATTTTTTGTTGATTACCCAGCATGCAATTGGAGTTGGGAGCAGAAAAACATGGTGGAGAGAAGTGCAGCATTAAGAATAGCACGCTTCACAGTCGCTAGGTGTATTTTGTGCAAACAAACCTGCTGGTTGGAAAGATTAAACAAGGTACTGTAACGACTGAGTGGTTATTTTGTGTTTGCTTTTGATTTCAAGTGCGAATGGGAAGGTTTTCTTGAGCCGATGTTCAGCTCCTCAAAATTCGCGAAAATCGAAGAAATGAACAGCGATCTCCAAAACAAATGCGTTTTTCTCCAAAGTGGGAGAGTCTTGCGATCCCTGTTATAGCTCTGACTTTGAAGTTATTCATCCCTTGAAATAGTATCGCAACATCGTATCTCCAGCATGTCTAGGTTTGATGCAAAAAAAATTCCCAGGTACATGCTTCATATTGGCCGCTTTTGATGCCTGTAGTGGTGAAAGGGTTAAGTAAGTACTTAAGTTAAGTGTGTAACTATTGATATGATGGTGGTAATAATAATAATGGTGGAGGTTGTGGGCCTGGACCCGTCACCGCAAAGTGTTGCTGTGGTATATTTCAGGGACTCGAGGGAACTATAGGAATTTGATTGTCCAGTTGCTGTAAACCATACATGTATATGGTATATGATTTTTTGTTTACCAACAAAAAAACAATGGCTAAAATATTACCTGTCGATTGCCGCTATGGCACGTCACGGCCACATGGAATGAAGAAGAGATGAACTGGGCTCTCGTCAAATCCCCACCCCTCCCACAAACTTTGAAAGTACATGTACTTGAAGAAAATTAAGTAAAATCACGAACTCCTGGGGCCACAAAAGCTGGTCAATCACCATCGAATCCCCCACATATCCCCACCTACCCCGGGGGGTTTCAAATGATAAGTGCATATAAACCCGGGTGCGAAGGGCACGATTTGTTTGTGATGGGGCAATGGAAAAAGTGTGATTGGCGCTATTGGACTATTAATGTGCGACCAAAGGCAAAAAATGCACAATGACAGCTTAAAACAAGTGTTTAGAAAATCCCAATGTTTTGTGGTGAATTTCAAGTGCATTTCCCCTCAAAGTACATACATTTTGTACAGTACCGACCAGAACTAACCTCCAGTGTGTCCAGGTCCGGGTTCCCTTTCGAGCCAACCCAGGGTGCACTCTAAGCAAACCCCATGAACAAAGCAAACCCGGGCAAACTCTTGAGTGAACCCTTGAGTGATCCCTCAAGCAAACCCTGAAGGGTTCGCTCGAGCAAACTGTGAGTGAACTTTGATGTACGTGTAGCCAAAGACACGAATCACAAGAGTTAAAACTTGCATTAAACAAGGACTAGTGGTCTAAGATATTTTCTAGGTTCTTTTTAGCATTTTGCTCTTGCTCAAAATGTTTAGAAAAACGCATTACTTATTTAACCAAAATGTCTGGAGTTCTGCTCGCAAATGCAGTTATGCCACAATTAGTACATGCACAATGTACGTGCTGAAAACATATTAAAATAGATGTCAAAACAAAGACTTGACTTTGCAAACTTTCACCTCTTTTTCAACATCTTTTCCTTCCCATCTTATCTTTTGACACCTTGAAGCACCTCTTAGACAATTTAGAGTGGTTTTATTATTGTTTTATACAGTATAAACTCAAATAATTTACCGACCTTGCAAAGACTTTGAATGTGTCATGTTCGGCCTCGCTTTCATGCCGTGATTGCGACTTCCATTCCCAGGTCGGCTTTCTTCAAAGGATGTTTTCGTTTTGAAACTTTATTCATTCGATTCTCCAATTATTCATCGTGTAGCAGTGAGCTTCGATTGTGCTCTCATGCAGCATAAGCTAATATAACCGAGTACATGCTTTTATTCCTAGGGTAATTTTGACATAACATCATTAAAGAGGCATCATCGAACATCATCAACTATTTCAGCCAGATCTCTTCACTCTATTTCAACAACTGCAGATGATGATGAGGAAGTAAGTACTATACTCAGCACTTCAATATATTTAATAGATTACTGCAGGGCTCGAAATTGCGACCAATAGAGTGGTCGCAAATGCGACCCAATTACAATCGCTTGCAGCTAGAAATTTTCTGGCTGAGTCCCAAATTTGGCAACTAGTTTTTCGGCAAAATAATGTGCCATTTTACCTTCATTCCCCCTTTTATCTCCCTCAATCAAGTGACACAAACCTTCACTCAGATTGCAGCAGTCTCTTTGTAAAATAATTATATCACTGCTCAGCACAGTTTTTGTCGTAAGGCTGCTGGATTGTACATGTTTTTAACTATTAAAAATTGCCAACTAACATTATGCTACCATATTTTCGTAAGTAGTCGAACACTTGCAGCTATAACACCTTTCTTAACTCTTTCGCTGCTATTGTCGAGTAAACTCGACATCCAGTTTCATGTTTCCCAGTGCTGATCTCGACATCGTGAACAGTCCCAGAAAAAAGTTCGAAATTAGCATATTTTAGGCAACCATGTGATCAATCATGTGACTAATTAGTACAAATTATACATAACGAGATTCAGAATTATATTTTGTACATATCTGGAAGATTTCACGTCAGTACCCTTAATTGGACTCGAGAAATTAAAGAAATTGTCACGGTGGTCAGAAAAGTGATTTAAGTTCAGAAATACATAGCATTATGGGCAAAAGTAGCAGTGAAAGAGTTAATTTTGAGACCCGTACTGACATGTTGTTCTTTGTGTTTTCTAGGAGGTTGTGTTATTTGTAGAAGATCCTTCATCCAAACTGTATTGTCCACTGTGCCACAGGGTTTTTAAGGACCCTGTTATAGCTTCATGTGGGGTAAGTCTGAGAGTCTGGTGTGTACATTGTATGTTTACCCCATTTACACCAACTACACCTGTTTCATTAAAGTTTACAGGTTCCTAGCTAGCCTTTATAACTATTTACATTTAGATTAATATACTGTGTGGGTTAAAAACTACCTTGAACAGGTTGTTTACATGTAGTTTAAGAATGCCAATCAGGATTAATGCTTTGCGAGCTTGAACAATAGAAAACCGTTACAATCGCCATTTTCGTACTGTACGGAAATGGCGATTGTAACGTTTTCTCTTGTTCAAATGTAAACACGGGCTCGCAAAGCATTAATCCTGATTGGCATTCTTTAAGAAAGGTCAGTTTGGAGCTAGTTTAGTGCCACCAAGAAAATGGATCTAAATAAAGTAAGATTATTCAAAGCAATTGGACACTTTAAAATATTTAACCTGCAAAAGGGTCAGTAAAATTAATTACATGTTCATGAATTTATTTTAATTTATAAAACTTAATAAATTATGGGTTGGAGCATCCTAAGAACATGCTATTTTATTGGCTGCTTAGCATGCTTGATTTTCTTATAATACAGTCAATAATAATTATTATGTCCTTCCCTGAATAGTGATTATATATATATGATGGACTTGCTGCCCATTTTGAGCTCAGTTTGTGGGACAGAAAACACAAAACTACTGAGTTGGATTAATCTGGCTGTGTGCAAGTTTTGAGCACATAGCCGCATCATTAACTCATTAATATTGATATCATTACATAGCTTATTTTTAGAAAAATATAATTTGCCCAGCAAAGGTGGGGACTTAAAGCTACAAGCATTCTTAACACAAGTATAAGAAAGCGGCACTGACCACAGGGAAGAGGGTAGAAAATTGACAAAGCTGTTAAGTCGAGCATAAGGAGCGAAGACTGATCTCACGAGAGTTTGACCTCATGCTATATTGTAAGCCCCTATACAGGGTGTGAATAATTGACTCCCACTCCACATGCATTGTGCACGTGCTTATCATGTGTTTTGTATAATATCACATTGCTAACATGTGTGGGACTTTTATTGTCTAAATATTTTATTAGTTTAGTTTCCAACGATTTCTCATCAATAGATTAAAAACAAACAATTTTTTTTTTTTTTTTTTTTTTTAAATAGAATTTTAACTTTTTTTTTTTTTATTGTAAGCATTTCTAATTACTAAATTACATTACACAAAATTTATACGACAAAGAGACAAAGGAAAAAAAAAGGAAAAAAAGAGAAAAGAAAATACTCTAAGCCAGCTATTCCTATTCAGAAAAATGTCTAATTGCAATTAACAGTTTTTCCCATTTCTTAAGGTGTTCCAGGGTTTTGTTCCTTGATTTTGCTACGTTGGATTCAATTTTCTCAAAATACACTAAAGAGTTTATAAATAGAGCTAATGTAGGGATTTTTCTTTTCTCTCTTGCTTTATATAAAGCTAATTTATACATTAAGATAATAAAGTTTTGTGGCTGTTCGTTTACCCCTAATATGATATTTACAAGATTCGATGGTGGTAGATTTATATCGTGCTTTCCTAACCAAGTTCGTAATTCAAAATATAAATTTTTGGCCTCTATACATTCTACAAATAAATGATCTATTGTTTCTTGGTTAATTAAACAAAAAGAGCAACGTGAACACTCAATTAATTTAAAACGAAATAAATCGAAATTAAGATAAAGGCAGTTGTTCAAAATTCTATATTGAAAATATCGTGAATAAGAATCAATCGTTGTTGAATATATACGCCTATAAATCTCTTCCCAACTTAATGGGCTCTCAGGCTTTAATCGATTTATAATATTTATTTGGGAGGTAGGTGACTTAAACTTCGCACCAATTAAACATTTGTAAATTTCTTTTGAGTTCTCAACATTTTCTATATCAAACGACTTTTGCCCAAGTTTTAAGTATTTTTTTCCTATATCTATAGTACCCTCTATTATACCTATATTTTTGACTACTTCTTTCCATTTTCTTGGTATGGAGTGTACTAAACCTGCCCAATGAAAGAAATCCTTGGCTTGGAGGCCTTTCCTCTCTACCATTTCCCATTTAAATTCACCAGATTCATTCAATAGGTCTACTATTCTATTAATATTGAGTTGCGAAAAAGTCTTAAAAAAGACTGATTTATTATCAATTTTAATATATCTATTATTCCATAAAGATTGTTGCAAAATATCAGAAATATCTATTACTTCTACCCTAGCAAACTCCGCCCAACATCTTAATACACTTTTATAAAAATCAGGGAGATACTTTGGAATTCGTTCTTTTTCAAAATTTTGATCTATTGCTAATATACCCCCAATTTGATTTAAAAACATTAAGGGCAAGAATTTCCATGCCTCTTGTTTTATACTTAACAGCGCTGTAGCCCATTTTAGACGATTCGCTTTAACAATTGATTCAAAATCAGGTGCTTTTAAACCCCCTAATTCATAGTCGCCTATCAACGTTTGATGCTTTATTTTAGGTTTTTTACCATTCCATATAAAAATTTTCAATTCACAATCAACTAATTTGATAAACTCATCTTTCACATCTATTTTCGAACATATGTATAATAACTTGGATATTGCTAATGAACGAACTACCTGAATTCTACCATATAATGTTAAGGGTCTACTCCGCCACATAGATAAAATTGTTCTTAAGTTAGTTAATATACGCTGGAAATTATTGTTATAATGTAATACCTTGTTGTAAGTAAAATAAATACCTAATATTTTAACTCCTTGTTTCTCAAAATCTACCCATTTAAAATCCTTAAACTTTCCCTCTTCCACAATTTCTTTCCCTATCCATCCTATTTCCGATTTTTTTACATTTATCTTTAAAGATGAAAACACTCTAAATAGATCTAACATTTCTAACGTTTTCTCTAGCGAGGTAGTATTTCTTAAAAAGAAAGTTGTATCATCGGCAAATATTACAAACTTCCGAACATTACCTTCTAATTCCACTCCCTGTATTTCTTTACAATTTCTTATCATCAAAGCCATTATTTCTAAAACTAAAATAAAGATATATGGAGAGATAGGATCTCCCTGTTTTGTACCTCTTTTAATTGCGAACAAGTCAGTAGCTGTACCATTATTTGAAACACACGCTTGATTATCCTCTAAAAGAACTTGTATCCATTTTATAAATCCCTCACCAAAACCATAACTTTTCAAAACTGCAAATATAAAAGGATGCTCTATCGAATCAAAGGCTTTTTCAAAATCTGCTGCAAACATGATCAAGGGGAGACAATTTTTCTTTGCGTAAAACATTATATCCTCAATTATTCTAATTGGTTCATCTATTACTCGCCCTTTAACAAAAGCTGTCTGGTCATGATGAATTATACCAGGAAGGATATGAGATAACCTCTTACTAAGAACCTTACTACATATTTTAACATCCACATTTATTAAACTAATTGGACGCCATGAATCTATGAATCTATTATCTTTACCTGGCTTTTCCAATAATGTAATTATTATTTGTTTCTGTGAAGTTGTTAATGAACCTTTTTTTAAACTATCATTTAAGCAGTTGACCAAATCTTCCTTGATATCATGCCATATACTTAAATAAAATTCTTTTGTTAAACCATCGTTTCCTGGTGTTTTGGAGGACCCCATTGCCTTAAGACTATTAAAACATTCATTAACAGTCATCCTCCCTTCACATGCCATTCTTTCTTCCTCTGACAATTTGGGAATATTAATTTTACTAAGAAATTCTAGACACTCAGACTCTGTCTTCCCTGATTTGAATTTAAACTGTTGACTAAAGTGCTTCCTGATTTCTTTAAGTACTTCACGTGGCTGTACAATTTCATTGTTATCAGCGTCAACGAGTTTCCTAACATGTGTTTTAGATTTGTTTCTTTTTTCTAGTGTCAAGAAATATCTAGTATTTTTTTCTCCTAATTCATGCCAGGTTGCCTTGGATCGTACTATAACACCGTCGATTACATAGTTACTTAACTCTTCTAACTCCTTTGTTAGCTTGTCATGTTCCGTTAATTTACTTTCATCATTTTCCCAACCTTCCGTATTCTCAATCTGAGTGATTTTGTTCTCAATATTACTGTATACGCTCCGTTTTTGTTTAGCCAGATGTTTAGAAAACTTAATTGTAAATTTACGTACCTCATATTTAATCAGTTCCCACCGTAACTGTGGATCAAAGATGCCCTCTTCATTCAAAGCCTTCTTCAAATCATTTATTACCAATTTCAATTCTTTTATATATTCTTTGTTTTCTATCAATGAATTATTAAATTTCCAAAACGAGGGACCCCTTTTACCCTCTTTAACTTTTAATAATTTTAAAGTAATGGCCGAATGATCTGTATTAGGGGCTGGAATTACATCACAGTTATCAATAGAAGGTTGCAATTCATTTGAAACTAGAAAATAATCTAATCTACGATGTATACGTTGGCTGCTACTACGTGTACCTTGTCCTTTACCCCTCCATGTGAACCTTTTCAAAGCGGGATTCCGAATTCTCCATATGTCACATAAATCTAGTTCAAGCATGATTGTTTCCATTGTCTCGATGGACTTTACCTTAGGAATTGGATTACCGCCGGATGATTCAAGGTCTAAATCAAAACAGAAGTTGAAATCACCTCCCCAGATAATATTAGTTTCAACTGGGTACTCAATTTCGTTAATTCTAATCAAGATCTCATTAAAAAATTCAACTTGATTTTTTTCCACATTGGGAGCATACGAGTTAACTAATAAAAAATTAGAACCTTGAATTTCACACAATACTATCACATATCTCCCTCCTGCATCTAATATTTCTTGGGATATTTTATAATCCAATTTTGCTCCAAAAACAATCGCAGTGCCCCTACTTTTCGAAGTCCCGTGGGCCATCACTAACTTTGCTCTTGTTCTATGGGACCATTCAACTGATACATCGTTAGTACTATGTGTTTCTTGTAAAAACGTGATTCCTTTCTCACCCTTGTGTTTCGTAATCCAATTTAAAAAATTTCTAAACTTTGTATATTCTCTCAAACCCCGAACATTTAAAGATAGTAAAGAAAAATCAAATTCATCCATTTATACAGGAAAACCTAAAGATCAAAATATAAAGATGGTAAATTTGGCTTGAGTAAACAAACAGAAAGAAAATAAAAAAACTAAACAAACACATACCAACATGCACATTTATGCAATTATCTAAAATCATGTAAATTGAACCTGACTGGTGAAATAGATGGACAATTATCTCACAGCGAGAATTAATTCTGAATCTTACTGCAAATTTAAAATTAAACTTTCGTAAATAGCTAATAGAGTAAATAAACATTTAAACTTATTGGTATTACTATTAAATAAGTTACAGTAACTTATCTAAATCTTCAATATCCTTGATCTTGATAGGGCGCGACTCCTCGGTTTTCCGCATGAAAACGTTTCCATCGATGGTCCAACACCCCTGGAGTTTATTATCTGACTTAAATTTTCTTGCATCTTTGAAGAGCTTCCTTTTAACTGCTGTTAGGTTTTCATTAATGAATAAAGGACAAGCATCTGGAAAGATTTCACCGTGGCCAAACTTCCTTAATTCGCGTCTTGCTCGATACATTTTCTGCTTAGCCTTGTAATTACTGAACCTAGCAATAATTGGTCTTGGTTGCTCCTCTACTCCTACGTATCCAGGACGCTTCTTTGCCTTTATCCTAACGGACATTCGATGAGAAATGTCAATATCGTCTTCCGTGAGGTCCACTTCCACTGCTTCAGCAATCTTTAAAATAAGGCGTTCGGTTGATTCGCGTCCCTCAGGGATACCATGAAATTCGAGATTAAATTTCCTTGTATATTGCTCTAAATTTTCCAGTTTATCGGCGGTATCGTCGAGGTCGTCAGTAACTTCCTTCAAATCTTGCTTAAACTCTCTCGCTTCATTTTCCAACGCCTTGACCGTCTGCTTCAGCGTGGAATTATCGTTCTTGAGTGAATCCACTTCAGCAATATAAAACTCTAAAGAATTCTTTAAGTCTTGAAACTCCGTTTTCATCGTCTTCAATTCCGTTTTCATCACCTTGTTATCCTCCAACAACCGGTCGGTATTACTTTTAATATCCTTTAAGACACTCCATATATACTCAAAGTTTCCCTCTGCTGAACCCTTGACCACCTCGAACACTTCTTCTGTAGCTCCGCCATTAGACTCTATTCTTTGAAATTTCACATCTCTTGACAATATAGGTGAGCTCGCTGAGTCGCTGCTGCTAAGTTCGTCCCTTTTTCTTCGACTAAAAGACGACTTTTCTTTCGGAGAAATAGTCGACTTAGCTGATATATTTAAAGACATATTTCACACAAGGATAGGTTTCGTATAACTCTATAAATTTCTTCTCGTGGAGAAAAAATATCGAGAGCGTTTATAGCAAAACAAACAATTAAAATAACACTTAAAAGTAACCTTGGCTACTTTGCTGGTATTTTTCCCTTGTGTCATATCAGCTGTTCCTGGCCAGTTGTTTGAGCGAGATGAATGTGAATTTTCAGTTTCATTTTCATTTTCATTCATCGATTCAAACTTTCCTCGTCACTAGTTAACTGGTCACTTGAAGACTTAAAAATCACTGAACTTTCTCAATCACCCCAAGATTACATTAGCTGAGGCACGAATGATCAGGCTATACATTTCTTTTCATTATATTTACGAAATCTTCAATTTTAGCCATCAAACCAAGGCATTTGCCACTGTAAGTCCGTAGCAGTTGTAGTTTGTTGCACGCACTTGGTGAGCTGTACAAAATGTATATACTAAGCTTCAAACCAGGGGGACACTGCTTGTTCTGCACATGCATCCACCGTTTCTCAAGCCCTTGAGCATGTATTATTTTGTTATAGAAGAATATCTAGAAGGAGAACCATCTTCTGTTTGTGAATTACATGACGCAGCACTGCCTTCGCTCTGCAAACAAGATGCTTTTAAGAGAGCCGTCTTATAATTTACAGACATACGGTCACCGTGCTTTTTCAGTGTGTGCGCCACGGCTATGGAATGCGTTGCCGTTAGAACTTAAACGTAGCCCCTCAGTTTCTAGTTTTAAGAACAATCTGAAGACATTTCTTTTTAAGAAAGCTTATTGCTGAATTTTCTTTTTCAAAGCCAAATGTTTTTATATTAATGTATTTATCAATTTTTTATCGATCACCATTTCTTAACTCACAAATTTTAGCATCACTTTTTAACATTAGTTAGTGTGGTTTTAGATTATAGTTCTATTTAGCAAATTTCCTCTGGTTTTCCGTGGTGTGGACTCTTATATTTACCACGATTTACGTCATCATGTGATGACGTAAATCGTGGTAAATCAGAGTCCACACCACGGAAAACCAGAGGAAATTTGTTTTTTACAACAATATTAGAACACGTACAAGGAAGTTTCGTTACAAAACGTGACAGCTTTGAAAGAGCCAGCGTTGTCTATAACTTTCTCGCGTCAGCACCGTTGTCTGGACTCCCATTTACCACCGCACATCGACCAATCAGATCGCGAGATTACCGGCAATTGTGGTAAAAATATTCATATATTTAGCCAAACATTGTAAAGCGCTCTTGGACATATTGGAAATAGCGCTATATAAATATTTTATTATTATTATTATTATTATTATACTGCTTAAGTTTACTGATTGCCACTATTTACAGTGTCGAAATACTACTGTCTCGTAATCGACACTGATTGGCTCAAGTAATTGTACGGTTTTGTAAGTTGGAATGATTTGTTTTCATGCTGCAATGTGATTGGTTATCGTTGTCTAAGTGCAATGTGATTGGTTCTTGTTGTCTAAATGGCCCTGGTTTCAGTAGCTGCACTGTAACAGTATACATTATGAACTGACCACACCAGTTCTTGAATTAATGGCCTTTTTTTCTTAACAGCACACATTCTGCAACCCATGCATAATGGCGCGAGGAGTAGAGAAGTGTCCAGTGGATGACAATAAACTCTCTATAGTGGTCTCTAACTTAGCAGTAAGTAGTCAGTCATTTACAACAACAACAACAACAATTTATTCGTGACCTCTTAAATTTACATGCTAAGAATATTACTGCTAAGAATTTATACTCTAGAAATGAGGAGCACAGCTAATATATTTACATTATATACATACATGTACCTGTACACTGTCAATTAAGGTGATTCCTTAGTTTTTAATTTATGATGATTATCGTAGGCCTGTACATGTATGTGACATTTATTTATAGATATTCATGAATCAAAGAGCCTCACATATTTGAATGGATCGCGATATCCAACCTTCTGATTACATAAATTTCAGTTGATTTGCGCGATTTTCTGGTGTGTTCAAGTATATCGGAGTTTTTAGCCACTTGAATACTAAAATGTATCCAGAATGCCATATCTCAGAAAGCATTTGTACAGTTGTTTAAAGTGCAAAATGTTGCTGAAGTTACGGTGATTTCCAGAGACTAGTTCATCTATTCTTATTCCGAAATACGGTCAATCCAGCACACCCTTAGCCAACTTTTACACAACTCTTCCCTGAGTCCTTTTCGCTATGTTAGAATATCTCAAAGCAGAATATTGTGATTCATAGTGGAATCACCACTGTAGACTACACACGCTATTTATAACTTAGCAAAATATAAACAAAAGTACTAAATCTTCAAGTAATTCATCGGACTATGCGATTCAAGGAAAATCACAAGCCTGACTCGGTAATTTCACGTGAAATTGCACTCGAAAAACCCAACCTAGAGGAGGACAAAAATCCAACATGGCCAACAATTTGCAATGGGGATTTTGCAGGTATTTGAAAATTCGACAAATGCAAA
Organism: Actinernus sp. WN-2022; assembly: GCA_030867875.1. Classification (NCBI taxonomy): domain Eukaryota; kingdom Metazoa; phylum Cnidaria; class Anthozoa; order Actiniaria; family Actinernidae; genus Actinernus; species Actinernus sp. WN-2022. Next base: position 102,239,145 of record JAOWCC010001634.1, read on the forward strand.
AACTAATATTATTATGGCTTAAAGAGACACATTTTAGGTTACATGTACAAGCTAACAAAGTTCTAAAATTTACAGACATTTGTCTTGCCCACTACCATACAAACGTCTGTAAATTTTCGAACTTTGTTAGCTCATAACTAAATTGTTGTATCTAAGATATCTGCTCAAAACTTTGCACTGTTGGTCATTTCAATACGCTCTCTCCAGCATGTTATTAATTTTTCAAATTACCTGCATTAAATGCCCATTGCTCTGGAGTCTCCCAAGTAATGCCTTGGGTTGTAGCTACAGTCGTAGTCAAAAGGACTTGGGACACGGTCAGAAGTTAACACCTTGTATGCTGTCTCCAGCAAACAATACCTGATTCTCCTACGATTTATCAAGACATGAGCTCCGCACCGGTTTACCACGGTTTACCACGGTTTATCAACAACTTTAGAATAAACAATGATTGTTAAGTGATAAACCGTTACAAAACCCGTTTAAATTAGGTACTGTTCAGAATGTATACTATAAAAGACTGATATTCAGTGTTTTCAATATAAACAATTTTTTACAACAGCTCAGTTTCTTGCTTATTAATGCCATTGGAAATAAGAGGACACACCATGCATGGATTGCGTCATTGCACGCGTCACAGATTGCGTGATATCGTGATCACTTTTCTCGCACAATTTCCCTCGTTTTCAAGGCTTTTCGGCTTGACTATTTCTCATTTGTTATTGTAAAAAACAAATTTACCATCGTATACCGTGGTATGGCTTCTTATTTACTACGTCTTTTGTCATCTCATGGTAAAAATTTGTTGTGCTGGTGCCTCGTGAAAAACACAGTAATGTTGACCATGCGATAATGCAAAGCGTGGTTACATGGTAAATAAGAGGATATCCCATATTAAACTATCGTAAATTAATTTGTTTAATACCCGGCAGTTAATTTTTCAAGGGAAACATATTAACGTGAAATTTCCGAGTTGGGCAATTAATTTTCTTTTAATTTCATAGCATTTACGAAAATAATAATAAGTATTCAGCTTGAAAGTCTTGCTGAAATGCCAGCCACATGCCAGGAACAAAGCTAAAATTAGACTGAGAGGCGACGAATTTCACTAGAAGTTGAACCGTGTGGTGCTCACAACATTTGGTTTTCCGACATCAAAATTCTCGGTTGCTTCTTGATCAGTTGATCGCTCCAAATAATCTAATTTCTCATCAAAAACGGAGTAAGTGATATGATTTCCTCAACGATCCCAATAACACGTTTCTGGGCTTGCGCGCAACCACGAGTTAAAAGTGTGAGTAAGGATTCATTCAAAGCTCTTGAAAAATCATCTTCGCTCCCGCTATACACCGCCACGAAATTAAAGTCGTATCTGACACAATTCACCGGAAGTCGCACTTCTGAGTGTGCCATATCCAATCGGAATACCGCTCGTTCTCTGCTATTGCTTTTCGACCAATCAGGAAAAAATAACATAATCTGGTCTGTTTACATGTGCTGTGGCAAGTATTTGTATCAGGCCCTCCTTCCCTCTTCTTTTTTATTTGGGGTGGGGGGAAGAGATGAGGAACATTTTCTACTCCAATGTAAGTTATACGAGGAGGAAAGCTTAGCTCTCCAAAACGTATTTGGTGTGTCCCGTATGACTATAAAGAAATTGCTGAATCCATGTAAACAATTTGCGAACAAAATAAACAATTATATTACCGGTAATTTATGCTTAAAAAAAGTCTTTAAACCTAATCTGGTTTGAGCTACACCGATATACCTTGGCCCCTAGGAGGACATAATACTGGTATATATCGATTCTTGCAATTTGGGCAAGAAAATGGCAGATGAACTTCGAGCCGACCAAGTGTTATGCTTTGTCGCTAACATTAAACTTCCCCTACGAGGTGTGTAACACCCCTCTAATGCACGTATCCTACCAAAAATATCTTGGTGTACACATCTCACGTGATCTTTCATGGTCTTACCATTTGCCAGGAAGTGCGTAAAAAGGCCAATCGTGTCCTTGGCGTACTTCAACGTAATCTATCTTCATGCAGTGGTGAGATCAAAGAGAAGGCATACAAAGCACTGGTTCGCCCAATTACCGAATATACGCTTCAGTTGCGTGGTCCCCCAACACTGTTAAGGCTAAATCGTGTATTGAAGCCAACCAGCGGAGGAGTGCAAGATTCGTTACGAACGACTCACCGTACCAGCAGTGTTTCCAACACCCACAGACCGCTGTACCAGCCTCCTGCCGAGATTAGCTTTAAGCTATATATGGCAGTACATATATTTATATTTATACTTGTTGACGTATCCAGGTCCAATAAAGAATTTGTTGTTGTTGTTAGGAGGGCCTAATAATCGGGTTAAGCTGAGTGCAGTAGTTGATAGAGTATGTGTCTATGCAGGTTGCTGAACAGATTGGCGAGCTCTATATCCACTGTAAGTATGGGTGCCGTATTCTTGCCAATGGAGGACCGCCAGATGCTGAAGTGAACCCTACAGGATGTCCCATGACTACCAAAATGAACAATAGACGGTTAGTATATTCATAGATAATATTCCATGAGATTTTGTAGCACAATGTACTGATATGAGCTCTTGTCCGTACATAGCAAGGATTTCGTGAGATCTGTATGGAACGCCATCACTGTCATAAAATTGTCACTCTTTTGATACAATATTTGTACATTAATTAAGTTATGTGACTAAAACAACATGAGCACTACTATTGACGGTATCATAACTAAACGTTTCATTATGTCTAGTAATTATTTCCATATACGAACCACTTTTTTCATCCGAATCACTTAGAATACATGTATCTTTGCGAGCTTTAAGTTACATTAACAAAGATTAGTGCAAGGTTCGTATTGATCTTTAAAAAGTTCAAAAGTGCAGTGGACATTTAATCATTTCAATTTCGATTTCCATGGTTACTATTACTCACAAAGGGTAAAGAGCCGGAAGGAGTTGGTATGTGGTCAATCGCTACAAATATATGTCACCCTAGCGGACTTCAAGTGGCTCAACGTTTCCCAACGTAACATCAGTGATTTATTGTAGATTGTAGATAATAACTCGAGATATCAACTGTGTATATCTCTGTTATTGCTTAATCTTGTGGCTCCATTAAGGGAAGAATTCCTAGACAATATTTATTTTTAATAAAATGTAACTCCGCTTCCCCGGCTAGGTGTAAGACACATTTTCTTGTCGAGTCAGACTCGCGGCTATTTCTCTTGTCAGTAGTTATTCACGGCCTACAATCCCATGAACAGAACAGGACCTGTATAGCTAAAGTTACAAAGTATTTAATACTGTAATGTGATAAATCCATGATGGGGGGAAACGTAGGAATTGGCTAAAGCATAACGTGTTCGGATCGTAGCAATCGGCCACATAACTTCGCTTTACTTCTGCTAACTCCCGTTCCACGGTAGTTTTCGCTTCTTTGCTCTGCTTTAAGAAGTTGGCTTTTATGAACCCACATTCCTCGACACTTGTGTTGAGCTTTACTTGTGGTACGGTCTTCTTTTAAGCTTGTATTCTGTACGATGACTGTCCCCTGTAACGATCCCAAGCGCCTCTGCGGGGCCACTCTCGCCCCAATTCCCTATTCGTTCCCAAAGTGGCCAATTGTTTTTGTCTTTCTGATCCAATCAAATAACAGTTACGGTACAGTAAGTTGCAGTACGGTTACGGGAAGGCTACGGCCTTGCTGTATTTTGGTCCCACTCTTACGAAATCCGCTCTAAATGGCTGTACTGGGTGTACTTCTCTTTTCAGTGAACACGAGAAGAATTGCCAGTATGCGCCGACGCAGTGTCCTAATAGTGTACAATGTCCCGCCCTTCTTAAAATGGTAAGTAAACTATGAGGGTGACTTCCGTATTGTAGCCTTAAAATGTGCCTTTTCTTATTTTACCGTGTTTTGCTCGTGTCTTTTTTTGCTGTGTGAAGATAGGATCAGTTATATCTGGAAAACACAGTAAAACAAGAAAAGGCAAATTTTAAGGCTATAATATGGAAGAAACCAGGCTCAACAAAGCCTATTTCGGAAGAACAGCTTAATGTTGCCGAGAATATAACGAAAATCTTGGGAATCAGAAATTACCTAGGAATCATTGATACATCGTACTACGAAAATTTATTTGGGAAATGCACAATTTATTTGGGATTGTTTAAATAAAATCGAACGAACTGAAAATAAATTGGGAGAACTTTTGCGAAAACTTGTCACTGCTCAAACATGCTTTGTTGAGTTGTCACCCCCTGTTAAGTTGTGGCACAATTGGCAATAATACACATGCTTGATGACCCTGTTTCCTAGCCCATGATTCTTAGGTAGGAAAGTTTTGATCACTTGCTTACATGAAACTAGTCCTGCATGTGGTGTCGCTCGTACACTAGAGGATGTGTAGCTGAAAGACTTAACATACCTGGAACACCAGAGACTTGAGGTTTCGTAGCTGACCACACCAATGCAGTACACCAGAATCAGCTTACATAGAGGATCATGATAGGGAAATCAAATGAAAACTAACGTTGGGGTGGGAATTATTTTTCAAGTGCTGACTGTTAGTACATCAACCCATTTACAGTGCAACTAATGGGAACACTTAGACAACGAGACCTAAACACATTGCAGAGTGAAAACAAAGTATTCCAAGTTTAATACGGTTATTTGAGCCAATCAGGGTCGAGTACAAGACAATAGCATTTCAAGTTGCTCAAGCTTTGCTCCGGTAAAATGCAAATTTGGTGGATTAGTTTCGAAGTCGAAGTCGTTTGAATGAAGAAAATATGGATATGTTAGGATTTGAAAGTTGCCGGAATGCTTTATTTTCGATTTGCAGTGTGTTTAGTTCTCGTTTCAAGTTCTCGTAGTCTCTGAAGTGGTTCTGGTTACTGTAATAGGCATTAATTTGCCAGAGATATTGCTAAATGAGAGAGCTCAGCTCTTCTCATGGACTGAGCTTAGAAGTGCCTGTCAATGGTAATTTATTTGATATGGATATTTATGGACAACTACTTACAATTACATATCTCACTATAGCGTATTAATACCACAAAAATCAAATGGAAAAAGTTTCAATGAAATCTATGTGTTCTTTCTCCAAAGTTAACTCCGAATATGAGTCCGTAACTAAGTCCTAAAGTCCCAAATTCGACCAAGAAATTACTGTTCAACAACGAGTTTTTTCACACAACCGCGCCAACTCCCAGAGCCAGTTGATTTTTATTACAACGTGACATTTGACGTGACATTTCACACATGTCAATAAACTGAACTGCAAAATGGCTTCCTTGAGCCTAAAAATAATACGCGGACCCGGTGGGGTGACAAATTAAGTCAATGGTAATTTATTTGATATGGATATTTATGGACAACTACTTACAATTACATATCTCACTATAGCGTATTAAGAGTGAATTCTTTCTATCGCCGGGTGAAATGAAAAGAATGTGGCACATCAGTCGAAAATCGAGGTTGCTCATATTTTGTCCAGAGATAGCCTATGGTGAGCCAATTGAGCTGGTGTCTTTTTTTTCTTTATTTGTTTTTTTAATTTCGTGAAAATTCCGTAAAACCGTTACGGCCGTCTATTTCCTCGAAATGAATAAATTGTAAGCGATTTTAACGAGCACAAAAACCTCGGCCCATGAAAGCGCAACGGGAAACTAGACTTAAATGAGTTCGAATATAGACTTAGGAGATATTTACGAGTCATTGAGCCTAAAAATAGGATTATAGATGTAATTTAAAATTCCTGGTGATGGAGCAAACATGGCTCATATTTCAATGCTTGAAAATCTTAGTTCAGAGCACTATTTCAAGACATCGGTTCTATGTCCGGTATAACTCAGATTCTCACAATACTTCGGCTGTAATATCTCGAAGGGTTGTTCTTACCCAGAATATAAAAATTAGTTTGGTACTTTTTATTGCTCTAAAGAAAGAACGGGGTTTATTTTGGCAAAATTACAACGCCGACGAGACGACGACTCGCAACGATCACTTCCCGTTCCTGGATATAAAAGCCAAAACTCGAAAGAAAACTTCACATTTTACCTCAAACTGGGCCAGAAACCTTATATGGGACCTTATTATAAGCTTACCTTTCAAAGCCAACGGTTGACGACTGACTTATAGGCATTTTTCCTATCAAATGTCCTCTTCAACGCAAAGGTCAACAAGCGATAATATTGTGCAAACACGCTAGGCCTTGAATATCTTTCCTCTTGCCACTTTAAGCTTCATTTCAGCTTTTATACTGCTGTAATATAGGACAAATATATCTCTACGTATGTCCCTGCTGCTTTGACGGAGTTTCGTTGCAAAAAAATAACGCTTTCTGATACAAACAACGAAGTCGTATATTTTAACACATAGGCGCCGACAAACCACAATCTGTCACACAATCTGAAAGATAAGCTGTCACAAAATCGTTGCAAAAAATCAAAGCTTAGCGGACTATATTGTTTTCTTTTGTATGGGCCGGAGATCACAAATGATCTTATGTTGTCAGTGATATCCTTGTTTATCCTCAGGAAATTAACTGTTATTATTTCTACCAGGAATGAAAATGCAGCGAAACAAAAACGAAATATTATTACAATACCTCGTATGATATTTATAAACAATACGCATCTGGTTTGGTATCATGTATTTCAAATTTTCGATAGATAATATATAAAAATAAGATCACTGAGTGCCATTAATGCAAACTAAATCGCAAACTAGGCCGACTTTATATACCAAAATGAGCTACGGGCATTTTAACCATGGCCGACTAATATGCACTGACCTAATGGCCACGAAATTTGACAATAAAGTGATAAGTAAATAAATCGTTACTAGATTATAGGTATGTCCCTTTTCAGAGTTTTTCTGGACAGGAGTTGCCTATTGTTTTATCTTTTTTGGTTTTAGCTTTATCTGTTCATAAAAAGAAAATATATTACTCAAACGCAAACCTACTTTGCTAACAGAACTAAAAATGCAAGGCTCAAAGTCACTATTTTCCTACTATCTACTGCTTAGCCTCAGTGCAAGTTATATATTTTTTCAAAATCACCCAACCCCAAAAAACCCACCCCTCCACCTTCCCCCTTACAAGTAAAATGGTCGGTCCCGGCTAAGTATTGACAGTTTTCTGAAAACAAACAATCGGTGAGAGGAACATGGGAAACTCCGTTGCCATATAATATGCAAATATGGGCGTGGCTCAAGCTCAGTTCCCGGACCAATAATTCATTACTGCTGGCAGGTACAGTCCATACAAAGCGACTTGATATTGTCGACGTAAGGCTGTTTACGTCGAACGGATATGTCTGTGATGTCAAGATTAAAAGAGGTACAGATTTCCTTTAATATGGGAATTGAAAAGTTCTTCAGCTTAGAGGTCGAGCACATGTCACATAGATTGTAAGCATCAAAAGTAATTGGATGCGTGGGTCCTACTTCCCGTACAACGGCATTGATAAGGTCTTCCATTTGGGCTTCATGTGTGGCGCACTGGATGTCGTCAAACCGATCGTCATCATCGTCGCGAAGGCTTTTTTTCGACGCCAGACGTGAAAAATAACTTGCGATCTGATTTGCGGTAAGGAAGTCTTCTCTTGTAAACAGGGGGTTGCCGCTGGTATCTTTAGCCATCATCATTGCGCGGGCGACTGATGGAGGATCCGCTTTTTGGCCTGATTGCTTACCCAGTCTAAATTTCGCGGCTAGATAGCTTTTCTGACTGGGTGTAAATCTAACTCTCCTGGAAGCAGCCGACTTGAGGGCCCAACCCATTGGCAAAGTGGATTCGCAGTGTGGGAACACTGTGGCGGTGCGAAGCTCTGGTACGCCGGGGGTCTGTCCCTCAAGGGTCTCAGCATACGCGAGGGCAGCTCTGTCCAACAGTGTCTCACGCTCAAGTGCTCGTTGATGTGTCCCGCAATCAAGGTGCCTTTGCATCGACGAATGTCTCAAGAAGGTTTGAGTGCATCCCTCCTCAGGACACGTGAAGACCGACTCTGCTGCTGTTCTCGCATCATCCTCACTTTCAGTTTCATGTTGCGCTTGATCTTTTCTTTCTCCAGGTAAGACGTGCGTTGGCCTTTTCTTGACTGAAGCAAAGCTGTTTGGCTGCGTGTAGGCTACAGTGATAGCAGGCAGCTGAGCTGGAGAGGGACACTGCAGCTTTTCTACCGGAATTAACTTCCCAGGACCAATGCCATACGCCTTCCAAACACGGATCCCGTCATCGTCATACTTGACGTTGTTCAGAATACTGACTCCTCCAATCTTTAAAGGTGGCATCTCGGATACCCTGATTGATTCGCACAGAGTAACGCTAACTGCTGCCACTCCACCGGAGGACAGAATCGCATCCTTCATTTGGGTGGGTGTCTCGATGTCGTTGCCAGAGTTTAGGTGGATTCTCATGTGGGATTTGATCGTCGCAGCTTTTCTGTCGCATGACCCCTTTCCACCTTGAGGATCGGAAAAATCTAGGCGCTTTATTGAGACGTCATCGTGCAGTCCAAGGACTCTAGCACAGGCGATAGTTGCCCCACAGTGATAACAGCCGGCGTTGTCCTGACGATAGTAAACGGACTTCAGGCTGGGCATGGTTATCTTCAGTTGTTTGATAACGTCTGCCATCACTGCGAGCACAGCACAGCTATCCTGGCTACACGCTGGGAATATGTGGACAAAGGTTAGCATCTGCAACTCTCCCGTACCATCCCTCATTGTCGCTACTGTCACGTGCCATGGGATCCCATGTTTACCAAACCAGTCGGTTTGGCTCTCTCTGTACTTTCTGGGTACTCCTGTTTGTGACGTATTATGTATGTGCCGCCCGGGTGGGTCAGGGTTTTGAGCTCAGTTTGGGCAGGTAGGGTCAGGGTTTTGACCTGATTTGGGCAGATCAGGGTAAGGATTTGAGTATAATTTGGGTACAGTCAGGGTCGGGGTTCAGTATTTTTTAGGCAGTTCATTTTTTTAAGCTACTATGTCAAAAAAAGACATTCTGTTGCCGCATTTTGATCGCCTGCTCACATGCAAGCACTGAGGTTCCCATACATCGTGACGCCGCTAATTCGTACTTCAGTACAAGTTTATCTATGTACATCATCTGCTGATTTGTTTACCCAATGCCACGTCCCGACTTGAAATGTTCCGTATTTTGCATGCAATCCCGGTACGCGGTATACCAGCCGGGATATAAATCCGACCGTGTTTTGAAAACAATTTAAAGAAGGGGCAATCAGGGTTTTGGAGCCCGGATTGGGTCAAACAGGGTCAGGGTTTGAGCCTCTTGGCCTCACATACATACCCATTTTTCATGTAAGTACCCCCCCCCCCCCCCCCCCCCCGGGTTGTATCTGTACTGCTGATATTTTTATTTCGATTCAAGCGATTTCTATCAGCTTTTCCATCAAAGTTACACTTTTCACGGGATGTCCAGTTAGAGTAGCCACACATGTAAATTTGATACATTTTTCGACATTTTTCTTGTTTCAATATCCGGTATTAACGATATTAACGATTATAAAATGCGTAACCGTGCATTTTTAGTTTTTGATTTATTTTTCTCTTTATACTAACAGTCGGGGCTTTCAGAAGATCGCTACTGTACGTTTGTATGGTCATTACTGGCTACAAGTAAGCGCGCGCTCTGATTGGTTCCACGCACTATAGGCTACCACACACCATTAGAAAAAAGTTGGTGCGCGGCTGTAGCGGAAGAGAGAAGGCCTGCTGGGTGGAGATGGTGTTTCAATTATACTCGCTTTAAATAAGAAAGTAATTAGAAAGTACTGATATTCTTCGCATACCTACCTACCAATGAAACATTTTCTATGCCCGCTGTGATGTCGTGTGCGTCATCGCTATGGCTTTGGCTACGAAGTTCCAGTGCGGCGAAGGATTGTCGAAAGCGCTCTGTTGATGCCACGATCAGCCTTCCGCGATTTCCCCTCCTTACCATGTCTACATATGTCCACTGGAACCCGGCAACGCTGCGATCCTCTACGCCATCCAATGCCCAAGGAGGAGCGGTGTGAAGGGCAAATCGTCAAATCCGAGATATCAGACGGCGGAGAAAAAATCGAGGCACGTGCTAAGATCAATTCAACTTCTGTCTCAACATCATTGATCCCCACCACCTTTTTGTGCCCCGAAATGTCCCTCTTACAGGAAAGAAGAGGAATTATCGTCGCATTACTTTCTGGCACTTGACTTCGCTTGTCTAGGGCGCAATGTTCCCCAACTAATTGCAGAAATGAGCAATTTATGTCCATTTTAATCTTCTTGCGTCACCTCCGTTCTCACGTATTCGGTATGTTTAGGACTCGCGCAACGGATGGAAATAGAGCCTGTGTGTTTAGAAAACTGAAGCACTTCATGTCATTGTTTCTATTGTGTTCTGGCACGTAACGGCAAATTTACCTGTCAATCAATTTTATTCCGAAAGGTTCAGGTCCCATTTATTTTTCAGGAAAACCATTACCTAATACGTATTGCAAGGAAGCTTCTTGAAATCGATCAAACTTTAACAAAGTCTATTTTAGAACCAGTATTATATGGGGATATTTGTGTTGCTTCTACCCTCCCTGCTTCGACACAATTTATTTTGGTCTGATTTGGGCCCCCACAGAGATCGAAGTGAAATCGGAACTTGCCGGGCGCGCGTGTCTGCTTATTTACGAGCCCTCAGGAAGGTTATTCCTCTGCAAAAATAACAGCTGGGCTCTAGCAGGGCAGAAAGAAGAAAAAAACTAAATAAAAATTGATTGTAAAGATTCTTTACCTAGTAGGAGTTTGTCTTTGCTAAAATCTACGCAGTCACTGGTAAGTGTGAAACCTACTTTTCATTCCTGGTAGATATTATGACAAGAACCGATTCATATTTTAAAGCACGAATATCAGTGTTTTCCTGGCAATCTTAAAAACTGGCCCGCTGAGGCGCTGACCTTTCAGACAAACTCAGTCCATGCTCTGCTTTTTTGCAACGATTTTGTGACAGCTTATCTTTCAGATTGTGTGACAGATTGTGGTTTGTCGGCGCCTATGTGTTAAAATATACGACTTCGTTGTTTGTATCAGAAAGCGTTATTTTTTTGCAACGAAACTCCGTCAAAGCAGCAGGGACATACGTAGAGATATATTTGTCCTATATTACAGCAGTATAAAAGCTGAAATGAAGCTTAAAGTGGCAAGAGGAAAGATATTCAAGGCCTAGCGTGTTTGCACAATATTATCGCTTGTTGACCTTTGCGTTGAAGAGGACATTTGATAGGAAAAATGCCTATAAGTCAGTCGTCAACCGTTGGCTTTGAAAGGTAAGCTTATAATAAGGTCCCATATAAGGTTTCTGGCCCAGTTTGAGGTAAAATGTGAAGTTTTCTTTCGAGTTTTGGCTTTTATATCCAGGAACGGGAAGTGATCGTTGCGAGTCGTCGTCTCGTCGGCGTTGTAATTTTGCCAAAATAAACCCCGTTCTTTCTTTAGAGCAATAAAAAGTACCAAACTATTTTTTATATTCTGGGTAAGAACAACCCTTCGAGATATTACAGCCGAAGTATTGTGAGAATCTGAGTTATACCGGACATAGAACCGATGTCTTGAAATAGTGCTCTGAACTAAGATTTTCAAGCATTGAAATATGAGCCATGTTTGCTCCATCACCAGGAATTTTAAATTACATCTATAATCCTATTTTTAGGCTCAATGACTCGTAAATATCTCCTAAGTCTATATTCGAACTCATTTAAGTCTAGTTTCCCGTTGCGCTTTCATGGGCCGAGGATTTTGTGCTCGTTAAAATCGCTTACAATTTATTCATTTCGAGGAAATAGACGGCCGTAACGGTTTTACGGAATTTTCACGAAATTAAAAAAAAAAATAGAGAAAAAAAATACACCAGCTCAATTGGCTCACCATAGGCTATCTCTGGACAAAATATGAGCAACCTCGATTTTCGACTGATGTGCCACTTCTCACCCGCTCAGAAAAAAAACTCCCTCTTAATACCACAAAAATCAAATGGAAAAAGTTTCAATGAAATGTATGCGACAACTTCTAAGAGGCCTGGAACGTATAAGTTAATGCCTTAGCAATGTGTAATGCCAAGTCGTAACATCGGTAAAAGTATAATTTATGATTCATACTTAAAGTGCATATTATCCTTGTTTCAATTGTTATAGCTTTGAACCTCCGAAAAGTTTTGAGTACTTATGTGAAGAAAGTTTTGGTTTACAGAGAATACTCTATGTTCTACACTTGTTTTAAATTGTGAAAATTTGACCTTTCCTGCCCATGACCGCGTAAATAAAAGCCTGGGTCGATTCCCGTGTAGACGTCATCTCATTAATGCATTATTCTCCATGGCACCTTTATATCACACCAACTTGATTTATAGAGAATACGCACAGTGTGCGAGTTGTTTTAAGTATTTCTTCAAATTATTGCAAAGTCGAATTAATTAGATGACGTCTACCCAGTAATCGACCCAGACTTTAACTTACACGGTCATGGAAAGGTCACAAAAGGTCAAATTTTCACGATTTCAAACAAGAGTAGAACATAAAAATTCTCTGTAAACCAAGCTTTCTTCATAGAAGTAGTCAAAATGTTTCGCCGGTTAATAGGTAAAAAAAGTACAACAATTATATACACTTTAGGGTGAGTATTGTTGATATGGAACCGACGCCTGACCAATGCTTAGCCAACAGTCGGCCAAACTGTCAGCAAAATAACAGTTGGCCATTAGTAGGCTGACGTGTCGGGTGGATCATAAAGTATACCTTTCTCCATTACGTCACCTGCCAAATTTACATTTTCATGTTTTGACTACACAGAACTTGCATCATAAAGTTAGCCATATAGCGATGTTTCGTGTGTCGTCATCTATTGTCATTAATGTGCCAACCAGAGATCTATTGGTTCCTAACACAAAGCGGGCTTTACAAATCATGGTTGGCACATTAGCGTAACAATTGCAATGTTTATCAACACGAAAAATCGCTATTCGTCAGAATCTTGTGTGCTAAAACGTTTTCTTTCATAACCTTAATTGATGATAACGCGGCGTATCGTGAAGAAAATACCTGTACATATTATCATAGACACTTTAAGTGAAAAACACATTAAAGACATCAGCTTTTTAACTTTGTTTTGTTGAAGGATCTTCAAGAACATTTGAGAATATGTGAACATAGTTGCTGCCCACACCAGAAATATGGGTAAGTAATGTTCATGAATGTTAATTATTGTAGTAAGGGTCTGCAGGGATTTGCTATGATTTTGGTAACATGGCATTCATTGTTAATTTATCTCTTCTACACAAAGCCATGTTGAGTCCCAAGTGAATAAATCCTTTGTTTTTACTGGTTTAAACTCGTTCTGAAACTGCTCAGTACGAGGCTCGATGGGTGCCATGGCAACTACGTGAGAATGCCTAGGTCTATGCTGCAACGCAAACACCTTTTCAGTTACTGTAGTTACTGACTACTACCACAGGGAGTTCTAACTTAATACACATACCGTTTATATAATTATGTTCTTTGTTAACACAGAAGCTCTCAGAATCCCGATTGTTTGAACGCTGTTTAACCACCCCTAAACTCGGGCTTTAACTCCGCGTGGGCCAAGCGATTCGGGCTCAGACCCCGCACGGGCTGATAGATATAAACCAATGAGTGAGTTGGTGGCATGGTTGGCGCAGTGTCTTAGTGTTCGCCTCTAACCGCTGCGGCCCGAGTTCGAGTCAGACTTGGTGCCATACATGTGTGTGAGTTGAGTTTGTTTCTTGTGTTGTTTCTCTCCCTTGACACGAGGGTTTTCTCCGGGTTCTCCGGTTTCCTCCCTCCGTAAAAATCAACATGTCAGTTTGAGAGTAGTATGCATAAAAATATATGAATGTAGTGGGGAGTGTGTGTGGAGTTGAAAGCAGGCACTCACCAGCTATGCTGAAATACATAGCCTGCTATAGCAAAAATATTATCTAATATTTAAAAAAAATGCAGATTACAGATACGGGATTCTGAGAGCTTCTGTGTTAAACAAAGTGTTAGGTAACGAAAACTGTTTGTTTTAGATGCCCTCTCGAAGGAAATCACGAACAAGTGAGATTGCACCTGGAGACGTGTAAATTTGAAGCAGTTAAGGTACGGTATGGCATGTTAACACAGCAATCATGGATTAAATTGTAACCAATAATTTTGGCTAAAGTGAACAACCGCACCTTAAAGTGGTCGGTACCTTACAGTGGTCGGTACGTGGTCGGTACGTGGTCGATGAGTTGTTCTCTCGATCGCTACGTGTTGGTGTCTTTCTCTGTACTGAGATTAAAAGTAGAAAGGTACTACTACTCATTCGTCATCAGACAATAAGCTTTTATCCCGAAATCATTAGCCCACGAGTTAGTAAAGCAAACCAAAGATTACCCTTAAATCCTGAATTAGCTTAATCAGGCTTTGAGGAACTGGGTCCAGAAGTGTGAGGTCCCAAAAATATCCTGAAATACTGTGAGAAGTACTAACGGCGTAGCAGTAAATTACACGTAAATAAGATTGACGCGATGCTAATTGACCTATATCATTATGGCGTCACGGCTTGTTTATGATGGGGACAGAATCGACATGGACAATAGAATTTTGAACTAAATCTGCTCTGCTGAGGAAAATTTAACTTCGAATTGTCTGGTTTCCAGATATCAGCTGTATCAATGTTTATCCTACAATATTTACCGTACTGATTTGGTGGCTGTTACCGCTATTCTACGTTCTACAAAATGCATTTGATAGCGATTTCCTTTGTGTTGTTGCTGTTTTGTCCCCCTCCCACGACCGTGATCCTTAGCGTTTAAACAATAGATTGTTTTGATTTGACGTCATAATGATATAGCCAGGGCAATTGGCGTCAAGACGTAATGCAACTGACACGAGTTGTGTTTAAAATTACAATAGGTCATTTTGGCGATGTTGCGCGCGCAGCTAGAACAATGGTTATCTGTTTTAAATAACAAAAGGATGGTGAACCAGAACGAGTCTTAACAGCGTCTATTGTTCTACTGTTGCGTGCGCAACATCATCAAAATGTCCTATACAACTCTGCCTCTACTGCGCTAACCTGAGTGAACGCAAGGTGAAAGGCGCTTTAGGGTACGAACATTCTTCATCGCATTTAATGCGCATTAATGCAGCGAACACAATTAAAATATCAAGATAATGCTTTTGGTAAACTTTGGCTATGGAAGTTTTCAGCTCTTGTGTTTTCATCGAGTGTTTGCTTCAGTGAGAGCAGCGACCGCAGGCTTTGTTTTCGAATATTCTCGGCGTTTACAAAAGTGAACCCGAGTAAACATCGGAGTAGAGGTTAGTTGTAAGCATTGCTGTATGTTACTAGTGTATGTTGGTACTTTCGTGTAAATCGTATGGTGGTGTGTGCGGGAGGTCTCGAGCTCGAATCCCGACCGCATCCTTCATCAAGACGTAAAGCCGTTGGGGATCATGTCAAGTTTACAACTCCAATCGAAAATTTCCTATTGAGAATCACCAGAAAATCAAACATTTTAGAATGAAAAAATCCCACATGATCTAGTCATTCTAAAATATTTGATTGTCGAGTGATTCACAATAGGAAATTTTCGATTGGAGTCGTAAACTTGACATGTCTCCTTCCTATTGTAATCTATATGAGGGGGAGGTAAAAGAACCGGTGGTGCTATTTTGTGAAAGAGTTGAGCGCAACTAACAACCACTCTTGATCGTAAAACTGCATGGCAGCACTTTTCCCTACAATAGCAGTCCGTATATAACAAGTTCCCACATGTGAAGTTCATACATGTATGAACTTAATATCGAATTAGCGCTAAATAAATGAATCATACTTTTACCTCGTTCTGTTCTTCGTTTGCACGTGTCGTCATCACGGTGTCAAAAGTAATACTAAAATATATTTTAAAGCCTTGAAAATGCGACTTTCTGATTTCCCGCTAAAAAAAGGTGCGAAAAATGATTGACAGCTGCTGTCATTCACTGGGCATCTTATTTCATTCTCGCTATCCTGTATTTTTTTGCGCTACTTTTCGCTCTTACAGATTCGAAAAAGCAGAAGAAAAGAGAAAAGCAGCACGATTTAGTCTGCGATAATTTAGTTTTTGAGTAAATTTGGTAGCGAGTGGAAGTTCTTAGGACAAACAATGGCTGGAGGGATTTTATATACTCAAGTTCCAAGAAGTTGGAATAATCGAAGACCGAAAGTCCACAATGAATCAAGCAATGAAGTTTTGTTATCTTCAATCAACCAACAATTGTTTGAGAATTCAATGCAGAAAGCTAAGGTTCGCCGGTTTTGCTTCACCGCGTTCGGCTGTGTCGCAATGGCGGCTGCCACGAATTTTAAGTCTTTTAGTATTCTAATCGTAGTTTCTAACATTACGGCAGCAATGCAAGATATTCAGAAGCTACTACATGTAACTCAAAGCAATAACTTGCCCCAATCAACTTTACACTGGAAAATATTTGCCAAGATGTTAACGAACTATCGAAAACTGAGTCTTCTTTCAGCCAAATACGACGAGGTATACTTAGACATCTCAAGTCTACCATGAAAACATATATCACAAGACTATCACACTGAAGAACACCAAGGAAAGAGTTGGAAATACACAAACTATTAATACGGCAAAAATGCAAGCTCAAGACCTTAGAAGAGATTGCCTAGAAATTAGCGGAATTGAACCGTTGCCTTATATCTCTTGCGAAGGTATTGTGAAATGTATCGGTAAGTGCATGGGCATTATTGTAACTGATAATGACATATCAACGGCGCACCCGCTGCCAACATTTAACAAGGAGGCTTCACCAAAAATAATCGTAAAGTTCACGAGGAGAAATGTGCGTGATCAATTTTATAACAATCGTAAGAAGCTCGCAGACAGAAGGTCAAAGATCTCCCGCATTTATATAGGTCTTCATGGAGCAGACAACCGTGTGTATATTTCCGAGTCCATGATGCCGAGAAAACTATTTGGGAACGCAAAAGCTCCCAAACGAATATAAAGAACTCAGTGTACATTCTCCTTATCAAAAAAGATTAAACCTTACTTGTTGGCGGAACAACATTAATCCAACTTACTACCCCAAACATGGTCAGAAAATTAACTCAGTGGTACTTGTAGTGCAAATAAGTAAACATGTAGTCTTGCTTAAATTGTAGCTAGCATATCGACTAAATTTAATTTGGCTAGAGGCTACGTCGATAGTTGCGAGTCACGAAGCGACGAGTCTCCGTGATGAGGAGACGGATCGCGAAGGTCCACTCGGTTACGTCGGTCACTGTGGCCTCTGGAACCAGGGTACTAGCCTCTAGGCTCTAAACTTCAATTAACTTTTTCCGAACGTAAAAAAGTAACTTAGTAAAGTAACCTTGTCCTATTGTATTCTTAGTGTTACATGCAGAGTGAATAAAAGTATGGTATGAGAATATGACATAAACAGTCTACATATGCATGGTGTGGAACAGCGCTTCAATGGTTTTCCCTGCTCTGATATTGTTCGCTTACAGTGTTGCCATTTTCCTGTACTCCTACAAATGTATAAGAGCATTTCTTCTTCGAAATTAGACTGGAATCGACACTAGTTTCTGTAGAAGTATCGGGCATCGATAAACTGTATAGCTTCTTTCTTTTCAGCCATGCACTGTTATTTCCAGGGAGTTGTATCGACTTCAAATCTGGAGTAAAATAAAAAGGTTCAGGACCATCCCCCTTACTGGAGTTATTTTAACTCCAGTATGTTAACTCTTATTTTGGAGTAAAAAAACACCCCCAGTTTGGAGTTAATGTAACTCTAATGTGGAGTATAAATTACTCTGAAAGTGGAGTACTTGAAAAATGTTCAGGGCCATCCCCTTACGGGAGTTATTTTAACTCCAGCATTTTTACTTCAGTTTTGGAGTTTAATAACACTCCCAAATAAGAGTAAAGTTTACTCTTGTAGGAGTAAACAAATCTGATTGGAGAAAAACTAAACCCAACCATTTTTACTCCCAAATGAAATAAAAGTTAACATTAAAATCAAAGTCTGAACACAATTATGTCTAAGTACATATTTTAATATAATAGATATGGGCAAGAATATATATATATATATGTGTGTATAAAATAGAAATATTTACTTTAAAGCAACATGTATGCATTTCCCTTTGGATTACTTTGATGCAGAATGGTATTTAACTCAAACAATATATATATATAAACTATACTCAAAATAAACTACTGCTACAGATTTTCAGTACACACTAGTCTATAATGATTATTGTTGTTCTCGTTAGAAAACACTTACTCATAGTGAGTGTCATCAAAATAACTTCAATTAACAAGTTTTTACAACCTATCAATCGTTTTCTTTTCCGGCTTCTACACTCTTGGTTACAAAGGTAAATATTATATAAGGATGATAGGGAATAATGATAGAGAATATGTTATTAACAACTATGCTGTATTCTTACCCCACAAGCAATGTCTTCTTCGACTCTACGAAAAGCGAGAAGAAAGGAAGGCTATGCAGTATACGTTGTTTTCTTATTGAGCATGCAGCAACGTTTTTATCTTGTGCCAGACTCACTCCATTGTGTCACCTACATCGGTCATTGTTGCAGTGGGCCCAGGTTTGGTCCAGAATCAGCTTAAAACAAACATTAGCCGCACGGTGATAAACCGATTTTAACAGGCTTGTCAAGCCAAAAATCTTGAGCAAAGAAAACCATGACTGCCTCACAGCCTTTTCTTTTCGTGAAGTTGAAGAAGGCTCTGCTCACAGCATACTCTATTCTTTGCTTCATTTTGAACAGCTGCCTCACAAAATAAATAGACATTATTATAAGTAATTGCATGACATTTCAGGAGATCAGTGATTAAATTTCCCCGCAAGCCAATGGAGGTTTGTAAAGGTCCCTCTGCCTGTGGCTGTTGCAAATCCTCCCAAAGCCCAAGGGGAAATTTAATAACTAATCTCCTCAAATTTAATGATTAGTTTGTAATACCATGAATAACCAAGGAACCCAACTAGCTCCGAGAAGTACTTGTATAAACTACAAAACATTTCAGTTGGGTTACTTTCGAAAACTTTGTTATGTGCTTGATTGAGGGCCATTGAATGAATTACCCTGGGGAAAAGTACATTCTTTATGAGAAGAATAACAGTAAAATACAATGCACATATGTGGTTGACTAAATATTTAAGGAGCATGCATGGAGTTTAATTAAGTTACATACTTTGGTTTTAAGTACCATATCCCACATGGAAGCAACGTGAAGAAGCCATATAATGGGAAGGGTACAGGGTAACTAGCCTGTGTCGCATCCGAAGAACCCAGGTTAAGTCTGCAAACCAGCGACGGAAAGCTTGTACTAGACCCCCAGCAGCGTACCATAATTTGAGTATGCATTTTGATTGGCTTTTAAAAATGCTTTTTGTTACATGTTCAACTGTCACCAGTTAGTCTCCCCAGAATCCAAGAACCACTTGCACCAGAACACTTGTCTGGCAGGAAATCGTTTGTGGAAATACAGAGGCTAAACTTCAAAAATATGGATGTAGAATCGGTTCAAACAGCTTCGTATATATTCTGTTCTTAGCTTTTATCAAGAAATAAGAAATATTTTGGAAGAACTAATTTATTTTGAGGCTGAAATAGTCAACTCGTATAAAATGCCGACAAAAGCGAGTTGTTGCTAATTTAATTTGTACATGTATACTGTAATTGGTCTAGACAAATGGCGAATGGAATGTTGTGCTGATGTAAGCAGCTGTTGTAGCTATCGCATGGCGTGACGATCTAGTCATTTCAAAATAGCCAGTTAGAAGACATGTAAGAAAAAGCATTGTTAAAAGCCAATCAGAACGTGTACTCAAATCACGGTACGCTGCTGGGGGTCTAGAACAAGCTTTCTGTTGCTGGTTTGCAGATGGACTTAACCAGGGTTCAGTTCAGCTACAATGCAGGCTACAGGGTAATGAGCATTGTGCCCTCCTAGGGGCCATAACCTTAGCCTGATTTTCAGACGGTCGAGGACATCCGCTCACTTCCTCCCACCTCCCCATCTGATGGACTTTGACAGAAACCGTGTTCTGGTCATTGTTTCATTTCGACCAGTCAGAGCGAAGGTTTCATTCTTAGAGAACTGAGGTATGCATGGAATGTCTCTAGAGTGCAGCCTGCATGAAGGTGAAGCCAAAGGGCGGACGATACAAACGGACTTGATATGGCTTTGGAGAAAGTGTGCAAAACTTTCGACATTTCTGAATTATTTCCCGAACAGAGAAAGGCATTATTATACTTTGTTTCCTGGAAGGACCTTTGCTACTACAGCTGCATCTATAAGGCGACGACAAGGTCGAGAACTGAGAGGAGAGAAATTATATAGTCTTCTACAACTTCTACAGATCGTCAGAATCACGGCTCTTTCATGCACTGCAGAATATGTTCTACAGCTTCAAACTTATAGAAACAGAACGTGGAGAAACATGTTGCCCTCAGACGTGTACCGGGAAAATCTGATAGGAAGCGCTATCGATATCGCGATGTTTATCAATCTACTAGCTACGGGCTTTTGAAAATCATTAATCTTCCTCGACCGCTTTGTATGCCGTATTAAAATGTAATGTCTCCTAGAATGTTGGCAATTAGAAGACCAAATATTTCATGAAATGTAATGATTTTTTTACAGCAGTGAACACACATACTGAGTATGTCATGGTAATAGTTTCACGACATTTCGGCAATTATGTATGTTTGCAAAATTTTTAACACTTTATTTTGACAATTTTGCTGTCCTAAAAGCTGAAATATCTTAGTTTTTTCGCCTTAAGAAGACTAAATCTTTCATGGAATGGCATGAAATTTTTACAGGAGTGAACACATATAGTGAACATGTCATGGTAAAAGTTGGATTACATTTGCCTAAATATTTATGTTATCAGAATTTTGAACAGTCTTGATTTTGACAAATTGTAAAGTATAACAAATCCGGTAGTTAGATCAGTGTTGTGACCATGCGCTTGACATACTGTACGAAAAATCCTATTTAAAAAGTTCCTGCTGCCCAAAAAACCATAGCAACTCACACAGGATAGGGTTAGTTCTGAGAAATAGACATAAGTTTGAAGCTGTAAAACATAAGAATTCTGCAGTGCAGGAAAGTGCGTGATTAAGGCGAGCTTTACTAGAAGGCTAAATAATTTCTCCTCTCTCGATTCTGTACCTGGTCGTCGCCTATAGATGCAGCTGTGATGGCCAAGGTCCTTTCGGGACCTTTGCTGTTCGGGAAACAATTCAGAAATGCCGAAAGTTTCGCACACTTTCTCCAAAGCCATATCAAGTCTGTTTGTATCATCCGCCATTTGGGTTGTCCTTCATGCAGGCTCCACTGGACATTCCATGCATACCTCAGTTCTCTAAAAATAAAACCTTCGCTCTGATTGGTCGAAATTACATGATGTCAGGAACACGGTTTCTGCCAAAGTCCATCAGCTGAGGAGGTGGGAGGAAGTGAGTGGACGACCTCGACCGTCTGAAAATCAGGCTACCATAACCTGGGTGTGCCAGGGGACATTCCAATGTTCCCTCATCAGAGTGCCCCTCTAATTTTCTCTCATGCTTATTATGCATGTACCATTTACCTTCAGGGTACAGACTACAGTAATGGTTGTATACTGAATAGAATAAGGGCTGTACATAGGCAACCTACATGTATATACCAAAGTGATCACTGATAAATTAGTGTTGACTGTACTAATTAATTGTTAGGTGTTTACAAATTACATGTAACAGTCTTCAAAATTGTGTTCACAAATTTTGATATTTTGCTTTAAACAAATTTCATGGTCATTTGAACTTTGAAGGTGAATATCAGTGGAAGGCAATACAAAGTGAATAAAAAATGCCATAGCATTTGCTTAAAGCAAAATTCACACACACATTAGAAGACCATGTTATTCTACATTATTGTGCAGTCTCAGATGTACTGTAAATGTTATATCCTCATTGCATTCAATTCAAATTCACCGATGTGAATGTAAATTATTCCTCCTTACACACATTACCATAGCAACATCTAACAAATTCGTACAGACAATTGATCAGTGATCATTTTGGTATATAGGTTGCCCATCTACAGCCCTTATTCTATTCAGTATAAAAACACTTTTAATCTGTATCCTGAAGGTATAAAGTAACCTTAATCATGTTAATGAGGGAGATTTAGTTGAAGCTTACTGATGAGGAAACTTAGAGGTTTAATGTCACTGCATGAAAAACAAAGTAAACTGAGGTAATCATGTTAGTACAACATTAGGGCCTGTTTACACTAAGGGAGGTTGACCCTAGAAAGAGAGCTACATGTATCTTCATTGTAATAGAAGTAATCGGCTAATGCTGTTGCCACCCAATTCAGATCATGTGATGTAAACACACATTACTCTGGAGAATTGACTCTGAAAATTAATTTTATTCAGATAGGCATGACTGCATTATGATTAGGGACGGACCATTAGAATAGTTATGGGGGGTGGGGGAATTCCAAAAAAATCCATACAAGGGAAAATTATCAAAAAAAAAATCATGCGCAGCCAGCAACGCAGAAAAAATCCTAAATGGAGAGGGGGAGAGGCAAGGCAAGGCAAGGCAGAGGCCAGGGACTGCACAAATGTACAGGGATGCCATCAACTCCAAATGGTTTCCTTCTATCACAGTGTTTTTGTTGCAGCAACTCTTTTGTGAGAGGTACACATATGTATCCTTTGATTTATCCACTATTAAAGGCAGGAGTAATTTACACAATAAATTTACATAACTTTTCGTCTCAAAAAGAGGTTTGAATGCGATTTTCACTTGTCTCGCTATGAGCTTAAATCATAAACAATCATTTGCAGTGCAAGGTGATGCCACTGTACACTTTTATAGGTATCAATATTAAAGTATAACTTTTAATATGGGCACGCTAGCCCTGATAAAAAAAAGATTTTCACAGGGGCATGGCTCTTAAAGTTTACTTAGGACAAGAATTATTAAGTACAAAGGTAGCTAATTTTGGAATAACTTAATATTCCAAATTGAATAGATTAGTACATAAAATATATTTAAAAAAAACATGCATGAGATCTTAGCCCAAAACAAATTGCTGCACAACAAACTAGAGTAAAACAAATTCATGCAGTTTGAGAATCCCCCACCCCCCCCCCCCCCCATAACTTTTCTAATGGTCCATCCCTTAGAATTAAAAAGGAATAATTCCCCAGAGTAGCATATGTTTACATCACATGATCTGAATTGGGTGTCAACAGCATTAGCCGATTACCTCCATACTATTTTGCATATATCAATACTGCAGATCCTAGCACTAGGGTCAATCTCCTTTTGCATAACCAAGCCCTATGAGGGATCCCATTATGCTACATGTACAAGGAAATCTACTGAATTAACAAAACAGCTTCTGGGACCTAATGTGTTAATTGTCAACCCCTCTACTGCAATGTAAAGGGATCAAGTCCCCACAGCCAAGTGACCCAGGAGCTTGAATTGGTATCTTCAATAAATTGATTGTTTAATATTCCTCATCCTACAGGAAAAAAAATAGAGCATTGAATTAGTTTTGTGTTTACAGAAGTTGGAGTCTGGACATTGCTAAAATGGTGACTAATATGTTATTTTTAATTTTGAGGGCTGACTATATAATGGCACTATTTTTAGAGTATGATATAATTGATACAGTCACTGAGTCTGCTTTGGTAATATTCAACTCTAAGATCTCATGTGTTATGGTCACTTTGCTAAATATACCCAGCTCAAAGATCTTGACAGAACTATACGTCACTCTACAACAGTACCAATAACAAGTCTGAATTTGATACATCTAACTGAGACCTGTCTGACCATAATGAGCCTGACCCTCTTAGAGTAACCATATTACCCCCAACTGATGCCCAGTATCTACATTCCTATCAATTAGATGCAGCTTGCTCTCTCTAATCCCTTTAATTATGACAGCTTTCAGCAGGCTTTTCTCAGTACTGACTAACTTGAAGTTAATCTTATTTCGGAAAACTTGCCGGAGTGCAAGAAAAAAATAAGTTATACATCACTGAAGCGCTCAGGCAGACTAAGCTGCCAAGACTACCCGCTGGATTAACCAACTGGGGATATAGAACTAACTTGAAATCAATCCTATTTTGGTAAACTTACTGGAGCTCTACAAAAAAGGTTCTACATCCCTGAATCGCTCAGGCACACAACTGCTGCCAGGATTAACCAACTGTGGATATAGAACTAACTTATTTTGGAAAACTTGCCAGAGCGCTAGAAAAAAATAAGTTCCATATCCCTGAAGCAGGCCTGGAAATAATTTGTCCTACTTGGCAAGGAAAAACAAGTTTATATGCATGTGGCCATTTTCCGTGACATTGGCTGAGGTCACACTCGCCAAAGTTTACTGCAGTAAAGCGCTATTTACTGTAGTAAACCCTTTTTCGAATGTGACCCCCTTTTCGTAGTTTACCGTAGTAAACTCAACTCTGGTTAGTTACGATAGAAACGGCGGGAGGATGAAAAGAAACTTTACTGCAGTAAACCTACCTGAAAAGGGTGGGTATATCTCGGAGTAAATCTAAACCTTGTTGATTTAGGTGACATGTCATCTTTTTTTTAGCTTTTATCAGAAAAGTGCAATCACGTATTATAGTCGAACTGTATTATAGTCTTTCTTCGTTTTCCTCAAAACATAACAGCCCATAAATAGCCATTCAGGGTCCAAACGACGTCTTGATGAGTTCATAGCTTGGTTCCAAAACTCGTAAACTAGCCAACCTTCTGTAAATCCATCCAAGTTGTAGGAAAATACCGCTCAGAAAGAGCTTAGTTTCGTCGTGGAACCGGTAAAGTTCATACCTGATATAACTCATGAGAGCATGCGTCATAGCGTTGCCGCTGACCGATTTACTGTACTATAGTTACCAGTCTCTACTCGTGTATCAGGAGACGCGATTGTACTCGCGGAACAACTGCGTACCCCTGCGGAATAGACCGGACTATTTTCATAATACTAGAAGTAATCATAGATTATGAAAGTGCGTTCGACATAATGTTTTTGGCTACATGTAGTAAAAAAACCTTTGGAGACTGAAAGATTGCTTCAGTGTTCTGGACTACACTGTTGATAATAAGAGACTGACTCTTATTTTTAATTGTGGGTGTAAAGTTTTAAATGTTTTCACCAATAATTTATAACAAGGGATGCAGCTTATCAAATTGCTGAGATAAAGGAAAACATTTTGGGCTGTACTATTAAACACGGACTGTGTTTGCTTGTTGTAGCTCGAGAATGGGGTTTTGGAAATGGCCCAGAAGTAGTACACACTTTTCTAAGGCTTTGATAAATCGTACCTACGTACTTTTTTGGCAACATTGCATTTGATTGAAGAAATGTTATATTAGAGCGGATTTCAATTGGGTGTCAGAAGTGTTTTGATTTTGCGTTTACTAACTCTCCTATTGGCTGAGAAAGTAAACCAACCAATCAGAATCCAAAGTAAAACCAAACGCAAATTGGTTTTGGCTTTGGTTTGGTTTGTCATTGGCTCACAGGGAAGCCATTTATGAGATACTTGTGATTACTCGCTCCTATGATTGGCTGGGTGTGGGTAATTTGCGTTTGGTTTCACAACACTCAACTGAAAACCGCTCTACTTACCGAGTGAACCACAGCGCCACGACTCCAAACGACCACGTGCGCATTTTCACGCGCCAGAACGAGGTTAATTTATTCAAAATGACGAAAAAAAGATACACGACCACAACAAAATTCTCGATTTCTCTTGCCTGTGAGACACAGGGAACCCAACGGACACCAGATTAGGATGGCGTTCTCCTTCGTCAAACGCAATTATTTTGTACTATAGTATATTTTTCATTTATTAATTTATTAATTTACATGCTAATTTCCTCACAAAGTAGAGACTATTTAAATAGTTCTCCGTATCTGAGAAAATTTCCGGACTCTGCTTTATGTTTTACCCACTCGTTGTGGTCTACCGCATAGGAATCAGCTCAGAACACTTGACTTCATGCTTATGTGGTTTCAAAGAGCTTTTAGTTAACTCCAAGGTAGAGTTAATTCAACTACTTCGGTTGAGTGATTTAAACTCCTTAAATTTTACTCCAAATTGGGAATAATTTCAACTCTATCTCTGATTAGACAAGAGTAAAAACAACTCCTAACTTGGAGTTAAATGTTCAAGCATTGCAATAACTCTTTTGAGGGAGTTAAATTGACTCCAATAGAGAGTATAGTAAATCTCATTTTCCATGTGGGAGTTAAATGAACTCCTTTACTGGAGTGACACTAACTCCAAAAAAAGTTACTCCACATTCTAGAGTTATTTTAACACACTTACTAGAGTAAAAATAACTCCCTGAAAATCACAGTGCAAGCCTGTGTCTGAGCCAGCTCATCTGATCTTTGTAATCAGCCGAGAGGTATCGGCCGAGAGACTGAACACAACATGAATTGTCCTGATTGGCTAAAGTTAGTGAGACTATCCTTGGAGGTGGGACTTCCTAGCCAACCATGAAATGAATCGAAAACCTTATCGGGCAGGGCTCGAAATTGCGACTGATACGGTCGCAAATGCGACCAAATTACTATCACTTGAGACTAAAACTTTTCCGGCAGTCGCAACTAGTTTTCGCCTAAATAAATGATAAATTAATTATTAAAACGTCCAACAGTCTCGTGTTATGCTTCATTGATATTTTATAACTTTTCAGCAAAATCATGAACCATTTACCTTCATTTCCCCCCATTTTATTTCCCTTTAATAATAATAATATTCTTTATTTAAAGAGGGTAACACCCAAAAGCAAAGCTTACAAACTTGTGGCCCTCAACTACTAATTTAAGTTTAAAATATAACTTTACATATAGGTAGCAAATATGATAAAATCTACGGATAAAACTAAGATGTGCATTATATACAATTGAAATCAGAACCACAATTACTAACTAATAACATATAGCTAAATCGATCTAATATAATCTAAAAATTGAACGAGTACATATATATTGACTAGAGACAGAGATTAAGATAAGTGAATTACAAAAAGCTAAACTTTAAAATGGTCAATTAACTTCTGTTGCAATAAAATATTATAAAAGTATTTGGACTTGAACATATTCAAAGAGGATACATCTTTAACATCAACTGGTAATGAATTCCACAATGATGAGGCTCTAAAAGCAAATGATCTGCCGCCTGCTGTTGTTAGGGATATCTTTGGAATCTGTACATTAAACCTAGACGAGCGAGTGTGTATTTTGTGTACTTTCTTAATAGGTTTAATGCCATCTGAAAGATAGGCTGGTGCATAGCCATTTAAAATCTTAAACATTAATATACAGCTCAAGTAATTACAGACTTCATGGATAGGAATCCAGCTAAGTGTATTAAATAAGGGAACGGAAGGGCTAAGTGCAGGTGCGTCTAATATAATTTGAGCAGCTCGTTTTTGTAATCTAAGAAGGCGGTACTTACCTTCTTTGATCAAGTGACACGAACCTCTGCTCAGAGGTATCCGGTTTATTCGATCCACAGTAATACGCAACAAATCAAAAATGTCCGACACAGTATTTTAGACAATATAGTTGGGATTCGAAAGGGATAATTAATAAAAAGACTTTAGCCAGTAGGTCTGAACTGCTTGTAGCGACGGAGTCATTTCGCGCTGAAACATATACAACATCTATACTTTTAACTTCTGTTCAGAACGGGTTAAATATATACTCTTCAATTCAAGACCTTTAAAACGGTATAATTAGAGTACGTCTATGAGGCTTTAATTGCGATGTTGCAAGAGCGTTTTTCCGAAATGACACCATGTTTTGCTTACGAGTTACTGATGTTTGAATTGTGTCCCGACACTGAACCGTCACATGTTTCAGACTAGTAATGAAAGTCAAAACGTTGTGCCAAATTAAAGGTTTTAGGCTTTGTAAATGTTTAGAAGTTCGATGGACTCTTAGCGAAACCAAATGAAATGCATGAAATAGTCTCTTTATTTAAGACTTCGAAGTTTTGGCGGCCATCTTGGTGGTTCAAGGCTATGCCTCCCATAATTCACAAAAGAAATGCGCTTCTGCTTCAAAATGTTGACCAGAAATGTAGTTTTGCTCCCTCTTTGAGCTCACAAACATTTTATTTCATTTGTGAATCAAAAAAAATGCGTGACATCATTGAAATGAAGAATTGCGCATTCTACAAACAGTCGATTTACATGTCCAGTGGTTGAGCCTAAACAGTTCATGCATTCAATGCTTGTGATGTTTAACAATTATTTTGTTTTAACAGGAATTTTTAAAACACACTGATAGCAGAGTTGGTGAACTGCGAACAACATTAAAAGAAAAGGACCAGGTAATTGATTTATGGAGTTTTTTTTTTCTTTGAACTTGCAAATATAGCAAACTCCCTTGACTTCATCATGGTTCCCAGCATCCTTCATACCACTCTCACATCACAACGCGGCAAACATTTGACGAGGCCAGCTGCGCGCGCATCCTGCCTGTTTCCCACGCAAACTGAAATAAGACAAAGGCAATCCCCCTGTTTTTAATTTCAGATACAGTAGAACCTCTCTATTACGGACATTGAAGGGCCGGAGAAAAGTGTCCGTATTATAGAGGTGTCTGTATTATATAGGCCGGGCTTATGACAGAATTTTAAAGTCTCTTGTGACAATACAGTAGTTATATATTTTTTATGATCGAAAAGGCGTAATATATCATCCAAAATCATCTGTTTGCAGATTAACTACAAGCATGTACGTTTACAACACCATGTGTACATTTTGTATTTCTGTTTTTTTTCTAATCATCAACAGCTTACAAGAGCTCTGTAAATTACACACTGTCCGTAATAAAGAGGTAGAATTTGTATGAATGTTGCTACCTGGAGCCGAGATTAGGTGTCCGTTGTCCGTAATATATAGGGAGGGTCCGTAATGTAGAGGTTTTTTTAAACAAAGAATATATGGGAATTTTGCCGGGACCTAGAGATCTGTCCGTATTATAGAGGTGTCCGTACGGAGAGGTTCCACTGTACGTCTGAAATGTTTCGTGGAAAACAACAAAGCTACTTTAAAACTTAAAGTCGAAGACTTGAACAAGTTTAAATTTTCTTAATTTGTAATGTACTTTCAGTTTACTAAGGTCCAGTTCAAATGCCGCACTTTTCATGCGCCGTTCTTAATTCATATATCAATGAAGGTCCGCCTGTTGATTCAGACGCCATTCTTGATCAGCCGTTCCTAATTTATTCAATGACCTCTTAAAGTACAGCGATGCAGACCAGAATATTTAGATGGCAGATTGCGAGGTCAGAGCGCAAATGTTCGCACTTCTCAAATTGCTGTATGCAAGTGCAGCGAGAAGGCGAAGAATGCAAACTCTTTTGCATTTCATCGTGCTCCACAGAAGGTTTATGAATGTCTGGCTTTTAATCTTGCATAAGGGCATGACGCATCCAATGCAAAGTATTTCGTGGTTCAAATTCTAAAACACGAACTACAAATTTATTTCTGAATATTACTGATGCTCACGCGCCACTCCGCCATCTTGTTTGAGAAACATGATGCACGCTTTACTTTAATTTGAATTTATTTAAAGAACAGTTGCATTCGTGGTTACAGCACACGGAAAGTATGGCGTATGAATCAAAAGCTATTCTACAGCCGTACTTCACGGCCGAACAACTCACGAACATTTGAATATCATTATAACTAGAAATTACTATGAGGAAGGTAAGTGCTGCGAGAGGTATATCAGGGAGTGTACTCTGTGAAAATGAATGTGCAATGAGAGAGCATACATGCGCATAAAAATGTAATAAAACAAAATTGGACATTACGTGTGTTGTTTAGTTGTACGAAAGTCCGTCATTGTAGTACTACATAAGAAGGAATTTACATTGATAGGTACCGGCATATGGTTGAGTCATTAGTGCCGTGCGTAGTATCATTTGTGAAGGAGTGGTTGTCATCAATGTGAGAAAGAAAGATTGCTTTAAAGAGTTTTATTTAAAGTAGTACTATCTGTTATCATCGCTATGCAATGGTGTGTAAAAGTTGCAGTCGACTTGGTTTTCCTCTTCCGTGGATCAAAAATAAATCACAACTCCATCATCATAAATGCAATCCAAGTTGTGCCTGCAGGTTTTGCACTTGACCGCATAGCAGTTTAACGCAGCAAATTCATATGCTGGCCTCCAATATTGTTCTTGACATTTAAGAACATCGCCTGCTCGTTTGACAAAGCCAAATCGATCGACAACTCATCGCACGTGGTTGCACTGAGTCCATAAACACTCCAAAATTCGGACTGTAATTCCTTCGCAACTCTCTGATGCTCTGAAAAGAAGCTTCAAACATTTCTTTCATATCGCTAAAAAAAAACAGCAGCAACTTACCTTTTGAAGGAGAAACGAAACTGATGAAAAAGTGGTAGTTTTTCAACCCACACAACCAAACGTCGAGGAAACGTCAAAGGCTCGGGGCGATCCGCGCTTTGCCTTCAGGGTAAAATTGCCCTCGTTTTCGCGTTTGTGGATCACGTGTTCGCGGACAAGTTTTCAGAAACGTACCAAATCGAATCGAAAAAAATTCTGGTATCTGACGCTGATAACACAGGCAACCCGTAAAAGACGTCGCGAATATATTGCTCTCGCTTCGCTCGCAGCAATTTGGTACGGCTCATGGATAGCACGGCGTTTGAATCGGACTCAACCTACAGCCGTAATTTTCGGCTGACCCAGGCGTGCCGAACGCCTGAGCCGTTCCAAATCAAATAGACCGTTCCAATTCGATTCAGACGCCGTTCTTTTCATATACCCAATTGAAACAATTAAGAACGGCTCATAAAAAGTACGGCGTTTGAACTGGGCCTAAGTTAGAAAATTATTTGTTA
The DNA here is from genome assembly GCA_030867875.1 of Actinernus sp. WN-2022. Lineage (NCBI taxonomy): Eukaryota > Metazoa > Cnidaria > Anthozoa > Actiniaria > Actinernidae > Actinernus > Actinernus sp. WN-2022. The sequence goes on from JAOWCC010001634.1 coordinate 102,270,161, forward strand.
AAAACGTTTAAGCCCTTTTTCGAAATCTAATGTATTGGACAAAATCTCATCCCCAGGGCCTCCGTTCTTATCGGCCAGCGTAGGATACTGTTTTTACCGCGGCAAAACGTTATACTACGCTAACTGAACGAAAGAAGGCTTTGGAGGTCAAATAAAAGTTTCCGAGGTCTCAGTAAATAATTTTATAACTTTGTAAACAGAGTGAATTATAAACTAAGAAAACCTCTTAGGCTTAGCTTTTAAGTAGTTTTCTTGGTTTTCGCTAAACATTTCAGCTATTAGTATGCGTACGTACTTAAAATTAGAAACATAGGTGATTGCCTCTGTTTTCTTTTAAGGTCGGTACACACACAGGGACAAGTCCCAGGGACAAAGCCCCTCGTGTAAACGACTCAATTTTCATGAATATTTTTGTTCTGAGAACAAAATCTTGTTCCCTGGACTTGCCCTTTAATTCCAACCGGTTTGAATTGAGGGGACAAGTCCCGGTGACAAAATGTGATTGTCCCCTCATGTGAACTATTCATGCAACATGTCCCTGGGACAAAATTAAAATAAACCAATTGCACAGCCTCATCTTACTTTCTCACAAGCCCTTACGAACTCTATTTCAAGGTGGCATGTCATAAAATCAACACAACAAGAGATCTTTCACCACGACACATCCCTGGGACTTGTACTTTCATGTATACTGACTTTAGTTTTGACGGGAAAATAGGGAGACACTCGCGTGATGGGCTCATCAAAATCGCATGTGTGACGTTTTTCCACGGGCTGCAGTCTGCGGTGTGCTCTCAAATATGCAATGTTTGGCTTTGGATCCCTGTGGTATATAAAATCAGCAAGGAAGAGAGACTGGAACTCTGTGTCTAATGACTTAAAGCTATGTGTTGCATATATTTTCCAGTCAGTTATTTAAAGGTTTCCAGTATGGGTCATTTTCATTCATAATATGGTGCATTTTAAAGAAATCGTGCATGGATCTGTAATCTGGGTTAATTTAGTCACGTTTAAAATGTTTGTAGGAAATATCTTACTTGAAAAACATGATCGTCAAGCTGACAGAAAGAGTGGATCGCATGGAGAAAACAGTGGACATTAGAATAGGTACCGGTATTACTGTTACAGATTAAAAACACTTTAGTTATACGTCTAATATTAATAGCTGACCACAGAAAGGGTCTAGGAATTCCTCAGTCGAATTGAAATTTAGGTTGGTTTTTGATCCAGGGAGAAAAGTATTGGGAAAGTCTTGCATAGGAATAATGTTTCTTACATATTAGATAGAACAGGAGAGAGTGTCTGGCTTTATCATTATCAATCCTCTCCAAGAAAAAATCATTTTATAATCGGGATCCAATTTCATCATTTCTAATCCTTTATCAAAATGGACTGGAAAGTGTTGTCGGTACTGTTATTGATCACAGGGTGTTGTTTTGGACAGGGCTCGATACTAACGGTGGTCAACTGGCCATTGGCCAGCACACAAAAAACCATTTGGCCTGAATAAATTTGGAAAAACTGGCCGTTTTGGCATGCAGAAATTCTTTAAAGTTTTGATTTGATTGTATCCGATATCCACACGGCTTCGCTAAGTAAACTTAACAAAATTAGTTTCTGACGCTTTTCAAGTGGAAGACCTTTTAAGAATTCAGAAATCGGACTCGTGAAATGACTGCCTAGATATTTACGTACCCCAAGCCCTTGCCATTTTTGGCTACGTATTTTGTCTTGGAACTGGTTTTAGTAGTGCCCAGTCTCTCAAATGGAGGACATTATCAACACATGACTCCTTCGTTTTGAAATGGCCCAGAGGCGAGTTTCAGAGTTGCTTTTGTACCTGGCCAGTACAACTTGTATTTTTCCCAGTTAAAATCTGAATAAACTGGACAATGGACCAGTTGTTCATAAAGTTAGTGTCAAGCCTTGTTAGTCATTTTCTTCTATAGAAACGTTTAAATGCTATATTGACACTGTTCCTTTTATCATTAATATCGATCGTACATCAAGTAAATAGTTTGGTTTGAGTGTTGTGTCGAGTTGATTTGAGACATAAACAATAGGACTCAAGGTCCCTTCTAGGCCTGCCTCCGTCAGTGGACCTACGATTTTACGTCCTTATCCGAGAAGACGTGAAGGTCTAACCATTTGCAGTTGTTTCACAAAGGCAGCACCTTCTACTCAGTTATCGTTTTAAGACCCTGAGTGCGGGTAGTCCAGCCCGGGTTTGGACCTGCGACCTCCTGCTCAACAGACCGGAGCTTAACCGGGAGGTTGTTTGAGTACATGCCCAATATGCTAATGATGTGACATCAGATCACAGAATGCATTCCAAGTATTCCTGAATAAGAACAGCTCCCAAACGTCACTGAAATAGGGGGAAGGGAGGTCTTAATTGTTCAACTAAATTGACCGAGATTGTATTTAGAGTTTCAACGTGGCAAGACCACTAACTGAACGTCGTTAATTATGAGCCTATCTGTCACCAAGATCAACACGTTATTTATCGCGAAGTTTTAACGCAATTTCCTAATTTTCTGTAGTACTACTATTTTTGGTAGCGTAAAAAGAGTAGATTTTCGGCACAGTTTTTTAAAATATCTACCTGAACTAAGACGAATTTCAACAACGTCGAACACTTTATCTGTAGGATGGTATTGAGAAAGAAAATCATCTCGAAAACACGAGCATTTAAGAAAGAACACAAAACTAACCTTACAAGACATTGGGGAGGCGCTGTAAAGTTTCAACTACTGCCGTTTTTAGAATAATTAATAAGACTAAAGCTGCAGTGATAAAAAAGAAGTCATTCTGCGGCAAGCAGAAATAAAAGAAATATTATTACTGAGAATAGCTGAAATACTAAAAGTTGATGAAGGATGTTGAAGTATTCTCGCCTCAGGTGTTGGGAGCCCTGTGCTTCATGAATACCACAAACTCTGTAAAGCTTTTCTGTTTAACCCTCAGTTCTTTAAAACCCCTCCAAAACTACGATTTAGAACGGTGACAAGTGCTTTTAGGACGATTTAGGTTAAGTTTCAGACGGTTTTTCATGGTTTTTCACGGTTTATCAGTACCATAACAATTAAAACTATCAGTGTAGTTTCTCTCTTTATAACTAAAAAACTGTGCTAAATCGACCAAAATAGCTCGTAAACCGTGGCATATTAAACTAAATGCCATGTAAAACATCCAAAATATTCGTAAGACCTTAAAGCTAGTAGATTGAAGAAAAAAAATGCGCTGTAGACAGTTAAAATGGGGATACGAAAACTTTTACTTAGTGAATTAAAATAGCGATTCATCTAGGTGGTGCAGTTGTTTTCTTTTGTGCCTGAGAAGCCATGGGCACGAGTTCAATACCTGGACAAAACGGATTTTTTTCCAACCTTTTTTTTTAAGCAAGACATGAATATAAAGAAACAGACATTTATAAGTGCATTTTAAATACACGTTACAGTATTTATAATTGAATTAAAGCTATTAGTAAGTAATGGTAGTGATATTGTTTGTGACATCGTGGTTAATTTTTCCAATACTAGACATCCAGCCCGGGTGAACACGAGAATTCAGAGTAACGTGGAAGAACCACTGAGGGAGAATCTGCTCTGCGAAGCATCTCGCGCATGGAGGAACTGAGCGTTGGCTGTGTATTGGGATCTGGGATAGATCTGTATTCTAAACTGAAAGGCCCCGGCGGCCGCCACCAAACCAAAAACAACAACAAATACTATAAGCGTGCTTTCACCTTCCCAGTTGCCCCTCTCCCCCCACCCCTCTGCCCAGTCCCAGAAGAGAGATTGACAGCAGAAGTCATCAATAATAATGTCCAAGAATTCATCGTTTTGCCCCCCTAGAATGAAAATGCCCCAGAATTAATCATTTTGCCCCCCCCCAATTTTTCATTTACGCTAAAGTATTAGTTAGGTTAGTTTAATAATAATTATTATGTGTGTAATAGATGTAATAGGGTTTAGATTAGTTAGCACTCTTATCAAGTATTATCGAATATTATAAGTCTTTAAAACAATATAAGTACAAGTATCACTGAAACGTTATACAAACTATTAGGATATTTGAATTGGTGCGCATGGAACGAAAACACTGTGCGACTACTGTAACTAGGGCCACTTAGACATCGAGAACCAATCACATTGCAGAACGAAAACAAAGCATTCCAACGTATGGTTATTTGAGCCAATCAGTGTTGAGTACAGAGGACTAGTTCTGATGTCGAAGTCATTGAATGAAGATAATTGCATGGATATGCTAGGACTCGTAAGTTGAAATACTTTATTTTCGTTTTGCAGTGTGTTTAGTTCTCATTGTCTAAGTGGCCTCGAGTACTGTACATGTAGTTGCACTGTAATCATTGTAAACTGTTTTGCATTGACAGACCTGCTTGATGAAAGTCAAACCAAGTTATCGTCCGATCTTCTTGATTCCAGACAGGTTATAAACACTATACAGGTGAGAATACAAAGTAATGTATTGATCATTAGCGGCGCTTGTTCTTAGAGCAGATTGAGTATGAGTGGGACAGACTACGGCAATGACTACAGTACGGTTACTGTACAGGATGCTATAACATTGAAATGGTTTCTATTAATATTGTTTTTGTCTTTCTGATCCAATCAAATTACAGAGTTATGGTCAGTAAATTACAGACGGTTACAGTAAGGCAACGGACATGCCGTAGTTTGCCCCACTCATACGAAATCTTCTCTATTTCACAATTACGTCACTGCGTCTGAGTATGTTTGCTTGCATCGCTTATCAATTGGGGATTGACAGTGCCCCTTTAAGCAATTTTCTCCATTTTTTTCATTTCCAGAGCGATTTGTCCACTGTAGAGGCCAGGTTATGGGGAGTTGGAAGTAAGAGAAAAGGATTGTTTCCCTTCTGTTGTTACATGTAGCACTATTGAAATATTTGTGCTTTGAATTTCTTTTGGAGTCCAATGTTAAGCAAGCTTCGAGTGCAAACAAAATATGTTATTGTTTTATTTGTAAGTGTCGTTTAGAGTTGCTGCTGTCGCTGCTGCTGCTGTTGTTGCTGTTGTCGCTGCTACTGCTGTTGTTGCTGTTGTCGCTGCTACTGCTGTTGCTGCTGTCTGCTGTTGCTGCTGTCTGCTGTTGTTGCTGCTGCTGTTTTCGCTGCTGCTGCTGCTGTTGTTGCTGTTGTTGCTGCTGTTCTTAATACCGTTGTTGCTGCTGCTACTGTTGTTGCTGCTGGTGTTGTTGCTCTTTTTGCTGTTCCCGTTGTCACTGCTGCTGTTGTCTGCTGTTGTTGTTGCTACTGCTGTTGTTGCTGTTGTCACTGCTGTTGTTGTTGCTGCTGTTGTTGTTGGTGGTGGTACTGCTGCGGTTGTTGCTGCTGTTGCCATTGTTCTTGCAATGTTACATCGTCCGATATTGAGAAAATGTACTTTTCGTTTTCAGCATTTGATATACAGCCACTGTTCAAGTGCAAAGGAACTTTTGTTGGTCACACGGTAAGGACCGTAGCACAACCATTTCTGTTTTAAAATGTAGTCCTGTATTGACATTGGTGATCTTGTTAAGTTTGAGTGCTGTAGCTTAAAAAGCAATGAAGTTACATCCATTTGGAATTCTTTCTAGCTAGCCTGCCTCGCGTTCATGTTTTTCCTGCAATAGAAATGCCTATGTAAACTCAACGGCAATTCTACACATTGCTCTAAAACTGAACACAAGCACTAGTTTTAATGTGATCTTTCATGTGGAAGCATTAGTTTCCTCTACAGATTTATCTTGCAAGTTAGGATGTGATCATTTTGGTCGCTGTCACATTGTACACATTTGAAAATGTTATGGAAGTTATCCAGTAGAAAGGTGCAGAATTGTCTCATTTTCGATTTCATCCATTTCAGGGTCCTGTGTGGGCATTATGTATACATGGTGAATTACTTTTCAGTGGATCTTCAGACAAAACTATTAAGGTAATGGAACACTTCATTATTGCAATTATCCAACAGGAAATAGAGGTTATTACTGTGTTTTTTTTTTTTTACGAAATGCGTAGAGAAAATTGCATGAATGTGAGTGCTTAATACAGGATTTATAGGCACTGAGTGATATTTTGAAAGTTATAATAATTGTATGAGCCTTTTATAGGTGAGTGCAATTTGAGAACATTCAAAATATCACTAGTTCATGCAATTTTGTGTTTATAATATACTGAGCAAACATTTGCTGAGCATGGACAATTAAACTGCTCTAAGAACTCTTGTTTATTCATTTTACTCACTGTCAGTACAAACTTCTTTGTGATCTTTCTAAGCTGTTCTGGGGAGTTTCATCGCGCTTTCTTGTCTCTTCGTTGCAGTCGAGAAAATCTTTAGAGAGTTTTAGATGGTATTTGGCTTTTTGTGCTAGGAATATTCATTGTCATGCAGCTCATTTAAGCTGTTTACATCTTCATCTGTGATTTTCACAAACCTGCCGCCATATTTGTAGTTCAAAAGGCGGCAAACGTGACGTCATCGATATTTTCACTACTGAGGATATAGATAAATACGCTACTCAGTACCCGGATGTAGTTTCGTATGAGTTCTATGAGTGGTTTATTTCTCAGTAAAACACTATCGTCCATATAACAATGTCACACTCACATTAACATAGTCAATTCAACTCTGCTAAATATTAGTTTTTTTAGTATTGCCTTAATTTTCAGTATACAACATTTTATTTTATTTTTTTGCTTACATCGAGTACTCACTCGACAGTTAATGTTGAGAACTGGTAGATTTTGAAACTGGCTCATGCATTATGTACTCAGCTTCACTACATCTCAGAAAGGGCAACTTAAAAATGAAGTGATTTCGTTGCAAATGGCATGTAATGAGTCCTGACAACTCGCTCTATAATTAATACAAGTCCCAGACCAAAAACATGTCCCCGAACAAGTATCAAATCAATGTTTATCAGAATTTTAGTACCAAATTGTTGTTGATGTCTGTAATAGCACCATTAGATATATGTACACAGTCTGGCAGGTGTTACTATCATTTTGCAATATTGATTGTGTTCGCATAATGTTGACGGTGACATAAATGTAAGAAGTAGCAATATTGTAATTTGCTGTAGTAGACAGAGTAGAAGTTTCTTAAACAATTACAAGGTAATATATCTAGCAGCATCAGTTAAGCTTGTTTGTTAATATAGGCCCCAAAAAATATATTGCATCCATTTTAATTTGTGTGCGTAAATAATACAGAATGCTCACATAATTGAAAAACTAATTGAAATGGTGTTCGTTAACTTTGTAATTGGTCCTCTTTCAGGTGTGGGATACCCTCACAACATATAAATGTGTAAAAACCTTAGAAGGACATACAGGGATTGTATTAGCCTTGTGCACGCACAAGTAAGTATATAATGTTTTGTATCTAAAAGTAATTTATTGTGACTCAAGTTATGTCAAGGTACATTGTAGGTAGCATTAAAGGAGCTATGTCAACCCCCAAATGATAAACTTTCTCATGATGAAAGAAAATAATAACTACTTAGATTAGTAAAGTATGATTTATATGTGCATTGGAGAAATTTGAGACAATTTTGCTGTTTTAAGAGAAATTTAGGGCAACCTGACATCGTTTCACTGCAACCGAAAATCACGTTTCTAGAATAAGCTTTTGTAATCCACTTTAATCTTTGCCATCCTCTATCCAAAAAGTCTCAAAATCATATCAGGACATTTGCATGGTATTTCTATTGTATCTCAGGGTGTTATTGTTGTAGTTAGAAAGCAAATCAGGACATTCACATGGTATTTCTCTTCTATCTCAGGGTGTTATTGTTGTAGTTTGTAAAGCATATCAGGACATTCGCATGGTATTTCTATTGTATCGCAGGGTGTTATTTTTGTAGTTAGAAAGCAAATCAGGACATTCACATGGCATTTCTCTTCTATCTCAGGGTGTTATTTTTGTAGTTAGAAAGCATATATACATGTATATCAGGGCATTCACATGGTACATTGCATGTATTTCTCTTCTATCTCAAGGTGTTATTTTTGTAGTATTGTTTTAAAGAAACTTGAAGGTTCAACATTTACTATAAATTATATTGTTCTTTTCCTTTTAGTAAGAAGCTCTTCAGTGGATCAGCGGATTGTATAATAAATGTATGAATTATTTGTATTTCTGTATTTCTATTTTTGTAATTGGTTTTCGTTCCATTTTCTTTCCTTTTTTCCTTTTCATCTTTCCCCTTTTTGCACCGGTTAGCTCAGTGGTTAAGCACCAGTCTGTCATGCAGGATGTCGCAGGCTGAAACCCAGGCTGGAATAACACTCAGGGTCTTAAAATAACTGAGTAGAAGGTGCTGCCTTTGTGAAACAATTTCGTTCTCGAACTGCAAATGATTAGACCTTCAGCCATGCAGGTCTTCTCCTGTACGTCTTCTCGGATAAGGATGATAAGTCGTAGACTTCCATAGAGCGGCTTTAAGCCTGTTGAGGTTCTCTGTCCACCTTCGAGTGGTATTACAAACAGTAAAACAGAGTATTACCACTGTATAATAATGGCTGTTTCGTTTTAGATTTGGAGTATAGAGACAATGGAGCTCCAGGACTCGATACACGGACACGAAAACCCGGTCTGTACTCTCGTCACCAAACGGAACATTCTGTTCAGCGGCTCACTGAAAAAAATTAAGGTAAGAATTCAGTTATTCTGTTGACAGATCTGCACAACGCCTGCGCATGCGCGAATTGCACCTGCAATTTCACTTGGAATTTGGACTTCAGATTTTTTTACAAAACAAGTAAGCTTCGATGTTTATGACAGTACTTATGAACTGGTCCCAAAGTTGCTCAATGCCTAAAATAACTCTTGCGATTTTCCTCTTACATTGTGGTCTTTTCTGCGATGTATCGAGATTCTGTACAGAAACTATTTACTAAAATACATGTAGGATCATTTAGAGCTTTTTGCAGACCTGTCGATTTTGTTACTTCTGCATTCTACACTTGAAAATGGACCAATTACAAAACATGAGGAACACCATTCAGTATTTTGTTACTTCTGCATCCCGAGTTATTTACGCATAAAAATGAAAAAGAACGCAATATTTTTGGCACGCGCGTCCGAGGATACAAATTTAAGAAACATTTAATGTGGCTAACTAAATCACCCTCCGCGTTAATTGAAGCAATGTCTACTGCCTCTACCAGGGCAAAAATTGTTACATCTTGCGCCTTCGGTGACGTTGCACGAAGAAGATCGATTGCAAAGCGACAGTAAGGACCTACCAAACTGACCGTGTAGCTAATGCCGCTATTACAGACACCGACAACAATTTAGACAGTACTAAAGCGATAGTAAAGATCTACCAAACTGACCGCGTAGCTAATGGCGCTATTACAGATACCAACAACAATTTAGTACTAAAACGATAGTAAAGACCTACTAAACTGACCGTGTAGCTAATGCCGCTATTACAGACACCGACAACAATTTAGACAGTACTAAAGCGATAGTAAAGATCTACCAAACTGACCGCGTAGCTAATGGCGCTATTACAGATACCAACAACAATTTAGTACTAAAACGATAGTAAAGACCTACTAAACTGACCGTGTAGCTAATGGCGCTATTACAGATACCAACAACAATTTAGTACTAAAACGATAGTAAAGACCTACTAAACTGACCGTGTAGCTAATGGCGCTATTACAGATACCAACAACAATTTAGTACTAAAACGATAGTAAAGACCTACTAAACTGACCGTGTAGCTAATGCCGCTATTACAGACACCGACAACAATTTAGACAGTACTAAAGCGATAGTAAAGATCTACCAAACTGACCGCGTAGCTAATGGCGCTATTACAGATACCAACAACAATTTAGTACTAAAACGATAGTAAAGACCTACTAAACTGACCGTGTAGCTAATGGCGCTATTATAGATACCAACAACAATTTAGTACTAAAACGATAGTAAAGACCTACTAAACTGACCGTGTAGCTAATGGCGCTATTACAGATACCAACAACAATTTAGTACTAAAACGATAGTAAAGACCTACTAAACTGACCGTGTAGCTAATGCCGCTATTACAGACACCGACAACAATTTAGACAGTACTAAAGCGATAGTAAAGATCTACCAAACTGACCGCGTAGCTAATGGCGCTATTACAGATACCAACAACAATTTAGTACTAAAACGATAGTAAAGACCTACTAAACTGACCGTGTAGCTAATGGCGCTATTACAGATACCAACAACAATTTAGTACTAAAACGATAGTAAAGACCTACTAAACTGACCGTGTAGCTAATGGCGCTATTACAGATACCAACAACAATTTAGTACTAAAACGATAGTAAAGACCTACTAAACTGACCGCGTAGCTAATGGCGCTATTACAGATACCAACAACAATTTAGTACTAAAACGATAGTAAAGACCTACTAAACTGACCGCGTAGCTAATGGCGCTATTACAGATACCAACAACAATTTAGTACTAAAACGATAGTAAAGACCTACTAAACTGACCGTGTAGCAAATGGCGCTATTACAGATACCAACAACAATTTAGTACTAAAACGATAGTAAAGACCTACTAAACTGACCGTGTAGCTAATGGCGCTATTACAGACACCAACAACAATGTAGTACTAAAATTCTGCCAAACATTGATTTGATTTTTGTTCAGTCTCATTGTTTTTGGTTTTAAGGACTCCTTAATTTTGATCTGGGACTCGTAAAGGAAGGGCCCACCGCATGCAATTTGTAGAGGAAATCGCATGAACTGCTCGTGCTGTACAGGATTTATAGGCACTGAGTGATATTTTGAAAGTTCTGAGAATTGCACGAGCCTCGCCGAAGCAGCTCGGGAAATTACTTCGATTTTGACAAACTCGTGAAATTTATCCCTAATTTCACTCGTCCCCATTTGATTACCTATACTTATCCTTATATTTAACACAGAGGATATTACATGGCCGCTTAGAGATACGGAATTTTATCTTCTCATGTTGATGAAATATATTCATCAATGCGAGAAGATAAAATTCGTATCTCCAAGCGGCCATGTAATGTTCTGTTTAATATATAGTTTTCAATGAAATACGAGCTATAATTTTTTTAAAGCCAAACATTTTTTTAAAGAGTGATATCTTCACTTGTGAAGGTATCACCTTTTAGGAAGAGATATACACTGGTATTTCATCGATAATTGTACATAAATTATTAAAATGTTATTCAAAAACAGTATTTAACAGTTAAGCATGTTGGGTTTGCAGGTTTGGAATCTCGATACAATGGAACTCGTGAAGGAGCTAACGGGATTAAGGCATTGGGTACGAGCCCTTGTAGCAAGTGAGAATTATTTATACAGCGGCTCGTACCAGACCATTAAGGTAGGACTGGAGAGATCTCTAAAGGAGCACTGTCAAACTAATTGAACCTTCAAGTTTGTTTAAAACAAAACTGTAAAAATTACATTCAGATATAGAAGAGAAATACCATGTGAATGTCCTGATATGCTTTTCAAACTTTTTCGATAGAGGATGTGGATTACTAAAGCTTATTCTGGAAACTCGATTTCAGAACATTACAGAGAACCGATTTCAAGTTGCTCTAACGTTCTCTAGAAGACAGTATTTTCATCCACTCGAATCTTTGCCATCCTTCATCAGAATTGTTTCATATTTTCTCCAGTATACCTGGAAAACATACTCTGCTAATCTGAGTAGTTATTTTTGTCTTCCATCGTGAGAAAGTTTATTGTTTGGGGTTTGACAGAGCCCCATTTGTCGAAGCAAACATAACTCGAACCGAAGCGAATGGATTAACGTCGGTGGCCTTTTATTGTACCATCTTTTTTTCTTTCATTTTCTAGAGTTGCAAAGAAAATACAGTGGAGTCGTGTTATTCGAGATAACGTTTATCAAGATTCTTAAAGAAGAACTATTGAAATACAGCACTGATTGACTGAGTAGCCACTTGTGTTCTAAAAACTGAAAAGATGTAAATTTTAAAGTGTTATTTTTTTCGAAACAGTAATGCTGTTATGCGTGCTACAGAACAATTGATGTTTGTTAAAGATTTAAAGACATAAATTCAGATGTGTTCGAGATATCGGGGGTGAAATTGTGGGAATATACTCTCTAGGGGACGCTGATTTGGTTCGAGGTAACGGGGTAGATATCCGGGGTAAAATAACAGTGTTACACTGAAGTAAAGGCTTGGGACCTGGCCTCAAGTCCGAGATAACGGGAAATTCGAGATATCCGGGGTTCGAGATGACGGGACTCCACTGTATATCTGTAATACAACGCCGCTGTCTTTTGGTGTTCAGACTTTGTAGTCTGTAATTTGATACGTTCTGTAACCGTGTGGCTAAATCTCTGCCAATCAAAATAAAGATTTTCGCGCTCTTTATGTATTAACCAATCAGAATTACACGATTAGATTGAGCTCACGCTGCATGCTCACTCAAACAAACCTCGTTGCATTCAAGTTTATTGTTTTGAATCCTAGTTTTCTGGATAAACTTTATGTGTGATTTCATTGTATGAATATAAACATTTGGGCTTCTACTTGTCCCATTGTGTTGTCAGTTATGGGATCTGGACACGTTAGAATGTGTTCGCGTGCTTCAGACGTCTGGAGGTAGTGTGTACTCGCTAGCCGTCACAAAGGAATACATCATATGTGGGACATACGAGAACTGCATACAGGTACTAATAGTTCAGAATATAACAACATTTAATATATAACAAGAAGCTGCACGCAGCTTTAACTCGGGCCGGGTTTTTTAAATCAACTTTGACATTGTTTGAAAGGTGAATCCTTGTTTTTTTTAATCTATTTGAATTATGCAAAATTGCTTCAAAAATATATGTCCCGACGAACGTGAACTAAAAAAAAAAACGCGTGAATGAAAGGTGAAACTGACTTCCGGTTTCCAGTTGTCTTGCGTGGCCTGGCAAGTTATACCCTGGGTCCAGAGGTTCCACTGCCTTCCTTCGTGAGAATAAGGCGCGAAGCGCCTCCATCGAGGAGGGAATCGACGAGAGAATCTCGATGAAGGTGCTTCGTACCTAACTTTCGCCAAGGGAGGCAGTAAAACCTCCGGTACCCAGGGTAGGAAAGTTAATATTTTTTCTATTAGGCCCTCACTGTGCGGAAGACCATTTCTCGTTCCGAGTCTGAAGGCTGGTTCTCACATAATCGTCCTGACCGCTTGATTCTTTTGTTCGGCATATTAATTTAGGCTTCGATTCACACCAAACAAAAGGCGATCGGGACGATTATATGAGAACCAGCCTTTAGAGGGCGCGGCTAAGTATAAACAGCGTCACTCATTACTACAGTTTATCATGTTTTTCTCTGGCACAAAGCGAGAACGACAAGCTAGCTTTTAGTCTAACTGACTAATGCCCTTGGTTGTATCGACGCACACACAAAATTGTAAACGCTTTAAAGTTTGCGATAAAAAGAATCCCATAAAAGTTCGTACAGCACTTTTAGCACTATTTTCCTATTGGCACACTGAAGAAGTTTGGTTGCGATACATTGGATAGTAAAGGAAATACCAAATCAAATATACCGCGACTAGGAATCCTGCCATACATTTTCTTGCAAACTGACTCTTGCAAAAGTGATATGCACTTCCAGAACTTTTCTTAATCTCGCAGTATAGCCATGTTTCGTTTCAATCGTAGGGAATTGTGCTGTTACAGAAAATCTCCGTATCAAATTGGATTGAAAGCTCTCTACTAATGAATTAAAATTACTTTAATAAAGTTATATCCGAAGTCTGTGGCTTCCGGTTTACCTTTCACACTGAACAATTAACTTGACAGCCATGATGTCACTTTTTATCGTATATTGTGTTTTTGGTAAGGCAAGAATGATGACAATTGATTGTGTGCGCTTAACTCAACTGTTTGGGCAGATTTTCGTTTGAATCTCGTCACTATTCGAATGTAGCACGTTGCCTTTTAAAATCCCTAAATCTCGCATTATAGCAAATTCTGAAAAGATTAATGTATTTTTGGTCAATAAAAGTTATTTTACAACAATTATAAGGTTAGGAAGTAGTTAAAAGGAAAATAGAGTATCGAAGTCTGACGCGTCGGCGCGGATGCCGTGTTATCTGAGAAACGCTTTTATCCCACATCGATAACACGGTAATGCAGCTGTTTAGCGCATTGAAATTCATCACAACCTCGAGTAACAGCGCCCCTTTTGTGTTAATGTACCTGATATACTTAAATATTAAAAATGAAAACGCGAGGCTCCTGACTGGCCTAGAATGACTACTTTCCCGCTAGAAAGCATTGTATATGCTACCAGTCTCAATCTGCCACACTGGGTCTTGGCCCATCAGTTTACGGTATAATCATTCTATTGCTGGTTTGTACGTGACGTCATAGCCGCCATGTTGGTGTACCTTTAACAATAGATTCTTCGTTAGCTTCTTTTGTTAGGTACACCAACATGGCCGCTGTGAAAATCAGCAATTGATAGAAAACGATTCTCACTAAATCGATACCCATGCACATATCAATAAAATAGCAAGCAAAAGTGTCGTTTTGAACTTGCCGCGGCCTCTTCCATATTAGGAAAATTCCATATTCCATATTTGGAAGAGCTGCCACGATATTCAAAATGGCGGTTTCTAGGTCCCAGACCTCTAAATCGACACTCGTTGTTTGATATGTTTTACAACAGCAACTCTGATTGGTCCAAAACATGAAAGCCATTGTTCTAATGAGATCTAATTTTGTGTTTATAAAAGAAACATGGCTGCCATTGTTTTTGACCCACGAAAGTGGGTCGGGTGGAACTTCTCGAAACGAGCGACAGTATTGGCCTACCCAACAATAGAAGACACCCTAACCTTTAGAAAGTGCAGTACAAAAACAATAGAAGTATAGTATGATGGGTGCAATCAGAATACAGGTCTCGAGAGGTCCGTGCTACTCACGAAAGTAGCTTGAGCGCCATTCTAAAAATATACCGTAAACTGATGAGCTGGTTATGGACTTCTGATGCTACTTAATTACCCATCATGCAATATGCCACAAGGAGGATTGGAAGGCCTTCCCATGAACACTTGCGCTTGAAAAATTGTCTAGAAGAAGAGAAACTTGAAGTTTCCCGCGAGTTTTGTCACTTCCAACTAAATTTCTGGTTGAAATTTTTTAACTCTAGAAACTAGAGATGGATTCAACAAAGTCAGAAATATACTTTCTAACTTTACTACTCGCTAAACATCTTCACTTTTTGAACTTTTCATACAATCTGAGCATATTTATCGGACGCTATTCTCGAGAGGTTGTTTGGGAGAAATTTCCCGCGAACTCAAGACGTAAATCTTACCCTGAAAGAAATTAACTACAAACCTTTTAGACAACTAACCTTACCTGGAAATTAGCATGAGCAGTGACATAAATAAATTAAGTGTCTAATTTGTGCAAAGGGCTCCAAAGGGCTCCAGGTTTAAGAGGTTTACAAAGCCGTTGAAAATGCGTATTGTTTACGGTGTTTCGATACCATTCACAAAATGTCGCGCTCACTGGATATACAGTACTCACGCCGATCTTTCGTGAAGCATTTCGCGAACAGTACGAGTGGTGTTTATTGTGAATTATACCCCCAAAACAGACGATTCTTTGTTAATCATTTTACTTAAAAACAATTATGATTACCTGAAAAGATAAAAGGCAGAAATAAGTAAATACTTTGGTTTATTCAGTCGCGCGTTCATACAAAAGCAGCTTTGAGCGCGCGCTCATTGTTCGAAAATGGCGTGATCAGATTGCGTCAGCAGCGCGCGCCAACCTCTAACATTGAAAACTTTTCACTCAAATCACAGGTAATTCTCTGCATATTTTCCCATTTTTCGTAGGCTTTCATTGTAAAATAATGGTCAGAAATACGGGGAAGTCAAAGCTAGCCTAAACATAGGTCAAAATCCCAGGAAAAACTTTGGTTTTGAGATGCTTTGTGAAAATTTGTGCTGCTGAATCTCCACGAAATTCAACGCAAAATGAATTGCTCACGTGACGGGGAAAATTGATAATATAGTTGCTACGCAAAGGATTGTGGGAAGGCCTTCCAATCCTCCTTGATATGCCATACCCAAACCTCTTTACCATGCCAGCAAAATATAAATTCCTGGTGCTATAACATCAGAACTGAATTACAAAGTGTAATACTAAGACTGGTGGAAGGCCTATTTTAAAATTCAAATTTTCTAACCGATGACAAAATCTGAGGTGATACCTCATGACTGACTGCATTGAAGACCAGGGTTTTACTGCCAAACTAAACTAGTATCGTTAGAGGAGCCTCTGTAAAGCCCTAAATGGTTCTAGAATGTGGGTTATTTTCCTTTGCCCTTGAGTCTGCCCTTGAGTCTGCCCTTGAGTCTGCCCTTGAGTCTGCCCTAGACGTTGCCCTTACTCATATTATTATCATTGTTATTGTGATGTTGTACTTCGTGCATTATTGAATACAATCTGTTTGGGTTATTTTAGGTGTGGGACATCAACACACATAAGCACGTGGAGACTTTGAATGGTGAGTTGCAGGGTCGGATCCAGGATTTTGTGAAAGGGAGAGAGACAGACAGACAGTTAGACGGACGGACAGACAATCAGTCACAAGAACAAATACCCATGGGGGGAGAGAGGGTTGTTGGGGTTGTTGCAATCCCCTGGATCTGCCCTGAGTTGTGTACTAAAACAGATACAGTCTGTAACGTAAGGCCAAATGAACAAATCAGTGTGTTTCTGGTTACACTTTAAAACATAAGGTCGGTACTAACTTTTTCCACTGGTTGACCTTTATTTTTTACGCAAAGCCTATACTTGAATTTTTAGTGGAAAAAGTTGTAGGGTCGACTGGGAAAACTTCGCTCGGTTGGTTAACCATGCAGAAACACCCTTATACTTTTTATTTGGCCTTAGTAGTTGGAGTGTTTTCAAGAACAGGTACTGAGCGACTTAATGAGCTTTTCGCAGGAATGCAATCACGTGGTTGTACTGGATGGCCAAAAAAATCTGACTTGATTTATTTAAAGGCACTTGTACATGTACGAGACTGGTAGCGTTAGAGCGGATTTCAATTACCCTATATCATTATGATGCCACGGCTTGTTTATGAGGGGGACAGAATCGACTTGAACAATAGAATTTTGAACTAAATCTGCTCTGCTGAGGAAAATTTAACTTCGAATTGTCTGGTTTCCAGATATCAGCTGTATCAATGTTTATCCCACAATATTTACCTATTTGGTGGCTGTTACCGCTATTCTACGTTCTACAAAATGCATTTGATAGCGATTTCCTTTGTGTTGTTGCTGTTTTGTCCCCCTCCCACGACCGTGATCCTTAGCGTTTAAACAATAGATTGTTTTGATATGACGTCATAATGATATAGGGCAATTGAGTGTCGGAAGTGTTTTGGTTTTGCGTTTACTAAGCTCTCCTATTGGCTGAGAAAGTAAACCAACCAATCAGATTCCAAAATAAAACCAAACGCAAATTGGTTTTGGTTTTGGTTTTGTTTGTCATTGGCTCACAGGGAAGCCATTTATGAGTTACTTGTGATTACTCGCTCCTATGATTGGCCGGTTGTGGGTAATTTGCGTTTGGTTTTACTACAATGACCGCTCTATTAGCAAAACCTGTTTGTAAATGCTATATTCCAACTCCAATCGATTGTCGATCTTTCCAATAAAAACAGCGTTTAA
Organism: Actinernus sp. WN-2022; assembly: GCA_030867875.1. Taxonomy (NCBI): domain Eukaryota; kingdom Metazoa; phylum Cnidaria; class Anthozoa; order Actiniaria; family Actinernidae; genus Actinernus; species Actinernus sp. WN-2022. Next base: position 102,287,907 of record JAOWCC010001634.1, read on the forward strand.
GTATGTTTGCCATCCAGTAAAGCCTTTCCCATGCGATCACGAGCGCAATGCATTGGTTATTGAAGTGATATATCAGCATGTGACTGTTTCCAGTAAAGCCTTTCCCATGGGATCACAAGCGCAATGCATTGGTTATTGAAGTGATATATCAGCATGTGACTGTTTCCAGTAAAGCCTTTCCCATGGGATCACAAGCGCAATTCATTGGTTATTGAAATGATATGTCAGCTCGTGACTGTTTCCAGTAAAGCCTTTCCCATGGGATCACAAGCGCAATTCATTGGTTATTGAAGTGATATATCAGCACGTGACTGTTTCCAGTAAAGCCTTTCCCATGGGATCACAAGCGCAATTACCCTATATCATTATGACGTCACGGTTTGTTTATGAGGGGGACAGAATCGACTTGAACAATAGAATTTTGAACTAAATCTGCTCTGCTGAGGAAAATTTAACTTCGAATTGTCTGGTTTCCAGATATCAGCTGTATCAATGTTTATCCCACAATATTTACCGTATCTGGTGGCTGTTACCGCTATTCTACGTTCTACAAAATGCATTTGATAGCGATTTCCTTTGTGTTGTTGCCGTTTTGTCCCCCTCCCACGACCGTGATCCTTAGCGTTTAAACAATAGATTGTTTTGATTTGACGTCATAATGATATAGGTCAATTCATTGGTTATTGAAGTGATATATCAGCACGTGACTGTTTCCAGTAAAGCCTTTCCCAAGGGATCACAAGCGCAATTCATTGGTTATTGAAGTGATATATCAGCACGTGACTGTTTCCAGTAAAGCCTTTCCCATGGGATCACAAGCGCAATTACCCTATATCATTATGACGTCACGATTTGTTTATGAGGGGAACAGAATCGAGAAAGAGAAGAGTGAGATTTAACAGGCTGCTTGTGTTTAGGTCACGTGGGTACGGTGTATGCCCTGGCAATCCTCAGTGCTCCAGGACAGACCAGACTGTTCAGTGCCTCGTATGACAGATCGTTGAGGGTGAGTTTGCCAGGTTCTGCCATCTTAATACCTTGGCTGCTAATAGTCCCATTCGGCTTGCCTCTGTTGCCCCATTTCAGATCAGCTGACTTTACCCTCGAGAACGTTTTGTTTTTCTGTATCCCAAGAGGAAATGTATAGATTTCTAGAATTTGGAAACAAAGGGTTGGGTTGTCATATCTGAAATGAGACAACAAAGAGGCAAGCTGAAAGGGTCTATTACTTTATGATAGGCTAATTGGTTATCTGAGGTTTTTTTGGAGAGGCAAGGGTCAGCGCCCAATTGTCAGCTTTGCCTTTGTATCCTTGGTGGCTCCAATGTCGTTGCTGATGGTTTAGAATTAAAACACATGTGAGCCCAATTTTTATCATAAATATCGATTCTACATCAAGTAAATAGTTAAATTGTAAAGTATTCCTTAATTTGGGTGTTGCGGCTATGAGTTATAAAGGTTTCTATGCTGAATATGCTAAGGAAATCACTGATATAAGCTTCAAATATAACATGGAAAAACGTGTTGCTAGAGATAAATGCCCTTTTATAAACATGAAAGGTATATATAATGACTTTTTACAAACTTAAAAGTTCATTTATCTCTATCAGCACGTTTTTGTATAATAAATGATGCCCTATTTTACGTTATATCACTTAATTAGCATATTCAAAATATAAACCTTCATAACTCATAGAGAACACTACAACCAAGAAGTATTTTACTATTGCTGTAGAATCGATTTAAATGATAACAAAATTGGGCTCATGTGCACTTTAACTGAATTACCTAAATTTAGTACTAATTTAGTTGACGTCACCAGTGACATGAAATGTCACATGCCCACGGTCCTCGGATCCTGGGGAGAGGTTGACTTGACTAGGTGAAGCGTACATTTGTACGAATCATTGGTTTTATTTTCAAATAATTGTAGTTTAACTTTCAGCCCCCCTGATTTCGCTGTGACAGTTGGCCTTGTGGTTGCAGTAATTATTTTAGCTAGGGTGACATTAAATGTATCTAAATCGTCAACACTGACGTTGGGAATGACTATCCTATACTAGTAATACATTAAATGTATCTAAATCGTCAACACTAACGTTGGGAATGACTATCCTATACTAGTAATACATTAAATGTATCTAAATCGTCAACACTGACGTTGGGAATGACTATCCTATACTAGTAATACATTAAATGTATCTAAATCGTCAACACTGACGTTGGGAATGACTATCCTATACTAGTAATACATTAAATGTATCTAAATCGTCAACACTGACGTTGGGAATGACTATCCTATACTAGTGATACATTAAATGTGTCTAAGTCGTCAACACTAACGTTGGGAATGACTATCCTATACTAGTGATACATTAAATGTATCTAAATCGTCAACACTAACGTTGGGAATGACTATCCTATACTAGTGATACATTAAATGTATCTAAATCGTCAACACTGACGTTGGGAATGACTATCCTATACTAGTGATACATTAAATGTATCTAAATCGTCAACACTGACGTTGGGAATGACTATCCTATACTAGTAATACATTAAGACAGATTTCTTTTGAACTTCGAGCATTTTCAGCGGTCAGCGGCCTAAAATCCCGAAGTGCATTGCGCGCCCAAATCCTTCGAGTCCGCCATGTGGAAGCTTGGCGTTTGTATAGACGTTGATGCGTAGTTTTGCCAGTTTAGGCTTGCATTCTCCAGGAAAAAAGGCAAAACAGGGACCTGGGTACATTGTCTAGAGAGAAAGGTTAGAGAAATGTGTGTAAATCTGATCAAACTACTGATTTATTGTGTTTCTTTAGGCTCGTGACATGCTTTGGTTGCAATGTTATGTATGACATCACAAAAGTTGTGTTTTCTCACATCTTGTCTGTCGAGTACAGTAAGTAATTCGTTGTAACACATAAGAAATAAATGTTTTCGTTCAAAAACTTACGAAAATTGTGCGTATATTCTTTTGTTCTGTTCGAAGTTCAGCTTCAAATTTGTATTTTCCTGCGAATCCCGACCTTGCCAAATGCCATGTTTATAAATTATTTTCACTTCGCTGTCCAACACGGATTCGTCGATCCATGCACACTCCAGCGCGGGCCGCGAGCGCATACATGTATGCAGTCGAAATCTTGACGCGGACGCAATTATTTTCCCGCTCATTTTAAGGTACTTAGGTTTCCCTTTAAATCTCAAAAAAAAGTTTTTGAAACATTTGAGTTTATATGCATGATCGCCGGTTTGAATGTTTACTAAGTGCCGACTTATGTACTGCCGAGAATTTTTTTTAAAGTTCTTTATCACATTTCACTCGAGTATATAACGTGTTTTTTTTTAGATGTGCATACAATTACAAGTGATAATTATTTTGAATAGGAGAGAGGTCTACAGAGCAATTTTTGTTTGGTAAACAAATTTCAGTACATAGTTTTAAAATAGCCAAGGAAAGTTGCAACACGTACAACTATGAATGACAACAAAATTATTCATTGTTCCAAGTGTGACAAAATCGTCAGTTGGACGGATTCTCGACCAGGTGTAATGCGGGTATCAGCGGCCATCCCGCGGGGGCGGCCCCCAGGCACCCAGGGGCATTTGTCACAGCAGCCATGACAAATACATGCTAAAACCCCTCGGGTGGGGCAGAAAATTGTGACAAAAACCCCACCCCTGGGGCAACCTGGGTAACATATTATAAGTATTAGAAGCTAAACGTTTTAGAAGTGTCAAAAATCTTAATAGTTTTATACAAATATTATCCTTTATTTCTTTGTTCTGTCTTCCGACATTGGATGGCTTAATTTAATCTCTTAATTTGAATGATAATGATATGACTTACCTCAAGGACAAAGAAATTGAAGAACGTCGATCGATCGAGCGCTGAACGTTGAGACAGCAGATTACGTACAAACCCCGTGGGTATGTCCCCGGGGTATTTTGACGAAAACGCAAAAGCGCTCTAATGCCCCGTGTGTGGGGCATGTTTTTGCTACAAATCCCCTGCTAAGCCCCTGGGTTGCCCGTGGGTTGCCTCCTCGGGATGGCCGCTGATACCCGCATAATAAGCCGGTATATGCTACTCCTGTAGAAACAGCTCCAAAGAGCAGTGTTGTCTTTCAAGCTGCAAAACCTCCAAAAGAAAGGCGAAGTTACAGGCCCTTCCAGCCAGGTATTATCAGCTCACAGAAAATGAATCATCTTCCCTTCAGCAAAAAATGAATTTAGGTGATGGTGGGCTTTGTTGCAAGTCATGCTATGTGAAAATACATAAAGCTTGCCAGAATTTACATGTAGGATCGATGGATACCTCAGTTGAACAACCTAGTGCTGGTAGTACCTTCATATGCCATGCTACATTTTGTACACCACATGGTAGACCACAGACATCATCAGAGAGAAGCAAACGAAACATGCGTGCTGAAGGAAAACTGCATATCACCTAACAAATGAGGAATTGAAGAGAAAACTAGAAAAGATTGCTGGTGAGGATTTTGCCAAACTTTTGAAGGACACAATGAAATCAAAGCCATTCAGTGCTGATAAGGAAAACAAGGTAAATGGCATTTTGCTTTTTTAAAGGGGCACTATCATTATTATAGAACCTTCCAGTTTCTTTTAAACAAAATTATTTCTTAAATGCCCCACCCTAGGGACCGATAGGATGTCAAATTGTTAAAGGAATGAGGCATAACATCTGCCAATAATCTCCTGGCTTGTCAAAGATCAGCCAAATGCAGCACTACATATATATATATTAATATTTTTTTTTTGGGGGGGGGGGGATCATGTGAAAGTTATAGTACTGATGATAGTATTTTGGGTGTGGTCAAAGAACAACAATTACATGTAGTACAAATAACAATGCATTATGATTTTACAATGATTTTATTTCATGTTTTATTTGGGTACAAACCTTTGGTTTTATTTCCTAATTAGTAGTCTGTTTCATTTTCATTGGCAGGCTGTAAACGAGAACATAACTGCTGGTCTGGCCTTAATCTACTCTCGTGAAAAAACAGGCAATAGGCAAACCGTAATTTTGAGTACTGTTGCTCTACATCTTTCAAATAAGGAACTGACTATGAAATTACAAAAGCACGAATGCATGCTTCAGTTTATGGACCTGGAATGGAAATGCCTGTGAAGCGTCGTACTTCCACATCGTCTAGCCCCAGAAACAATTGCTTTTGCCATGGGATTTATTCACCATCCTGACAGCATTGAGTATTCCTCGTACAAATCTGTGTCTTGTGAGAGAAAGAAAGTCTTGGATTAGTGAACTTTTAGGAGGGGGAGATCAACCAGTACTGTGGCTGAAGCATAACAAAAAAAGCACTTTATGTCAGATACAAGAAGGAGTGTGAAGATTCAGAAGTAAAACCAATAAGTGAAAGCACATTTTATAGTGGTCTCTCTGCTGGTAACTTTAAAATTATGATAGAAAAGGCAGGCCTGTGCAATATCTGCACAGAACTGGGGGCAGAAAACTTCCATAAACTTAATAATATGAATGCACAGGAACAAAATGTAGCATGCACTTGTCATCGGCTTCCCGGGGGGGGGGGGGGGTAAAAACTAATGAAAGGAGCAGCCAACTCTAGTTTGATAGACGGCCTATTTTATGCACAAAACGCACAGGTTTAATGCACAATGACATAACCTTTTCAACACCTTCAAAGGGATCAATTTGCGATGTGCCTCATATATACAGCTAGCCCACAATTAAAATATTCCCATGAAAAATGCTGCAAACAAAGCCCCCACATTTTACCCTACCCCAAGGACACGGATTTGTTGCAAAGTCCCTACAAAGTCCCCAATTCCCCCACCTACAGCCTGGGGTCTTTTCCCCCCTCCCCTGGGGATGCCGATGACAATTACATAACATGTAGATTGGCTTATAATTCTATAAATAGCAAACATAAAAAGGTGCTTTGAACTATTTCTTGGTTCTGAGAAAAGGCCTACCTGCTAAGTGTAATAAAAGAACACATGTTCAGTTGTGGTGCCAAACAACTTAAAATATTATTTGTACTATACTATTATTTTTATTACAATGCTCACTCGATGGAACATGATTCATTTAAATTTAATGTGAGGTATTTACTTAACAATTAGACTATGAGCTCCTCGTCAACTATCAGCCAGAGAAACTTTGATTGCAGGATTGCCATTGGTGATAGAACTCTAGTTGGTTTCTACTAAAAGTAATTATTACACAAGTAAATGCATAGACAAGGCCATAGATCACATTACATACAGTATTGTATGTACTCTTTCAAAATTAGCAGCTAGCTTATTGAGCCAGGGTGTTTTCAGATCTGATAAAAATGTGCTGCTAGATTTTGGAATGGCTCCAAAAACGTTGTTGTATATATACACGTATAGAGTCATGTAATTCAGTTATTTTGGCGATACGACCTATTTTCGGCCGAGAAAATCGAAGCAAAAGTATATGTTAAGTGAGGCCTGTACCTAAATCAGATTTAGAAAATTCATTTATTTTGTTTTCCCTCATTAATTATTAATGATTGTTGAAGTTGACGATTCTGCAGAAAAGCCTAAAACCCAGTACACGTTCCAATATTATACACTCATCTGTATTTTTTTTAGGTAACTCAGTGTATCCCGCAGCAAGCATTAGAGTACAGTGTTCGACACGTTCTAGAACTTAACGAAATAATTTCCATGAAATCTACCGAGTGAGTCCAAGGTATTTTCAAATTGCTGTTTGCGGCGCAAACTGGAATAGATTATATTTAATTTGGAAATAGTTACAACGACCAACGCTATAAGTGACAATAAAAATGTTTGAGTAACCATCTTGTTTACCGAAAGAAAAATGACATCAACGTTAGAGACATCGAACTATGTCAAGGTTAAGATTTCAGCGCGCAGCACACTGCATAAGTAATTGTTGAACCAAACTTAGCAAAAGCACAACTGATAGCCATAAGTTACAAGATTTGTAAATAATAACAGGGACATTTCTACTTACTATCCATTTTTTCTGTAAATTATTTTCTGCCGTTGAACGTCCCGCTTGACTGAGCTGTGTCTGGAAGGTCGAGCTTCAACTCGGTCAACATGACCCGTATCACATTAACGAAGTGGCAAGTCTGCGGTGCAAATTTATAAAACCTTTTAACATTACAGGTCAAATAAGTAGTAGTTACAGACACGAAAATTCAGATATTTTAAGTGGAACCAATCTGCTAAAATGTCAGAAACTTCGCTTTTACGCTTAGTAACGTTCAGCTTAGTAGACGAACGGCAAAATTGATTTGTTTACATAACTGCTGCTGTGATTTCCTAAATCTTAGAATCACAAATAAAATCGTTTACTAAACGAAAGTTATTTTTATAGTGAACAAAGGGACAAGATACAAGCTTTTTTTTTTAACAGTTAGCAAATTCTATCTGGCAGGTCTGAGGTGCACATGTTAAGGTCAAGAGGGATTGAATCTGTTCGTGTACATATAATTTGTGCTACGATCGACGATGATCCTTCACAGCTTCAATCGATGTAAAACGCTTTTTTGGTAGCATAAAGACATAAAATACCAAAAGTGTTTACAAATTAACTTACCTTTCGAAAAAACTCCCAAAACTTGCTCTTCAGAAACATCACACTAAAGTGTGGCGTTATTGTCAAAATGGCGGGAATACACACTCCTCCCGGTTGCAGCAGTTTGTTCTCTATGCCAAGATTTCCCGTTTAGAAAACCATGCAGGTTCAATCTCCAAACATCAATCTTCACCAAAGACCGCAATAGAAAGAGATATCAGGCAATGTGTCAGTAGTAGAGGGCACCTTTCTCTGCTGTTTTTCAGAACAGCCGCCATCTTGACTGGTGAACAAATTTCGTCAACAACAACATACACAGTTAAAGAAATTATGGTATTTTTTGCCGCACGATGCTCGAAGTTCAAAAAAAATCTGTCTTAAATGTATCTAAATCGTCAACACTAACGTTGGGAATGACTATCCTATACTAGTGATACATTAAATGTATCTAAATCGTCAACACTAACGTTGGGAATGACTATCCTATACTAGTAATACATTAAATGTATCTAAATCGTCAACACTAACGTTGGGAATGACTATCCTATACTAGTGATACATTAAATGTATCTAAATCGTCAACACTAACGTTGGGAATGACTATCCTATACTAGTGATACATTAAATGTATCTAAATCGTCAACACTAACGTTGGAAATGACTATCCTATACTAGTAATACATTAAATGTATCTAAATCGTCAACACTGACGTTGGGAATGACTATCCTATACTAGTGATACATTAAATGTATCTAAATCGTCAACACTAACGTTGGGAATGACTATCCTATACTAGTGATACATTAAATGTATCTAAATCGTCAACACTAACGTTGGGAATGACTATCCTATACTAGTGATACATTAAATGTATCTAAATCGTCAACACTAACGTTGGGAATGACTATCCTATACTAGTGATACATTAAATGTATCTAAATCGTCAACACTAACGTTGGGAATGACTATCCTATACTAGTGATACATTAAATGTATCTAAATCGTCAACACTAACGTTGGGAATGACTATCCTATACTAGTGATACATTAAATGTATCTAAATCGTCAACACTAACGTTGGGAATGACTATCCTATACTAGTGATACATTAAATGTATCTAAATCGTCAACACTAACGTTGGGAATGACTATCCTATACTAGTGATACATTAAATGTATCTAAATCGTCAACACTAACGTTGGGAATGACTATCCTATACTAGTGATACATTAAATGTATCTAAATCGTCAACACTAACGTTGGGAATGACTATCCTATACTAGTGATACATTAAATGTATCTAAATCGTCAACACTAACGTTGGGAATGACTATCCTATACTAGTGATACATTAAATGTATCTAAATCGTCAACACTAACGTTGGGAATGACTATCCTATACTAGTGATACATTAAATGTATCTAAATCGTCAACACTAACGTTGGGAATGACTATCCTATACTAGTGATACATTAAATGTATCTAAATCGTCAACACTAACGTTGGGAATGACTATCCTATACTAGTGATACATTAAATGTATCTAAATCGTCAACACTAACGTTGGGAATGACTATCCTATACTAGTGATACATTAAATGTATCTAAATCGTCAACACTAACGTTGGGAATGACTATCCTATACTAGTGATACATTAAATGTATCTAAATCGTCAACACTAACGTTGGGAATGACTATCCTATACTAGTAATACATTAAATGTATCTAAATCGTCAACACTAACGTTGGGAATGACTATCCTATACTTGTAATACATTAAATGTATCTAAATCGTCAACACTAACGTTGGGAATGACTATCCTATACTAGTAATACATTAAATGTATCTAAATCGTCAACACTAACGTTGGGAATGACTATCCTATACTTGTAATACATTAAATGCTGAAGCGTCACACCCATTTTCACCAGATACTCAATCGAAAACTGCTCTATCCATTTTCTTTAGGTTTGGAATCTAGAAACCTTCACTTGTCTCCAAACCCTACTCCGTCATCAGGGTAGCGTGTCGACCCTGGCGCTCTCAAAGGGTAGGATATTCTCTGGTGCTGTTGACAGTACTGTTAAGGTGAGTCCTCTCTGATGGCAGAGTACCCGATGACGTTTGTCTTATTTCTTCCCTGCTTTATGGCCCAAGGGTGAAGCGCACGCGCCACAAAAGAGGAGGGGGAAAACAAGCACCCATAACTTGCGGTATGGACCGAGCAAACGAGTCTAATAAGATGTTTTATTATTATATGGCTCAGTAGTTTACAAACAGGCTGTTCGTCAATTTGTTGATCCATACATATGGACCGCAAACTGACCAATCAGCTCATGAAGACTGTTACATAGCCATAATTTTGTAATAAATGCCCCTTATTGTTTTGCTTATGTGGAAAAGTCCAGAAAGTGTATCCCTTATATAGTCGTCCCTTGTAGTGCAGAATGTACAATTTAAATCTTTTCTCATTTCATGACAATCGTCAAATGCATTATGCAGTTCAGTTCAGTCAGTGCCCTTATAAGCAGCTTTGAACCAGGCCTAAGCCTCACGTGTTTACAGATCCTTGTGTATCATGCTGCTGTACTTATGCTTGTGTTGCAGCTGTCAACCAGGCTAAGCCTCACGTGTTTACAGATCCTTGTGTATCATGCTGCTGTACTTATGCTTGTGTTGCAGCTGTCAACCAGGCCTAAGCCTCACGTGTTTACAGATCCTTGTGTATCATGCTGCTGTACTTATGCTTGTGTTGCAGCTGTCAACCAGGCTAAGCCTCGCGTGTTTACAGATTCTTGTGTATCATGCTGCTGTACTTATGCTTGTGTTGCAGCTGTGAACCAGGCCTAAGCCTCACGTGTTTACAGATCCTTGTGTATCATGCTGCTGTACTTATGCTTGTATTGCAGTTGTCAACATTTTCATGCGATAATTTTTGAAGTTTTAATTTATATTTGATCAAATTAATTATTAGTTATACCATGGCATGAGGGGTATTAGTGATTTAAATTGCCCGGCCTCGGGACTTACAAATCTTCCCATGGTATAAGTTTGTTATACCATGATCGCCGAGGAACGGAACAAATCTCTAAAGACGTCGCAGTTGAGTTGCTTTAAAAACACGTTTTGTTTAATGCTTGACTGAACGCCATTGATTGAACGACCCTGGCTTCCCTTGGGGACAAGCGTGTTGTTTTTGAGAAGAATAACATTAAAATCCAATGTAATTATGCGGTTGACTAAATATTCAAAGAGCATGCACGTTTATGGTTTTAAGTATCCCACATGGAAGAAGCGGGCTTGAGAAATGAAGAGAATAATGCGCAGATTGAAATAGCACATCCCACATGGATTACGTTGACGGGTAGAGTGAAGACAGGTCAGTTTGGATTCAGTAGTTTTCACCCGGGAGCGCAAGGCTAGTCGTACCAGAGGGGAGTGGATGCTTTTGATCCTGTCACTTCCAGCCTGCATTCTCTTCTAATTTTGCCTCATTACGCATCCAGGGGAAATTTCGAAGTATGCATTGCCGGGAAATTTCGAGACAATGCATATTTCTAAATATCCCTCTCATCAGGGCAAATTAGTGGTTTAAATGTGCCTCGGAGAACAAAAGAATCCGAGGCTACCATGGTATAGATGGTTTGCACTCAATCCCCAGAGATTCTAATGACAAAGGGCATGGCGGCCATGTTGGTGTACAGAACAAAAGAAGCTAACGAAGAATCTATTGTTAACTGTACACCAACATGGCGGTTATGACGTCACGTGCAAAGGGTCCATTTCTAGGATTTAATTTCGAAGAATATTGTACGTGGGAAACGTTCTCAAATTTGTGATTGAAAGATCTTTTGTTTTCTCCCTTTCTGATTGGCTGGACGGTAGTTGCTTTGAGTTTTCACAGCAAAAATGGCCAAGAGCATAACAAATACTTTATTTTCTGGGTGTAGTTTCGATTGTGGACATCTCATACAGCACTTGAGTCATATTCAAGCAAATCGTATGTGGGGATATGCCCATTGCCGCAAGCCTATTGTTTTTAGCCCTAGTTCTTACGCGGACCATTACTTAATAGTTACTCGAAACTCAGTTTGTGTCGAGCTTCGTCCTCGGACAGATGACATCCGCAGACAAATATCGGAATATTTCAACGCTACATGTAGATCATTGTTTATATAACTTCCAAATGTCATTGCCTTTCCAGGTTTGGCAATAATCGATCCCGGCAATGATGAAATTGTGTTGCTAACCTAAGGTAACTTCCCTAATGAACGTCGCAGTCAAGTCGTGTTCAAGTAAGAGCAAATCCTCATCATCTACTTGTTAATCGACACCATCACTCAGGCAAGAGTAAAACGAAGGTCGTCAATACGAGAGTTGAAAGGGCAACGGGCAACTAACCCCGCTAATACAGAAGGCACTATCTGCGGAAGGATTTTGTTTACGGAAGGTCTCTACGTTTGAAGGCCCTTATTTCTTACGGCCTTCAGACAATGGCAACCTGTGTCTACTTTCTGGAAGAGGACCCATACGTGTGGAGGACCCTAACATGTGGAGGACCCTAACATGTGGAGGACCCTAACATGTGGAGGACCCTAACATGTGGAGGACCCTAACATGTGGAGGACCCTAACATGTGGAGGACCCTAACATGTGGAGGACCCTAACATGTGGAGGACCCTAACATGTGGAGGACCCTAACATGTGGAGGACCGTTACGTGTAGAAGACCCTTGCTTACATGTATATGTAGCCTTCTGTATTATAACAGGAACCCATGTATTTATGGCCCTTGTATACTTAGGGTACGCTCCATTTGTAATATCTGATTTGTTCCAATGGCCAGTTCCTGAAAGGAACCCGACAACTCTTAGATCAGTTTCCAAGAATTTGCGTGTTTCACTTGATAACCCAGCTCCAGTATGAACTTTTGGGAAGTCCAGGTGAAGCGTTTCGTATCTTGACAGGAAGACATCACGCATTTATAAAAATCTGGATTTGAGGTGGAATGGGTTTTTTCGACAAAGAATGCCGTACAAAAGCAATGTTTATTGCCTGCTAGACTGCACATGGACAGAGTACAGGACACAAGCGCACGGGACGTCCGATGTTACAATATTACTGTCCAATTACATTGGTAGTAATAAGATGGGTACGATTGCCGGTATACAAACGTTACTGGTTTACTTACAAACTGTACTACTGTCATTAGGGATTTGTTAGCGCTTCATCGAGGGCGACTGTATATAGTTCTTGTATAGATTATACAGTATGTTTATTAACTGCAAAGGGCATAATACTTATCGTCTTATGTACTGGAGGAGCCCGGCTGGGACGAGGCTCCAATCTGAATGCGTGTTCAATATAAGTGTACCAAGGCGTATTCAATATAAGTGTACCAAGGCGTATTCAATATAAGTGTACCAAGGATGTATTTAATATAAGTGTACCGAGGTCGTATTCAATATAAATGTACCTGGTATTAGGCGATTTAACAATGATATCACGAACCTAGTTGGTACATGAGCTCATAGCCAACGAAGCACCGAGTTTGTTATATAAGCTCCGATACTTGTTTATTACCCTCACACCCACTGGATATAAGCCATCAAAAACATAATAGACTCAAACTTCTAGTAGCAGGATATGAGCTGATAGCCTAGTAGTAGGGAACCAATCAGAAACCTCGATATCTGGTAGCCTAATAGTGAGGAACCAATCAGAAAGCTCGATACATACACACTATTTATCCTCGAATTACAGAGTAGCTGAAATAAGTTAATATCTTCGCGATAGCTGATAGAACGTTAGCTGATAGCCCAGTAGTAAGGAACCAATTAGAAAGCTCGATATATGATAGCCTAATAGTGGGGAACCAATCGGATAGCTCACATCCAGTGTGTGTGTGAAGTATAAAAATATATCATGGTTAAATGCTACTAACCTTGTTTGTCGCCAGTGAAAAATACGAAAATCCCAGGCTAGAACTGGCATGTCAGCACAGCAAATTAAGCCGTTTCAAGGTCCGTCTCAAATGTGCGAGATATGTTTTCAAACTTACTGAACATCTCTTATTTTTCGAGTCATTAGCATATTCCTTATATGACGTCGTCCCCCCAAGAAGTTATATAGGAAATCTGGATAGAGAAATGGGCCCTTTGCAGGAATGCAATCACGTAACTGTGCTGCATGCATGGCGAAACAATCGGACTTCATTTATTTAAAAAAAGCACTTGTACCTGTTTGTAAATGCTATTTCCACCTCCAATTGATTGTCGATCCTTCTAAATCAGCGTTTTTAAAGATTTTGATTTGATTTGAGACATTTGGATCAGAGCCTGATCACAGGAGTACAAACAATAGGACTCAAGGTCCCTTCTAGGCCTGCCTCCATCAGGGGACCTACGATTTTACGTCCTTATCCGAGAAGACGTGAAGGTCGTGTCTGCGAGGGGAGGCTACAGGTTTTGATAATGACTTGTTTTGGACGAGGGAATGTCAAACAGCCTTATTATGTTCAGTGAAATTTTTTTTCTGGTCAGGGAAAAGTCGGATTTTTTTTTTCTCTGATGGGCGGCAACCATGTTAAAACTGTCAGCAATAGGACATTTTCATTATGGCGTCATTTTACAACTACCAGAATCCTTTGAGAATTCTCATTCAGATTTTTAAACTCCTTTGAGAATTCCAAGACAATGGTCCAAATTAAAGGAACAAAAGAATCCGCGCAAAGAGTTCTGGTAGTTGTAGTATGTGACGCCATTATGGAAACGTCCTACTGAATCATGTAGTGTTCAGTACTTGGTAGCAAATAAATTATGAAGTGAAGCAGTATCAAGATCATAGTGTTGCAATGCTCTGGACAATATAGTAAACAGAATAAACTCTCATAATATATCCTGCCAATAAAACATCGACTATTCTTATAGTTGTATCTGTATTGAAACAAGTAAGGGTTTATTATTGGCTAGATGCTTGTGGAAGGCTGATAAATGGCTTATACTATTTTTCACAATCGGGAGGCGCTCATTGTACGCAAGTCTCTTCATAAGTCATTAGGAAGCATTGTTTGCCTGGTAAATTGTTGCATAAAATTACCGTTCACAAGGGTTATCAGGTTTTCGTGATTCTTTCAACGAACGTAGCTGATAGCGTAGTGGACAGGACTACAAACCTAGGGAGTTAAAGTGCCTATAAGCGCTAGCCAGTTATCTTTGTCAAACTGGAACAAAATGACCGACATAAGAAAATAATAATTGTAGTCTGCCAATTTCGTTTATTAAGGAATGAAATTTCAATGACGTCATTTAAGGGTAACCTTTGCACTGTTTTTACGTCTGCTTCATTTAATAACATATTCTCCAGGATTGTAAGCGCCTGAAAAAAGAAACTATAAATGAAGAAGTCCAATGTTATAACTCGATTCACTTTCAACTCATTTGCGTAACGTCCCTTAAATGAAGTCATTTCATAGATTTGTAATGCTTTTTATAGCAATTCTACGACCATAAATCGCCCAAAAACGGTTGATCAAGATTTATAAAGTGTACTGCGCCCAATTAAATGGTTTCTGTCTAGGGCTTGTAGGCACTTTAAAGCGATCGACGGTTCGACACATGCCAGTTATTTTCCGATCTTCTCCTTTACTTCTCTGTACGTTACTAGGAAAAGTGGAGGAATAAGTTTCAAAATTCCTTCAGAACCATGTGAAAAAGCCCCAAGAGGGGGAGTAGGGCGTCCGAAAGATTTATGGAAGGTAGGGGTAATCAGCGAGTAGTTTTGTTATTTACACGAGTCGATCCAATGCACCTTATTCACATCGTGCCCGCGCGGAAAGAAGTATGGAGTGAGGCCAGTTGTCTCGAAGGTTACAATAATGGATCTGTCGGACATTTCTTATTTTCTTAGTTGACGTGTTTTGTGTCAAGGAAATTTACTTTATTTTTATTGACTAGAATTTTCTCTTCCTGGGACAACTGGCCTCGCTTTTATGCCTTTATGAATAAGGTCAGTTGGTGTGAAATTGAGGCCTTTTGCAGGCCGAACAGGCGGCGCTATGAGGAGAGCCCCTAAAAAGTACGTCTTGCGAGCGAAGTGAGTTCGTTCCGATGCTTCCAATGAAGAACTCGTGGATACAATATTTATTGGTTGATGCCTAGTGTTCCCCTGCATGTGCCTAGTTTTCCACTGTTCCCCTGCATGTGCCTAGTGTTCCACTGTTCCCCTGCATGTGCCTAGTGTTCCACTGTTCTCCTGCATGTGCCTAGTGTTCCACTGTTGCCCTGCATGGGCCTAGTGTTCCACTGTTCCCCTGCATGGGCCTAGTGTTCCACTGTTCCCCTGCATGTGCCTAGTGTTCCACTGTTCCCCTGCATGTGCCTAGTGTTCCACTGTTCTCCTGCATGTGCCTAGTGTTCCACTGTTGCCCTGCATGGGCCTAGTGTTCCACTGTTCCCCTGCATGGGCCTAGTGTTCCACTGTTCCCCTGCATGTGCCTAGTGTTCCACTGTTCCCCTGCATGTGCCTAGTGTTCCACTGTTCCCCTGCATGTGCCTAGTGTTCCACTGTTCCCCTGCATGTGCCTAGTGTTCCACTGTTCCCCTGCATGTGCCTAGTGTTCCACTGTTCCCCTGCATGTGCCTAGTGTTCCACTGTTCCCCTGCATGTGCCTAGTGCTCCACTGTTCCCCTGCATGTGCCTAGTGTTCCACTGTTCCCCTGCATGTGCCTAGTGCTCCACTGTTCCCCTGCATGTGCCTAGTGCTCCACTGTTCCCCTGCATGTGCCTAGTGTTCCACTTTTCCCCTGCATGTGCCTAGTGTTCCACTGTTCCCCTGCATGTGCCTAGTGTTCCACTGTTCCCCTGCATGTGCCTAGTGTTCCACTGTTCCCCTGCATGTGCCTAGTGTTCCACTGTTGCCCTGCATGTGCCTAGTGTTCCACTGTTGCCCTGCATGTGCCTAGTGTTCCACTGTTGCCCTGCATGTGCCTAGTGTTCCACTGTTCCCCTGCATGTGCCTAGTGTTCCACTGTTCCCCTGCATGTGCCTAGTGTTCCACTTTTCCCCTGCATGTGCCTATTATTCCTCTGTGCGGCGTACACGGACCATAAACCCATTTATACTTTAGCAAGAGTGCAATGCGTGCGTTATGTGGTTCCAGAAAATATCCATAACCCTGGTGTTCCGTTCTAAGGTTAAAGGAGTAGTGTCACGATGAGGGACATGCCTGTTTGTTTCGGGCCGGAACAAAATTATTTTCAGTAGTTTTCATATAAACTGACGACCCTAGCACAGATGAAATTAAAGTAAATGTGCAAAAATGGTTAACAAATTGCGTAGATATAGTCTTCAAGGTAAATACAGCATATCCATGCAATCAAACACTAAGGGAAGGGACTGCTGAAAGCCAATCAACAGTCACCAATCGAAATTGTTGCAGACATGCGCAAAACCATGACACGGCGCCTTTAAGCGCAGTATGCAGTTTCGGATAATGTCTCGGTTTTGCACTCGAAAAAAAATCGCACAATTTTTTTAGCAAACCCAGCAAGACAAGATATTGTTTAGGCCATCAGCAATATTCAGATGAACCGGAACCCGGGAATTACTTATCGTTTATATGTTAATGTTCAACTTGGGGTCATGCGCGATTATATTACTAGTTTCTCCACATGACAAACACGGAATGGTTTGATAAGGTTTTAGAAGTTGTATATGGAGAACCTTGTGAATCGAATAATTCTCTTCGGTTATAGTCACCAAAGTACAGGCTCATGAGTCTGTCGACAGATCAAATACAATCGTCGTATGATTTACGAGTTCCCCATGTTCATTTAATGGTTTTAATTCCCGACGATCCCGCTATAGTTCGTAGATAGTCGCCCATAATCACTGTTTATACCCTGCGATCAAGGTATCCGTTTAAAGAGCCTATCGAAGAAATGAATCGAATCAGGGGAATTCAGTGTAACTTTCCAGCTTGTTAGTTGACCCAATCATATCCGGTTTCAACATTCTGCATTAGTACGGCGAAGCTCGCCAACAGCCCTAAAATTCGCCGCCTAATAAACTGTCTTAAAAGTCCCCAAATTGTGAAATAAAAATTCACCCAAACAACTTCATTAAGTATCAATATTTTAATTGTGAAGATTTTTTCTGCCGGTACAGAGCGAAAATCATCCTCGGATACTCGGGGGCAGTGAGCGGGCGACGGGCAAAAATGAGCAAATTATATCAAACTCAATATAGGTTAATTAATAGATGTAATTACTCGGGCCAGGCCTTTAGCCGGCACGAGTCTTAAATCACAAGTGTTTGTTATTACTCGGGCTACCTGTGGCAGCACCGAGTCTAAATTGCAGGCCGTAATTTTATTATATTTTTTGTTTCATGCAGCAAAATTTCTGCGCATGCGTTCAAGTTCACCACCAATCATATTGCACTGTGCTTGTCACGTAACAATCGCCAGGTTAATTTATTTACATAATTTAATACAGTAAAATCAAGATGGTGGACCGCGAGGAAATTTCTCTCAAATTTGGAGTCCCATCTCTCAAATGTAAGCAGTTTATGTTTTATTTAACTTCACTCATGCGAAAGCCTTCCAACAGGCTCAGGATATTTCAACTGGCGCTCTTGTTTGAGGTACGTTTCGTAGGTTTTATGCCACATTTCATTTTACTCTCGGGCATAATACATATCAGCGCAAACACCGTGATCGGTAGGCCAACACTAAAATAATTTTGACGTCGTTTTTGGCTGTTTACCGATCTCGTACGATCTCTGTGTGTACCGCATTATACAGGTATACTGATTTATAGCTGATTTATAGCGAAATATAGCGATTTACTAGCAAATACATATACTGTGGTTGAGCAGTTATGGGTTACTATCCTCTATCGAAGTATGAAGACATCTGAACTCCTGAACTGTGAGAGCAACACTGTCGCTCGCCAGCACAGAATAATTTATGATGACCCAAGCAATATTCAACTCTCAAGGTAAACAAACAAGAAACCTCTCACGGCCGAGGTTTTGGTTCGAGAAATTAAAGGCTTCCAACAATTCCCGTTATAGTTCTTTAATATAATGAGCAGACTGAAGTTTTGGGAATGTGGGTAAAGCTTTTAATTAGAGATAACCAACAGGCATTTCAGTTAATAATCTTTAATCCAACAACTACCTAGCCTGATTTCCAGACGGTACGAGGTCGTCCGCTCACTTCCTCCCCCTCCCCGTCTGATCTGATGGACTTCATAGATTTTCATGTTCCTGACGTCAAAATTTGAACCAATCAGAGCGAACTTTACACTTTTGGCAAAGTCTGGAATTTAAGGAATGTGCTCGCATATTTTTCTAAATGGCGTTGGGGAAGGATTTGAGCAGTGTGTCGACCGAAGTTGTAAAGTTTTCAGGATTTCGAAGCTATATTCAGAGCAGAAGAAAGGATTGGAAGCGTTCATTCATCGAAACGAAGTGTTTGTGAATCTACGTACGGGCTTTGGTAAATCATTAATCTTCCTCCGCTTACAAATCTCATGCATTCGATCTGAAACATTCTCCTAGGTTTTTGGCTTTTAGAAGACCAAATCTTTCATAGAATATTATGATTTTTCTGCATGAGTGAACACACATACTAAGTATGTTATGGAAAAAGTTTCATGGCACTTGGGTGAATATTTTTGTTTTCAGAATTATGAACACACTCCGTAAGCTCATGTACGGCAATGGCAACTAAACTTTGCACAAAAAAAGTCCGGTTAAAACAATCTCTGATACCAAACAAACTACACTAAGACAACTTTAGGGTCTCGTGTGACTAATCGGCATACATATCAAGCTTCAAAACGTTTTAAAAATAAAAGTAAATGAGTAAAAGTTCTAAGATCACAGTCAAACTTTACGGCATCACTCACAGGAATCGAGGCTGGTATTTCTTGTATGCATTCTCATACACTGTCCTGCAAATACTGCACTCAAACTTCAGTTTAAAAAGTTCCTGCTCTCCAAAGAACCACAGCAGCAGGATACCATTCTGAGAAATCGACAGAAGTTTGAAGCTGTAGAATGTTTTTCCAGTGCATGAAAGCTGATAGATACAACTAGTAAAAGCCGCCACTGTACAACTGTTCTACACTTCACGCTTCAATTCTTACGCGTGTTCGTATTGGTTTATTGCAAAAACAAAGGTTGATGACGTCAGGAACATGAAAGTCTATGAAGTCCATCAGACGGAGGGGGAGGAAGTGAGCGGACGACCTCGTAACGTCTGAAAATCAGGCTAACAACTACCACTCCTAAAGACTGCTAAGTTCAGCTAATAATTCTTCCCTTTGGTTAATATTACTAAGAGGATTTCAAATGAAAGTGTATTTCATCTTCAATCTCATGTGGCCCGAGTGAAAGCCCAGATGGGCTCTTGTTTTATATTTGTCGCGAGTTTACTCAACACGTGACAGGCTCAACCAATCAGATTCGATATCGCTCGGGACAAACATGCGGGACAGGTCTCTCTGAAAAATCCAAGATGGCGGCTACTATTACTAAGGAAGATGCAAAGCTGGCTTATGCCTTGTTATGGCAAATCACCTAGTTTTGGGCCATTTTTGCTGAAACCAAAGGCTTATTCGTCTGAAATACCAAGATGTTCAATTTTTCAAGTGCCGACATGAATTTTACGGGCCGTTTGCATGGAAAATTCGGGTAACTCAATCTTGATGACAGCGAGTTGTGAGTGACACTCAGTGAAAGAACCATTCTGCGAGGTTCTTACACCTAAGTAGGGCCGAAAATTCTCACATTTACGAAAGTAGGATGGCGACTGGGTCCAAAAAAATGTAACCCTCTGACATTTGTTAGTATTAAAACAAACTTCTAATACCGGGTTGCAGTGTTGATATTTATTATTTCCTCTTAAAGTATAAATAGCTTCTAATAGACTAGAAAATGGGCTCCAGAATTTGGCCCAATTTATCAGTTCTTCCGGTTAGGAATACGGATCCAGGAATACTTTTAAACATTCGGGCAGATCTTTTACAACTGCAAATTAATTATTTGGTGCCGTGTGAAGACAGATGACTCCAATACCGGTAATCCAAAAACCGAGTTGAAATCGCATGTTTATTTCTGAAATACGAGACATCAATTGGACTCAGTCTATTATTTATTAGAGAACTAATAATTTACTCTAAATTTCAAAGTTACATGTCTCGGATGTATTTATAATTTCATTACAATTGGATTAATTTTATCTGAACTAAGTTTGGGCCCATAACATAAAGATGGTAGCATCCAGTTTGCTTAAACTGCATTCCAGTAAGCTCAGTGGTTAAGTGACAGTCTGTTGTGCAGGAGGTAGTGGGTTCAACCTTAAAATAACTGGGAGAACTGGTACTGCCTTTGCTCTGACATCTGCCAATGGTTAGACCTTCGTGTCTTCTTGGATCAGAATGCTGACACTGAGAATGCAACCAAATCTCTGGTGGTGACTACCCTCAAGCGTAGTGCGCATCCACGATTGAAAAACGCAGTTTTAGAATGATCGACAATAATTTAGTCATTTTTGTTATTGTATTTGTAAAAAAAGATTTTTTTTTACATGAAAATGAATCAAGGAAAGCCGAAGCCAGAGGCTTATATGGCAAAGGGTCAGATATAATTGTTTTGCCACCCAGCAACAACCACGTATTGTATACTGTAAAAAGCTCATTTCGAACTATTCCCAGCTTAATTGGATAACTTGCTTATTGGTTGAGTTTATTACCTGTAGACCCATTTAAAAAATATTCAGTGAGACTACGAGGATACAATAGATAACTTGTACCTCTAAAACCTAGTGTAGGAAAATAGGTGACGGCATGATTGGGTATGCCAACCGCCGCGCATGCCAACCGCCGCGAGCTAACTCTTCGTCAGAGCTAAAAAGGTAATTGTGGGTCGGGAAATGGTTTATAAAGTGTTGAATACATGATTACTTAGATCATGCATTAAAGAAATTAGCACCATTGATAGGAATACTAATAGTTTTAGTTATAACAGAAAACATTAAGAACTGAAGAAAATAGAGTGATTTTACTTTACCCGTGAAATAGATAGTAGCGTATTACACACTATTACACTCTAATTATTTTGTTCTCTTTTGTGTTTATCTTGGTATTACACACTAATAGTTTCTGTTTCACGGGTCAAGTAAAATCACTCTAATGTCAAAACCTAATCTATACCTAGTAACTATAGGTATAAAAGAATGAAAAACGTTTATTTCTACCATTAGGTGCCAAAGTGCCAAGTTTACAGGCGCTATGTCAAGGTACTGCACATGTGTGACAAACTGATGATTTGTGAATTACGGTCTAGCCCGGAAACAAATTCTCAGAGCGGTGAGATATCCATTTTGAAATCAACTTCCATCAGTGTTCGTTTTGAACCCATCCCAAGATGTTCAGTTATTCTAGGGCTGACAGGAGTTTTACGGGCTTTTGGTTGGAAAATTCTCACATTTACGAAAGGAGATGTGGCGATCCCAAACGCACAGTCTGGGTCAAATATTTATAACCGACATTTGTAAGTAAATACAAACTTTTAATACAAGCTTTCACTGTTCTCATTTATTCCTTCCTCTTAAAAGGATAATTGGCTTCAAATAGAGTAGAAGTTGGCCCGATTTCTGAAGGTATAATGAAGGTACAGTGTATAAGGCGAGGCGGACAGCTAACAGTACTGAGGCAAACGGCTGTTGTTTCATGGCTTACTACACTCATAGTTCCACACCTGTCAATCAAAAACACTTGAAACCAATCAAAACGCAGCAATGTTCCTCCGGGAAACCACCACCACCATCTTGTCCCACAAGCTCGTTGGCCAGAGGAAATGAAACACAAACTTGAGTTGTTCGCAAAGATTTACAACCGATTTCAGTGTTTAATACGTGCATAGAGCAATCATTCGACATGCTTTGTGACCAGGCTTACTTGTTCATCGTAGTTTCGAGGTACTAAATCGAATAATGTTTTTTTCTCATTCGATTACACTGACAGACTTCGCTAACATGCACTGCCGATCAGAAGCGCCAGAAATTTGCGTGGACTGAGTATGTCGAATGAGTATGTCGAATGACTGTCTAAAAAACTTGAAACACCGCCTGTGGACGTAACATTGAAATCGGTTTTAATAAATTCAGCGAAAGATGGGACATCGATAATAACTTCGAATGTTACGAGGAATATTAACGAACTCATCATTTTCGCCATCTGATTTTGAATTTCTTCGGGTTAATGTCTACGGCTTATGGTACATAGCAACAGTAACTAAGGAGGGAGGGGAAGCTAATTTACGGCCGTCGGGAATATGAATTATTAGCTACCTTTCAAGCCTAGGACTAGGTCAAGATACTTTATTTTTCTTTGCCATTCTGTACGCTAGTATAACCCTTTCCCTTTCCTTGTCCAACGCAGCCTTCTCAACCGCTGTCATATGTTTTCGTCTCTTTGATTTCGGCACTTCTGCACTCTTGCTGTCCTTTCGTTTGCACTCGGTTTGGTCGATATTCGATTCTTGATTTGCTTTTGCCAAAAGGCTGCTCAGCAATAAGGACTTGTTTCCCTGGGAAATAACGACAATGGGCATAGTAGAGTATATGCCAGACTGGATACAAATCCTAACAAACAACATCTATGCAACCACGAGGGCAACGGATACCCCACACCGCGGCAAAACGTCACGCGCATGCGCTTTTGATGAGCCGGTCGCGCGAGCGTCTCCCCAGTTTCCCGCCGAAACTAGAAGAAAACAGAGGCAATCACCCCTGTTTCAATTTTGGGGGTAGAAGTTCACTGTAATATGTTTTAAGGTAAATTTTGCGCGGGAAATTCGCGCGGCCGCCCACGCGCAGACGTTTGACCGCTGTGTGACGGATACCCTACCTGCGAGCAGAGCCTCCACGAAAAACGAGAAGAAAAGAAGGCTCTGCAGTATTCGTGTTGTTTTCGTACCGAGCATGCCGCCAACGTTTTTTTTTTCGTGCAGGACTCACTCGGTCACTCAGTTATGTCACCTTCGTCCGCCATTGTTACAGTGGGCTCAAGTTTGGTCATCAGTTTAAAACAAAAATTAAGCTGCGCGCTGATAAACAGGTTTTAACAGGCTTGACAAACCCAGAATCTTGGGCGAAAATAACACGAATGTCTTCTTTTCTTCTCGCTTTACGTGGAGTTGAAGAAGGCTCTGGTAGTAGGGTACATGTACGTATAGGACGACAGCGAAAAACAATAGAGTAAATTAAAATAAACAATAACTGCACGTGAAAATGTATGTTGTCGGCAAAAAATATGGTGGTAAATATCCAGCACAAGTCACCTCCGCTTCGGAGAATAATTGTTAAATCTTACAAATAAAAATAAGTATTGCTTTACCTTGCTTTGTACTGGAGCTTTCCTAGGCTTTGCCGTTAAAGCTGGGGGCTGCTCAGCTACTTCTCCAAACCTAGTTTCATCTGCAACAAAATTGTGAGGATGAATAATTATCGGTTAAAATGGTATTACTTGTTATTCCTGACAAGTGGTATTTCGTTCAAAATGTTATGGTTCTTCACTTTGTACGGGAAAAATGTAATGGATTAGAAGTTAAAGTAGAATTACTGTCTATTCAGATCCAGCCGGCTTGCCGCTTCTTCTGTATATTTTTCAGAGAAGTTTCTTTCCGGATTGGGCTACCTGTGTTGACCGCGCACCACAGGTAGCCCAATTCGAGAAAACAATTGTATGAAAAAAATACTTAAAGCCCGGCAAGCAGGCTAACTCAGATCTCATTAGGGACTGGCGGAGAAAGGGGGAGGGTCATAATGTTTTTGATGCAATAGTATATTTGAAAACACATCCGTTACAGTGCCTACAAGCCCTAGCCAGTTACATGTACATGTACCTTTGATTTAAAAGTCACACTAAAAAACAAAATGACCAACATAGGAAAAATAATAATTAGTCTGCCAATTTGGTTTATTAACGAATCAAATTTCAATGATGTCATTTAAGGGATAACCGGCTAATTATAGTTTCTTTTGCTCTGTTTTTATGTCAGCTCCACTTATTAAAATATCATTCTCTAAGATTGTAAGTAACACATGCCTGACACCTGAAAAAAAACACTGTATAAATGAAGAAATTGAATGTTATGACTGACTCAATTCATTTTCAACTCATTTGCATAACTCTGGCTTGGGCTTAAATTAGGCACAATAAGTTATAACTTACCTTTGAGGTCAGTAAAATCCAGAGCATTTACAGTAGAATGAGATAGTTTCTTCTGCTTGGCTTTTTCTCTTCTTTCTTTTAAGTGTCTATAGGAAATGAAAATAATTACTGGTTATATACATGTACTAGTCATCAACATATTGTTTGGCTAATTTTCATGCCATGATCCAGTTAAACCACAATATTTGATTCAATGTACTGTCTAGATAAATGAAAAATGTAATTCTGGTTCAGCCAATAATATTACTGTGTTACAAATAGAGGGTTTGCACATCGCGTGAGGGAGGCCATGTTGGATGTCTTGGATGGCAGGAACAATGAAATGTGTTTATCATTTGGATTTATTTGGATTTATTCTGTTTTACTACTCAAAGGTGGACAGAGAACCTCAACAGGATTAAAGCCCTTCTATGGAGGTCTCCGAGGGCCTACAATTTATCATCCTTATCCAAGAAGACGTGAAGGTCCAGAACTATTTGTAGTTCGATCACAAAGGCAGCACCTTCTACTCAGTTACATGTATTTTAAAACCCTGAGTGCTGCCAGGTCCGGCCGGGGTTTGAACTTGCGAGCTCCCACACAACAGACTGGAGCTTAATTAACCACTGAGCTAACCAGGAGGTGGTTATTAATCTTGTGAAAAATTAAATCTCAAAGGAATGAAATTATAATGTTCCTCCCATCCAACATAGCTTCCATCACATGTTGGTGCAAACCCTCTTATTGCACGTAATGAGTACTTAGACCAAAAATAATGAGTCTCTGAACGAGAATGAAATACAAGTTTGTCTCAATTTCAGTACTAAAATTTCATCGATGTCTGTACATGTAATAGCATCATATTAGCTATATGGTCAAAGTGGTGGGTTTCAATAACTATCACTTTGTGATCTGAAAACATCAGCTTTCTTGGGGGGGGGGGGTCTGTCGGTGGGGAAAAAACTATGAAACCAGTGTACTATGCAAGGAGAAAGAAAGGAAATTGAAAGATGAGAATTCAGATGGTTTTTATATCTTGTCTGTGTAAATGAATGTACATGTACCATCATAACCACAGTTTATCTTAATGTTTTGCTCAGCTGCTGTTATTTTGTAACGGAAGGTGCCAGTATGTGCCATGTAAGGATAGGAACTGTTCATGTAAGTTATTTGAGATGCTCAACCCATTTTGTATTGTGACCTGCAAATAGGTTATCTTTATTTTGTTTTCTTTCTGTCACACAATTTGCAGTACCATACAATTAAATGCACTAAACACCCAGCGAAACATAACAATCTAAAAAAAATCAGACATTGTCTGGTAATTGTCTATTTAGTGCAAAAACACATACACTGAAGTACTCTGTACCCACAAATTTGTACATTGTATATACATGTACTGTCACACGTACTAACTTTATACATATCGGAGTACCCCCCACCCCAACACAGTCACACACCAGGCATATTTCTATGCCCAGGGGTTTTCCATAAGAGCTGGCAAAATGTGTTGTCTACTCTGGATAGGGGAGCTCGTGAGTACAGGCCTGAATTTTGTAGACCCAACACCAGGCAATTCTCCATAATTTATCAGGGTCCCAAGTTTTGGAACTCTCTTCCTAATGAACTGAAATGCTGTACTTCCCTTATAAACTTTAAATATAAACTGAAAAAATCAGTGCTTATGGTAGGATGCGGGAAAAAAAATCAAAATTATGCGGGATTTTTTGGCGAATTATGCGGGAAACATCGCAAATTATGCGGGAAATTATGCGGGATGACGCCATACATTTTTTTAGCACAAATTTATTTTATCGTGTTTCACTTCAAAAAAGCCGCAAGTTGAATAAGAGAGATGGTTAATTGTCTCAAATCCATTTTAACTAGTATCCCTTTGTGTTCAAATCTATGTACTAGAAAGTCTATGTTAAACGTCAACTGATCCTAAGTATTCGTAAAATTCTTGATGCAGCAAGATTATCAAGCCTAGTTTACTAGCGTTATGGTCATAGGTTTTATTTCAGGTTAGTATGAAAACGTTATCTACTTTGTAGAATGTCTTCAAAAGACGTAATTATCATTTCAGTAAGAAAACCAGGAAACAAAAACCAAGCAGGTTTTTGAAATGCTGTTGTAGTTGTCGCCTTATTGCAGATGCGGAAATCGACACGTTACTTTGACAGACCGCTAACCAATTTATCGGTAAGGGACTAAGGGAAATAAGGTTTAACTGATTGGGGGTGCCGTCGCTTTTTGAATCAATTTTTAAATACTGTACAGAATTTAACTGACCCAAAACAAGAATTAATAGTAGCGGTCGTTACTAGAGCTTACGCAGCATACGCGAAAACGCCGTTCGACGTACCGTATGAGCATTGAATAATAAACGCAAGTTGATATTTCCTTTACATTTATTCTGTCTAGGCCTAGCTATAGTCTTCGACGATCATGTCCACACAGACAGCTGTCTGCACTAACAGTTTTAGAGCTGAAACATTTATCGCTTCGTGACGTTTCCGTTTAATTTCCTCTGTTGATTCTCTTACAACAAATTATCCATGTTTTTAAACCATAATTAAACTCGCAAAACGCTATGGAGGAACTTGATCTGAAAAGAATTCACGTTTTCCCGCTGAAAACGTAAAAATAGAGTTTTTTTCTATTCCAAATTGTGATTCGCCACTTAGGAAACCTTGTCTCTAGATTTTCCACCAATAATGAGACACGTTCTATCGAAATTTAGACAACAGGCCCCCACGGTTTTCAACGTACAACGCCTTGTTATTCCCGTTGTGAATCGTCGTTTCGATTGCTCAATGTTCGACGATTTGGGAAGGAAATCTACTGTTAACTTCGGATAGATTGGGTAAGAGTCTTTGAGAAATAGCGAAAATAGATACCCGTTTTATGATTTTCTATAAATTTCTCCAAATTATGCGGGATTATGCGGGAATTGGCAGATTATGCGGATTATGTGGAGCAAGCCAAATTATGCGGGTCCGCATCCGCGCATAATTCCATAAGCCCTGAAAAATGTTTGATTAATTCATAATCCTCTTGTTTGAATCTCCTCCACTTATAATTGCATACTTCAATTTTTTCTTTATTTCTTCCTTCTTCTTCCTTTCTCCATAATACTTCTTTATCTGTATTAAGTTAATTTTATTGTACTATAAACACAAAAAGTACTATCTAAAGAAAAAAAAAGACAGTCTAAATATAATAAGCTTTCAGTTTCTATTTAGACTGTTTTTATCCACCGCTAGGTTTTTTGTTATATATGGCATCTATTTAATTATATTTCTAATTATGTGAAGTTGTGTATTGGTATGTAGAGTAGTGTAGCATAGCGTAGTGTAGTAGTGCCTTTTTATATACATGTTGTAATTGGTGGTTTTTCGTAATAAATGATGATGATGATAAAGTTACATGTACATGTAGCTACATTGTACATGTATAGGTACAGGGTTTTCCATAAGAGCTGGCAAAATGGGTTGTCTACTCTGGATATTTGTATAATGTACATGTACATGTAGCTATATGTACTTTACTCAGAAAAAGTAAGGATCAATATGGAAAAGAGTATGAAAAGGGAAGGTTTTAAAATATTTTTTTGGGCAGCCTACTTCACATTGTTTACCAGTTATGTGAAAACTTACTGAAACCCCTGTCCTGTATGACCCTATAATGTTACAGTATATACTTGAGGGGACAATAATTAACTCACTCCTTACTTTTTTCTCCTTTCACTAAGTTGTTTATTCCCCTTCATACACTCAGCTACAGCCATTGCAGCCTCATGGTCGATCCTGTTAAAGTATTCTTTATTGCCTTCTCCTGGGTTTCTCTGGAATTTTGCTTTGACATTTGATGATTTCTTGAGGTCTTTGGAGTAAAAATAAAATAAAAACACCTGCTTGTTAGTATTCTTGCCGACTTTACTACGATAATCATAGAATGACATAACCAACAAAAGACGAGTTCAATCTCCGTGTTTTATAACAAATTAATATTCTATTAAACTTCAAGCACAGTACAAAATCCAAGCAGGTTATTGGCTAATGAAAGTGCTTTATTGGCCACAGCATATACTGTGCACTCAGTTGGAATATTGCAGTATCTGTAAAAGAGTTTGTTAGGGACTTTATGTGTGTTTCACTGTCAGACAAATGTACACTTGTAGTCAGGCACTTGTTAAAATTTCTTCATATTCAATATTTTTCGTTCTATAAAACACACATGGCAGTCTCTAACCTTATTAAATAATACATGCTTGAGGTCTTGAAACACTGCAGAACTGATGCACAAGCAGAACACAGGTGTATTCAGCAACATTTCAAGATCTTGACTTAAAAGTGCATAAATATTTTGTTACAGGACATACATTTATGCATTTGTACACTTGTTTGTTTTATAATATAAAATTTGATCTACATGCATAAAGAAATTCTCGAACGTGCATTATAAGATGATCAAGCATACTGAGCAGCCAATGAAATCACAAATTCTTAGGATGATCCCATAATCTTGAGCTATATTTTTAATTTAGCTCGTACATTGGTGCAAATCAGAAACACGTGTGCATTATATACCTGCCATTTTGCCATCAATATGCACAATTTACTTGCAATCACATGCTATATTACATGTATGTCATCTGTGCCCTTTTTGGCTGATGCGGCCCTGCTGACACAATATTTTTTTAGCAAGCAAGTAGGTGATACAACTCCCCATCCCACTAACTCATTCCTGTGCTTTCCATATATCCACCAGTTAAAAAGGAGGTAATTACTAACAGTACTGTAGCTAGCCTGCTCTGTTGGTAGCCTGCTTTCAGGCAGTACATGTAGATGGTGTTTTTTTCGCGCAGCAAACGGATCATCGAAGTGGTGGCCATAAATTTGGCCAAGCGTGATTGAGACCTGGGATTGAATGACAAATGGAGGGGGAGGACATGGGGGAGAAGAAGCAGAAAGGAAAGACTGCCTGTCTGAATACCCGTGGTTTCTGAATACAGAAGTCATATCCAGTCCAGCCAGCAGACGAGGAATATGATTGGCTGAAATGGTGTCAATCAAAGCTTATCGCGGCAAGTGTTGAAAGCAAGAACTGAAAGGAATAAGTGTTGTGTACTGAGCTTGCAGTTGATAAAATATGGTGAGTAATACAAAAAGCTTTGTCTTTTTTAAGACTAAGGTGAAGTAGTACCCTGGTTCCAGAGGTTTTCTAGAGAGAATAGCCATGGTGAAAGAGCCAAAAAGGTGCCGATCGGTGAACTGCGAGAGGTTTGTTGTCGAGTTCTCTTTTTGCAAGTTCGTAAACCGTAAATATCACTCTCTTTCCAAAGTGCCAGAAGATATTTACTTAGAAGTAGGATCTGTATATAGCTTCCTTCTGCTCCATCTCCTTCGCCTTTACCCTGGTTCCAGAGGTTTTCTAGAGAGAACACAGCTGCTCCCTTCTTTCTCCACGGCTGGGTAAAGGTAAACATTGAAAACGGAGCAGGAGGAAGCTATGGCTGTGCTTTTGACAGGCTTTGGAAAGAGTATGATATTTATGGTAAAGAGAACTTGACAACAAACCGTGATTTAATTTGCCACTGAAAAGTATTATCGTCGACCAAATTGCAGAGATGCAATCTATTGACTTCACGGCGGTTGAACTCAGTAGCGATGTACAGTAGAGGAAATAATCAGAAATCCGCCTCAATACATTTATGTAACGGTCATCCAAATCTTTCAGCAAACATTCACTAAGATGGACTTTGACTCCTCAGAGAAAGAGCTTCTCGTTTCTACTCTCTTGTTAGGGTTGACGATCACAAACTTTACCTGTGTACTTTGCAATCGTAGTTTGTTTGTCTACAAGTTCTTCAATATCGAGTTCTGACAAAATATTGTCTCCATCGGAGTTTTCTTTGTAGTTTAGAGATTTTTTCAATCCTGTATTTGTCCTCTGAACTTTTTTATGCGAGCTTGATTCTTTTAAGGAAACAGCCGCTTGTATCTCATCTCTTCTAGTTCTCCAGACTGTGCTACTGCGGTGCTGGACTGCTCTCTATAATCTACATGTATGGCTTTTTGAAGCAGCTTGTAATGTTGGTAACTATGTATTTTGGAGGATTTGCAAACTCTTTGAGAGACTGATGGGTGAACGCAACAAGCTAAAACCGAACTGTCTAGTGACATACATCTATATATTCTAAAGTGTCCTTTCCATGGAGAACTTTGAAGAAAAATAGCTGGTTTTATTGAAATTTCCATATCTGAGAACCAATCGACAATTTTGTAACTACATTTTGCATTGCATTTGACAGTGAGCGAAGACTGTTTGTTTTGAATTGCACGCTTCATTTCAATCAAACCAAATCAAAATTGGCAGGCTCACTCAGTCACAGATCGACTCCTATTGGTCAATTAAGAAAGCGTGACATGTAACCGGAAGCGACATACATGTACATGTACCATATTTTGAATTGCACGCTTCATTTCAATCAAACCAAATCAAAATTGGCAGGCTCACTCAGTCACAGATCGACTCCTATTGGTCAATTAAGAAAGCGTGACATGTAACCGGAAGCGACATACATGTACCATCGTAGGCGGCTACTCAGAAATCGATAGTTTTCGGGCAGGTGGTCTTACCTTTAACTGCTTCTTCTTCCCCACTTCTTCCTCCATTTGTCATTCTATCCCAGGTCTCAATCACGCTCAGCCAATATGGCTGCCGCTTCAATGATCCGTTTGCTGTGCAAAGAAAACCACCATCTACCGCCTGAAAGCAGGCTAGCTCTAGTGGCTGTTCTGGGTGTTTCCTGGGCACAATATCCATGCACTACAGGGTGTCGTACAATGTACAGGTAACTCAAAATCAAACATGCCAAAAGCACACAAGAGCTGGCTGAAAATGGGTAGAAGATAGTATAGTGAGCCCAGCTGGAAAGCAGCAAACTTTCCACAATCCTCAGGGGATATGTATAAACTTCAGTTAGTATAATATACATGTACATGTAGCCGAAGATAAATACTGTTTGTTTCAAAAACTCTTTTGTAAAAACAAATTAATGTAGATTAATCTTTGGATAATTTAGCTAATTAATAGTCCTCAATTCTTTTTATGTTATATATAATAATTTATACTTAAACACATGCATCTGTGTGCATGCTCTGTGATAGAAGTTTATTAATTACCGTATTCACTCACAGATAAGCCGCACTCACGGATAAGCAGCACCCCAAGTTTAGAAGCTTGATTCAGGGACAAAAGTTTTTTGGAAGAATATCAAACATACAGTATGTTGCCATAATTCTGGCCGGTTTTTGCATTTATCATTATAACTTACCTTAGAATAAAAGCACTGATCAGAAAATTTCCCACGAGCTTAGCTTATTCCTTCATTAACCCTATTGTAAAGTTTTGATTCGTTTTTCTTCACGATTTAACCAAGTTATTTCTAAAAATATTGTTCAAATTGGTTGCCCTAATTCTGGTAGGGTTGCCCTAATTCCGGCCAATAAGAGTAAAGATGTGTTCTTGAAGTTTTGGCGATATTTTCTCGGCTTATTTCAACTAGAAACTCCTGTGGCTGCTTGTCAAGGTATTTGAGATGAAAAATATGAATCAGGATCCCTGTATTACAACAACTGCGCCCACGATGACAACTGCTGACTTGTTCGCTCAATCGCTCATCTTTGGATATTGCAAAATAGTTTGCATTGTCATTTTGAATGCATTGGTGAAGGGCTATCATGTATTTCAGATACGCCCACCTGTTTCTATGACCCTCAGTGTAACGAGAGTATGGCAATACACACGGTAATAATGCCTGTTTACAGTTTAGTATGGGCTCCAAAATTAGAAACCATACCACCATGCCAGAATTAGGCACACCAAACTAAAATACAGGTGGACATTCAATTGAAGTTGCACTCCGTTAAATTTGAAACCGTTCAGACTAATTTTTCCTCTCAAAACTGAGGTAATCTTTAGATTTCATATACAGTCCCTGTCAAAAGTTTTTCAACCGTATACGGTACCGTATGTGCTTCGGTAAAACGAAGATTCGGTAACCACATGTGGTAGATTTCGTTCGGTAAACTCCATTCGTTTTAAGACCGAATTCGTTTTACTGAAAGTGGTAGAGTCACCGATTTCGTTTTACTGAAAGTGGTTCGGTCACCGATTGTGTTTTAACGAAAGTGGTTCGGTCACCGATTGTGTTTTAACGAAAGTGGTTCGGTCACCGATTGTGTTTTAACGAAAGTGGTTGAGTCACCGATTTCGTTTTACCGAAAGTGGTTCAGTCACCGATTTCGCTTCACCAAACATTGCAGGTCAAGACAGTCTACAAGTTGTTACTTGTACATGTAGTTCACTGCTTGCGACTAAAGTGATTTTTACAACGTTAAAACTGAAAATGCTGAAGTTTAGATTTCAAAAATGATATCCAAAATGTATCCACCTGGGTGTTTTTATTTGACAGAATGGACTCAAACCAGTTTTCGCATTAGGTGAAAACCGTTCAGACCGTAAATAAAATACAAAACTTTGAAAGCATTTGATTCAGTAGGAAGATATCAAGATAATTTTTGGTGTGATCTCAAAGCAAAACAAACACTGCTGTCAGAGCTCATTGATTATTCAAAAATGTCACACTTCTATTCGAGCAATTTGAGCAAAATGACGGATCCCACGTTAAATCAAAAGAATTCCAGAATATTCTATTTGGTAGACGTTTATCACTTGCCAGTATTAAAAGTTGAGAAACTTTCCCGCATTATTTAACTCTGCATTCTGCAATAAGATCACATGTTCCGCGAAGTTCGCGACATTCTTGTTGTGTCAAAAACCAGACAATTAGTTTCCACGGCTGAAAGCACATGTAAGCACCGAAAAGCTCTTGAATCTGTTGAATTGAAAACATACAGCGTACGCAACGACTTTTAAAGAATCGTGAAGGGATTGAGGGATAGATTAAAGTATGAAAGTACAGAAGTCTGTAAAGTTTATCAGATGAATAAAAACGCCGAACTGTGCTACAACTAAACTAGAATTGATCACGTAGTCACGTACGTAGCGCCATATTTACATAACATGATGACTATCCGAATTCATTTTACCGAAGGTGGTCGAATCACCGAATTCGTTTTACCGAAGGTGGTAGAGTCACCGATTTCGTTTTACTGAAAGTGGTAGAGTCACCGATTGTGTTTTAACGAAAGTGGTTCGGTCACCGATTGTGTTTTAACGAAAGTGGTTCGGTCACCGATTGTGTTTTAACGAAAGTGGTTCGGTTACCGATTGTGTTTTAACGAAAGTGGTTCAGTTACCGATTTCGCTTCGCCACATTTCGCCACATTCATTTTACCGAAAGTGGTAAACACATGTGGCACATGTGCCACATGCTACCACATGTGGTTCGTACGGTGTGAAAAACTTTTGACAGGGACTGTACCCTACATATATCAACATTTCATATACCCTACTTAGCAAAAAAAAAACGCTACTGTTGCTTTATTACCTAATTCAAAGTGCAGTCAAAAGACACACTTGGAGAAATTGAGACTCAACTACATGTACATGTACCTTTACAAAAGCTTGGATTTTCCCACCTAAAAAGACGACAGGAAGCCCACAACAATAGTTTACGAAAGCAAACTAATCAATAATTTATCAGATTGTGCTGTTTATTATTTATTTATAGTTTACGGAGAATAATCGAGTTTCAAAGACAAAGTGGCTGGAATCGGGACCGGCCGGAATTAGGGCAACATATTGTACATACATGTACATTTTATAAACCTTCATCAGACTTTCAAACTGGAGAAAACTCCCAAAGTACTACCTATAATTTCAGCTCTGAAATAGTATAAACTTCATGTCTACATACTTAAATATGTGATTTATCTTTCCATAGTGTTTGTTTACCGGGATCTGGTCATTCAGGTCTGGACACTAGAAGTTTTGTTTTCGCTGAACGAAGTCAAAACAACATGCAGTAGTTTGCTTTTTCTTCAGCTGTCTGTTGCTATCATGCCTAAAAGGATATCCGGAAGCCATCTATTGGAGAAAAACTTGTTACTCAAAGAGAGGTGGAAGATCTGTTCGACAAGTTTGCTGTTAAAGTGCAAAGCTGCAAAGAAACATTGTGCCATTTAGCGTGGTATTTATCGCTTGCGGAGGAACAAATATTCACAACATAAACGGATCTATTTGGAGCCACCAAACTTGCAAAAGCAATGGCCAGTGCTTACTTTCTTTTGGTTTGGTGTAGTATTTATTATTATAGCTTAGTATTTCTTTTAAATGTTAATTGATGGAAATTTTCGGACCTTTTGTTCGGTAGATGTTCTCACAGATAAGCCGCATCCCCGATTTTAAACAACGATTTCGGGTAAAAAGGTGTGGCTTATCCGTGAGTGAACACGGTAATATGTATTTTATTAGTGATTAATTACATGTACATGACTGTATTAAAGACATTATTATTATAATATACGTGATAGTATACGTGTAGGTTCACCTGTTTTTATCTTCTTTTTCTTTCTCTTCTTTTTAGATATTGGATTTGCCTGAGCCATGATTATCCGCATTCCTCTGGGAATTTTTTGCTTGTCAATATCATCTTTTTCAACAGATAACTTGCGATCACTGAAAATATAAAAATAAACATAATTATTACATGTAGGAAATGGAATACATTCTGAAGGACATGTACAATTGTACAGTTCACCTCTGTTGTACGTACTTGTATAATTATATGCTTTTAACCACCTGAGCCCATTTAGTTCAGTGGTTAAAGGAACAGTGCCATGCTCAGTGCGCATGCGTGAATGTTTGAATTTTGGTTGGGTTGTCAAGAAATCAAAAGATGGGGAGAGATTTGATACACAAAAGAAATCCTCTTCCATCGGCTTTGCCTAAGTTTCATTTGACCTTATACCTAATTAGAACAGTAATTTAGTTTTGTATCCTAGGATTTATGATGTTATTTCGTTCGTGTCTATAATTTTTGAGAGTATTTTTGACTCTGAATTCAGTGCCCTAGCTTGGACGGTTTGTCGGACAGAAGAATTAATGGCTACAGAAGAAAGCTGCTGTCTCCTGGTAGTTTCGTCCAAAGCATTGAGAGGGAGGCAATGAACAGCCTAGGAAACTTGGACACTGTGAGAATGTAGGGGAGACATTTACGCTGCTTGTAAGATGCTGAATGTTCGCGTGTATTTATTGCAGTGTCAACACGGCCTTCACTCGATTGGTACAGGTCGAGCTCGCTATTTAGCAAAATCGAACTCTTTTCTTCCCCGATTTTGTAGTGGAAGTGCTCTTATAATTGTAAAACAACTCAACCTAAAAATCACAAAGCCCCAAAGCTATGAAGTCAGAACATTAGTTTCCCCATAGTTTTGCTTCGCGAAACTGCAGTTTAGAATGGAATATTATAATTCCCACAAAAGTTACGAGTCTACGAGTCGGCATTGCTGAGTGGATTCCTAAACTATTATCCCGAATACCATACATTGTACAGTATCTTCGACACATCAAGTAGCTGAAGTTAAGCCTGACTGGGCGAGGTTTAGTACATGTAAATGGATGGGTGACAAGGTAAGAGGTACAGTAAGGTGGGTCTGGGAGGACAGGGTAAAAAAGGGAAATGGAAAGCAAGCTATTACTGGGGTGGGTCGTCAAAAAATATTTTGTAGGAGAGTGGTGGGTTAATTATTTTTAAATTAAGTTTGCAGAGAGATGTTTAGCCATATGGCTGAGTACAATACAATGTATGTTCCATGACTTTACAGCAAATACATGTTATTACTCCAGCGCAGCTAAGGCAGCGGCCGGAGTCTTAAAATGCAGTCTGTCTTTTTATTATTATATTTTTTTTTTCTATCGCCGACAGAAGTTGATCAGTTCAGACCTTTGCCGCTAACAATGTGGGTCGGAGACACTGTGATCGAGCGATAAACAGGCATGTGCATTAGTTGAAAGATAAATGCTCTGTAGAGAGCTTTAGAGTGTTTAAGGCTACCGTCACGTCATGACGGTACTCAATTTGCCTCAATCGTCTCTCTAACCAAATTATTAAAATGAAGGAAGTATTGTTGACTCAGGCGAAACTACAGCGCCTTCTGGTCTACGACCGCATGAGTAATTTGATAAAATAATGTTCAATGACTTGACAAACCTAGGTATCAAAATACAATCTGAGGTCAGATGTTTTAGGCGGACGGCAGATAAGGAGTTCAAGCAATTAGATGAAACCAATTAAAGTGAATGACAAGAGATCGATTTCGTCTGATATGACCAAGCTTTCAACGAAGACACTGGCTTCATGAAAAATCCATTTTGCATTCGTCTGTGCAAACGGTTACTCGAGAAGAGAGGGAACTGCTTGATAATCAGAGCTCAGAATCAGAGAGCGCTACATAAATGTACTGTAGCTGCCATTTGGAAGATAAATTATGGATTTGATCTTGTCGATGCCAGACTTTTAAATACCCCATTCCCCTGGAGAAAAATACGAAACGGGAAGTGATTCTACTGAATAGATGATAGTTTACACTGGGGGCAAAGCGAATCAGTTGACACATTGACTGAAAATTTCCGAAGAAAGTTCCGTCGCAATCCACCACGGTTTGTTTGTTGTGAGATTTTCAAGATATGTTTGAGAATTTTGGCTATTTAATGATTTGAATAACTCGTGAAAATTCAATTCATTCAACGATTGTTAAAATTACTACACAACGCTCTCGCTCGAAGGTATTCAATTAGAATTCAATTGTTTGTTGTCAATGTTGTAATGGAGATTCAGGTTGTTCAAAGCGGGACAATTTTTGGCGAGTTTCAATTCAGTATTAAACAGGATATCAAATTTATGGTGTTGTGCCGTATTTAAACTAACCAAATTTACTCATCTATTCTCCTTCCAGGGACAAAAAATTACTTGAAAATACAAGAGTGCTTGTAGTCAGAGCGTATTAATTTAAAGGAGTGAATGTAAGCGGGAACGAACAACCAAAGCAAACACTCGCTGGATTGAAAGTAGTTTCAGAGGCTTCGTAAATTATGTTCCAGACAAGATACAGTTGTTATACTCTTGTGGGCCTCCCAACACGTTCTCCACTGTGCTTTCCTTTTCTGTAAAACCTTTCTGCGGCGATATTTCATTGTTCCTTATTAAAAAGCCCTCATTTACAATGATCATTTATTATAGTGAAAGTAATTAGTTTGGTTGGTTGTTTTGCACGGTCGTAAATTGGAACGAGACATATCTAAAAGGTCAAGACGTGCTGACGGAACCGGAAATGAGCTATGTTACAATACTCTTTAGTATTACCATAGAATAACAGAGGTAGCCCAAAAATACATAGAGTATAGTACCGTTAAATCCATTTATCTATTTTATATTTTTATATAATTTGTATATTCACTGTACGTGTACGATGTGTTAATATATTTATATGTATATATTAATTATATTTTATTCCAATAATTTTAATTAAGTCTTTCTTTTCTTGTACAGTATATTCACTTTGTAACTCTGTAATCATACATGTAAGTCTACCTACTGTTTTTGTTCTATTAGATTTCGTACAAATCAGGCTTTATTGTTCTTAAGTTCTATACATGAATGTAACCAAATCTACTTGCTATCCAACCATTTATGGCAGTCAACTCGAATTA
This sequence comes from Actinernus sp. WN-2022, assembly GCA_030867875.1. NCBI lineage: Eukaryota > Metazoa > Cnidaria > Anthozoa > Actiniaria > Actinernidae > Actinernus > Actinernus sp. WN-2022. The sequence continues at coordinate 102,326,397 of JAOWCC010001634.1, forward strand.
AGCTTGTACTCCTTTGACTGCTGTACACATATTACTTGTTCAACTTATATTTTTCTTGTAAACTATTCTACTATAACTTGCTTAATTTGTCACTTGTAATTCTTTGTTAAACAGTGTAAAATAAAAACTGAATTGAATTGTAAAACATAAATGGATACTCTCAGAATTTTTTGGTTGTAAAACAAATCCTACCAACTGTGTGCGTACTACCGAATAGCGATGTGACTGAGCGTGGGTACTTCTGCAAACTAATATTTTTATTGACCACAATCCGACAGATTGAGTATCAGACAAATCAAAACATTCCTCGCATGCAACGATTCATGGGCGCACACGGGGTCACAGGTAGTAACACAATCGGCTGCTTTTGCAGCTTCACGCTGCATTTACACAGGTAACCCGAAACAAGTAACACAATTGTTTTTAATTGCAAATGTTGGTTAATTAAATGATGAAGCGCCAGCTGGTGTACTTGTGTTCACTTCTGTGAAGTTCTAGATCAGATCCTCATAGTGTTTGGATGCAAGTGTTTTTGGGGCTGTGTATATCGCACTGATAACCCGAAACAACTAAGATAATAACACAATTTTTATTATTATTTTTTTTTATAATAATTTGTTAATTAATTTATGACGCTAGTCCACTCGTGTTCTGACTCATGTGGAGTTTTAGATCAGTTCGTTAGCATTTGTATCCTAGTATTTTTGGGCTATGTGTTATCCAAGGGTATTCTGGTTTACATTGTACTTGACCTCGCTCGTGCTCATGCACTCATGTTCTACTTGTGTTCACTCGTGTTCTAACTCCTATGAAGTTATCAGATCGACTGTCAGTGCGTACTTTCGCATCTGATTGTGCGTTCTTACTGTGCCAAACACGCAGGTGTATGAACAAACACCGTATGAACCCATCCGCGTTGCAAAAGATACGCCGGAGTTCAAGCTGAGTGCAGCTTCTTGTTTATAGAAGATTGGACGATAATTGGCTGGTTCGACTTATAGTATTGTCCTTTATGAAGACTACAAAGAAAAGTGGTCTTAAGCAACACGGAACTTCACTGTTACAAGTTAAAGCTGTATAAGGAGACGATACGATAGATGACGATACAGTGGAGTCTTTGTGATTTCAAGTGTGAAGTGGACATGGAATAATTATTCAGTGAAACTCTGCCAGCAACGCGCCCCACGTGTTGTCAACGCAAAATATTTGTACTACTCGTCTCCAAAACAAACTTACCTATTTCTAGCAGCCCTATCTGTTCTTGGTCCTTTAAAGAATGGATCACAGGACTTGATTTTACGGTGTCTACTAAGCCTACCCATTTCTAAGTGAGCATTTACCTTTTCGACTGAGCCTTCAAAATAAACCAGCGGTCTCCCTTAAAAGTCCCTACCCACAATACCTTCCGGGCATTATACTTTTGAAAACGTATCTAAGCTAGCTAAGAGGGATCTGGATAGATAAACTAAACGTCCCACTTAAACTTTCTTTTTGTTCTGTCTATATTTCCCAAAATATTGTCTTCGGCTTATATATAAAAATCGAAAAAAAAAATCCACCGCGATCCGTAGCGCACAGCGGCTAGCCGCACAAATGATGCAAGCCATGAATTTCAAGATGTCCGTCAAATGTTACTGTCGTTTACGAAGTCTACGGAGCTTGATAACCTATCATTTTAATGCTAAATGTGAAACTGGGTAAAGTTCTTCGTTATTTTTCTCAATGACGAAGGTCCAGTCTTACGAATAATTAAATGTTTGGGATTTTCGGGCGTGCAGTCGCAGGAAAACCAGTAGCGAACTTGAAGTTGAAGGTGAGAAATCACTAACACTAACAGAAAAAAATATTGCGTCTAAGAGTAAGAAACGTTTTATTCTAAATGTAAATGGGGAGTAACTACAGAATACCCCGCAAAAAACGGCATCCTTGGTGGGAGGAAATACAGGCTACACGTCAAAAATAAGTCGCATCGTATAAATCAAAGTTTTAAAGAACGAAGGGGAGTTATGGTAGTGGCTACGCGGCTACGAGTGGCTACGCGTCAAAAAAAGTTTTAAAGAACGAAGCAATACTTATGGTGGAGTAGTGGCTACGCGGCAGTCGCATCGTATAAATCAAAGTTTTAAAGAACGAAGCAATACTTATGGTAGTGGCTACGCGGCTACGAGTGGCTACACGTCAAAAATAAGAAGTGGGTTGCCTGTGTCTAAGTCGCATCGTATAAATCAAAGTTTTAAAGAACGAAGCAATACTTATGGTAGTGGCTACGCGGCTACGAGTGGCTACGCGTCAAAAATAAGAAGTGGGTTGCTTGCCTGTGTCTAAGTCGCATCGTATAAATCAAAGTTTTAAAGAACGAAGCAATAGCGATGTTTCGTGTTGATAAACATTGCAATTGTTATGCTAATGTGCCAACCATGATTTGTAAAGCCCGCTTTGTCTGAGGAACCAATGGATCTCTGGTTGGCACATTAATGACAATAGATGACGACACACGAAACATCGCTATACTTATGGTAGTGGCTACGCGGCTACGAGTGGCTACACGTCAAAAATAAGAAGTGGGTTGCCTGTGTCTAAGTCGCATCGTATAAATCAAAGTTTTAAAGAACGAAGCATTTTACTTATGGTAGTGGCTACGCGGCTACGAGTGGCTACGCGTAGCCGTAGCCACTGGCTACACCAAGAAGGGAAAAGATGCGGGGTATTCGATAGTTATACCGTAAATGGTTAGAGTTTAGGCCCGGGGGGGGGTACTCTACCTAAAGTTGGGTAGGGGTGTGCCGCTGGGGCTCTGAAACCCTTACCCTGTTTAAGACCAAAAAAACTCAAATTTCCATACCCTGTTCAAGACAAAGTGTTAAAATTTTCCCTCTATAAGACAAATAACAAATATGTCAGCGTTTATTGTGATCTTGTATAATGAGTGTCATAACTAAATAAGTCTTCAGCAAGCACTAGACTAAATAACGGCACTAGATAAATACCATACCCTGTTCAAGATCTGTCGATGTGAAAATGGATACCCTGTCTAAGATCAGAAACTCGAAAAACCATACCCTGTCCAGCGGATCATCCCCGTATAGTCCATATATGGGAGTACCCCCCCGGGAGTTTAGGTTAGTGTTTCAGTTATGCACCGATCGAAACATGAGCAACCCCCGGGCATTCGACTCGTTTTCTTGCCCGGAGAGTAGGGAATTTGACATCAGTAGCTGTCCTTGGGAGTTGGGGTGGGGAATTTGACACCCAAATTTGGAAGGGGTGGTACCCTGGGTTATAATAAGAATAATAATATTGCTTTATTTATCGAGGGCCGAGGGTAACACTTAATATCGTACAGATAATATACACGTGGCCCTCAACATAAAGAAAATATATCAATAGATTATTATTAACAGTAACAACTAAGCACTCAAATGCACCAGTCATTTGATTAATCCCCTCCCCCTCACCCCGGGCATAGTGGGGCAGAAGCTCCCACACCCTGGGGCATCAAAATCATGTGAATTAGACCCCTGACCCTGGGGATCCATATTGAAATGTTGTTTAATCACCTGTTCCCTTTCCATGAGGCATGTTTGTTCGTGATACACGAACAAACAAACAAAAACAAAACAAAAAAACACTGCCAGAATTTCTAATGGGACCTAAAAAATAGGCAGAGGCTGATCAAAGCCAGGACCCGGCTAATTAAATCACAGATTGAATTGGAATTTAGGGTGTTAATTGGTTTTTGTGGAGGGAGGAAAACTGGAGAACCCGGAGAAAAACCCTCAGAGCATGGGTCCGGGAATCGAACCCGGGCCACAGAGGTGAGAGGTGAAGCGCTTAACCACTGTGCCACCCTGCCACCCCAACAAATGGTAAATCATACATTTACCCTTGGCTTTCTCAACAGCTCAGGCTTCCAAGCAAGTCTGCCACCACGGCTTTCTTCAGTTCTCCTCTCCAAACTTTGAAAAGCATCTCTAGTGTGTAGTCTAACTCTATTTGTACTGCTTGAAGGTTGAACAAGTCTTCTGTGATGATTATGCAAGTACAATTATGTACATGTATGTCAAATTAGCATGAGGTGGGAAAGTGAATCACCCCATTTTGATGGTGCGTCATACATGTAGGTATAAAATCCAAAAAAAGCTGAACAAATTACAGAAGAGCTGGCAAGCAGGTTATATTTTTCATATAATTTATCCTTTCATGTACAGTGTATATAATTTGGTCTTTTATTTTCTAACAGCATTCATCTAGTACATGGTTATTCATTTGGTCCCACAAGAATTTAACCAACTCAGGAGGGTCAAATAACATGCAGAATGGTATGATTTACTGTTCACAAACCAAATGTAACTTATTAAGACAGAACTTAATAGCAGAATAAAATGCTTACATGCATAAAGAGCTCAACATATTTTTGGTAAGTTACATGCATAGCTATAGTATACACTCAGTATTAATCAAAACATTGCACATTAATGCTTATTATGTTTTGAACAATGTCTAGCTCAAAATAGGTCATCATTTGACTTATTAGGACTCGAGGAAACGAGATGAAACCACTGGTACATACAACAGGGGGTAAACATGAAAGAAAAAATATATAAATGATTGTAATAAGCCTATAGTTTTAGAATTTAAAGAATGGATTGGCAAATATTGTGAAATGAGCTACAGAGATTAGCCTGTATTAAAGGCTTGAAGATAAAATTTTAGCATATACTGTAGAAAGTGAGCTTTTGTGATATAGTGTATTAAAAAAAATTAGAACAAAACACAAACTCATGAGAGCAGTGACAAACCTGAAGAAATATAAATGGAGCTATTTTATTGGAGTTTATTTACAATTTTCTTTTTGTTTATAAATGTTGGTTTCATCGTCCTTTACTTCAGTAGGACAATCTGCAACTGTGGATAGCCCTGACAGCAAGGTCAAGTCACCCCCTACCCCTCCACCCCAAGGGCTGTGCTGTATGAGTGGCTGTCAGAACTGTGTGTGGCTACAGTATGTCGATGAGATGATGGAGTATTATAAAGACAATACAGAGCAGGCCAAGATAGCATTAGATAATATTCCTGACGAAAGTTTGAAGACCTTCATCAAGATTGAGTTAGGCCTCTGATTATCACACAGTGGTCAAATGTCTGTGCATGCATCAACTAATATTTTCAAAATGGCTGAAAAATTACATATGTGGTGGTTCTTTTTCCTTATTTTCTGGAATGGAAACCATAAACCAAGGTAATTCAATCGTCTGTACCTATATTTTTCTGTTGAGTGTATTGGTATCATGTTCAATACACCCATTTTCTAACCAGTAACCTTCAGAACTTATTTGTTAAAATCTGTAGTATTTAACGGTAAATGGGAATTTTAAGGGCTGGACTTTAAAGTACTTTTCTTGATTTTTTAATTTGAAGTTCACAAATGGAGTGACACCGGCCGGTTGTTACAATGTTTTACGGTAATTTTCTGCGGGAAATTGGTGCGCCTGCCCACCGAGACTGACGATAATGCGCATGTTCAGACATCTGACCGGTATGCAATCTCGTACCCAGACCCCATTTGTTTCTTACTGGCATGGTATGAGCATGCACAGTAAGATACAAATAGGGTGTGGGTACGAGATTGACCGGTATGTACCGTAAAGATTAGATTAAGCGCCCTCCTTCAAATAAGCTCCCCCACTCGAGTAAGCGCCCCCCTTCCACTCCGTTTTCTGAAATAAGAGCCCCCTCCCAAATAAGCGCCCCCCCCCCCCCCGATGAAATTGTCATGGATTGAATACCAGCGACCTTAACACTTACCGATATTATCTGTACGTTACAACGTACGGTATTACTTCCGGCCCTGAAAAGTACTGACAGCCATTGACTGACACGCGACCAGGGTTTTTTACTGACATGTTACAGTTCTTGTTAGGATCTTAATAAAAGTTATGTTTTTTTTATTGACTTGGATTGCAGCATTTTTAAAAAAATGAAATAAGAGCCACTTCCCGAATAAGTGCCCCCTCTCGAATAAGCACCCCCCCCCTCCCCCCCCCCCCCCCCCCCCCCCCCTTCGACCCTCAAAAATTAAATAAGCACCCCGGGCACTTCATCGAATCTTTACGGTATCTGAATACAATGAAAGCCACAATATATATATATATATATATTTTATTCTTTTAGAATTTAATCATTACGATTGTTAATAAGGAAATAAAGCAGACTTGCTAGACAATGCAGTGTATTTTTAAGAATCTGCCTTTGTGGAGGAACAGCTAACTTTAAATATTTAATTATTCAAAAAATATGACATGCATGTATAGTTACATGTACATGTATGTTGTTGTTCAATTTCTTAAAATTAATACAATTTTGATATTTTATCATTTTTATGAAGCTCAAGCAAAACCGTTGATGGATGAAAAAGCCTCACAGTTGTTATTTCAATGTTGTGTTATTTATTTTGCCAGGACTTGGCAGAAGGTTATGTACGTATAGCACAGCATGTTGTAAAAATAGTTGGCACCAAACTACGTTTATTTATAGTTTAATAAGGCGTTTCCAGCTAACAGTCGCATTCTGATATATCACTACTACACGTAGAACCAATGAATTGTACTCATGATCCCATGGGTAAGGCTTTACTGGATGGGGAAACAAACTTCAAAAATGCAGTTTAGAGAAAGTTCGACAATCGATTGGAGGTGGAAAATAGCATTTTACAAACAGGTTTTGCTAATAACACTTTCGAGCTCGCTTTCCTCGCAATCTTAACTCTATATCATAAAACAAGTAAAGAAGGCTTAGTCATGTATTATACTGTCTTCAAAATCAGATGAAGCGAATCACTCACGTCCATGCTCCTTTATACCCCTATAAAACGCAAGGTTCTTTATACAACTTTTCACTGTACGAGTGTGGCCCTATATTAAACTTCATGGCTGAGGCCTTTTTCAACAAAGGACAAGGGCCTCAACCATTAGTTTTATGTAGGGCCACACTCATACAGTGAAAATCGTATGAAGACACTCCTTATCAATCCTCATGAAACCAAGGGCTTAACCGTGAATCTTTATAAAGACCCTCACTCGTACAGTGAAAGTCCTTGGAAAGACATTGGCTCACAGTTATTCATATGCAACCGGCCTAATATTATGGGACCCACATTTTCGCTCCATATTCCAACTGAGCATGTCAGTGACGCACAATGTAGCTATAAACAAATAATTATTCGCTTTTCATCTAAATTTCTGAAAATTATTATCTTTTAGAAGTAATGTTTTTGAAGCCGTTCAATAAAGTCGCAGCACGTGTTTTATCAGATCTAAAAACTCTCGGGCTGCGCCCTCGAGTTTATATCTGATAAAACACTGCTGCTCGTTTATTAAACTATACATTAAACACTCCAGTCATTTGAGAACACTTGAGAAATGTTAGAATCACGCGCCTTCGGCTTGTGCTAATCAATATTACTCATGTTCTCGAATGCCCGTCGTATTTTATGATATATATTTATTACAGATTGTATTATTAGCGAGTAATGTTTATAAAGTTCCTGTTAATAGTATGTTAAGTTCATTAGCTCACAGTTGCGCAAGGAGCCCATTCGCGTCCTTCGACAGCTACAACAAGCCTTGGATAAAAATTTAACTTTGGTTAGATTTAAATTAGTAACATGTTTATTCAGGTTTAATCATAAGAAACTTATAAGTTTCATGTTGTGGTTTGTCACTGTTATTGACTCGGAGCTAAATATAAATTATATCAGTGATTAGATGAGCATTATTATTGACTTTTGATAACGATTGTGTTATTAGCAAGACAATATTATACATATTAATATTGTAGGTTGATATGAATCCGTTGATATCATATTAGAAGTGAAAATGTAAATTGTATTACGCTGTACGTAAAGCAGTTGTAAGAATATATTGTAAGACTGAATATGGCAGTTTGATTAAAGAGGCTTTGTGCGTGTCGAGAGGGCATGACCCCTACGAGCGTTTTGTATTATTATGTGATAAATAATTTATATTCGGTTGAGCGAGGGCGAATTAGAATATAAAATATAATACATGGCTAAGGCTTCTTTATTTGTTAAATATAAATATGCCTTTTAGCCAATCAGCACGCGCATACCATTTGGGTTATATTATAATCAGCTGGTATAAAATATATAGAGTGTAATAAAGATATTATTCGTAAGCTGTCCCGTTAATATTGTTGCTTGTAGTGTTACCGATCGGGAAACAAAAATAGTTTGTTCCTTCGGCCATAGTTAATAGAGTGAAATGGTTATGAAACCCAGCGACTGTCTTCGTTATAGGCCTTTCGCTTTTTTTAACCGTGACCATGTACAAAACATATATTGGAATATGTTAATCATTCAACCAGTAGCTAGAAACGCGTGGGTTCAGGGGACGCTAATGCACTATGACCGTGCACAATCTTTTGTCTTACCTCTTCCAACCTAAATTGCAGCACCTTTGTTATCCCCTTGAAGTTTGCCAGGATTTCTTACCATTCCACTCTATTAACTATGCTTCAGCGAGCAAATGGAAACATTTATTTCGTGCTTGTGCAAACGAGGAAACCTTTGGGGAGCACTAAAATTGTCAAATGTTACGGTAACAATGTAAAATCATAGTTAATAGAGTGGCCGATGGTTAGGAAACCCGGCAAACTTCAAAAGGGCTAACAAAGGCGCTGCGATTTATGTTGGAAGGGGGCAAGACAAAAGATTGTGCAGGGTCATAGTTCATTAGCGTCCCCTGAACGACTGAACTCTCACGTTTCTATTGGCTGATTGATTAACATGTTGGAATTTCTATTGTGTTTTGTGCACGGTAATAGTTGAAAAAAGCTAACAAAGAAGGTCCCTGAGTTTCATAACCATTCCATCTATTAACTATGGTATAATTGTCAATGGTCCTTTTCTTAAAGAAAACCTTTGCTGTTGGAACACGTTGCCGTTAAATTGTTGGCAACATGGTCTAAGTTGAAAATATGTTGACAAAAATGGAAAATATGTTTCCGTTTTTGAAAAAAATGGACATGAGTTGAGCCATTTTCATGTCATACTCATGTCCATTTTTTTCAAAAACGAAAACATATTTTCCATTTTTGTCAACATCTTTTCAACCTAGACCATGTTGCCAACAATTTAACGGCAACTTGTTCCAACAGCCAGGGATCCTTTAATATAGCGCCCCATTCTAACTTTCAATATGAATAGGCATTTCCATGATGAAGTCACATACTACAACTACCAGAACTGCGCGATTCTCTTGTTCCTTTAATTTGGACCATTGTCTTGGAATTCTCAAAGGAGTTTAAAAATCTGAATGAGAAAACGAATTTGAAAAGGATTCTGGTAGTTGTAGTAAAATGATGCCATAATGATGTCCTATTATATAGACCAACCGTCATGCTTTGCGCGCTATGGCGCCCATTTTGTCGTTTTCGTACGAGTTTTCCAATCTTTTGAAAATCGTTACAGTCCTGTTGTTTTGTGTGATAGTTTCAATTTTAATCTGTTTTTAAAAAGTTTCTTTTGGGCCATATTCTTTAAGGAAAAGGCTTTTCACGTGCTAGTAAGTGGCGTATAGCACAGCAGCGCAGTGTACTGGAGGTGCATTAATCTAGGGGGCATCTCGTCCTTTTAATTAAATGGTGATTCCTGGATTTTGAGGCAAAAGTAAAAAAAAGACACTGGTAACGGGAACGACTCATAAGCCCGTGCATATTGGCTACGCCCATGCCGGTAAATAAATTTAGTTCTCTTGCATAAATTTGTTTTGGTGAACAAGTGCTTGCAGGACCAAAAAAACGGTCCATTTTTAGCACCATAGCTGTTATTACGGCTTAGCCAAATACCATGAAACGATCAGCGGTTTCACTCATCTTATCGGGTCATCGACTCGTTGAGGCTCTTTCAGCTGTGAGATTGTTTGAGTGAAATCTTCCATGAAATATCCTCGTTTTACTCTGCTTTATCATTCCTGCGGTCTCTTCGTTCGATGCACTAGTAGCGATTGTAAGACGCTGAGTGGCTTAAGGATGGACTAACCGATTTGATAAGGCTAAATGCCAAGAGGAGTTATCCAAAGCCTCGAAGATCCTCGGTTTATTACGTAGAAATTTATCTAGCTGCAGCAAATATGTTAAGGAACAAGCTTATAATTCATTAGTAAGATCACGTGTTGAATACTCTTCACCCTGTTGGTCTCCCTTTGAAAGGCAGCACATTGTTTCCATAGAATCAATCCAACGTTCTGCTGCCAGGTTTGTTTGTTCCGATTACTCTAGCTATTCTAGTGTTAGTAGTATGACACACTCCCTGGGCTGGGATACCTTAGAAATGCGAAGAAATTTAGATTCAGTAGTTTACCTTCCTTTCCCTGACACAGTCCAGTTCTCTTATTCTAGAACTCGAGCAAACCATCCTTATAAATTTAGGCATATATCTGCTAATTCAAATGCTTATAAGCATTCTTTTTTTCCTAGGGTAATTCCTCTTTGGAACAGTCTGCCTAGTGTTGCAGTCTTTGCAGACACCGTTCAGTCTTTTCAATCAAACGCAACGAGTTATATGTAGTATTTTCATAAATTAATTATTATTATTCATTTATTTACTTTATTTTTGTACTCGCCGCCTGTATCTTTAGTTGACCGCTTTTAGCATCCTGTACAGTAGTTATACTGCAAGGATTAATAAATATGTATGTATATATGTATGTATGTATGTGTGAGTTCGGTTGACTTTACGGACCCAAGAAGCTTCTGAAGACAAGGCTTGTAAAAAAAATCCGTCAAATCACTCCAGAGGCCAAGGACAGACCGCTTAACATTTATTCTTGCTTTTCTTTAGAAAATAAACGTTTGGGGCATCATCTTCTTGGTGATCTCCGTTCAACGTGACTCCATCTCTGTATTGACCCGAAAGCCTCGTTTTCATGAGGGCTGATGGGTGAAACCGCTGACTATTTGGCTCAGCCGTAATAACAGCTATTTTGGGGGGGAATTGCCTTTCCCACACCTCCCCCTTCCCTGGTTTATAATGGTCCACCCCATAACAGAAACAATAGACGGCGTTTAAAAGTCCATACCGTATCAATTCTATTTTTGCAGCACACAAGTCTGATTCCCTTGGCCGGCAAACACATCTAATATTTTGCTGGTGGTTTCGGTTTGCAACAGGTCATTCTGTCTTGGCAGGTTTTTTCCTGTTCTAGCATTTGAGATGGAAATCAGCTTCTGACAAAGCTAAATAACAATTGATTAGCAGAACATCCAATCCCCTTGTCAAATTCGAGTTTTGAAAGTGAAGGAATTACTTGGAATGAGTTTATTTTAATGTCAGTGATCAACCTATCATACAGCTAAATTTATAATCATGACCGTCCTAGTTCAACGTCTTATTCTCAGATCGACAAGCCTCTGGACTCTAATTGGGATTGTGATAGCTACATTGGTCCTATTTGGTAAGTAGCTGTTCAAATTGTTTCACTATTTAGCCTATTTTGTGGTAGGAACGAAATTATTTATTTGTGATATTTATAAAATGAGAGGCCGTGTTAAAAGGTCCGAGCCGCAGGCGACATAACATGGGTAATGGCTCCCGAAAAAGCACGAATTTTATAAATGACTTCTGGAAGTTTATAAATTAAAAGATAATAATTTTCGAAAATGTGTTTGATGAAATTACTTGTTTATGCCGTACTTCATAGCACAACCTACTGATTTTCACTTATGAGCGAGGGTCTTTATAAAGATTCCTGATTATTTTCTTTGCAGAGGAAAGAGAAAAGGTCTGAATCGTGAATATTTATATTTAGTATATACCACACCAGTGAATATCACTTTTCGGCGCGCTCTAATTGGCTACTCAAACAGTGAATATGATATCATATTCACCTCCGAGCAAAGCAGCGATCATCACGCGCGAGTTTTTGTCCATTTGACAGAAAATAAATTAGCTATTTGTTGCTGGCTATTCACCTGGAGTGTGGTATATACTAAAAAAATTATATTCACCTCAGTGTTGGTGAATAGTGGTGGATATTTACCTCGCCGAAGCGACTCGGTAAATATCTACCACTATTCGATCACCTCCATTTCGGTGAATAATTGTTAAAGATCATCACTCTTGTTGCCGGGTATAAAGCATCATGCACGTGACAAAATATCATAAATTATGCATGATTTTATAATTATAGTTACAAATTTCCCCCAAAAGAATCTTTGACATCAACTGTATATTTTTTCGATATCGAATGTCACAAGATAATTATGAGCTTCAAATTAAAAATAAAAATAGCAGAAATTCAGCGGTATGTATACTAACTGATCTCCACACTATAATCAGGATGCTTCGCGGCCAACCCATTTATTTGATTTCTAAAATTAAGAAACCAAGAATTTGTAGAGATGCATTTCCAAAATCAGGAAATTCCCACCTGATTTTAGAAATCAGAAATCAGGAATCGGAAAGGCGGTTTCTAAAGTCTCGTTCTCTCAGATCTGTTACCGTGAATATTAGATTTTCGGATTTCGGACTGAACAGGATTTGTAAATTGAATAATTTCTAAGACTTATTTACTTCCGGTAAATTTACATTGTTTGCATGGCACTACACTGCCCACCCTCGGCAATGTTTACCCTTCCCGATTGGATCCCACTTCCTTCTTGCCGGCTGAGAGATCTTTTCCAATATGTATGTTTTTGTGGATGAAAACGGAGCATTCCCATGGAAATTTAAGTGAGAATATAAAGAACGTCAAAAAGATTCCGGCGAAGAGAATGACCATGGAGTCAGCTTACAGACTAGCGTGACGACCACAGCCAGTAAAAGCCCAGTATTAAACATGATTTTGATATTGACCAATCACAAGAGACTGTTCCCAAGACGAAACTAATTTGTACATTGTATATTTATTTCATTCCATTCACTTCCACTTCTAATAAATTGTCTATCTTCAAGCAAATATTTGACAAACTAGTCAACACTAGGCAGAAAACTTGCTGAAGAATCGCTGACGTGTAATGGCTTATTCTAATGCGAACCCCCCACGTCCCGCAGGACCATAAAAATATCCTGGCTTTTAGTTTCATATGGCGCATTTCCATCCCACCGTTTTACACTTATTTTGTATTATGTATCGTATTTCCCTTGTTGCAGGCCTTTCTATGGTTGCAGAAATAAGTGAAATAAGATTTTTTTCGACGTCGATATCGTGTATGTCCCACATTGGAAATCTGAAAAGTTAGCAAGTATGCTATTAGCCTAACTTCATTCTTCAATGTCATTGTTGTTACTTTTACCTATTACTGATGTCTCAGATGAGATTATAAGGTTATAAAGATGTCTATTTTTATTTTGTAATAGCCAGATCTCGACTCAAGCATGGTAACGGAAAATAGATTTACGTTAAAAAATGTTTTCTAACAGAAATAACAGTTTAAACAAAAACTAATTACACCATAATACTAATATCAACTTCCTTAAATTTGTTAAGTGGATGGTTGTGGTATCACGTGATTGATGACGTCATAATCATATAAAATCGTTTAAGTGAAATGCGGCTGCGACGATAACATATGAATATAAAGTAACCCTGCTAAAACATTACTCCTCCCGCAGTGTTTCATACCACGCTTAGAAAACATGACTATCATGTAAAGATAAGGAGATATTAAGGGTACAAAAAAGTCACGTGACCTATTTTGCATATGTTCGCCTTAATTACTCGTTAACGAAACATTGTAGTCATCTTTTCTAAGCTGATTTAGGTAAAAGGCTTCAACCTTAACTAAACATATCCACTCATCATCCTAGCTGTTTTAAACTCGGAGCCGCGTTTTCGATTTACTGATTTCGTGTTCTAAGTCACGTGATAGACCACGTGACACGTTTTACTACACACAAACCACTTAAGGTAGTCAAGAATGGCGATATCTATTATCGTGAGAAACCTGGCATACTTACCATAACCGGCTGTGCTGAAATAAGGTAAACAGTTTTTACTTGAAATTTTACCCCTGAACCAGGCCTTAACATGCTTGAGTTGTTAAATATTGTTTAGGGGCTTGGCCGTGCATATGAAACTTCATGCAATTTTCATAACTATGAACCTCCGAAAGATTTTGAGTACTTCTGCGAAGAAATTTTAGGTTTACAGAATACTCTATCTTCTACGCTCGTTTGAAATAGTGAAAACGTAACCTTTCCCGACTGCAGAAGAAGTAATGAGAGCGAATTTCGCGATGAGCTGAAGAACCCTGCATCGGAACTCCACAAGCGTCTTGCTTATATTTTTGTCGTCGACGAATCGTACACTGTTGAAACATGGACCGGTGTGTTCGAAGGCTTGTGCTTCCGAAAAGACGAGCTGCTTTGATGATTTTGTAACGCCGTAACTGACAGATATTAAACTTCTGCCGCATGATGATTGGATGAATCGGTCGAATGACTTACTAATTTTATGCATTTTAATTAGTGGGTGGATACCAAAATAACCATGGCTTGCCGGCAGGCTCTCTCCTCCCCACCCCCTCCCTCCTCTCTTTTTTCTCTCGCCCAAATCCCCCTAATCTCCGCTCGCTGCGCCCCGATACTCCAGAGCCGCAACGCAGGCTAATGAAAGATTAATATCAATTAATAAACCTAAGTATTTGACATAACTATTAAGCACGTTACTATAAGCTTTAATATTAAATTGATAAGTTAGTTTTCTTTGGTAGGGATGAAAAATAACAATTTGATTTTTTGAGATTCAAAGTTAGCTTGTTTACAGTAAGTCAATCACATAATAACCTTAATTATTTATTTACAGTTGATTCAAGAGAGTTTTGATTTTTATGAGCATATAGTAAGTTAGTATCATCTGCAAAAAGGAAATATTTTAGTTTATCGTAGGCTTTATATATGATCATTTATGAAGATAAGGAAAAGTAAATGGCCAAAGTCAGAGCTGGAGAAAACCACAATCGTTATTCTCTTTATTGGATATCAGGGACGGCGGAGCGAAATTTCAAGTGGGGGAGGGGGGAATGGTCATTGAGCCGGTATGACCAAACTGGAGTCTTAAATTGACCGAGAAGTAATTAGGCAAAATATGTTGGGCAAAAAAGTGGGGGGATGTAGCCACTAGGCTGCGCCGTCCCTGGATATGTGAGATACTATTTGGGTTGTTTGGGTTCTGCTATGTAGGTAAGACTCATATCCAATCATGCAATATACCACTTACTCCATAATGATATAGTTAAAAAAAAAAAATACTATGGTTTACAGTATCAAAGGCCTTTTGTAAATCAATCACTCCAGCACAGGTGAACATTTTACTATCCATATTTGTTTGTATTGTGTTTAATATATCTTGGATAGCATGTTAAGTTGAAGTTATAGCGTTAGTTAAATGTTTTGTCCTAAAACCATATTGGGCATTATATAAAAATTCATTCTTTTCTGTGAAGCATACCAAACGATTATACATACGTTTTTCAAAGATTGGGGTATAGAATGGTCCCTCAAAAAATCGTGAGTCTTGGAAAAAATCAAGCAAGTTTCAAAAAAGAGTCTCGGATTTTGAAGCAATGGTCTCGACGAGTCTCGGATTTGACAATTATATACCCTTTAGAGAAGTAACTCTCGGGCTCGGATTTTGAAACAAGGGTCTCGGCGAGTCTCGGATTTGACCATTCTATACCCCTAAAGATGTTTGAGGGCGATATATTGAAAAGTGCATGTAACCAGTGAACCAACTGTAAAAGTATTGTTTCGCTGAAATGCGGGAAATTTCGGCAATCAGTCAGGCACAGAGTTCTCTATTTTCATGTTGACTCACACAGATTGCAAAGCAACCAGAGTTATAAATAGAAAATCAATGTCAATGTGTGCCGAACCAAGCATGTGTTCTCTTTACATTGGGACAAGTTTTGCCATCAATACCCCACTTTCGATATATGTTTTACTCGTCACGCACCAATGTTTCAATATGAGGGTCGGGGTAAACTAAATTTATTCTATTCTCAGATAATACGCGGATACATTTAATTTTGAACCCGGAGCCTCATATTGAAATATTTGTGCGCGACAAGTGAAAAGCAGTTATCGAAAGTGGGATATTTCCTAGATGGGTAAATATTGCCGAGAGAGGATAGGGTAGTGCCCGGCAAAAATATACATCACCGGAAGTAAAAAAGTCTTAGACCCACCCCCCATCGGATAGAGCCTATTATATATATTAATGTGTTTTCCACACAAACATCCAAAGAGCTTTAAAAAATGTTTAATAGCTGATTTTGACCCCTTATCTTATACCCATTCACTATCTATCCCAGTATCTTGAACGTGTTTAGTTACACAGGGTTAAAACTACCTCGAACAGGTTGTTTAGTTAAGAATGGTCAGTTTCAAACTAGCTTAGCACTAGAGAGCGTATACCGGTGAAAAAAAAAAGTCATTTTAAACTAGTTTATTTAAACAGCTTTTGAATGGGGTATTAATCTACCTGCAAAAATATTCCCCGATATCCTGTTGCGAGACGTTGTTTTGACTTCAGCATTAGACCTGCTGGGGCAGAACAGTTCATTCCGTTGTCGTCACTTATTTAAATGTGCTCTGTTTTGCTCTGGTTGGGCTCTGTTTTGCCATTGACAAAGCAAGAATTGCAGCAAATTATCAAACGATTCGTATATTTTTCAATAAAAGTTCCTTTACAAGAATAATAAGGATGGGAAGAAGTCGAAATGAATTTAGAGTACAGAAGCCTCACGCGTCAGCGCGGTAGCCGTGTAATCTGAGAAACTCATATATCCCACATGGATAACATGATAATGGATATATTGTGCAAATTCCCACTTGTGACTCCCCGCAAAACGCGCGCTAAAGAGGGATATTGGGAAGCCATGTAATTCCAATGCCATCGCGGCATGCCGTACAGTGATCGTGCCGTAAGTTTAACAAATTGAAGTTAGTTATTTATGTATCTGTCCTAATATTGACAATGATTTTCGTCATAACATGGCCAAAATAACTGTGGATCCACGAGGCGTCTTCAATTTGTTTTTTACAACAACAACAAACTAATAGTCAATTTTACAACAACAAAACACTTTTAGCTTCAAACGAAAGCCGCACGCGCACTCCTTGACAAATGACGTCAGCTTTTGTTGTCTATCCAAATATTGCATACGAAAATAAGCCAATCAGATTGCAAGAAATTTGGTTGTTGTTGTAAAATACTACTTCTACTGCTGTGCCGATACGGTATTATTTGAATCTCACGTATAGAATGACGTCAGTGTTTGAAATTGGGATGTGAAATAAGCAAACAAACAATAATTCCGTCTCTTTTAAAGGTATTTGGCAGTGTATACGTCTACAATGGAATACAACACCACCCACTTCGTGTCTCAAACGCAAGTTCAAAGGCATTGTACTGGTGATAGTCTATAACTATCCCATTTACTCGAGTATTCCACTGCTTGGCGAGTTATACGGAAAAGTCTTTCCAACGATCATGTTCTGCGGGCCCAAATCCAACAGTTCCAGTCTTTCTAAATACCTAGTGGAAGAAGTCTACATTCGTAAGGGTTACTATGGATACATCTGTCTCGCCAGAGCCATGGAAAAATACCCAGCTTCAAAAGAGGACCGTGCGGGATTTGAAGGGTATTTATTGATGAGTGACGATGTGCTACTAAATTACTGGAACTTCGTCAGTTTTGACAGGACGAAAATCTGGGAGGGTCCCAAAGTACCTATACAATACAAAGGCTTAGCTTCCCCTAGGAGATGGTATTGGTGGAACTCTACCTGGGGGATTAGACAGTGCCAAAAAGCTTATGATGAAATATGGGCGCTACGGGACGAGGTGCAGGATACCCAATTACGCGTTGAGGGATCCCTCGAGACTCTTGAGAAAAACGGCAATGGGCGGAGATTTTGCTACCGGGGAAGATCCGATGTGTTTTATATCCCACAGGACTTCTCTGAGTTGTTTCAAGTTTTCGCATATATATTTTATAAACATAATGTTTTCCTTGAAATTGCCGTGCCGACGATTTGCCGTATGTTGGATTTGGAGAGTGACTTTGAGTTTATGCCCGGTATCTACTTACCCGGTCGCAAAAATGACTCAGTTGTTATGGATAGTAAGTACTTCTGGCAGGTTTATAACAAGAGCCTGCACTTCTTGCATCCTTTGAAGCTAAATTATGCTGATGGAGAGCTGAACAGAGCTTTACTTAGAACTTGGATAATGGAATACAGCGATCGATTAACAAGTTGCTAATTCACAATGTAGTAATATTGACTTAATGGTATCGTAAACTATCCAATAAAATCATCACATATTAAAGGCTATTCTTTTAACATTTTATAATTAATTTCAAGGGTTATTTGTATTGTGATGCCAGCCATGATTGTAAAAGTCGCTTTGCGTCAGGAACTAAGGACTGGTTCGACACGTGATAGAAGTTTATCTAGTAGGCTGCTTGCATGCCGATTCTTCTAATCTTGTTCAGCGCAGTCAAACCTTATGTACTGAAAAACAATTACAGAAGAGCCGCAAGCAACAGTGAAACATGCACGTTGAGCATTTTTACTTGCTCCCTTGATTGACTCTGTGATGACTTTGGTTTTGGTTTTACAACGCTCAATCAAAAACCACTCTAAAACCAATCGTGAATTACTTCAGTTCGTGATTGGCTCATTGTGTTTTTACTAGCTCCCGTGATTAACTCTGTAATTACTTTGTTTCTTGTTTTACGGCACTCAATCGAAAACAACTGTAAAACCAATCGTGAATTCCTTCAGTTCGTGCATGATTGGATCATTGTGTTTTACTTTCTCCCGTGATCAATTGGCTATGTGATTACTTCGGTTTTGGTTTTACAACACTCAATCCAATCAAAACCACTCTAGAGCAGTTTTCAATTGCGTGTCGAAAAGTAATTAGGTAATTGGGTGCATGAATTTGATTTGTTAGTTATCCATGATTGCGTTTCACTTTTCCTCGTGATTGGTTCAAGTAAAATCACGAATTACTTCAGTTCGTGATTGGTTCATTGATGTTTTTACTTGCTCCTGATTGGTTCATTGATGTTTTTACTTGCTCCTGATTGGTTCATTGATGTTTTTACTTGCTCCTGTGATTGACTCAGGTTTTGGTTTTACGACAATCGAAAACTGCTCTATTAGAGTAAAGATGATAACGATGACATCTATGAGGGTCTAGATTTTTTTATTGGGGGGGGGGGGGGGGGGTACACATGTCAGTTAACCGAGTTAAAATTTAGGACATTTGTCAGTTGACAGTTCACCACCAAGCCATACAATTTTAAGGGTAATCTTCGATAATTAGTATTATTGTGTTGAATTTCAAAGCTGGTGTCCAATTTGTCAGCTGTCGGTAAATTCACATTTGTTAGTTGTCAGTTCAAATTAAAGGCGTTTGTCAATTTTCTGTAGACTGATAAAACAGTCCCTTTCATATCGCGAAAATTGAGAAACAGGCCTGAGCTACGATCGGAAATAGTACACCATTTTCATTGGTAATCCAGTCACTCAGTGCCTTGAGCTAAGCTAAGTTATGGGAGAATGAAGTTTTTTTAGCTCAAGGCAAGGAGTTGCGAATTACCGGTAAGAATGGAGCAACCGTCGCTAAAGGGAGGCGGGGGGGGGGGGGGAGGGGGGGGGGGGGAAAGCGAAAATTTCAACACTGACCTAGCTGCTGGGAAGCGCAACTTGGCGAAAGACGCTGGAAACGTGCTCTATGTTCTTAAATACTACAGGGGACTCCCAGAAAGCTGAGCGGTGTCAAACCATGTTTGAATGTGGGTGATAACTAGGTGTTATAATATAGCGCGGAAGGCGCTTCGTGGCTATTTCACCAATGAGAATAATAGCTTCTTTGGCTTCTCGCTGGTATCATTCTTCTGACCGCTCTCATAGCGTCGTTTTGGGACTGATTTTCGCGATACCGATGGAAGAGACTGTTTTACAGTCTACATTACGTTACGTTTTTTCCCGAAACCATTATGTATCCTATTTTTTCGCAAACTGCTGCCGCAGCGAGCGAGCCTGATGCGAGCGAGCAAGGCAGCAGTACTAATCTGTGTAGTGGGGTCGAATTGTTGGTGCATTGTCTGCGCATTGCATTGTGGTTATGCGCAAGGACACAAAAATACAATGCGCGCGGACCATAATGCAATAATTATAATTATAAACACTTATATAGCGCATATACATAAATGTTCTATGAGGTTACAATAATTTGATTAATTGCGCAAAACGATAAAGACATATAAGGGTACAAATTGTGGTCGGTTAAGCTGGTCAAAAAAGATATATAGTTAAGGTTAGAAAACCACAGCAAAAACCATGTACAATCAATCCTGCCAGACGTTGGATCAAAAAAACAGATCTAGATCAGCAAGAAGAAGAAAATATAATGATAAAGTGTCCGAAGACTACTGCAATGCTGATCAAATACAACGCTTGTCGAGGTTTATACGATATTTCGGCTGGCCAGTACCAGCCTTCTTCAGGTTTATTTTACAGTGGAGGTCACAAATGGATACAAGGCTTATATAAATTGTTAATTACGTAACTATGAGCGGAAATTACAAAATCGATGAGATATGTTTTATACAATAGTAACACATAAAAGGAAATTACGAAATAGGTTTGAAAAGATAGTACAGATAGAGTAACAGCCGACAATAAAGGTCAAACGGTGAAATTACATTTTGCCTCCACTACACAATTCAGACACAGTCACGTAGGATACTTGGGCATGTTGGTCAGCCGAGCCCAACGACGTTTATTCATATAATTGCTCATAATTGCTTACAGGCATTCGTTCTTCAACTTTTCGTCTCTATTTACTACTATTATTAATTATTGCGACACTGCCGGATACGAAAACCCAAAACCACTGTGTGGACTAAACGGGAACGTATACTCCCACCAATGCAGTGCCGCCAACTCTGGGAGCTGAGGTCATCTAAATACATTTAGTCCGATATGATAAATACAATCTTATGCCGATTTAAATCAAACTCGGACGATTCTAACCTAGCCAGAATGGTTTCCCTTAATGTTCGTTATGCCTCCGGCTTCTCGATCCAATCATTTAAAAAATTGAAGCAAGGTAGCAAGGCTGACCTAGACTGAATTCAAACTCTTAACAGTCACCTACTTATGGCACACTACATTACCCATAATTCTCAGCACTACTCTACCCAGGCTTCTGTTCCGTGCCAGCAAAATATTCATTTCTGTTAATTTCGTACCTCAACTAACATAAATTACACATTTTGCCTCCACTACACAATTCAGACACACACAGTCACGTAGGATACTTGGGCATGTTGGTCAGCCGAGCCCAACATGCATATAGATTTACAAAGGTAGGGCCCGAGGGGTGAACCCGTTAGCAAAATTCTCAGTAATTATAGTCCGTTCGCAATAGTCTTTACCATACGTGTCCTTAGCATTAACATATTTCCATCTACCGTGCCGCTGGAAGTTTCTGTCTGGGATACCAGAATTAGCGGCTGAAAATGCTCCGCCAGACCTTTTGAAATGTGTACTAAATTTGGAATTATCGGGGACAATATCTTTAAATAATTTCTTAAACGATCCCCTAAAGTAGAGTAGCTAACATGCTTTTTCATACGCAAAAGGCGTTTCTGCTTATGGATCCAAATAAAATATCACTGGAATTTCGTTAATTCCGGCCTTAGACATATATATACATATATACAACCTTAGTAACTGGACAAAACACAATTTATGCTAGATGTAGACTTGGATGTCTCTATCAAATACTGTAAATATAGCGCCAATGAAATGGATTGGCGGGAACAGATTTTACTTATAAGAATTCATGTGCAAATAATGTCCATCTATTAAATGCTCTAAGGTAGGCTTCAGTAGTCCCTCTGCATGGATCTGGATGCTAGAACTGCTTTATTTCAGGTTCTCCTTTAGCTGTTTGGTTCTATCACTGGTAATGTCTGATAACCACAACTCGTTAATGTCTGATAACCACATAGAACTCGTTGGCAACTTCTGGAGAAAGAAAAATGAAACAAACAAAAAATAAGGGCATACAGTGAAAGCAGTGATATGGCAAAAACCGTGTCAGTATTGAAGTTTCGATAAATTTCATAACATGGTAAGATTATAATGCCCATCCAGGGCGTGGCCACAATGCCTGATACGCCCCTCCAGGGTACCCCTTTAGGGCCGACTGAAAACACATTTTCAGCGATTACGTGTTACACAAATTCTTTCAAAATCTGTGCAGAAACATAACACCATTCCTAGTTGAAACACTTAAACGTTTATTGCCAAATATACAATTGTTAATTGGCTTTACCTCTCATAAACAACTCCGGATTATTTATTGCTTAAAACTACCCAATCTTGGACGAAATCACTCCAATGTATCCCATCTGAACAAAGTACGTTACGGGCCAGAAATGACCCAATTTCACAGCGGTACAATTACCATGCCTCTAGCATTACGTACTCGTGTAATCAATTACTTTACAGGTCAGATAGACAGGCTGACATAAGCAATTGTTGTCATAACCCCCAATCCTGGGAAAATGCATTTACCCCACAATATCGTGGTCGATAATACAGAGTATTAAACTTTGGCACCTTAGCCTTGTAACAAGCATGCGAACCTATCGCACGTGTGCGGATCCCATATAGGTCTTCAGAGCCGTTCATGACAATTTTGGCTGCGTTTACATTGTCTGTAAAATGCATTTACTCCGCAAGTTCGTGGTTTATAATATATACTGGGTATTAAATTTCGACAAATTAGCCTTGTAACAGCATGCGAACCTATCGCACGTGACCCCATAAATGGTGAATACTAAGAAATGCGTAGTCATTAATAGTATCGATGATCGTCATAATCTATTATTCTACTAATTTCTTCGACATAACAATTTAGCTATTTTGGAATCCATTGTGCCTCCAAACTTATTCCCTTGATACAGGTCTGATAAATATCTAAAGTGATACCGAAACTGTAGATAGGGGACCTCAGAGCCATTCGTGACAATTTTGGCTACGTTGTTTACAATGTCTGTAAAATGCATTTACCCCGCAAGTTCGTGGTTGCTGATAATGAGTATTAAACTTCGGCAACTTAGCCTTGTAACGGCATGCGAACCTATCGCACGTGTGCTGACCCCATAAATGGTCAATAATAGTACAATCGTCATAATCTATTATTTTACTAATTCTTCTGCATAACAATTTAGCTATCTAGGAATCCATAGGTCTGTGATAAATATCTAAAGTGATGAAATGTAGATATGGCACCTAGAACGTTCATGACAATTTTGGCTACATTTATATAAATGTCTGTAAGCCATGACACAGTTTATGAGCAAACGCTTTGACAGACAGGGAGACTGTATACAACCGGCTCTATTAAGTAGAAATTTGAGACATTTCAATTTCTGACCTATTTTGGTGGAAAAACCTTTCCTTCAAAGTCTAATGTACTTCCACATGCTGTACTCCGAGCGGATGCGTCACTGGAATGTTTAACAGGCCATAAAGGGATACCGTTAAGTTTATTAACGACCTAAGTTCTATAACAGACAGAATAAGCCGAGTAACATACAACTGCTGATTTGGTAGCGGAATTGCAGAGTGATAACAGCGTGAATATTCCTTGTCATAAGTCTAGAAACATTCCCCATTGCACGCAATTACAACTGAAATAACTTTGCCGCAAATAATGCCAATTTTCTTAACATGGAATGTGGAACTTAATGAATCGAACACTGCGGTAAGATCTTTTGACAAGCTTTGAATTCTTTTATCTTTAGCAGAAATGGTAGCATCTGACGCGTTAAATTAATTAGGGCACCAAATATATTTCCAATGAGAATTAACTTCATTAGGTAGGAACCGAACTTAAACAGATCGGAATGCACTTGTAAACTGACAATTTGCCGTGCTAGAATATAACTGAATGCTGCTACAAGTCCATAGTATATATACACTACAGTAGATTTCCTTCAGATCTCCACTTTTTAATTAACAGTTTTGAGCAATTCGGCCTTAACGAAATATGGTATTGAACTGAAACCGAAAGGCAAAACGCGCGATTCGTCTGTAAATATTCCCTAAAACAACAAATATGTCGTTTGTTCTTCAAAAAATACTACGTCGTAATAACCGCATTCAAGTCGAAAGACTGCACATGAAGTGCTCCAGGCTTAACAAATTCCTTTGAGGACAGACAAATCTTCGCATCTAAACTTGTTCTTATATAGATACACTTATTTGTATGTGGAAGATCTAGAATTAACTTACGGACTTCTGAAAAGAAACAGATAATGGTTAACAATATTCGACTTGGTCTGACACTTCTGAAATACAATCAAGACACAGTAGTTCATTAATCGCTTCTTCTACAAACACGGCTTCATCAAGAGCTGACTTATTATTTTGTGCCTTTTAAGGACCAGGAATGTACAAAAACGGCAATAAGTAGCTATAGCCAAGGTAGACAACATATAAAACAATTAAACCGAGGCACACCATTGTCATGCACCCATTGTTTAAAAGCTCTACGTAATCTTCCCCTAACAGAGTTGCGCCACTGAGAAGTTTTAAATTTAGTATTAATGTTTTCAAGTTGTTGGCATTCAACCTCTGGTACGTTACGTATACTAATACCACAATCAACCTCTAAGGAACTCACAATGACAAAATCAAAAATTCCAGTTAACCGGAACATACTACACCTTTTTCGTAAGTGTCGACACTTTCGCCTAGTCGTTTATGGAGCATTTGACGAGCGGCAAGGAAGTCAGGACAATTCGCCAACCAGCGTCCAGATAGCCTGTGTAGCAAGCGTTTCTGTGGGTTTTCCGATTGTGTCATCTGTGTGGTATAAAGTGGTAATCTGGGAGCCAGATTATGGCTTGGAGTTTCCCTCACTCATTGATGTTAGGCTCTGGAGGATGTGAAAAGCTTAGTCAATTTCACAACTCTCGCTTCTGCTCTGTAGATAGTTTTCTCCTCCTCCTCATCTTTGACCGCTTCTAGTACGGCTTTAGCGGATTTGTATTGTTCCTCGTTGCTTTTCTTTTTTGAATGAGGGCGTTTCACCTGAAGTTTTTATCTGCTTAATTTCTCTAATCTGTTCTGCTGCACTTTGTGAGTCATTAGACCTTTTAAGGGCTGCCATAGTTCTTTATAAGAGTAATCACATCTGAGAAATGAGGTCTTCGTTGTTGCGTTCGGTGTTCTTTTTAACTTCGGTTTCTTCCAAAATGAAGCAAGGTAGCAAGGCTGACCTAGACTGAATTCAAACTCTTAACAGTCACCTACTTATGGCACACTACATTACCCATAATTCTCAGCACTACTCTCCCCAGGCTTCTGTTCCGTGCCAGCAAAATATTCATTTCTGTGAATTTCGTACCTCAACTAACATAAATTACACATTTCATCACGTCTATTCATTCCGAGTGGTTCGAGGGTTTTAGCTTTATAGATGAGATATGATTCACGTGCTTTTCTCACGGAATCGCGTTTAGAATAGATGACTTCTAAAGGAATAAGGAGCATGTCAGTACTAGAATGGTTAGGGCTGAGAAAATATTCAGAAACGGCTGTAGGTTTAGATTTGATATTGGACTTATCTACAGGTCGTCTGTGTTCGTGAAAACGGTCTTTGAGGCATCGTTTTGTTTCTCCGATGTATTGTGAATTACATTAGTGACATTGCAGTGACATTGAACCATGTAAATGACGTTTTTTGTATTACATATGTGAGATTTGATGTGGTGAGTTTCGCCAGTACAGTGGAGGAAAAAGTGTATTGTTTGAGGCCATGTTCGATGAAGGGCAGGTATTAAATGCAGTTTTTACCGCAGCGATAAGAGCCGGGTGGCAGTGGAGAGGTGTTAGTATTGTTAGGTAAATAAGCTCTTACTAAAATGTCACTTATGTTATTACAGCGGCGGTGGGCTACTAAGGGAAGATTTTTGAAAATTATTTCGGAACGTTTAGATGAATAGAGAATGTTAGAGTGTTTGTGAATTATTGATGAGATGTTAGGTAGTGCTGGATTATATGTAATGATAAAGGGAATACGGTCTGCATCTGGCTTGAGTTTGTTTTGTAAAGCATCAGTGCGAGAAATGTTAGATGCACGTTGTATTTGTGTCTTAAGGAAAGTAAGATTATAGCCGCGTTTGTTAAGGTATGTTATTAATTCATTAGTGCGTTTCTTAAAGTTATCGTCCGAAGAGCAAATGCGGCGAAGGCGAAGTGAAAGGCTATACGGGATAGAGTATTTAGTGTGACCGGGGTGACAAGACGTTTTAAGAAGATACTGGTGTTTGTCAGTGGGTTTGGTGTACAAGTCTGTTTCTATAAGTCCGTTTTTAAGTAAAACGTTAACGTCGAGAAATGGGATGTTAATGGAAGAATGGGAAGAAGTGAACTTGATGGTAGGGTGGAGGTTATTGAGATAATTAATGAATATTTTCAGTCGATCCAGTCCTTCGGTCCAGATCACGAAAGTATCATCAATATATCTCAACCACGTGTGTGGCTGGTAGGGTGAATTAGATAGTGCGTCGAAGGAAGGAGCCATTTTAAGTAATGGTCCGCGTAAGAACTATAGTAAAAACAATAGAGCCGCGGCAATGAGCACATCCTCACGGTCGATTTTGCGTGAATATGACTTAAGTGCTGTATGAGATGTCTACAGTCCAAACTACACCCAGAAAATAAAGTAGTTTTTTATGCTATGGGCTATTTTTACTGTGAAAACTCAAAGAAACCACCATCCAGCCAATCGGAAAGGGAGAAAACAAAAGATCTTTCAATCGCAAATTTGATAACTTTCCCCACGGTCGATATTCTTCGAAATTAAACCATAGTCATTTTGATCAAAAATAAATTGAAACTTCAAAAAATATCATATAAAAATGTATTATTTCGATGGTTTTCTATTGAATTTATGAGTATCAACCAATGAAATTACGAGAGAGAAGAATAGAGAATTAACACCTTTTTACATTCCTTGCCGTTCAGTGCTATTGTTCTTAGCCGGACCACTACTTAATACCCATGGCTGTTCCATGTATTTGTAGATAGTGTTGTTGATTAAACGAGAAATTATTCATAGTAAGAATCATGCGTATAAGGTCGCAGATGGTTTCTATGGGTACATGTTTATTAACGCGGTTACGAAGAAAATAGCGACAAGCATCAATGCCTTCATTATTCGGAATGTTAGTATATAAGGAGGAAACGTCGAGAGTTACGAGCAAAGGAATTTAGTTTAGATTTAAATACGACTACAGTAGAGGCTTCACGCAATTATATAAGTTGTTTTGGTGTACCATATAATGAAGAGTTACAGTTGTCTAGTTTTGATGTAACAAAAGCGTGAATGAGTATTTCTCTCGGTCGTATGCAGTGATACGTACTTCCTTTCTTAGCTGATAGAAGGCGGAATAGAGCTAACATGTCGAGTCATGGTCTCATCAAAAGTAACGCCTATGTTTCTTGCCAACGCATTCTCCCGTTGATAACCAACTATCCTTAAATGGAAAACACGCTTGAAATAATGATAATTGTCAATTCTAAGACAAATCCGAACCAGAAACCAAACCATCGGACGAGTTCACGGGTAAACGACGGGTTCTCAGATAAACAAGAAGAGAAGGTAAAGAGAGAAAGAAATGTTTTGAGCGATCCTACTCGGGTTCGAACTCTTGACCCTCTGCGTCATTAATGCAGTGTAGGTAGACTGGTCATCACTACTACACTAAGTCGGTCTACCACCTTTCTGAATGTGACAAATGTTTATCTTTATCCTTGACTGGTTTTAAGAATGTCATTAGAATTAACGATTATCATTATTTCAAGCGTGTTGTTGTTAATTCAACGGTGAGAATGTGATGTTTTTGCATGACTTTATGCTCTAATGCAAGCATGAATAAACATTAATCGTTTCTGTCAATCACACATTTTGGCCAATCGCAATACGCAACCTTCCTAGGCAGAGAGTTATCAAAATAACCAGGGGTCCAGGTCAACGCATCCTCGCTCTAGAATTACCAATAATCAGTAAATGGCAAACGCGCTTGAAATACCGATTATTGGTAATTATATGACAAATCCTAACCCAAACCACAAACCGAACCCTAACCATCGGACGAATTCATGGGTAAACGACGGGTTCTCACTCACCTAGAGCTGGGGTTCACAGGTAAACAAGAAGAGTAGGTAAACAAAACAAAAAAATTGAGCGCTCACTCGTAACCGTTTGCGTGTAGTGCTTGGTAGTGCAGACATCAGCGCGTCTACCACCGTTCATTATTTGACAATTGTTTATCATTATCCTGGACTGGTTTTAAGGATGTCGTTGTTTAATTTGAGTTATAGAATTAGCGATTACTGATAATTGAAGAAAGAGCAAAAGCCAATTACTGATTATTGGTAATTCTAAAGCGAGGATATGATGTCCAGGCAGGCTCTCTTCCTCTTACACCCCCCCCCCCCCCCCTCCCCCTATCCTTTTTTTCTCGCCCCAATCCCCCTAAGCTCGCTCCGCTTGATTCGCTCCACTACCGGAGAGTAAGCATTTACAAACAAGTTTTGCAAATAACACTGCCGATCTCGTACAATGCAATACAACCACGTGATTGCATTCCTGCGAAAAGGTTCCATTTCAGTATTCATCAACCATCTTCCTTTCTCCAATAACCTCCTCACAACAGGTTACGGCTAGATTCCATCCGCTAGAAGGACGCAATTCCAAAATGCACTGCACTAAAATACTTCATTGAGAGCAGGAACCAGTGTCTAATGAAGTAACGCCTGCTAATCAAACAGCATGCAGTGTACACACTATGCATAACTCGCGCGGTCACAACACGAAAAAAAGGCCGGTAGGTCTTCTGGAATGTTGAAGTTGAAATACTAGCAGGAGGTGTGAAACGTGTTGAACAAGATTGTTTAGTTGAAAAATGTTGCTAATCTGTCCTCATTTATCCTTTTTTTTCTTTAGAGTACAATCAGCCAGGCGCATAGTAAATTAACGGCATTGTTTCACTGAACATACATTCGTTCAGTGCATTTCACAATCTCCCCGGGCGCTTCAATTTCAACATTCCAGAGGACCTACCGGCCTCGTTGACATGCTAGTTACCAGGACTTATGCATAGGGTCTATAAAAGTTCTAAAAAAGCGGTTGTTGACAGCAAATCCCTCGTGGGGTAAGGGATAGCGACGGTTAGGGTTTCGGTTAATAGATGGGTTAGGGTTTCGGTTAAGAGTCTTCGTGGAGCCGATATTTTTTTATATGGTTGAGAGAAGCGTACTTGTTCGCCTAAATTTCTAAGTGCCGCTTTAGTTTGTACCCTATAGAAATATAACATTGAGAAAATTGCAATTCGACCTTCTGGCGGATGGAATCTAGCCGCTACCCTCACAACACTCTCCCTCGATTCCGAATGGCGTGCCTACCCAAACCGTATTATTTCTCAGTCAAGGATCGATTACCATTTGCACTGAAAACCGGTATATTAGGTGGGGAATGGCATTTACGTGATTGTACAGGAATGTACTGGATGGCAACTAATATTTAACTTCATTTATTTAGAAGCATTGTACGAGATCGGTATTGTTATTAGCAAAACCTGTTTGTAAATGCAATTTTTCACCTCCAATCGATTGTCGATATTTCTAAAACAGCATTTTAAAAAATGGCTTGCTATCCAGCATCTATGGCAACGTCTTTTCCATGGGAATCACGAGCTCATCCATTCGTTAACCAAGTGTTATATCAGCACGTGACTGTTAGCTGCAAAAGGCCTATTCAATAGTCTAGTTTCGCATTCGAAAATTACCGCCGAATGCAATGACTACAGACGCATGTAGGCAGGGTTAGCCTCATTCGGAAGTTAAACATTGATAAATACCAGCGAGGTGGGCTATTCACAACACTGCACATTGTTGTAGTTTCGCGTTTTGCACCTTCTCGCTGGTATTTAAGAATGTTTAACTTCAGAATGAGGCTAACCCTGCGTATATGCGTCTGTAGTCATTGCCATTCAGAGGTAATTTTCGAATACGAAACTGGACTATTGTAACGGTTCATTCCACGCACTGGAAAGTTCTCGGAAAGGAAGGTATTCCTGTTTTTGCATTCCAACCGAGATGACCAACAAATCTTGTACCTGATTTGCACTAATCTTCTCGTTCATGTTTGTCGGCAGCCAGATTACCAGTGCGATTTTAACAACCTTAACAGGAAGTTTCGGTATAAAAGGCAAGCCCTTCGAATTTTTAAATTCTGGCGGTAAGCTCTCTACGTTCTTCTTTATACATTAATATTGCGGGCGATACGTTTTCCTGTAGCATTGCTAGGATATACACTAAGAAGTTTGTAATTATAAAAGGATAATCGATATTTTATTTGGAATAAAACTCTACAAAGTTGATGAAATGTAACGTGTATACGTGTAGGTATGCTTATTTTCCATCGCTTTATATTAACGTCTTCACTATCTGATGCTAGTTAACGGACTTGAACAGACTGAGCCAATTAGCAATAATATCTTACACTTAAAACCATACTGAAATAATCTATTACAAATACATCTTTCAAAATGATTTCCTCAATCAAGCCGTTAGGCAAGGTATCATTTGAATTGCTTCTGAACTTAAGATTGCAATGTTCCACACTTTTTCAATCCGATATGCCCCGGCAATAGTCTAGTTTCGTATTCGAAAATTACCGCTGAATGCAATGACTACAGACGCATGTACGCAGGGTTAGACTCATTCTGAAGTTAAACATTCATAAATACCAGCGAGAAAACGCGAAACTACAACAATACAATGTTGTAAATAGCCCACCTTCTCGCTGGTATTTATGAATGATTAACTTCAGAATGAGGCTAACCCTGCGTACATGCGTCTGTAGTCATTGCATTCAATGTAATTTTCGAATACGAAACGGACTATTGTTCCTAATTATCGATCGACGTATATCAGTATTTAATTTTTTCACGTACGAGGTGTGACCATGCGATAACAAGAATTTGCGACTAAGGTCACAATGTCGTAGTCATATCTATTGTAGTTCTCCTAAAAACACAGCAAGCCTTAATTTTGTCATATTTCTAGCGAAAAGCGTTATTATTTTATATAATACATGCATGTACTGTCAACGTAGATACCCGTAAACATAGCTATATTAATTTGGAACTATTATCGATAAAAAATCTCTTAAAATTAAGGGCTTAATCGCTCAGTTTAAAATCTTAAAATATAATTTCATTATTATAATTTCTTAAAACCGGAAACATTAAACTACTTTCAGTAGCTAAAAGTTAGATAAATTACTATTCTGACATCTAATATTCGCTGTTACATTCTTACTTACAGAATTATTCTTTATCAGCTCAAAATGCATTCTCTGGTCGTTTTGATTGACGTGTGCTTGTATTTCAATTTCATCTTTCTACCCGGCTTTTGCTTCTTGAAAGTTCTCATTTTTCTTGTCAAACGAACTCGCCCTTTTTTCTTTTCTTTCTCCTGACAGTTAGCTACAATCAGCTTAATAAGGCTGTGAAATACCCGCTCCACACGAAACCCAACCTTAGATGAAATTTCGATATATTCTCCAATTATCCATGCTCGTTTGTCCAACTCTTCATAAGCTTTCGAGGCACTAATCCTG
The DNA here is from genome assembly GCA_030867875.1 of Actinernus sp. WN-2022. Taxonomy (NCBI): domain Eukaryota; kingdom Metazoa; phylum Cnidaria; class Anthozoa; order Actiniaria; family Actinernidae; genus Actinernus; species Actinernus sp. WN-2022. Next base: position 102,358,145 of record JAOWCC010001634.1, read on the forward strand.
CGTTCCCTGCAGTCAATATCAAGTTTGCTTGCTACCAAATTGACTATGACGGTGCTTTCTTCGCTCCCTAATCGGCGAACTTTCATGGTATAGATATCATCTATGATATTTATAGCGTCATGGAATGAGTCTGGGCTGTTCAGAGCATAAACCACAATAAATGCTTGACAAGAATCGATAGCCAGATTTCGCATCACAGGGAATGAATAAGTTCCTGCAGTGTCAACGATGCATGTGCTGTGGTGAATCCCGTCCACTGTTACCGAATGGATAAAATAATCATCTACTGTAGGGGTATGCTTCTCATTGAAACATTGGCCGAAAAACGTCTTAATAAGAGAGGTTTTACCAACGCCTCCGGCTCCAAGAACACAAATTTTGTAATCAAACGGAGGTAGCCATGGATGAGTGAAAGCCATTTGAGGTCCGGCAGCTTCAGAGAACTTTCATGGAATGAATAGAAAGCTGATTCGAAGCTTTTGTATTTAAAACAAATTTAAGCTGTAATGAGCTGGATGGAATGGCCTTTTGCAGGAATGCAATCACGTGGTTATACTGGGTGATAAACAATCTCAATAGGCCCGCTTTTGCAGGAAACAGCACGTAATATAATACTTCGTTAACGAATGAATGGGCCTTTTGCAGCTAGATTGTACAGGATTGTACTGGATGGCAAAACAAATATGACTTCATTTATCTGGAGGTCTTGTACGAGATCGGTATTGTTATTAGCAAAACCTGTTTGTAAATGCTATTTGTCACCTCCAATCGATTGTTTATCTTTCTAAAACAGTGTTTTTAAAGATGGCTTGCCACCCGGCACCATGGCAACGTCTTTCCCATGGGGATCACGAGCTCATTCATTCGTTAACGAAGTATTATATCAGCACGTGACTGTGAGCTGCAAAGGGCCTGTTGGGATCATGATCTCCTAGCCTCCCCCGCAGTCGTTTTTAGGGTGAGGCCCTAAAAACGACTGCGGGGAAGGCTAGTGATCTCCATGTAAGCTATTTTAAAAAAACGCTGTTTTAGAAAGCTCGACAATCGATTGGCCGGTAACAAAACGAGCAGGGGACTGGGACCGAGTTTATAATAATTACTCTAATTCTAAGATGAAGTTCATCACATCATAGAGCATGTTGAAATTAGTATGTGTGCCAAGTTTGACGTGATTCGAGTGAATCTTGTCCGAATTATAAGCAATTGAAATTTCTTTGTCCCTCCAAAATTTTACAATGAATGTATGGTTTGGAGGGACAACGTTAAAAAATAAGAGAGTTTGTATGGGAAAATTGACATATTTGATGCCTTCTAGCATCATCAATATTGAGCCGAAGTTCATCAAACTTTCCAGACTAGCTAAGTTTGATCTGTTCTTTTGGAAAATAATGCTCACTTTGACTAGTTATTAATTGAATTAGTTTTACTTACTCGGCTCCAGTCGTTTTGTTACTGGAAAATAGCATTAACGAACAGGTTTTGCTAATAACACTAGCTACCGTTCTCGTACAAGTGCCTTTAAATATATGAATTAAGATTTTTTGCAACCCAGTACAACCACGTGATTGCATTCTTACAAAAGGTCCATTTATATTTAAATACACTTGTAGGACTGATCGGTAGTGTTATTCGCAAAACCTGTTTGTAAATGCTATTTTCCACCTACAATAGACCCTTTCAGCTTGCCTATTTGTTGCCCCATTTCAGACCACGCAACATACAGTTCTCCAGGGGATTCAGTGCTTTGTTTTCCAGTTATAGAAATTGGTACATTTCCTCTTGGGATACAGAAAAACGAAAAGACATTAGTCAAGAGAAAAGTCACGTGGTCTGAAATGGGGCAACAAACAGGCAAGCTGAAAGGTCTATTGATTATCGATCAAAGTTTGTTTGCTATCCAATCAATTAAAAACCTCTATTTTATTCTAGTAAAGCCTTTCCCATGGGATCACGAGTTCAATTCATTCGCTAATGAAGTGATATATCAGCACGTGACTGTTTCCTGCTAATGGCCTATTATTGCGCTTTTCCTTAAAGTGTTTATGAAACCAAATTGTGCATCTTTATGTTATTGCAGAATAATAAAGTTCATTCTTTTCTGGTTATCAGAGTATATTTATTTTTCAGTTCCGTCTTCGGAAAGGTCTCTTTTTCGCTACTCAAATGGACTACTCGGAGTTATGCTAAAAACTGTCCGGTTTGCCCACAGGCAGCCCAGACTCGACATATATTTCTCGCTTTTTGGGTTACCAGTGGTATGTTTCATAAGCGATCTCGGAAGAGTTTATATAATTGCTCCTTGTGAATTCTCTTTTCCGATTCCTACGAAATAAATCTTCAATAATAAAACATTGATACTTAATGAAGTTGCGTGAGTGATTTTGGGGGCGATTTGGGGACTTCTAAAGCAGTTTATTAGGTCTCGAGGTTTTGACGGTTGGCCCCCTGTCTACCTCAAAGACACAAATATACACAAGGTATGCAGCTTTCAGGCGCTTTTCATCGATGTGACCTCACTCGCCGACGAAATTCGGAATTTATTTTCCAGGCTGTTTTCACGTCGTTTGGCCTGAAACGTGGATGAGAAGTGCTTACACATCTCTTGATTTGTGTGCCGAAAGCAGAAGCGAAATCGATTTGAATTTCTTGTCGAATTTCGGCGGCGAGTGAGGTCACATCGATGAAAAGCGCCTCGAAGCTGCATACCTTGTGTATATTTGTGTCTTTGAGGTAGACACGCGGCCAACCGCCAAAACCTCGAGGCCTAATAAACTGCTTTAGAAGTCCCAAAATCACTCCAAAACCACTCACACAACTTCATTAAATCTTTTATCATCGAAGATTTATTTCGTAGAAATCGGAAAAGAGAATTCAAAAAGAGCAATTATTTTAACTCTTCCGAAATCGCTTATGAAACATACCACAGGTAAATACGAAACGGCCAGAGCTACGAAAGCTCTGGCCGGTAACTCTGGCTCTGGTAACTCTGGCTTTTTGGTAACCCAAAAAGCGGGAAATATATGTCGAGTCTGGGCTGCCTGTGGATTAATTTCTCCTGTGCTGGCCATTTGTTAAATATTGTGTTGCGTTCTACTCTATTACATTTTTTTTATATTGAATTGTTTGTACTTTATTATATTGTATTTTTTTGTAGAAATGCGTGTCGTCCTACATGATCATATTTAGGAATTGTCACTTGCGAGTCCTCACGGTGACGTCATTCGGTTCCAGGCCCCGGACAGTTTTTTAACTGATGAAGGCCGAAATGTTTTAGTATATATAAAAATATATATTTTTAGCTGTGCTGTGTTTAATTAATTTAATTTGGTTGTTTTGTTTTGGTAGAATCGCACACGTCGAACTACCATAAGATAAAATAGAACGCGCGTGTTTCACATTGATATTATGCTCCAGGGTTTGAAAGCAATTTTGTGAATACTTCAGCATCATTCAGGGAAATGGAATAAACCTAGCTAGTGCAATGTGGAGAAAGTAAAGTTCAGAATACAGTGACAGGGCGGCGGAGCGAAATTTCAAGGGGGGGGGGGGCAAAAATGGTCATAGAGCCAGTATGACCAAACTATAGTCTTAAACTGACTGAGAATTAACTAGGCAAAATATTTTTGGGGCAAAAAAGTGGGAGAGCTTTTCCCCCCCGACGGCTGCGCCGTCCCTGAGTGAGTTCAGTTGAAGTCACGGCAGCGTTTCGGTCGACCGGACCCAGTGGCAAACGCATAGCGGACAGCAAAACGAAAACCGGCCGCATTCAATTCGGAATAAAATATAATATGTTTGATCAATACTTCTCAAACTCATTAATAATTCATGACATAATCAGCCAACCAGGATCTCGTATTAGGTCAGGTGGATGACTTTGGAAACCCAATGAAACACCAGTTGAAAATCACTAGTGTTTGAGAACTGATTTGAAACACATGTGATAAAACTGTTCTTAATCTGCATATTCATAAACCAGTCAAACAAACTCCAACATGAATCAATACTTTTAATCGTAAATTATTTCAACAAATGTGGTCCATGAGTTACATTTCATTTAGCTGTCATTGCCAAGATTACATTGTGTTTCGGTAACTTAAACATTTCAGATTAACTATTTCAAATTAAAGTTTACCGTACAATTGTTAAAGTCACCGAAACAAAATGGAATCTTGTCCATGTTACCAGCAACTTGCTGTTCCACCTTCCCTTCATTACTTGGCACTACGCTAGTGGTCACAGTGGCTGTTGCAGTTTCGTATTTAAGGCCTAATATTGCTGCTACATTCGACTCGACCTTTTTACTAGCTTTTTCGTATTTCATCAAAACATCTGACCTGTGCCTAGTTCTGTCGCGTATTAACTTGCTATATACGCCCGCATTAAACAAACTAGACGCACAAGTTACGCGCAAACATCAAACAGTGAGCACACTGTTCTCTGCTTGATGCCTGCAGCCTTGCACATGTCTGGCAACATACGATTGAGGCTATTAATACCAACTTGCATTTTATCACACGCGAACGTTTCCGAGTTAGGCTTAAAATAAAAAGCGCTAACTTTTCTACCTGACTCTGCACCACTGAGGCCTATATATAGGCGGTATATAATACTCTACTAAACAATTGCAAGGCTCGTGAATTTCACCTACAGAGTGGCATATATGCCTTACAACACGCGGTTCATATTTCAAATCAAGGAGCCCTCCATGAAACGATTTCGAAGCATTTTCTTCCAATCGGATATAGTTATCACCTATCTCAAAGTTATACTTAGGCCGATTCGGGCTTGTGTTCCGTGTACCGAAATCACCATTTTGTTATATATTAAACCGTGTTATATAATTGTATTATAAACTGGCATTATATAACCATTTCTACCGAATGGAGCCGACTATAGGTAACAGTGGAACACTAGACACAATGGAACACTAGACACAGTGGAACAGTGGAACACTAGACACAGTGGAACAGTGGAACACTAGGCACAGTGGAACAGTGGAACACTAGGCACAGAGGAACAGTGGAACCGGCACTAGGCACAGTGGAACAGTGGAACACTAGGCACAGTGGAACGGTGGAAGGCACAATGGAACGGTTTAATATATACATGTAACAAAATGGTGATTTCGGTACACGGAACACAAGCCGAGATTGGCCTATGCTCGCCTCCGCGGAGGCCAAACTATTTGCCATTATAATAATACATTACATTCAACAACTTACCACATAAGTTTTCAGACTTGAGAAATCATTATCCTAACTCTTCTAAATGAACTAATTTCTTTGAAAAAGACCTCTCATTCTTCGTCAGAAACTACGAACTCGCATCGTTTCGGACATGACCGTTGCAAACTCGGCTGTGTAGACTGATCTGCTGACAAAATTCCTCTTTCTGGCAGAGGGACATTCAATAAATTGCCAGATACTTTACTCTCTCCCCACGGGGGGGTCTAACGTGCCACCCGGTACTGAGTAGCCAATCGCGTGGCTACAATTTCAAACAAGTTGACAACGCTTGACAACGGCTAGTTCCCAAAGTTCACGGGCTCAGAACTTATACATATATATACCTTATTTTGAAACTGGTCTACAGTGAATCGGTTCTATGGTAAAGTGGCGTAGAGCGCGCGCTTCGAATCCAACGATTTGGAGTTTGATTCCCACACCAGCCAGTAACAATCTCTTTTTGTATCTACGGGCTTCCTTGTGGAAGTCGTAGATACTTTGCTATCCAGGTGTAAGTCCGTCCGTCCGTAACAATAGAAACTTCGGATAATGGTCGGAATTCGGTTCGGTCTTCTCCGATATCATCCGATTTTCGTATCCGGCACGATCGGCACGACGATCGGCATCTCTTCGTATCCGGCACGATCGGCACGACGATCGGCATCTCTCGGATGTTACCGGTACACGTCGACAGGATCGACAAATCATCGACTGTTTTTCGGTGATCTACATCGTCTGTCGAGTCTCCCATGTGTTTTGGGTCGCTTTGGATTCTTCGTTTTGCCTCGCACCTATTTGTTGGAGGTAAGTTATTACTCACTATTTTCCATCTATTTATTCTTTTTTCGTCTAAAAATCAGACAGCTTTCAAGAAATGTGTCGAGTGTTTCTTCGCCAGGTATTTTTTAAGTTCTTTGACGTTCTTGGGATGTATGCTAGCCGTCGAATGTTTGACATTAAGTGTTTGTTTAGCGTCCATGGCAGTTGGATTGTTCGTGCATCCCAGTACTTGCGATGGCTCATTGCGCACCGTGTGGCGAACAATAGCGTCGAAGAATTCCGTTTGGGGAGCAAAACTTGTCTTTCGAGAGAGCAATAATTTACTTCGGGGAGCAAATAATCGCAGCAATGCGACACAAAACCTCCTTCGGGAGACACAAAACTCCCTCTGGGGAACAAATAATCGCAGCAATGCGACAGAAAAATGTCAGTGCAATTACGTATATACTAATATATTCAAATGTTATTAAATCAAAAGTTCAAAGACAATCATTAGTCAATTTTTGCCACACACCTTTCCCTATCAAACACAAAATGCTCCTGATTATATTTTGCATTCACGGACATTGAGTTATTTATTATTAATATTTGTAAATTTAGGGAACGTTCACATATCGATTTTGCCACGCTTAACGTCATTGTGACCGGTTAGGGTCAATACCCACTCACCCACCCCCTCTTAACGTCACGGTAGGAACTCGTTAGCGGAACGGCAGATTCCAATGCACTATATTGTGCTCAACTCTGGGTCAACAATAAGATTAAAGCAAATCTTACGGCTAATATTCTATAAGCTTTACTAAAACATGTTCTATTCATAAGACAAAAGATTTCTTCAAAAAATGTTTATATAAAAACATAAAAAAAGTCGCGAGACGCCATTTTGTTATGACACAACTTTGATACCAGCTTCTTCTCGGATAAGTCAAATAATTTTATCAAATATCGATGGAATTAATGTTGGTATATTTAAAATTTTAACGTCACGAACTCAAGCCTAAACCCACCCACGTCACAATGACGTTAAGCGTGGCAAAATCGATATGTGAACGTTCCCTTAGATTCAAGTCAACTGCATTAAAAGTTTATAAAAAAAATGGCATGGTTTTCGAAATCAAATACCTCCAACAAAGGACGTTTTATACAGTCCCAATTAACTCAAAATGATTGAAGCTAATTGCTCATCATTTTGACTCCATTTTTACAGTGATTAACTGTAATAGACCTCTATACCTTGGTTGTTTGTTGACCCATTTCAGACCACGTGATTCCACGCTTTATATTTAAATATTTTAGATGTTCATCATAAAAGAACAATTTTCAACGGAATGTCATGTGGTCTGAAATGAGCAATTTGCATACGAAGGTAAAGAGGTCTATTAACCTTTCCTCTTTAATGATTACTCTCAACTCAAAACTCTATATGAAATGTCTATCTTTTACAACACTCCTATTCTATACCCCGTCAGAAGCCCATTACCAGGAGCGTCCATCTTCCCCCGTATATACATGCAGTCCCAGACTGCCTATTTTTTAATTCTTGTTCTCCTTTCTCAGTTTTTTTATCTTTTCCTCTATTTTAAGCTATTCAGAGCCGCCTCCCACACTAAAACTTCGTTTTGTATTGGCTCTCAAGCTCCAACACGGTCATGACCTCGATTTAAAAAAAAAATTATATTATAGTGCAATGATGAGAAAGAATATCATTAACCTCGTAATTAACTCCGTTCTTGTAGTCACGTTTGAACGGCAACGACTGTATATATATATATATATCCAGAAGAAAATCTTGTATACGTGTACCAAGAGTGCTCAATACCATTAGGTAGAGCGAATATACATAGGATAACTGGATACGGTTACACTTTTGACTCTGGTTTAATGCATACAGTGTATATATACACCCGTTTTCAAAAACATTGCACTGCAAATATATATATACTTTTTGTATTCTTGTCAAATTTGACAGCTAAAACAATGGAGAACAAAAGGTGTATATATATATATAAAGCAATGTTTTTGAAAACGAGTATATATATATATATATATACATATATAAGAAGGTCGTTTAGCTGCAAACCCTGTGGGAAGCCGAGATGTTCTTGGTGTTCTTTAGTGCTTGACAGCAAGGAGTTCAAGAGCGAAGCGGATGGACGATGCTATAAAATGTTCCACTCGTTAGATTGTCAATCATCCTGGGTTATTTACGTCATCACTTGCATCAAATGCAATAAACAATACATTGGGACAAGCGAAGCACCTCTCAATATTTCTTTCCCTGAGAGGGACACTTTCTAATCCCTCCCGTCCCCTCCAACGAGACCACTGGACAGCGCCGGTGACATCCAGTGGTCTCGTTGGAGGTGTCAAATGAATTTGATATGTTCCTCTCAAGGAAAGAAATAATTTGTAACGGCATCGTTACCCAAACGCCTGGTTACCAAAACGCGTTGTCAAGAAGGACCATTCAATGGTCGTTACGAACTGTCGGCCGTTGGAAGCTGCACGAATTGCTTCAAAAATCGTTCAAATCTAACGGGTTTGGAAAGGAGTTATCAAGCCTGGGGACTTCTGAGGGATAATTGATGTCCATGGATTGTACCGCGGCCGAGTAAACGCCGATGGGATTGATATTTTGTGGAAAATTCGTCCTCGAGCGAAGGCCGTCGTTGGATCGAGTGTGCAGCCTTCCCCTCTGGTTAGAAGGGTGAAGCGTATGACTCAAGAATTCCATAAAACACCGTTCTAGCGACCTGAAACACACATAGGACGACAAAACAACTTCAAGTAAGTCTTCTTCCTTTATTTACCTCGTATTACAGAAGATCTGTAACTAAATTTATGTTATTATTCTGAGTTATCGGAAGAACTCCCATACAAACCTTGTTATACAGTCAGAACTTGGGCGGCCCGTGGTCTGACTCTGACTCGATCAGACCACGTTCACGCATTTTACTCTGCGATCACAATTCACTTGAAAATCGTTGCATGCATCAAACGAGTTTTACAATTCTTCAAGTCCTATGTACTACGTTTGTGCAATTTTTTAAGGTGTCGAAGACATAATATACACAAATACTGAGCGGGAATACTCGACTTTAGCTCGGAATAGTTCCGAGATAATATCTGAACTTCATCCCCGTAAATTTCGGCTTTTATTAAAAATTCTGTCAGGGAGCGGCACTAATATTAAAGAGTAACAAATATAAATGCAGCCTAGTTTCTCAATGATTTTAAATGGCATTTGTTCTTGAGAATTCATTTCACACTTGGAGTTTTAGTTTAGAGTTCCAGTGTGTTTTGAAAGTTTAGAACCGACAGTCGTGAAAGAGTAAACAGTTTTTCTTGTCAAAACACGCAAATTGAATAATATTGAATTTTAATCAGATGACGTGCTAACTTATTGTATTAAAGGCAAGCTAAAGAGTCTGTTAAAAGTTACGTAATTGTCCTTTGGGAAACCTAGAGAAGAAGCTATGTTAATTAAGACTAGGATCCAGTGAGGTAGTTTATTTAACGTAGTGAATACGGCTCTTTGATTTGTATTCTTGCCTTTCGGTTCAAACCTTAGGGCTGCAGAGTAAATAACTGGGCACTTCAATAGGCCTCTCTGGAAAGGAGAATATTGTTGATTCTTTCAGCACACTGTTCATTAGTAATAGCTTCAATGTAAATAAAAGAAAAATCCGCAAGAGAATGTTGTGCATGTGTTGTTAAAATGGGTTGCTACTCAGTCACAGGTCTTCTTATTAGTTTTCACATAGTTAATAGAGTGGAATGGTTATGAAACCTAGCGACCTTCTTTGTTATATGTCTTTGTTAACTTTTTTCAACCACTACCCTGCACAAAACACAATAGAAATTCCAATGTGTTAATCAATCAGCCAATAGAAACGTGTGAGTTCAGTCGTTCAGGGGACGCTAATGAACTATGACCCTGCACAATCTTTTGTCTTGCCCGCTTCCAACATAAATCGCAGCGCCTTTGTTAGTCCCTTTGAAGTTTGCCGGGTTTCATAACCATTCCACTCTATTAACTATGGTTTTCATGGCAGACTTGTGGTTTCTAAATCTAACCTTAAATCCATTCGTTGTTGAGCCTACATACTGTAATTTGCACTTATTACAGGAAACAAGGTATATTACATTCTTAGAAGTACAAGTGAGAGTCTTACCTGTGGCGAAACTCGAGAAAGTATTCGATTGATGAAAGTAGTGATTACAAAGATCACACTTTTTGCCACATTTAAAACAACCGGAGCGTGACTCCATTGAAACGTCGTTATTCGATATGTCCCGACTGACTCTAAAACGAGAGGGCGCAACACATTCTTGGGCCTTCTAAAGCAGGAATAATTGATTTCTCCGGGAAAATACCCTGCATGATATTACTAGAATATAAAATAGCTGAATTGCTATGAATAATGTTCCCAATATCTGGCAGATTGGGATTGTAATCTACAACCATTGGAGTCACTTTCCTCTTCGCTTTAGTCTTAGCGCTGAGCAAATTTTTTTTGCTCAAAGCACTAACCTTAGAAAACCCCTCCAAAACCATTTCTTTCTTATACACTTGGTCAATGAGGTATTTTTGGTATTCGTTATTTCTCTTCTCTAAAAATTCTAGAGTGGTGCAATTACGCTTAAGTCTAAGTGCTACACCGTAAGGAATAGACCTCTAACAATGGTCTGAGTGGGCACTCGTAGGAGGCAAATAGAGATGACTATCTGTGGGCTTGGAATATACATCCGTTTGTATATATCCATCAACTAGATGCAATGTAAGATCCAAAACGTTTAAAAGGCTATCTGAAAAGACCAGTTCAAATTTAATAGTAGGATAGAGGGAAATGATATAATCCGTAAACTCGTACAGTGCGGTAGACCCTCTACCCATAGATCCACAATGTCATCTCTATATCTCGACCAGTGCAGAGGCTTAAATTTCCCACCAGACTTAGCAAGGCTGACGTCAATATCGCCCATTTCGTCAGTTGCATCTAGTTGATGGATATATTCCAAGCTCACAGATAGTCATCTCTATTTGCCCCCTACGAGTGCCCACGCACACCATTGTAAGATGGTCTATTCTTTACGGTGTAGCACTTAGACTTAAGTGTAATTGAAGCTATTACCAATGAACAGTGTGCTGAAAGAATCAACAATATTCTCCTTACTAGAGAGGCCTATTGGAGTGCCCAGTTATTTACATTGCAGCCCTACGGTTTGAACAAAAGGCAAGAATACAAATCAAAGAGCCGTAGTCACAACGTTAAATAAACTGCCTCCTAGTCTTAATTAACATAGCTTCTTCTCTAGGTTTCCCAAAGGACAAGTACGTATAACTTTTAACAGACTCTTCAGCGTGCCTTTAATACAATAAGTTAGCACTTTCATAGCTAAATACCTTGTACACCATTTTAGTTAGTGTATTTTTAAACAATAGCATTAAGTATTTTTTTACAAATGTTGTACACGCTAGTGTTATTTTATACAGATCTTTTATCATTCGCTTGTACCACGTATTTTCCGTTTGTTTTTAGCTGAAGAAGGCTGAATGGCCGAAACGAACGTTCCAAATTTTTTTTTTTTTTAAGTTGAGTTGACTGTCTTTGCCATTACAACTCTGAATTTCTAACGAGACCTGAAACAACCATGGGTGCTGATCAAAGCCAGGTACCGGCTAATCCATAGATAGAATTGGAATTTAGCGTGTTGGTTTTTGCGGAGGGACGAAAACCGGAGAACCCGGAGAAAAACCCTCGGAGCAAGGGCGAGATACCAACAAACTCAACTCACATATGGCGCCGCGTCCGGGATTCGAACCTGGGCCACAGAGGTGAGAGGCGAAGCGCTTAACCACTGCGTCACCCGAGCTCCCTATTTCTATTAATCTTCTTGAACTCCTCGCAAAGCACGGTCTGTGAATCCTTTGATCCTCGTAGCTGGACTATCCGTTGGCATAAGGATTTGCATATTTATTACAAGTTATATTGTTAAGTAGTTGCAGTAGGAGTCTTTGTACATACAAATAATATTTATGCTCTCACAATGTATTTACAGCCGCTACCTAAATCAGAAATTCATTTGGATACGATTTCGTATCGAGGTTAAAAGTCTGAAGGCATATTTTCTAAGTTTCTTGCTTCTGAGAAAGTACAGAAATGGATTGAACAAAGAGTTCGAGAACAACAAAGTCGAAGCTATCTGGGACAGGACATCATGTACCAGCTGTCGAGTTGAGCCATCTTCGGGTTTGCCATTGAGTTTAAACTCCGGCCAGTATAGAGCCCAACGTGTGGTAGGTAGAGAACAACAAAAACATTGTCACTAGTGATGCTGTTCTCAAGCCACGTCTCTCGCCTCTGGTGTTGGAGATATGATTTGTTTTCCTGACTTCGTTGGCAATGGATCTAGATTGTTCCCTTGAGATGAGATAGAGCTTGCAGTGAATCCCAAGCATAAAGACCAGAGCTCCAAGCACATATAGCCACCACAACCCCTTAAGTTTACTACCAAGAAAGGGCAACAATACGCGACAGAGAGTTGAGAAAAGCACACTGAAAGTCCAAGAGATACCGATGGCAAAGTTTGTTCTTTGTTGGGTAACAATCAAGTGATATCGTAGAGGGTACATGATAGCAACGAAGCGATCCAGGGTAATGAAACAGAGGTTGGCGATGCTAGCTGTAAGGAAAATTTGTCCTATAGTCTCCAAGAAAACTTTATAATCTGGAGCACAAACCCCCTGATGCCTCACCCTTTTCATTAAATTGTTAACGTAAAGTGTTTGAATTCCGCTCGCCATGACCAGATCTGCCACGGCTAAACTGACCAATAACATGTTCGAAGGCATCCAAAGTTGTCGGTATACGAAGACTGTGAGGATGACTGTTGTGTTGGCCAAGATTGAAAGTAATAATGATAGAAAGTTGAACAGGAGAATAAGTATAGTCAGTTTGAAACTGAAGTCTACAAATCTTTCTGTGCTTTGGATTGAAAAACGTTGTGATTGAAATTCTTGACCAAACGAATTACAGGTCACATTTTGTTTTGTAAGATTATCGTAGTTCGTACCAGAAGCGTTTGCCAGTGCTGAGAAATACGTATTGGCCATCCCTTCCAACTTGATTAAGAATATTTCCAAATGTTATTCGTTGGAGTGTGTGTTTTCCTGGTTTTGGTTTTCTTCTAAATATAACTAATACCCCGCCAGTGTAGCTCACACTGAATGATAATTCGATGTTTTGCTAACGTATAAATAACTAGGTTTTCTTGATTAAAATCTTTTTTTTTCCATTCATCACAACCCATTTCTTCCTTTTCATTATCGATTTTATCCATGCCTTCTGTGTTTTGTGTCCCCCTTTATTCTTTACCTTTTGGTAGGACGAAGCCAGGAAGCTTGTCGCAATCCAATTAACGATTCGGTTACCGGTGAAAAGAAAGACAAGGCTTCAGAAGAGTTTTAATAAGATTAAATTGTACGTCATTGCTGAAATTCGCGTAGTGGTTAGTATACAATTTAAAGTGTAAAGTTTGGAGTAACGATTCATCACTTAATAATTGCTGCGAGCGGAGCAGCAATTTGAATAATTTGGACAAATTCTCGCAACAGTTCATTGCGTTAATTCGTTGTTTCGACCACAATCCCTTGCGTGGCCGACAGTAGGTTTTGTTCTATTAATACACTTCCTTAACTGAGTGTAATGTACTGAATGCAAGGACCAATTCGGACGAAGTGCAGGAACCGGATCACCTTGGAGGGATCTAATCAGCAAAAATATACGAATATCAAGACAAGATGAAAGGCTGATTGTACGGTACTGGGAATATATATAATTACTACCGATATTTCGGTTGGTGCCAACCTTCCTCAGGGTACACAAGTATATGGCAAGAAACCGTTAGTTACAAATTTTAAATTTTGAAAACATGAATGTGTTCTTTTAAATTTGAAGCAAAGTTCGCTACCTATTAGATATACTAGTTGAGTAATATACGAGTTCTAATATGTTTTTTTTTTATTAAACACACGTCTGTTTTAGTTGTTACAAAAGAACTGAATGTATATTTATCAAATATGCTAATAACTGCGCCAGTAATTACGGAGAACACACCAGAGTTCAATATGGCCTTTAAATTACGACGGGAACTCAAGCGGGAGAGACTCGTGTTCACAATTCAAAGATGGAGGATCAGAGACGCGTACCGAGAGCGCATGCTCAATAGCAAGCGACCGCGTACAACTATACTACTGGCGTTGCCAATTTTCTTTCCTCTCTACTTATCTAAGTAAATAGCATTAATGGAATAACGACTATTACAGCGTAACAGAACAGCTAATGTTTCAGTAACATAACATGATTGAATGGCTGGGAGGCAACATCGGGCAGAATCCGGCGAAATTTTCTCTGTCACGTGATACGGTTTCACGCGCTTGATTCAAATTTCTGCTCGAGCGCACATGCCAAATTACAAAGAAAACTGGCCAAAACTCGGCCACATGCCGAAAATATTGTCGATTTTTAGCAGCGGGATTTTAAAGAAGAGATCGGGAGTTACGCTGGAAATACCGCTAATTTGGAGGTAAATTAAGTGAACTTCTGTGCCATGAAAAACGAGTTGAAGTTTGAGTCTTTTCAGACAGAAAACCTATGGAAAGTGTTTTCATTAGCTATTCAACACTTATTTTCTCGCGAAATCTAAAGTATCCAAAATTTGTAACGTCGGGAAAAGATTATTTGATTATTCATCTGTTATCGAGTATTTTTTATCGAAATCGTATAAATATTTCCACCATGAAAAATGAATGTTTTTGCATCTGTCAAATCGCCTTCAATGCTTGCATATTTATTAACTTTCAGAACTCCCGCGGGCAATCCTAAGCTCCGCCTCCTGAATTATAACAGAAGATACCGAAACAAAGGACGGCAGTGAAAAGAGTTAGGCACTTGTGATACATAATAAGTCTACATAATAAATTTATACATAATAAGTCTAATGAGTCGGTTAACTATTTTAGGGTAGCGCTGGGCTTTTGAAAGTTATTATCTGCGCGGAAGGAGTGAACAAAGATAAACGCATGGCGCGTGTTTATTTTCTGATGCAGCCCAATGGCTAATAGCGACTTTGCAGTCAAATTTGTGTTTTGTGAGCGAATCTTCAGGTTGTGAACGAGTCCGTGCCCCGAAAGCATACACTTGTATAGAATTAAACGAAAGAAGGATAAGAAATACAGTTGATATAGGCTGAATGACTTTTGTAAACATCGGCTCGCACACTTTATCGTTTAGGACCAGCTTCTGATCATAGTTAAGCGGCACTTTGCCTTTGGTATAAAACCAACGCGCTTTGTGAAATTACAAAACTTAACCGAAGAAAGCAAGTTCAGAAATCAAGAGCGCATCACAAGCGATTAAACAGACGGATTGTTTAATTTTATGTTTAGTAAAGTGCTGTGATCTGAACCAACTCGTATTTTGATTTTAAAGCTACAAAATTACAGAACTGTTTCCACACATTTTTATGGTGTGCTCTCAAAGTAAGTGATCATGACTTTTCGTGTTTAATAAAGCACTTTGGTTAAGAGTTTAAAAAACTTTTATAGCTTGTATTTTTATAGCTTGTAAATATTTCGCTTGGATAGCTCGTGCGAACAATGCCAAGGTTCACAACTATGGCACTAATAAAAACAAGAGCCCATCTGGGCTTCCACTCGGGCCACATGAGCTAGATTGAAGATGAAATACACTTTCATTTGAAATCCTCTTAGTAATAACCAAAGGGAAGAATTATTAGCTGAATTTAGAAGTCTTTAGGAGTGGCCGGTAGCGCGGTGACTTTCATTCTCTGCTCCCCAAGTATATATGTAATTTAATATTTTTGTTTTTCTCGTATGTAAATTAAAGAAGTTGACATTTTAATTTAAACACTACTTATTCAAGTAACACACATTAGTCTTCTGTTCTGTTATACTGCAGGTTCCGATTGTCTCAAATGTATGTTTATATTTGTACCATATTATAAGTTGCATCCTGTCCATCCTGTGATGGAGCTTAAAGCTATGTCAATTTGTGTGACTCTATGTAACGTTATCTGCTGTTCTTGCTATATAGCAATACTACTGTTTGTAAACACGACGTCATTTATATATTTGCATATATAATGTGGTTGGCAAAAAAGACGCGTGTTTGTATGACTTGTATGGACTGTATGGGAACTAGCGATTTGGGACTCACAAAATACATCTAAAGTCTCAATTCTGCTTCCAAGTCCAAACATGGTTATCAAGCTAAATTAAGGATTCTTCCGTTTTCCCCATTTTACAGACATGTAACAGTATCTTAATCCAGTAGACTCTCTCTAGCTAGGTTATTGTGTCGTAAAACATGCCTTAGCTGTGTAGTTGACCTGACCCAAACTGTCAACAGTTTTACCATTGACAGATTGCCTAATGTTATGCCAGAGAATAGATTTCTGACAATGACGCATTGTCTCGTAATGACAACAAGAGGCCAAGTACAACCTCAACAACAAGTCTTTAAAATAACACACGCAATGTTCATTTTAACTTCCTCCCAGTGATTTAGCATTCAGTTTTGAACTGTATCAGTAGCTTTGCATATTTACTGGCAGCTACCACAGCAGTGTTATGCATGTATCAGTGGCTTCCCCCAGGGGTCAGGGACCCTGGGGATTTGATTTGTCCAAATGCCCAATCAAACCCCCTGGTATAGGGCACAACAAATTCATACAAGGTTGGTCCCCTTGGTTCCTAATCCATGGACCAAAGTGAGCTTCCCACCCTACCCACCCCCCCCCCCCCCCCCTTACCAATGGGCAACAAACAATTAATTCTGACAAGGTTCCCATGGATCCACCCCTGATGGAAGCTGCTGATACCCATCCATTTATAACAACAATAAAAAAGATTTTTTTAAGGCAGCAGTCACGATTATGTTTTATGTAGTATGTAATCTACTGGATTTAGCCTGTATTTTTATAATATATAAAATGTATATAGTGGCACCAAGGGAACTAGTACTACTACTACTAACAGAAGAGAAAGTCAATGCATTTAGCATGGTATTGCTATAATTGGGGACAAATATATTTACTCTCTATAATTATCTATACAACTATATAATTCCACTACACTTGAGGGTGGTCACTACCAGAGATTTGGTTGCATTCTCAGTGTTGGCCTACAATTTAACATTGTGATCCAAGAAGACACAAAGCTTTTAGAACCATTTGCAGATGTCAGAGCAAAGGCATGCAGTACCAGTTCTCCCAGTTATTTTAAGGTCCTTTATACCTGGATTTGAACTCTGACTACCTCCTGCACAACAGACTGACACTTAACCACTGAGCTTACTGGTTCTGTGATGGGCCAAATTTTGTTCAGATGAAATTAATCGAATTCTATTAAAAATACATCTGAGACATTGAATAAATGTAGTCCATGGAGTTTTTGCATAGTTTTTGTCATAAATAAATGTTATTATTATAGCCAGAGAATAATACTGGTTCACTACTCATGCTCTTGCGATAAGTGATAATGGATATATAATGAACTACAACTGCCAAATGCTGCACATTTGCCCGGGGGAGGGGTGTTGTTAATACATTGTAACCAGGACTGATCAGTATTACTTTCATTCTGGATGATATATGACGTATTTCTCAGCAAATATTAGCTTTTATGCATTTTGTAAAAGTATAAATCTATTATGCTAGAGAAAATAAGACTGAGTTTGTACCCTTTCTCTTCATATTTATTTATTTACTAGAAGTAATCATAGATTATCAAAGTGCGTTCAACATATTTTTGAAAGAGAAAGGACTGTGGTAACAGTCTGAAAAGCTGAAAATTGCTGCAATGATGTGGACGGTGTACGTATATAATCCTGATCAAAAGTGCTTGTTTTTTAACTAATGTGAAAATTTTGATGTCCTGACTTATATGTTAATATACAAGGGGATGCATCTGGGTATAAAACTGTAATTATCTTTGTGTAACATTAAATCATTGGATGCGATGCTTATGGGGCTATATGTATATGTTGTGGTTCAAATTTTTTTTGGTTCAAAATTTTTAAACTAGTTCAAAAAATTTAAACCAGTTCAAAAATTTTAAACCAGTTCAAAATTTTTACACCAGTTCAAATTTTGAAAACTGGTTTATCTTTTTCAAAAGAAAAAAAAAATCTACCCACCCCTCCCCTGCAAAAACAACAACAACCTATTCCATTCCCTTTTTTCCCTTGCCCCCCTACCTACTCACCTATTGATGCAATCTATCTCCAAAACGAATGGCGATATCTCTTGTATACCAAATAATATGGAGAAATATATATCATTCTCACTTGGTAACCTACGATTCATTGATAGCTTTCAATTCTTACCATTCTCTCTTGACAAATTGGTTTGTAGCACTATAGATGCAGCCGCAAACAAATGTAAACGATGTAATGAATTTGAGCTGGTTATCATTAACGAGGACTACTGGAAGCTAGTTGGGACTTGCCAACAGTGTGGAGAAGGTAGCATAAAGCAACTCGACCCGTCTCGTCTCCCAACAACCGTTACACATATACACCCACTAATGCACACCTTCTTGGTCGCAAAGGCGTTTATCCGTATGAGTATATGGACACTTGGGAAAAATTCGCAGACTTCCCTTCCACCGAAATAATCGTTCTATAGTAAACTAAATCTAGAGGACATAACCGATGAGGACTACGAACACGCACTAGAAGTTTGGAATGTATTTAGTTGTGAAACATTGGGAGACTACCATGACCTTTACCTCGAAACCGATGTACTTCTTCTTGCAGATGTGTTCGAGACCTTTCGAACGACATGCATGCAAAACTATGGCTTAGATCCGGCTCACTACTATACAAGTCCTGGTCTATCGTGGGATGCGTTGTTGAAGAAGACTGGCGTGAAGCTTGAACTATTAACAGACTATGACATGCATCTATTCATCGAGAAAGGTATACGAGGTGGGATATCTATGGTGTCTCAGCGTAGTGCCAAAGCAAACAACCCAAACGTGCCCGATTTCGATCCTAATAATCCAAATAGCCATATACTCTATCTTGACGCTAACAATCTATACGGATGGGCTATGAGTCAATATCTACCAACGGGAGGGTTTGAGTGGTGTATGCCAATAGAAGAACAAATCATCCAGCACGAAATCGATTCTGATGTAGGTTACATCCTAGAAGTTGACCTTGAGTATCCTCGAGAACTTCACGACACACACAACAGCTATCCGTTAGCTCCTGAAAGAATGCAAGTGAATAAAGCTTGGTTCTCAGAGTATCAGTCAAATCTATTCGAGGAGCTATACAAAGGAAATGGATCCTTGAAAGTGGAAAAGCTTGTACCTAACTTATATGACAAAGAACGATACGTGCTCCACTACCGAAATCTACAACTATATCTATCTCTTGGTATACGTTTGAAAAAGATCCATAGAGCACTACGATTCGATCAATCATCATGGATGGAGCCATATATACAAATGAATACAGAACTACGAAAACAAGCGAAGAGCCCTTTCGAGCAGGAACTCTACAAATTGATGAACAATAGTGTATTTGGCAAAACAATGGAGAATCTACGAAAGCGTGTAGATATCAAACTAATTCGCTCCTCAGAAGGAATCAGACTACAACGTCTCTTGAATAAACCTAGCTATGCTCGCTCAACGATCTTTGACAACGATCTAGTTGCCGTACACAATTACAAAAGTAAGTTACTACTGAACCGTCCAGCATATGTTGGAATGTCGATTCTAGATCTTTCGAAACATCTGATGCATGATTTCTACTATAACGAGCTCAATAAACAGTATGGACAACGTTGTAATCTACTATATACAGATACTGACAGTCTACTACTACACATTGAAACTGAAGACATCTATGCAGACATAGACAAAAACAAACACCTATACGACACGAGTAACTACAGTAAAGACCATCCATCATATGACGTATACAACAAGAAAGTACTTGGTAAAATGAAAGACGAATGTGGAGGTATTCCCATAGTTGAATATGTTGGACTACGATCAAAGCTCTACTCGATCTTGAAAGTAGGAGGTGGGGAGATTTTGTAAGCTAAAGGCACCAAGAAGGCAGTTGTGAAACATCGCATTCGTCATGAGCAATACAAAGAGTGCTTAATTGCTAGATAAGAAAGTATTCCGCTATGGTATGGATATGCTTCGAAGTGAAGGTCATAGAATGTATGGTATTCATATGAATAAAGTATCTCTATCGCCATTCGACTCCAAGCGATGGATCGCAGAAAACGAAATAGATACATTAGCCTATGGGCATAAAGACATAATTACAGCAGATGATTTCATCGATGAGTTGCTTGGGTACGAAGATGATTTCATCGATGAGTTGCCTGGGTACGAATATGATTTCATCGAGGAATTACTATCTTAGAATTCCCCTTGGAGGTAGTTCAGTATTTGATGGTACCACTTGTAGTTCTTCACGTACAAATCCACGATTCGGCGCATCCCCTTCCAAATAGTACAGAACTGGTTGGTTAGGAGATATAGCACTACGTGAAATGATATATGTCTGTAAACTCCATACAGGATCGGTTGCTCGTTTGGTTCCACCTTCCAACTCTCCTGGCGCATAGAGATATCTAACTAAAACGTCGAATGGTAGTCGTTTTTCTTCCAATCCAACGGTTCGCGAATATGTAGGAGTCTTTATGTTAACTTGCTGTGACACAACAGAATTCGATGGGTTCTTTCCTGTTAGCCGAGTAACTTCGTTATTCATGGTCTTGATAACCTCAGGAAGCCTCAATACCCATTCTCTACTACGCGAATCCGATCCTTCAGATGTGAGTACCAACTCTTGCGCATATTGATATCCAAACAATCTCTCAGCTAATGTTCTATTTGCTCGTTCGACAAAACTTTGTGCCCTATGATTGCCAGCTTCACCTCGTTGAACTTTCGTACCACGTAGTTCTAAGGTTTCAGACATACGTCCCATGAATTCTCTACCAGGATCGACTTGTAACGTTTTTGGCCATTCAAGCGGACTACGCTTATAGATTCGTTCGAATGCAGTAGCAACTTCACCACTATCTTTCGATGCTAAGGGTTCAGCTTCTTTATATCGATTACCACTAAAGCATACTTATATAGCTTTCGCCCACGTCCAGGTCGATCGTGAGGTAGAAAGATCAAATCAGCTTGATGAACCTCATTAGGTTTCGATACAGTCCGATGTGGTCGTGGTATATGTCGTGGTGGTGGTAGGTATATTTGCCATATAGCTTGTTTCTCCAACCAACTCTTAGCTGCATCTTCTGATACCTTTGCAGCCACCGATAGCTTACCAATTGCGGCGTGACCTTTCCAGTATCCCTTAGGACCATAGAAGATATTTGCAAGGCGAGTATCCATCATATATAACATAACGATTAGGTCTAACACGAAGACGAAAAAAGGATAAGAACTCGTCTAACCACCCGGACTATAGTATCGTAAACTTAGTTTAGCATCCATTGATATATATATGCGTACATTCTAAACTTTAACATGTAGAAAAAAAAAGAATAAAGACTTATCGAGTCAACTAGTCTTTATTCCTTTTTTCTTTTAAGAAATGTCGTTTTTTTAAGTAGATCTATAGCCATTTACTGGCGGCATAGCCAAAAGCAAGCATTCCACCACCTACGTATATTAATTCACCCGTCTTCTGTGAACTAGAAGGGTTATAGTAGTCAGATAATTTAGGTTCGCGCATGTCCTCTCGACTTATTCGATTCAATCCCACATTTACAGTATTGTATAGTTCGAGATTTTTATTTGCGTCATTGCTAATCACGTAATCATTATGTTCCATATTAGCCTGTTCTTGGAACCAGTCGTGTATACGAGTTCGTTTTTCCATATAAATATCATATGCGGCCTTATGCTTCTCTAGTGCGAGGCGTGTCTTTTTCTCTCTGCAGAGGAATCGTCACCAGAAGCTGCCTTGGCGATGTAACTTCCACCTACGAAGGCCGTTGCATTTAGTATGGCACCGCCAATTGCAGTCAATATTGCGACGAGTGCCATCTATAAACTCTTTGGAATTATCCTTTTATCGTCAAGATATTGCTTTGCAGCTATACTACCAGCCAATACTGCCGTCCACTTTACGTAATTTATGATTGATGATGAAGGATCACTTAGCATTGACTCTTTGGATAATTTTTTTGATACGAACCCAATCCCAGCAGCAATTCCAGTTAATATCGCAGCGTCTTGTAATGTTTTCATCAACTTATTCTCTGCCATTTTTACATAACATATATGGAATATAGTTCTAGTCTTCAAATGGTGTAGCATCACTCCATATCTGACATCACACGTGGTGGTGGTGGTGCTATTTGTCGTTCGACAACACGTGGTATACAACAGTTCTTGGCGCGTTGTGAGTTATTGTATTGATAGTTTAGTCCTATCAATGCTATTCCTATGCCAATATGTGCAATCGTAATGTCGTCGAACCATCCGTTGGATTTAGTCACCACTTCGCATTCGCGCGTTGCATCGCGATTTAATACTTCTCTAGCAAGTGTCAACTCACGATCTAATTCTATTTTATTTAGTCGTCTTTTTTCTGCTGATGCGTGTCCTGCGGCTACGTGTTTTTGATTTTGTTCTTTAGGTGCAGTTATCAGATCCGTCTTTTCCTCCATCTTGTTGAGATATTTGAGATATTTCTGAAGATATTTGAGATATTTCTGAAGATATTTGAGATATCGTTGAAGATGTTTGAGATATATCAGTTATCTGCACGTCTTCAATACGTAGATAGTTTGGTGGAATGACCACGTGACCAGCCACATGTAACATGGCACTAGCTAGAGCAACGAATCGACCTGCTTTTATAGACATCCTACCAACCTCAACACTGATCTCATTGCGAACTAGTCGGTCTTCTCGCAGTTCCTTAATGAGTGCTTGTTGATCGTCTATAGTAACTAAATGTGAAACTACGCGAGTAGCTAGACGCATCGCGCCATCGACTAGACTCTCTGTTATTTGTTGACCTCGAACGGCCATGTACCTTCTATGCAATCGCTCAACATCTTTCTCATCTAAACTAGAAATATCTCCGAGAGATAAGTTCTCACCTAGATATTCCTTTGTAGTACCTGTTACGGCTAAAATAGACTATTCTTCCCGATGATCATTATCTAACTTAGGTGGAGGATCTGTGACAACCTCATCTAAGAGTAGTCTTTCGATTTCTTTATCGTCCATGACATATACTACTGGGTGCTGGTAGCTCTAACATGACTACGAATGGATAACGTAAACAAAAACATATACGAGCAAATTTATGGGACTGGAGTTCTGATTGCAACATCTTTCTCTCATTCGCATCTACTACTCCGCCATAGTCATCAAATAGGACTTTTGCATCTATAGCCGACGCAGTGTGGAAAGACACTACAATAGCTACATTTTCTCGGAAGGGCTTGCAGATACTTGTAAGTTGTTGACTAAGTACCCAAACAGAAATCCCGATGTGTCTGGCAGAAAATGCCAATTCTACTAGCTTGTCGGTCCTTCTTTTTACATCTTTTGATGCGGCACAATCATCAAGTATCAATAGGGTATTGGTACCTTTCCAAATTTTGGAAATATTCAACGTAGAATTGATAGCATCCTGAGAGGGTGACATAACAAAGAAACGAGGATCTCTATGGGCAAATCCACGATAGGTCTTATTGTGGGTATATGTGGGACAAATTAGTACTACGTAGTCAAACTTACCACGGAATGATCCATGAAGTTGTTCTATGAGAAATGCCGTCTTTCCACAATTTGTGGGTCCAACTACTAAGGCATTGAATGGGATGTGATCTACGAGCGTATCCATCGTTAGGTAAAACTACGAATGGTTCCATTCAATATATAGATCTGAGCATCTGACAGAACGTAAATGTGCATGTTAATAGTTCCACTACCTCCGCTTCTATATACTCGGATGTCGATATTTTTCCCTCCACCCATTTGAGCCAATCCATCACCATGGACACGTGCATCCTTTGCCGTTCGACAATCGACCAAGATTGCGAATTTATTATCATAGAACTTGGCAGGTGTCATAGGTGTCACTACTGATGTACCGAACCATCCATTGGCGGCTTCCCAGAAATCTGGAGGCAGTATACCGGCCGGAAAGAAGAAATTTGGAATCCCATTAACATCTACTTCTACCTTAGTGATGCCAGGATTTGTGAATAACTCACTATCTCGAGCACCTGGAGTATGTGGTGTTACAAATAGTAAAAGTAGTCCAGTAAATGATCTCCGTGGGACTGTTAGGTTCTTAGCTACTAAAGTGTCTGATGCTTGATTAATAGATACCGTAGTAGAGTGTAAAGAGTGATTAAATAGAAAGGTAGCACCAGTAGAATATGCGTGCGATGCTTGTCTGGCAAGTTTTTCATCCTCAATGACCTCATACTCTAGTTGTATGTTACTTAGTTTGTATGTGCCTATTTTAGTTAAATCTGTTCCAAACACTATATCAATGGCAGGTGCTAGAACCAATTCAAATGAAATAATGTCTTGGAGGGCATGCGGATATAGAGTTCCATGTTGTGTCAGAATGTCAACATCCAATGGGATTCTATATTTTGATCCATATGAGCTAGTAGTGCAGTTTCTTCAGTCGAAGAGGTCGCGCCATTAGTCTTTGATCGAAGTTTGTTCATATTCTCTGATTGGATACCTTGTTGGATCCGAGAGTCTCTCTCTGGAGTAGGAAGATATAGATCAGTATATATTTGTAAGAGATCTGATCGGGCAAGGTCTTCTATTACTTCCGTCCCAATTCTACATCTGCGATGAGAGACTAAACATCGTCCAACATTGGATACTACGCGATTGGTATTAAGTCCGCCAGATAATGCAATGTCGGCTAAGAGTGCAAAACTCCCAGGAACTAGTACGACGTTTTCTCCTAATTTTGGAATGGCAACATAGAGTGTCTCTCCAGGATTGGCAGATGATGGAGCGAAAGTGCGTCTATATAGGATTCGTCGAGCTTTGAGTCCATGTGGCTCTCTGTAAGTTTGTGCAGGAACTAACTTTGATGAGATCATATTGAATATAGCAAGATATGTATTTATGTTCAATATGGAAGATGTCGATGTTGATGCGGATCCGACTGAGGGAAATACTGATGAAGCCGAAGCAGGTGAAGACTATGACAATGTGGATCAGGATGATGTCGACCAAGAGTATTGGAATTCTTTATTTCCAAACGACCAAGACGTTCAAGATACGGAGCCAGGAGGTGAAAGGTTCAACATGAAAACCCGCCGTGACTATAATAAAGAAGGTGCAAGGCCGAAGACTAAGGAAACCTCGTTTTCGATGGTCACCGATCCGAAAGTTAAGGTTGAGGGGCTCCAGGAGATTCTGAAAGATCTTACAGAAGAGAAACCTCCTAACTTTTGGGACCGAAAAATAGTCTTCAGGCAAGGCTTATCAGATGAGAGTAAGCAGATGTTG
This sequence comes from Actinernus sp. WN-2022, assembly GCA_030867875.1. Lineage (NCBI taxonomy): Eukaryota > Metazoa > Cnidaria > Anthozoa > Actiniaria > Actinernidae > Actinernus > Actinernus sp. WN-2022. The sequence continues at coordinate 102,383,729 of JAOWCC010001634.1, forward strand.
TTTGAGAGCATCTGGGACCACTATCGAGATGTTGGAATTAGGGGCGTACTTGAGGTAGCAACAATGCCCGACGGTAGAACCGCTATACGTGAGTACGGAAGCGAAAAGAAGCCTATCCCTTTGCTCAGAAAGGATAAAACGGCGTTATATAGGAGGATGGGGAAGGATCTCAAAAAGGTTCTAGGACCAACTCTAGAAGAGGCATCACAAGAAGTCATCAAAGCTCGGGAACAACTAAGTGCGCGGATCGATCAAAACGAAAGTATACTCCAAGATTCCACGACATCCGACGCTCAGAAAGAAACGTCCATTAAAGAAATGGATACCGACAAAACAAAAATGGAAGTCATAGAACAAATAGAAGAAACCATAACATAAAAGTATAAAAGCTATTTTCAAGAAGTACGGAGTTAGTATAGTTAGCTTAATAGCTTTAGCAGGTGCCATAATTGGCGTAATAGTTTTTAGTCTGACTAAGGTCGTTCCAACTCCACCAGGTGGTATTACTGATGCTATTAAAGATGCGATCAAACTAAGGTGCTGCTAAATTGTTAAAAACAGTAGGAAAAAAGCTGGGAGAGATCCTACCTACGATGATTGGACCAATTGCAAGTTTCATATTTAGTATAACTGGTGACGTTTTGGGATTCCTAGCAACTAATATTTGGTTATTGATTGTGGCTGCCGTTGTGTTCGTAATAGAGCAATTCAAGAAACGTTAACGAAACAACATCCATGCCACACCAACTGCAACGATTGCTACTACTGCCAGATTGATTTCATGTTGAGACTTTGGTACATCCACCGCATTGGACTTAGTCTTTGGTTACATGCATCGTAGTAGATGTCGTCTTTAGTGACATGTACGTGTGTCTTTTGGCTTGGTCCTTCCATAAGTGAAGTAGGAGGTTTTATATTCTCCGTATTTATATGCTCGTTAGTACCCAACCGCATATCTTTCGTGGCAGACTGCAGAGCGTTATTATAACCTACAGTTATGCCGAAGTCGACCACCAGATTACTTGGTAATAACCAAACGCCACTAGCTACTGCAAGATTTTGCCTCATATTTGCTTTTGTGACAGCAATCTGAAAATTCGATACGCTTTTTGGTAAATGATGATGCTTCAAGTAGAACTTTGAACTCGACTTTAGCTCCTCCAGCCAAATTTAGTATGGATTTTCGTACGTCGGTTTGAGATGCTACGACGCAATAAACGAAGGCCTCGACTGATCGATTGATCCTGACCAATCCAGCCTCCGTTAATCCATTTCCTATTGGTGGTGCGAACCAATTGTATTGCTTATCTACATGAGAATTCTTGATGTATGAAATATGCCATTTCCCCCCTTCATCTGGGAACTTATACCCATTATCATTTGGCCAATCCAGACTTTCTTTATGGTGATAATAATCGGCATTGCGAATAGTTCCTTTATTAACTAAGTACGTATATATATCTCCTTGTCCGTGATTCCGACCTCCTTTCCATCGAAAGTCTGGTTTTTTAGGTAGACCAAATTCGATACATAAGTTCTCGAGAGCTGATTTGTTGTATAGGTTATCAAGTTGCTTGAAAGTAGGATCATCGGGTAGAGGAACTTTAAGTTCATGTAGAATTCGTCGTATTGTGAAATAAACGTGAAATCGATAGAACCCTTGGACAACTGGTGGATACGTCTTGAAATCCGAGTCAGTCAATGACACTCCACATCCAGAAGTTGCGCACCACATTGCGAAATTCAACTGTTGAGGCCAATAACTGAAATCTGGGCCTGATAACCAATGGTTAGACTCCTTTGCTGTTTTATGCTCTACTACGGTCTCCTTGAATATGTCCTTGACACCTGCTTTGAATGATTCCGTGGGTGTTACGTAGATATTTAAAGTCGTTAGATCTAGATCTGGAGCTGATTTGGTAAAAGGAATTGATGGAACAGAATATTTTACGCTTTGATCTAATGTTAAGGTAGATGGGAAACCTCCACGTATCCCACGTAGTGCAGAATCAACTCGTTTTTGAATGGTGGTAGGAAGCTTGGAGACTCCATCGCCGTAAACGACATAGCTATAATCCCCATCTCGAAACCAAATACTCGTTGAATATTTGCCAGGGCCGTCTATATCCGTGGATGAATAGAACTGGTGAAGGTCTGCACGTGGATATATTTTCTTGAACTTCGCCAACAGATTGGCATTCAATGTCGCGACCTTTTCATTTTCCACACCTTCTTTCGAAAGGCCTTTATGCTTCCGCGTGAATAGTACCTCCTCATAAACTGTTTTCGTACCAAGAGCTAAGTCAAGCGCCTCGCCTATTCGTCCGTGCCATACCATTAGCTGACCTCCGCCTGTCATCGTAGGGAGGCCTGCATCTGTGAACACCTGATAGGTACCACCGTGAAAGAATAAATTAATATTCCACACACCATCCCGACCAACAAAAGAGTCGAACCACCCGGTTATGACCTTTGGAAATAGATACTTGAACTGTTGCCATGCATCTGTCATATTGAAGCTATACGTATACATAGTTTATATCTTTAATATATAAAATGGTTCTCTTATATGTCACCACAACATCGTCTGACCATACGGCCCACTTCGATCAACCTATTCGTATCCATAATATTTCGCTAGTTGAGGTCACTTTTGAGAACAGTTGGTGGAATCTAAAAGAGAAGGCTTCGTTCTGGTGGAATACCGGAGGTGTGGGTTTTCCACATAGTATCGATGCGGGACACTATGATATGACAAGCATTCTACCCTCCTTCAAACCTGCGATTGATGCTGGAGTCGTGAAAATCGCGCAAATCTTCGTCAGTAAGGTTTGGGTCATAGAGGTCAAGCAACCAATCCAGTTAAGTAAAAATCTCTGCGTACTACTGGGTGTCAAAGGTAATGAACGTGGTATAGATGATATGACAATCTCAGTGGGCAGTCATGAACTAACGCTACGAAATATCCACACGGCGTATGTCAATTGCGATGTGGTAGATTCTAACTTTTCAATTCTAGATGGAAAACGATCGCAAGTCCTAGCTAGCTTAGAGATCCGAGGTGGAAGATTCACAAAATCAACATATGCTTCACTACTACCACTAAATGTAAAAGCTCTAGGTACGATGCAGAACTACATTCGCCTCACAATTTGCGATGAGAAAGGAAATGTGATAGACTTCCGTGGTCGACCTATTCGCTACGTATTGAAGATCGAGTAAATCATACGTATAGCAAGCTACGATGGCAAGCGATTCAATTCAATTACTTCCAACTGCACCGATCTATCCCAATCTACGTTCATCTGAAACTGTTTTGTCTGGAGAGAACTTTCGGTTGCAGAAAGTATGTGATACGCTTGCCGATCTCGAACAGCAGGCAAAGTACTACGAAGTCGTTCGTAAAAAATATGCCCGAGCGCGTGGTATTGTTCACGGGGTTGCTGTGGTCACAGGTAGCCTGAGTGGTGTCTTATCTGCTTCAGCGTTAGGTATATCATTTACGGGAATCGGGATACCTGTGGGTATTTCCTTAGGAGGAATTGGATTTATTTGTGCCGTCATTTCGGCCTCGATGGCTATTGCCAGTAAGAAATTGGTGTTCGCGTCTCGAAGCATGAAAAGACTGTTATGTTGGCAAAGGCTAAGGCCAATTCCGTGGAAGTCAAAGTCTCAAAAGCTCTAGCCGATGGTAACATTTCAGAAGCCGAGTTTGGAAGCGTTATTGGTGAGAAATATGAATTGCTTAAGCTCGAAATACGAAAAAAAAATAGGAAAGAAAGGGGGTAAAAAAACGTAGAACAACTTCGATCAGAGATCCGAAAGGAGATGAGAGCAAAACTTGGCAGTCTAGTGGGATAAGAATCAACATCTCCTACGAAAGGAACCGGCGTGGATTTTATTTTGACTTTACAAAAGTCTTCGTATAAATTAATTCCGACGTCTGGTTCGCATGTAAATTTCTGTCGGCAGGTGGGCGGCACCTGTAGATTTTTATTTAAACTCGATGAAAAACGTTTCTGGGTCGTAAACAAAATTTATTTGGTTTGCATTCCTGGCGCGCCAAAGCGCCCCTGTTTTACTCGTTCAAGCAAAATCGGGGCGCTCAGGAATTTTAGGGGGAACTCAGGAATGTATGTATTTCGTCCCCCTTGGCTTATGCAATGGACGTGACATCTGGTTCGTATGTAGATTTCTGTCTCGATTTCGTCAGCCACTAATTAACATACGGCAGCTGATCTGCCAAACATAAATACGATTTTTTGCTCTCGAAAAACTTTTCGTTATTTTATTTTAGGGTCGGATCGGAATTCAAACAGCAATTAGAGATAAACTAGTATAAGATATATATCGCACGATGGCTGAGATAATAACTTGTAGTTGGCTGATGCGTGGTAAGGAAACGAATTGTATAAGGAATCGTTCTAAGATATCAGAGTACTGTGCTAACATAACTTTCAGATACGAAAAGGGGGCGCCTTATTCATCCCATGTTCGAAATGTGGTCGTGGTTGTCGTACCAGTTACGGACTTTGTACGAGGTGTGGTGAGCCACAACGCCGTATCGTTCGAGAGAAGAAATACCGTGACGTAATATGCAAAACCAAGGATTGCTTTTCAAATGTATTAGCGGAATTGAAGCACAATAATGTGGAATTGAAGGACCATAGGATTCCTAGATAATTAGAAATCGCGATATGAAAAAAAAGAAAAAAAAAAAAAGAAAGATAGACAGTAGGACCACTCCTATCTTTCTTTTTTCCCCTATCTTCAACAATAGATATAGACCTACGGTACGTATCCCTAAACGGTGGTGAATCTCTTACCCACCAATAAAGTTCGTACCACATTGTCTACAAGTACAAATTATCGTTGTTGGTTCATCAAGAGCTCGAGTTTGTACTTCTCGATAAACGCAATTGCGTTCGTGACAAATAGGACATTTATAGAGCTGAGATGTCTTTTCATTAACCTTCTGGCGACTTCGTAAAGCAATTTCAGTACGTTCGTTTCTAGAAGCTTTTGGACACAATTGTGCTGACCTAAGATATCCCATTTCGTTAGGCGACCATATTCCCATTGCTAATTGATCAAGAGCGAATGTACCATACATGCGACAAATACTGGAACTAGGATCTAAATTACTAAGTATGGTTCCACATCGCGAAGAATAAATATTTATGAATGAATCGGATGTCCAACTACGGACGACTGCTTCTGTTTGAAGGACTTCAATTACTCGATTATAGCACGATCGTTCTAATAACGTTGCGAAAGTCCCAGGATTGGGAAAACGAGAATCGCTAGAGAAAATACGATAGAATATCGCACGATATAATAAACGAGGGCTAGCCATAGTGTAATACCTTAATAGTAGCCTTTCTCTAATAGGGTTTTAAAATACAATAATGTGTACAACAAATGGTAGAAGGGAGAGTGGAGGTACTTGTGTCGACGTGTGGGACTATAGTAGTATACAAAGTGGTGGTTATGGTACAGAATTTCGGTGTTCCATGTTGTATTTATGTCACATTCGACGGGGTGGTGGGCGGTGGTGGGTTGAATGTGACATAAATACAACATGAACGCCGAAATGCTGCGCCAGAAGCGGCACTTTGTATACTACTAGATGGGCGTGTATCTTGTGCGAGGTGAGCGTGGATGCGGCGCAAGTCAGCGCAGTCGGACTGAATTGATAACCACGACGTTCTGCTTGTGAAGGGTAGTCTTGCAAGGCCAGATAACACATCTTGGGATGATAGGAGTCGCGCCACGGACTGCAGATCTGACATGCCATGTCGTCGCAGTCCGGGGCATTACGACGTGCAATATCGGAGGGTAGAATGGAGGCCCCCGCTACATGTCGCACAGGAGCCTGGTAACGACTGACGGTTGAGAGAAAGGTTGACACCCGTGGGCTAGCGGAAAACTCTCCTCTGCACAGCTTTTCAAAGGCCTGCACACATGGCTTGCTATCGGTGAGGACGCAAGCTTTATGACTGGACTGGATGATGTATGGGCTGAAGTGCTTAGTTGCAACGGAGATTTCAAGTGATTGTACTTCACAGGGTAGCCATGACAACTGGTGGCCACGTAGCTTGGCGCTAAAAACAGTGCTAACTTGCCAGAGCTGGTGATGTAGAGGGTCGCGGCGATCCCGGGCTTTTTCACAGCGCCGTCCGTTACTATCCATAACTGGTCGTCAGGCCTTGGGAGTGTGATTGCGCGGTTATTGCGAAGGGCGTCTTGAGCGGTATGGAACGCACAGTTGAGGTCGTCTGTCCAATGGATGTCTTCTTGAGATTGTTTGCCAGCTACGTCGTCGTCGAGTTTGTTTTACGTTATCAGAGTTCTTAGTGCTTTGCATGGAAGCTGCGCGTATCTTGTGAAAAGGGTAGAGAATGGTCTGGTGTTAGGGGCTGTTCAGCCATGTCTGGTGTAAAGACTCGGTTTATTTGGCAAAGATGTTCATTACGTTGGAGATACCGTGGACCTTCTGACAGGTTTGCGATGCGCAACTTTCCTCCAACACTCTGAATACAACACACCCGGCCCGCGCAATTTTTTTTTTTGGGCCCCAGTTCAGATCAATGCACAACTTTACCATGAGGCCTTGCGCGCCCAATCCAAGATGGCGGACAAAGATGGCGGACTTGGGGAAAGGAAATTGTTCTCGGGGTGGTGCTAGTAAAATTTTGACAACTGCGTTGACGTAAGTCAAGAAACCACGTGATATTGCCATAATAAAGGGAGGAGTGGGTCAGTAAGAAATAATACGCAGTGGGTGGCTGGCGGCAACTTATAGTTCATGTTTCATTTTCGCGGAAGATTACAAATTCGGCACCGGGTTCAACTACACACGATGAGGCCGTACGTGCTCTCAGTTGCGCAGATCGTGGGATTTTCAGTATTCTTTAATACTATTAAACCTGGATTTTTCTAACCGCTGGAGCCGAATAAGGGTTTGAAAATCTCGACAACTCTTGTTTCCTGAACAGTGCAATTCAGTACTTGTTCAGACATTTTTGCGTAGTTTCCGGACATCAATCGAAAAGCTGCAAGTTGAAAGTTCAGAATTTTAAGTTTCCTTATTAAAAAATATAAGACCTTGTAAACTTTAACTACTTATGATTCTTTTCCCGATACAAAAACATTGGGCTTTGTTTTTATAATTTTGTTGGTTGTGCGAAGCGATTATATATATCCCGGTATAATTACAGAGAGATGACAAGGGGATCTTCTCAAATATGAAAGGTAATAAATACCCCTAAGTGCTAATGTAAAATAAACAAATTTCCTTATGCAAGGCACAACGATCAACGCATTATCTCTTTCGTGTTCGCCTTTCACGACTTTATGATTTACGCGAACTCGGCGAGACGTTTTCGCGCGCTAAAAAATATTTTCGGGACCGCAAGTTGCCCAATTTATAAAAGGAAGACACACTTCAGGGGCAGATTCCGACTTCGGAAGAATGGTAGAAACCCCAAAAGGAACAAAGTATATTATATAAAAAAATTGTCGTGATACTCATAATAAAATATATTATTTTTAATTTGTAAATTATATTATAATAAAAAGTCCTTTGTTTAGCACTCGCAGAACCCCCCCCCCCCCCCCCCCCCAATTAGTTTCGCCCATCCGTATTTACTTTGCCAATACATTGTGCAGAGTTATAAAACAACATTCATATATATGTATGCATTTGTTACATTTGTACCAGGTCAGAGAAAGGTACTAATTTATAATTTCAATTTCTTCAGGGAAATTATGGGTTATCCAACAATCTTTATTTTTTTTGGCGGTCATTTTCAATCAAAATATTGGAGGTGGGGTACTTGTGAATTTTACAGAATTATGAATATATTTGAGTGTATGGTTTTGGTATTCTTTATGAGGGTGGGGGAGGGAAGGTAGGGTTATGCAGGTTATATGTTTATAAAGACTACCCCTTCCTAGGTTATACTGATTTGTTTCATTTCCACCCCTTTCCTTAGAGTTGAAGTCTAGTATTTCTTTACAGTAACAATATTTGCAATAAATACAAGAAAATGTACTTCTTTATTATCCAATACATGCAGGCTTGAACCCATTATTTGTGCCTGGCCAACAATTAAGAGAATGTACATGATTTCATGCCTTCCTTTATAAATATTAGCTATCTCATGGAGCTTTTTGAACTTTTCAGTTGTGATATTAGAAGTAAATTAAAGGCTGCATTGATTATGACTAACCACAGGGGGCAGGTGATTTATTCAGATTATGTCATATTTTTATGACTCCCTCCAGAATAAACTGCTTATTTAAATAATTTTAGCAACCCCCCTCCATCCTTTCAAAAATTTTTCAAAAATTTAATACACCGCCACCCCTCCCCCCGGCAATTTCCATATGCAAACTAGCATTATTTAACAAGCATAATTTTACAGAACTGTCATTAATCGGGCCGCGAAACTCGGTTTAATACTACAACATGTAGAAAAGCTAAGAATAAACCATAAAATTAACTGTTATTAACTACCACTACTTTAGTGTCTGTAAAAAGTATTTGTTGCTGCATGGTATTCCAAAACTACACAAGAATATATTGTCCTTTAATTGATATAAAACATTATCATTAATTCCTTACATCAGGCATTCCCAGCTGCATGCAACCTTAAGAAAAAGTGTTCTTGGGGGGGGGGGGGGGGGGGACCGGGAAGGTTTTTAGATTTTAGATTATTGGAAGTGCATTCTCCTGCATTTCTTAAGCTAGCTCTATTTAGTGCATTAATTAGCCATTCTGTGCACCTACCATTTTAAGTGTATATATGTAGGTCTTTGTTTGACAAACATTAAAAAGATTAACATTAATCCACCCAACCTTTCATAATAAATTTTAAGATTCCCCTACTAAAGCCCGTTAAAAAAATGGGGATCCCTTTAAAAATCACCTGCTCCCCTCCCCTGTCAGGTATACATATTATGAATACAGCCTAAAGGAATAAAGAGAACCATGTATTTCTTTCTTGGGTTGCAATTTTGTCACAATTGTTTTATCAGAAAACCTAACACAGTATTTTTCAAGTGTTTAGAAGCAGTATGAATTAAGGCTATACCAATTATTTGTAATTGTTGCCATTTACATAATTAAAATTATATATATATATATACTAGCACACTAATTGTTATATAAAAGCTAGCTCAGAATTATGCTTGTACATTTTTATTCACTTATGAAACACTCGCATTTACAAAAGAATTTGGCTGTGCTTAAAGGTTTTTTCTACAATAAACAGCTAGTGCACAACCTTCTGATTAATTAGTCAGTTAAGCTTTAATAAATAATAGTGTTATCAGAGTATATAATCTATACATAATAATGCACATGCATGCATGTCAAGACCTCAGGTATACCTGATTTAGTTAATGATATTAATTAAGGGAGCAAATACATACTAAAATGCATGCAGTTTCATAATTTTTAGATTACACTGGTAACCCGTTTTCAAAAACATTGCACTGCAAATATATATATATATACCTTTTGTATTCTTGTCAAATTTGACAGCTCAAACAATGGAGAACAAAAGGTATATATATATTTATAAATCAAAAGCAATGTTTTTGAAAACGAGTGTATATATATATATATATATAATTAACTAAGGGAAACAAATTAAACTGCTAAATGAATGTAAAATACCACAGGCAGTAATAGGAAATAAAACAACAATTTGATTAATTACCAATGAATTGATCATTATCATTTAACATAACTTTTAAATTTAAAATGCATGTGTGTGCTCAGTATATTATAATATTATATATAAATGGGCAACATACATGCATGACTGGCCTTCTATTAACACTTGAAATTGTTAGTCACCCAAAATTACAATCAAAACACCCTTACTCTTTCTCTACCAGGTACAAATGTAACAATGTATACATAGTACATATATATGAAAGTTTTTTTATATAACTCTGCATAAAGTATTGGAAAAGTAAAAAAAATATCTAAGAACTAAGGGGGAGTGGGAGGGGGGGGTGGGGGTGCTATACTTTTTAAAATTATATTAATATATTTAATATACAAATAAAAAATATTTTTTCTTATGAAATTACGACAAAATGTTTATAAAATATACTGTGTTCCTTTGTTCCTTACGTAGGGAAATTCGTTTTTTTAACATTCACTTTGTTTTACCGTTTTAGCACTTAATTACGGTATTTATTTATACCTTTCATATTTGAGAAGATCCTCTTGATCCCTCTGAAGAGAATAATCGCTTTGCACAATCGGGAAAAGAATCATAAGTAATTAAAGATTACAAGGTCTTGAATTTTTTTTATAAGGAAACTTAAAATTCTCACCTTTCAACTTGCAGCCGAATATATGTCCGGAAACTACGCAAAAATGTCTCAAAGGTATAAACGCTTTAATACGAGCAAGTACTGAATTGCACTGACTTTCATGATCGCTGTTTAGGAAACAAGAGTTGTCGAGATTTTTCAAACCCTTATTCGGCTCCAGCGGTTAGAAAAATCCAGGTTTAATAGTATTAAAGAATTAAGAATGCTGAAAATCACACGATCCGCGCAAAAGCCGGTGCCGAATTCGAAATCGTTCGCGAAAATGAAACATGAACTATAACCCACTGCGTATTATTTCTTACTGACCCACTCCTCCCTTTATTATGGCAATATCACGTGGTTTCTTGAATTACGTCAAAATTTTAGTAGCACCACCCCGAGAACAATTTCCTTTCCCCAAGTCCGCCATCTTTGTCCGCCATTTTGGATTGGGCGCGCAAGGCCTCATGGTAAAGTTGCTCATTGAGCTGAACTGGGGCCCAAAAAAAAAAATTGCCCGGCCCGCAGATAGCTTAGCTATAATAGTTCTTATTTACATGGAAGATATTTTGTGATAACTATACAAATTTTACAATAATTAAACAAATTTACGATAACTATGAATAAATAAGTAAAATATGTAAATAAATAAATAGGAAGATTTTTCGTTGTTGTTGTTTTATTTTTGTTTTTATAATGATCATGATGTTAAAGATCCTGTGTCCGAGCCAATGGTGCTTTGCGCCAATGTTATGATTAGTTTGTTTTCTACCGGATTAAAAACCCAATCGAGCCCACGAATTTCCCCCGGATGCTTCGAATATGATTTTAACAGTACTTGGCAGAAAGCCAGTATTGTTCTGTCTTTAGATTCTAATTCGGATTACGACTTTTCACAACTATACAAGCAAACACATACTCTTGCTACCTTGTTTCCATGTCTCCAGTATTGCTTAGCTGTATTTGAAGATCTCTACTTTCCTTGCGAATGATATATTTTGAGTGCAAAATGAAATGTCGTACTCGCACTCGAGTCAAACTCACAGCGAAGTAACAGCTGAACTCGGCAGATTGGAGTTTGACCCGCGATCGTAGTTTTGGTAGCAAGACGTTCTGGACGTACTGTAGGATGAAAAAAAAGGTAAAGGACATTGCTTTCTCTGCTAATAAAAATGCAAAACATATACAGTTACAGATAAGTCGTAACACCTCAGTCGAGCTTAGCCGTGCGAAATTATAATTACGAATGATCTTGATGCCAGAAGTGGTTGCTTTGTGCTTTGTATTTCCAACGAAGCCTGCCGGTCCCTTAGTGCAGCAAACCCCCGGGAAACTCACGTAGTAGTCATTTTGAACCACAAGTGTTCTCTTGTAGATCTAGAGAAAGTAAATTTGGACTGCTGAAGGATTATTTGTCGAGTCGCTTCGCCTCGCTGTCTCGGTTCTTTCTCCGGCATTCCTCTACTCGCCACTCTAGACAGGGATTCGAAGAAATATTCGAACTAAATTTCATTTAAAGGCCCAGTACGGACCTTGGTGCTTTGCGCGCTTAGACGCTGGCCGCCATCTTTTGTCACAGTCGAAAATTGCTCTCTTTTCAACCGCTCAATGCAATCCAGTTCCATCGGCCGTTTTTCTAATCTGACTTTCAGTATATTTATTTTCAAATGTTGCCAAATCGTAAGGCATCATTTCTATAGCATTTCTATAGCATTTTAAAGACATTTAGGTCGTAATGTAGGTGAAATTTGTGTTACGAACAATGCGATGTATGTTTATGGGGAAGGCATCATGGCGGAACCGTCGGTAGGAAGACCACGTTAGTCTGGTTCTGTTCGGTAAATAAGACTTCGTTCTTCTGTATTTTACGGCGGAATGAGAGGAAGCCACATATGGGTTTTGCAGGAAAAAGAATCTGTTTTTGCGTTGTGTAATGCTACTGTCATCAACGGTAAGCAGTCTTCAGTGATATTATAAATTGCCAATTGGCGAGTTATTCACCGCAAGAGATATCGATTCCACTGGCATGGCTGGAGTGGTCAAAGAGGAAAGGAATCATTTTACTATCATGACAAGTTTCAAGTCGATGCTATAGAAGTGCAATGGATTTTATAAGCCGTAGTTTTTGATGAGCCGATGGGCATGATTTGGGAGTTTGTGAAAATTTATGTGAACCCACAACAAACAGTCTGAACAACTATAAAGGTAAATGACAGAATACTGTTACGTTCATTAAAGCAATTTACCAGAGACTTTTTCTGAATTCAAAACTAAATTAATTATTAAGTTGAAACATACTGGTACTGCTGTGCAAAAAATATATATATACATATATAGTAAAAATATTGTAGGGTGCAAATTGGAACAATTTGAGTGTTTATAATGCTAAAACAAAAACCTATAAATTAGTTTTTTTTATAAACAAAGCAGGACAAGTGATTCTAAGTCCCAGCATCTAATTGGTAAGAGAAACATTTAATTAAAGTTGGAAGTATAGTGGTTTTGATAAAATCAAGGGTACTGTACAGGCTGTTGCTCATTGTCACTGATATTTACTAGCAACACTGTCTAATCTACATGTAAGTTTCAAGGTTAGTGTATTCGACTCAATGTACATGTACTGTAAATGAAGGGCTGTGTGTAAAAAGGGTGTAAGTGATTCTCAATCACATTCTAAATTCTCCCTTAGAAAACAAAGAAATTGAAGGAGAATTTGATCAAGAGCCACTTACGCCCTTTTTGCACACAGCCCTTCAAATATACATGATAACTTCTAAAATAATACAAAAAGTAGGTTTAAGATAAAAAAATAAAGATGATATGCATATCTAGACAAAGAGATACATGTAATATAGAGTACATTGAGTACAGGAAATCATTGTAGCAAAAGCTAAACAATGTCCACAAATAAGCAATATTCTACTAGCAACAGGTGTAGGTTGTCACAAGATTTACGCACATTGAAAAAAATCCACACACTTTCACTACATTCAATATTTACAACTCGCATGTTGATATTTACAGAGGGAGGAAAACCGGAGAACAACATTCAAAGCGTGGATGAGAATCAACAAACTGAACTCCCACATAATGGTGTATCCGGGATTCGAACCTGAGGTTATTCTCTAAGTGAAAAGAGGCCTTTGTTACATTTAATAAATCAGTAATTCATTAATATGTATATTTCTGATTTACCTGACAGAAGGGTATAGATAGGCAGTATCCCACAGGTTGTATCACATTTTTTTTCCCACTGCCATGTGCTGTATACGCACTCTGAACAGATTCCAGTTTTGCCACCAAAATATTGTGATGCAGCACATGTGCCAAGTGAGGTGTGTTCTTTATTTAGTTTGGCATGGGATAAAATAGTTATGCAATGTTTTCTTGTGGTATGCCATGAATATTCCTCCCTCCCCCCACCCCCCCCCCCCCCCCCCCCCCCCCCCCCCCCCCCCCCCCCCCCCAACTGCAAAATAATGTACGGTCCCTAAGAGCTTGTGTGTATACTGAAAAATCAAGTTACTAACATTTCAGGATTAGTATGCAATTAACAGGGGACTTTAATAATCTTTGTGTGTCTGTAACAAGCTAAAAAATATTCAATACAAAGTTGGTAGTCACTTTGTATTATTTGTACTTGCATTCATGTAGACACTCATAGAATCTGCGAACAAATGCAGGTTTAGTAAAACTAAAAGTGGAAACAACAATATAGATGATATTGATAACTAATTTCTTAGTCTTGATTTGTCCAGAAACCCATATACATGTAGCTGCATATACTGTGCTGTCATTGGGGTATCATAACTTTATCTTTCAAACACACAGAGTTATGGCATTGGATTTTGATGCAGATCAACCTCCAAAATTTCCCGATCTACACAAAATAATCTTTGAAAATGCGAAGGAGGTGATGAATGTCACCCTCTCTAAAGCAGACAATTCCCATTTATCTGCAAATATACCACAGTGGTGATTATTTATTGCCCATTTCTTGGCAAAGTCCATACTTCCTCTTCCCACACTTAACCGCTTGAAGAAAACAATGTACACCCTTTTCCTGAAACAAATAGAAGAATACTTCTTATCAAAGGTACAAAAAAAGGAAAGCAACCTAAAATATGAGACTGGGAGGTATAGTGTTCAATTTAATTAAACTACCACTGTCCAATTGTGCACCTTTTACATTGTAGGGGAAGGGGGTGGCTATTAAAAAGTCCTGTGGGAAAGGGAAAAATGCTGAAAAGAGGAAGTGCATGCACATTAAAAACAATTCTGCATACTCCGAGTGACTGCAAATGACAATTTGTGCAAGATAAATATCCCGCTAGCCATTTCCTATATAATGAACAGCTTGCACTCATAATTTGCTATTAAAAAAACATTCAAAGGATGTATTTCTTTTGCCATGCAGCTAATGGAAATAAATAATATTGCAGCAACCTCTTGGGTAAACTGTACTGGAATAATGATGTAATGAACGATAGAGAAAATATGTGCTCATTGTCCCAACAACAACAACTTGAGCACTTTATGCGATTCTGGACAACTTGTACGTCATGTTCGAACCGCCAATTCCCCATAAACGAATTTCTATTAGGAACAACGTAAAAATGGACAGATTGTGCTAAAACTAGTTGCCTTATTTTAGCTTACCTTATTTTTTAGTTTTGCTTCTGTCATATAAAGCTCAAAGGTTTTGATACATTTGGCCTTGTTCTCGCGTTAACTTTATATACATGCAAGTACCCCTTCCAGTTCCTCCATTCGTGGCACATTGACTTTGGTACTGCACTTGGCTTTGTTAGTATGGTTCTTGGGTAGTAAAAGGAAAAGGTAAACACCGACAGCGACCATTACGAATCAAGAGAATGAGTAAATTAAACTTTAGTTTTCTCCGGCCAGATTCTCACAAATGTTTACTTCGCCTGCAACAAAATTATGGAGCCGTAAGCACTCTAACTACGTTGTTAATCTTCTACCAACACCACACGATTGATAACGAAGAGTTGATTTATACCAGTTTCCGTGTTTTGCTAACATGCAAACAAATGACAAAGGACGATGTTCTACTTCGGCACAGAAAATTCGCACGCGAGGCGAAAACAATAGAAGCCTCGGTTTCATGAAAATCAAAACAAAAACACAGGCGCGCAAAGCACCAAGGTCCGTACTGGGCCTTTAAAAAAGTATATATACAAAAGTTAAGATAAAAGAAAGTCAGTTAAGGATATATACCTATGAATAATTACGATGGCCCAAACTAGGGATGGATTCACGCCGGGCACAAATGAACGTAAAAAGACCGGGGTTTCTATATTTTAACAAGAGGCCCTGAGTGGCCTTAACTCGGGCCATCTATAGCATGTACTGCATGGAGTTCTAGCATAATTTTGTGTCAACATAATTTTGTAGCCAGAGAATTGGTTCTCTACTGATGCTCTTGTCTGTCAAATGTCAATATGCAAATGCCCCACGTATTGCGGGGGAGGGGGTTAGGGTTATGGTATGCCGGGGGGTGGGGGGGGGGGGGGGTGGTTGGAAATGATAGAGCCATAATACACACACAACACACATATATACATGCTGTGCATGTAGATTTCAGCCACAATTTCCTTAAATTCTGTAGTTTAATATTACTTTCTTTTCAATATTATTGTTCCTTGAGGGTCATTAGAATTATAAAAAAAACTTGGTATGGGTGTTGTTGATTGAAGTGCAATGGTTATTTGAGTAGTCTGCACGATATCGAGTCACTCAAATTTGATGCATTATATCAGGTGCAGTACGACTATGAGAAATCAAGCAATTTAGAACAACAAATTCCACATAATGTTGCTATTCATTGTGAATAGTTACGTAATGTCGTTCTACATGTGAAATAAAGTCATCTATTTGTAATTCTCAATAACAAACCAGTGGAGACGGCTGAAATTAAGGGTAAATTATCAATACAATATTTTGGATTGAGGTTGTAAACTACAGACCACCATTTTCTAGTATTAGTGAGCTGCCACTGTGCTAGTGCTCATTTTCTACATCTTGAAGGAGACTGAAACTTATAATGTCCACTCATTTTTTTCTATCATTGGGGTCGCAGCAAGATTAATTTTCATTCCCAAATAATTCTTAAAAGTACTCGTACTCCTGATCATGACCAAGTGAAAGTGGCGATGGTGATGGAAAGAACTGAGGAACAATTACATTTATTTTCTCATAAGATGATGGAAATGTATACCAGTAATAAGGCATAATAAGAAATACAATGATGAGAAGGTAGGTCCTCAAGGTAACCTTAGGGTTATCTTAAAGTGCCAATGACATGAAAAAATCGATCCCATTTTTATTTCATTTTATTAAATTATAGGCCTCCCTTAGCCATTTTGTGCAATGATAAATGAATTTGGAGAGCGCGAACATAATTTTATTTCGTATCGAAGTCAGGTATAAAAAATTAGGCGACAATTTGTATGCCGTTAAAGTATGCTAATCACATGCGTAACGTCACTAGGTCCTACATTCATGTTCACAAAAGTAAAAATATGGCCATTGTCAAGGTTTCTCAAAGTATTACATATTTAAATCGAAAACTGGCCAAAAATGCACTTATTTTGTAGTATTTATGGAGACGAATATAAATGCGCAGACCTAGTGACGTCACGCATGTGATTACCGTATCTTTAACAGCAGAAAAATTGTCGCCTGATTTTGGCAATTCCGCCTGACTTCGATACGAAAAAAAATATGTTCGCGCCCTCCAAATTGATTTTTAATTGCACAAATTGAATAAGAGAAGCCTAGAATTTAATAAAATAAAATAAAAACGGGATAGAATTTTTCATTTCATTGGCACTTTAAGCCAGGACCTGACCTCAGATGGAAAACACTGAACAAGATCTAGCTTGCATGGATATATAATGGTACCAAGAAAGGGGAAGGGAAAGAAAGAGTGCCACTTGCATTTAAGTATACTCTCTCAGTTCTGTACCAAATTTATTTTATTTTATAAACTTGCAATAATGATAAATACATTACTCTATGCATAATATCATTATGTCAGTTCAAAAAAAAACATTAAACACACTGTAGAATGCCTGAACCAAGAGATAATAATCAAATACAAAGAGGTACAGGCCAGATGTAAATAGACACGGGAAATAGAACAAAATAAAAAGTAAATAATTGTGTTAGGTGGTAACTGTCCCTTGGTATTGTGTTTAGGAAAGATGTGAATAACACGCCACGCCACAGAGTCATTTATCGTTCGTTTGAAAAAATCTTCAATTCGGATTACTTACTAAGTTTATACTCACTCACTGCATGCTAGATTTTCGTTCCCTAATTTATAAACATTTAAATACATGTGCATATAATATCTTAAAAGGGCCCTGTCATTCAGAGAACTGAGAAATCGGGTCATTTCTACTATGCTTTCGAGTGGTTAATAACAATAAATAACAACACAACGACAGTCAATTGGTATAAAGGTTATCATGTTCAGATTAGCGGCTACTTACATTTACAAGCTGCTGTCATTATACTAATTATAGCCGACTGTCACAAATGTATCTTAAAGCATGTCGCATAATAGGTGATAAATTCCCGTCCAAAGCCCGTGAAACACCTCTCAGCTTTAGAAAAGACAAAAATCTTAGTATTGCACTTGAAGGAACCTTTGGTTTACACAAAAAAAACAGCTGATATTAAAGGTTTTGCTAAGTCAAAACTCCCACTCGCCGCCATCTTGAAAAACCTGGAAATGTTGTCCACTGTTCACGTGACCAGCACAGTGCAATCTGATTGGTACGGTGGCGAAAAGAACTTCCAAAGAAGGTGCTATCTGATTGGTTAATGGCGAAAAAGTTCGACGTTGGAAAAAAAAACAAAAAAACATTTGTGATGCCGGCCAAAGGCCTGGCCCGAGTAAAAAGTGTTCGGCGTAGATAAATGAATTTTGGTAGGTGTATAAATGAGTGCCAACAAAACATAATCTGATAAGGGACCGACCCTGACTGCACCCGAATTATACTCAAATCCTTACCCTGATCTGCCCAAATCAGGTCAAAACCCTGACCCTACCTGCCCAATCCGAGCTCAAAACCCGTCACAAACAGGAGTACCACCCCGGGGTACACAAACCTCCGTAATCCCTTCAAAGGAAGAAAAAGGTCTGTACTATGGATGAGTTAATCGTGTTCTAGGTCACGTGGATAGATACAGGAATGTTGTAACCAGTCGCTGATTGGCTGGTGTCTCATAGCGGGTGCTGATTGGCTTAGCGGTTATGTTGACCTTCGAGCTCGGGTTTTCCCGCGGAGCCAGAACTATTCACTCTGGTTTGGAATTGTATTAAGACAAATTGCTATGTCATTTTGTGTCCTGTGTTCGGTTATGCACCTATCAGCGGCTTCCCCGAGGGGTCGGCCCCCGGGCTAACCACGGAAGATATGTGGGGGAATACAGGAGGATCGAATGCAAACATTGCCCCTGGTTGGAAAACTGGGGTGGGCGATTTGTTCCTTAAAGATACTATGAAGGTCAGTGAAGTGTTAATAAAGTTCCATTTTCTGTTGAAAATAGAGTGTTCAATGTTATAGAAATACGGTTAGTAACGAGATTCCAGTAGTCAATTCAGGTCCATCGGTCTCATTTTGTGCAAAATGACGGGGGATTGTAGGTCGTGGAAGACCTAACCAGGGGACTTTGAAAGGGACGATTCCCCTACCCGTGGGGGAAATTGTCAAGATTTGTTCTGTCTTTTTACAATCTCCCGATAGGTGCATTAATATCGAGAAAAAAATGATAAGAATATCGTTCATGGAACTGCTGCATTTCAAGTTAGGCCTAGCTACAAAAATCCCGGAAAATGGCCTAAAACTCTTTCCGGATAATCTACAGAAATGCTATAAAAATGTCAGTTTTATCTCTAAAAATCCCGTAAACACTTCTAAATATCTCTAAAATTATATCTTTAAAATTTTCTTTCGAAATTAGCGATTTTTTGTTCACTGGCACTTGGAGCCTTTAAAACATACTTCCTTCTCTCTTTCTTCATCTCTTAACTCAACCAGTTCAGCTGCAACTTCAGCAGCCTCGACTGAGTCCGCCATTTTGAACTTACAGGCAAGGCATGCTGGGACTGCATAACTTATTGGGGCGGGGGGGGGGGGGAGAGGCGGGGCAAGCTTCAGAACTACTTAAATACTGCTTATGTTCATACGTTAATGGTTGGAATTTTTAATCTTAATAATTGTTATGAGATTTCTCTTTAAAAAGCTCATAATTTTTCTTCTTCTAAAAATCCTATTAGGCTCCCCAAAAAATCCCGGATTTTTTGTAGCTAGGCCTATTTCAAGTCTGGGAAGAAATGATTTATCTCGAATATTTCAAGTGAAAAGAAATAGCCTCGGCGGTCAGGCGAGTTCGGCTACGAGCGCGAATTCTCAAACCTCGAGTTCACATGGTTCTCAAACTCAAGAGTTTATCCAATCTTCAACTCCCTCGAGGAAAGAAAGGTCTCCAAATCCCTTCCTTTGAAGGGATTACGCCGTCTGTGTATAGGCTATCGAAGAAGGAAATTTATTTATTTTCCCCGCTTCGCAGCGTCCTCCCTCTTTGTCTCTTGCATTTCCATTAACAACAGGAAATGAACAATCTGAAATCTACAATGTGTACCGTCTAGTGTTTCTCGGCCAATGGAAATCGAGTTGTAGTTTATGCAAAATTATGCCAGAACACGATTAACGACAGTGTAGCACAGACGTCCCTTTCCGAGTTTTGAGGGGAGACGTACGGCTGACACAGGCTATCAAGTAGAGGATGCTGTTCGCAGGCTACTATCTCCCCCTCCATGTATGATTTCTTTTTTCTGTGTTGCTGGCTGTGCATGGTAATTTTGTTTGATAATTTTCCCTTGTATGGATTTTTTTGGGGGAATTCCCCCCCCCCCCCCCCCCCGCCCATAACTTTTCTAATGGTCCGTCCCTAAGTTAAGCTAATGTAGCCATCATTATGACGTCACAACGACGTCATTTGTCCATTTCTAATAGGTTTCCTATAAATTTTTATTACCTCTGAAAACGTTTTATTATATCTTTTTAAAATCTCTTGTTCATGAGAATGAAGGAATCGAACACCCGTTCTCGATTGGTAGAGGTAAACAAAAGTTATTCAATTTTAAATTTTGGCAATTTTCCCGACAAAAATTTTCCCGCTTGTTTTAACTTTTAGAGTTCGAAATATTGGTACATCATATTTTACACAATAATAAAACTCTTTATTGATAACAACGTGTTCTTTTTAGATTTTTTTTTTTTTTAGTATAACAGCTTAGAATTGAAGCCTTATTTTTGATATACGTCATTATGACGTCATAAATATATTTGGATGTCCTCAGAAAATAGCCAGTTCAGATTTTATTTTATTTTATCGACGGAACACCTTTGTCTAACACTCAGAAGTCATAGTATTTCCTTTAGTGCTATTTTTATAGGAGGCAGTCTGATTTATGCTTGAAGCCTGACGTCACTGATAATGACGTCATAGAAATAGTGAATCATCCATAACTCTGGATATATTTATCGTAGAGACTTCAAATATTTGCTAAGTGAATGTATTTTATGAAGCCATTTTGATCACATAATCTGTTTCCAACGTGTTTTAAAGGTTATATTTCACCAAAAAAGGAGACATCTCTTATGACATCACAACAACGGCAGAATACATAAACAATTCTCCAAAAAAATGAAGTTTTACTTTGTTACCAATCTGCCAAAATTTCTTCAAATTTAGTGTAGTCGTAAAGAAATGGTGTTAATTTTATTTTTTTGTGTGCACTCAACATCGGCCTTTTTACAATCTTTTGTGCCCGGCGTGATTTCGAAAGATTCGAGAGTTATATAACACCAACAACGATCTTTCTGACTTTCGTATCCTACGAAAATTATTTGCGCGCGCAAAGTACCATGGGCTCGGACACAGGGTCTTTAAGGACGTTTTAGAAACTTTTTCAATTAATACTGTGACATAAACATAGGTTTCCTCCTGTTTCAAAACTTGTACAAGAGTTCTATAGATATTTGCCTTAAATAATGTTTTAGACTGTTTTCGCCGTAAGTGATCAGAAATCCCATTCCATATTTTTACACCAATGCGAGAGAAGGATTCACTTTGATGTTTAGTCTTGAATATTTCAAATATTTTTTTACAGATATGTCGTCTGTCTCAATGAAGGCCAGATTTTCTACTACTAAGCCCTCGAAATGAAAAACTTGACCACCGCGGCTGATGGTGAAGCGCGTTTCACCTATAATATTAAGGGGGGACGATCCGTCTGCTTGGTGTGCCGACTGTGAACTGGTGTGAATATCTGCGCCGAACCTTTTGATAGCGGAAAGGCGGATCATGTTAAAAGTGGCACCGCTGTCTATGTGGTGGGACAGAACATTAGACATTAAGCTGTCCTCTATGAAAGCCATGAGACGCTGATAGAAGTCTTCTGGACGCTATTCAGGTTCTAATCTGATGTTGTTGAAATCAATAAAGTGTGCTCCTGTAACCTGGAAACCAAAGTGTAGCCTAATCACTTGCCAGATTAATTCGATAGACGTGGACGCATTTATGATAGTGCCTCTCCATATAACAGGACAATAGTTAGCTATTTGCCCTAGCATGAGCTCTAGCATGCTGACCTTTTGCTGTGCCGTGTGCCTCTGCGCTTCGGAGATATCTTCATTGTCGTTGGTGAATCCTCGTAAAGGGTTTGCTTTTGTTTTCTTTTGCCAAGTTACTCCCTCCAAAAAGAAAGGGGCGAAATGCTGGTCTAGGGATAGAGTATACACAGTTTTCAAATGTGTTCAGAGTTTCGTTTTTGTTGAAGCACCACTGTTTCGGTGCACGAATTGTGTGAGCCATTGGTTTACCTGGTTATCAGTCGGCTTTGTGGCTGCTGAGCTCCGACCAGTTTTTCGTGACGGTGTGTGAAGTTATACCAGTCGTTTTCGTTGTTTGAGAGCGTAGAGAACGAATCCTTGTAGCTGCCACCACGCCAGTAATTACGGAGAACACACCAGAGTTCAATATCGCCTTTTAATTAGACCGGGAACTCGAGCGGAAGAGACTCATGTTTACAATTCCAAGATGGAGGTTCAGAGACGCTTGCCGAGAGCGCATTCTCAATAGCAAGCGTCCGCGTACAACTACACTACTGCCGCTGTATATATAATTAAAGTACACCATTTATTCAGGTTCCTGTTTTCACTTAGACCTAAGCAAAATCGAATCACGAATGCAATCGATAATGCAAACTTCTGAGGAAGTTTTTAAAAATTAACTCGAGCTCCGAGTTTAATTTCCTATGCCAATCAACTTCCAGCGCGGGATCGCAGAATGTGTAGAATGTTTCAGCGCCCGCGCTTTATGACACCATTTTTTCACACGTCAATATATGTTATTTCAGTATTAATTTCGGGTTCGATAAAATAAAACACTCGTAAACATACGCAGATGTAATTACACAACTTTCCGTGTATTTGGGCAAAATATTGAATCTCGGCAGGGTTTTGCTAGTAACGAATGGATTTTGTATTCTCTAATAAACTGGCAGGTCGAGCTAGAAGTGAAAAAAGGCAAGTCGTCCGACAGACAACAACACCCAACCTAAGTTCAATAAAATTGGCACTTTTATTTCTTGCTCCAATTCTTGGTTTGCACATGACTTCACGGCGGCCATGTTGGAGGAACATTAACAAAAGATTCCTCATTAGTGTTTTTTGTTCCGTCCTCCAACATGGCTGCCGCGTCTTTGTCTTTTAAATCTCCAGGGATTGATTGCAAACCATGCAATAATTTAAATTTCTAGAGTTTAGAAAAATGTGATAGAATACCTAAAGATAACAGAATTTAAACAACTTCTCTAACTTGAACTTCCCCTCGGACGTAGACCTACACTAGGTATTTTTTTTCAAGTTAGTTATCTACATTTACAGTGTAGACTCACGAATTTCTCTCGAACTCGAACAAAAGACAGTTCCCTTAGAAATGCTTTGCGTGCTTGGCTTGTTAATCGTTTTTTCCTGCTTTTTTGAAATAGGCAAGTAGGATTATTTTGAAGAAACATTTCAGGAAAATAATATTGAAAGTCAGAATAGAAGGTATGATCTCATATGTTGAGAACTGCAGAGGATTTCTTCACTATCAAAATGGTTGTAGGATCCAAGCCTACAAAAGGTTATACAAATTGCTGTATACGATAAAGATGAAGTTACCCGGCTACATGTAAATACTCTTAAGCCGTTTAAAACAGGACGCAACTCGTTCCGAACGCAAAAGATAATTAGAAGGCTTTTTAAGTATAGTTTAATAAACGAGCAGCAGTGTTTTATCAGATTTAAAAACTCGAGGGCGCAGCCCGAGAGTTTCTAGATCTGATAAAACACGTGCTGCGAGTTTATTAAACGGCTTCATAAACATTATTTCTAAAAGATAATAATTTTCAGAAATTTAGATGAAAAGCGAATAGTTATTTGTTTATAGCTACATTGTGCGTCCCTGACATGCGCAGTTGGAAAATGGAGCGAAAATGTGGGTCCCATAATATTAGGCCGGTTGCGTATGAATAACTGTGAGCCAATGGGCCTTTGCCTTCGAGCTTCTCGAGTCATGATTGCACTTAGACCGTTGGTTGAGCAACCCTGAGTCTCATCTTCTGAACTGAGATTTCCCGTAAGGGTCTTTTTAAGGACTTTCACTGTACGAGTGATGGTCTTTATAAAGATTCACGGTTAAGCCCTTGGTTTCATGAGGATTGACTAGGAGTGTCTTTATACGATTTTCACTGTACGAGTGTGGCCCTACAAAAAACGTAATGGTTGAGGCCCTTGTCCTTTGTTGAAAAAGGCCTCAACCATGAAGTTTTATATAGGGCCACACTCGTACAGTGAAAAGTTGTATAAAGAACCTTGCGTTTTATCGGGATAAAGGAGCATGCACGTGAGTGATTCGCTTCATCTGATTGGACAGAATGCTCATGAATTATTCATGAGTTTGTGAATTAGGTTTTAAGAGAAGGATGTTTAATTAGGGCAGGAGAATTAGGCTTATTAATTAGATGATTAAGTTCCACACGTGTGAAGCGGCATGCGAAACGGGCCTTATTGGAATACAAAGAATGAAAGACCAAGACTTGAGACTCGAACTTAAGTCGAGGCCGATCCTATTAAAAAATAGGTTCGGTAGAAGATCGACATAGGGCCAACGTGGCAGCAAACGTCGAACATATGTCGATCTTAATTCACTTGCGCCTAACACGTAGCCTGGCGCATTTCACTTTTCGCCCGCGGTTAGTGATATGGCGAAATACAGCGCTCGGTCGAATATATTAAAGAAATGCCTTTCTGTGGAAAATGATTGTCCAAAACAGAAACAGAAGAATGGCGTTCTACACTGCACTTGGTGCCGTGTATAGGAGACGATGGTTGTCACTGCAAGTGGCGTTATTGGCCATGTTTCTAGCGGTTGCGATTCACACATTGAAACCTTTGTTAATAGTCGATCATGCCGCAGTTTTCAACGACATTCTGGATGGTTCGACTTCATATGGTAGAAGCGTTTCAAAGCGAACTATATCGCAACATTTGCAAAAGCCAATGCTTCTGCCGGCATTCCAGCCAGCCACGTCTTCGTTACTTTCGAATACTGAGCATTTATTACAAAAGGGCATTTCGCATTTAAGGCGAATGTATTTTGTGACGTTAAAACACGAACTACACATTTCTGGGAGAGCGTCATGCGGCAATCACTTCCGATAGGCCGTCATTTCGCCTTCGAAATCGCCTTTGTACAGCGCATGCTCACCAGGGAAGGATCAGTCTTTGGGAGATGTGGGAGATGTTTTTTTCACTATTTGCACGATGTATTTATTATTTTACATAATTTATGAATTTAGTTCGGCGCGTGTTAAGAACGACTTTTGCCGTAAAGTCGCACCAGAATCGTAATTCCCGACTTGGCTACACGAACCTCATGCCGGACTCGTACCTATTGAATAGATCGATCTCAATTGCGGTAAACGTCGTACTATCCATGAGCCTATTTCAAATTTAATAGGTTCGACTGAATTAAGTTAATGGCTAGTTCGACGTTTGCCGTAGGCCTTACTGAATTCATTGAGACGAAAACACTGCATGTCGAAGATTTTCTTAAAGCTTAGAGATGAGCTAGAGTTGCATCTAACCAAATAATCAGTAAGATATCAGTATCTTTAATACAAAAATGGTAACTTTGTAATATTGATATGAGATGAACTTATAAAAAAGGTGCCTAATACCAACCCTATTATAATAAAATAATAAATGGGTTATTTTACGTCGAAGATACAGGAAGCCATTAGCGGGTCTGGCAAGCCAGAGGCTTATATTTAAGTATTCCAAATTACTCCAGGATCGAATTGGAACTTAGGTTGCTTTTTGAGGAGGGAGGAAATCCGGACAATCCGGAGAAAATCCCTGGGAGCAAAAGGCGAGATAATAACAAACTCAACTCGTATATCGCGTAGGAAACGGCAATCGAACCTGGGCCACAGAGACGAAAGGCAAAGCACTTAACCAGAGCGCCACCCCGGAACTCCATTAACCACTGCGCCACCCCGGCTCCCCATTA
Organism: Actinernus sp. WN-2022; assembly: GCA_030867875.1. NCBI lineage: Eukaryota > Metazoa > Cnidaria > Anthozoa > Actiniaria > Actinernidae > Actinernus > Actinernus sp. WN-2022. The sequence continues at coordinate 102,409,724 of JAOWCC010001634.1, forward strand.
GCCACTGCGCCACCCCGGCTCCCCATTAACCACTGGACCACCCCGGTTATACATTAACCACTGCGCCACCCCGGCTCCCCATTAACCACTGCGCCACCCCGGCTCCCCATTAACCACTGCGCCACCCCGGCTCTCCATTAACCACTGCGCCACCCTCGCTTTCCATTAACCACTGCGCCATCCCGGCTCTCCATTAACCACTGCGCCACCCTGGCTCTCCATTAACCACTGCGCCACCCCGGCTCTCCATTAACCACTGCGCTCCCCATTAACCACTGCGCCATCCCGGCTCTCCATTAACCACTGCGCCACCCTGGCTCTCCATTAACCACTGCGCCACCCCGGCTCTCCATTAACCACTGCGCCACCCCGGCTCTCCATTAACCACTGCGCCACCCCGGCTCTCCATTAACTACTGCGCCACCCCGGCTCTCCATTAACCACTGCGCCACCCCAGCTCTCCATTAACCACTGCGCCACCCCGGCTCTCCATTAACCACTGCGCCACCCTGGCTCTCCATTAACCACTGCGCCACCCCGGCTCTCCATTAACCACTGCGCCACCCCGGCTCTCCATTAACCACTGCGCCACCCCGGCTCTCCATTAACCACTGCGCCACCCTGACTCTCCATTAACCACTGCGCCACCCCGGCTCTCCATTAACCACTGCGCCACCCCGGCTCTCCATTAACCACTGCGCCACCCCGGCTCTCCATTAACCACTGCGCCACCCTGACTCTCCATTAACCACTGCGCCACCCCGGCTCTCCGTTAACCACTGCGCCACCCCGGCTCTCCATTAACCACTGCGCCACCCCGGCTCTCCATTAACCACTGCGCCACCCCGGCTCCCTATTACAATCAAGTGTCATTTTGTTTGTTTGAATAAGAGAGAGTAAGAACATCGTCTTACTTGTGAAGTATCGAGTAAGCTTCTCTGTTGATTAAAATATATTTCAATCAACTACTATCCGTGCAAAGCATAGCCTCTATTCAAACGGCGAAAGAAAAATCATCTAGTAGATGTAGCGATTTGTTGAAGTGCGTGGCCACTTCGCACCTTTTCTTGTTAGTTTTCATGGATGACTTCTGGTTGCGAAATCGGACTTTAAATTCGTTGGAAGTAGATCCAACGTACTGAAGATTGCATTTTGTGCATGTAACTAAATATATAACGCCCCTAGATGTACAAGAGAGATGATGTGTAATGCGATGATGTCTGTTGGAGAGCTAGTCAAGTCGTTAGATTCCACAAAATAATTGGTGCACAGATCGTATCTCTTGTTGCATCCGAAACAGCCAATAGGTGCCTCACCTTGGTTGTTGATCTCAATGGTTGGCTAATTAGCCTTGAATTTAGAATGCGCCAGTAATTCTTTAAGATTTTTAGCCGGCTTTCTAAATGCCGAAATTATATTTCTGTTCGGGAAAATCTCCCCAATGAGAGGAGATGAGTGCAACAAATACAGATTGTCCCGGATCGGCTTCCCAATTTCCGGTAAATTGGGGTTGAAATCCACACCCACGGGAGTCACTTTACGCTTTTGTTGCTTCGATTTTGTCTTAAGTAATGTACTTCTATCAATAGAAGCAACCTGATCGAATTTCTCTGAAACCAGATTTATGTCGTACCCTGCTTTACTAAGTATTGTTTATACTCTGCGTTTCTTTTCTCCAAGAAAGTATTCGTGGAACAATCACGTTTCAACCTGAGAGCCACGCTGTAAGGAATATATTTAACAATTAGACCCGCAGCCCGAATGGGCTACGACTCAATAGTCCATGAGGCGCAGCCGAATGGGCTATTTAACTCGTAGCCCATGAGGACGAGAGGTCTAATTGTTTTAGTATAAACTAACTAGTCGGACAGTAGAAAATAACAGAAAGAAACAAATTGAAGTTGAAAAATGTTATTATTTCGTGAAAATGCGTGCGGTTTTTCTCAACGATGGGCTATCACAAATAGACCTATAGTAGGGTAGCCAATCAGAATGCAGGATTTGTAATAGTCCACTAGTTGGTTTATACTAATACGGAATAAATAGTGAGGCTTAGGCAATCAGATTGCAGGATTTGTAATAGTCCACTGGTTGGTTTATAATAATATAATAATATGTTTATTCACCTTATATCTCTTGGTTGAGACATAAGTATACAACAATGTTACTAAAAAAAAACTAACTAACTAGAGAATAAAAAGAAAAGAAAATAACATATATATGTAGATGTAGATATATTATATATTATATATTATAGTAAATATATATATTGGTATGCTATATCGACATGTAGTTTACATCATGTTGCGTCTCAATTGCTATCTGTTATAAATCATCGAGATGCTGTTGTTTGTACATACAATTAATATTTATGCTCTCATAATGTATTTACAAACGATATCTAAATCAGAAATTCATTTGGATACGATTTCGTATCGAAGTTAAAAGTCTGAAGGCATATTTTCTAAGTTTCTTGCTTCTGAGAAAGTACATAAATGGATTGAACAAGGAGTTCGAGAACAACAAAGTCGAAGCTATCTGGGACAATACATCATGTACCAGCTGTCGAGTTGAGCCATCTTCAGGTTTGCCATTGAGTTTAAACTCAATATTTAGCCCAACGTGTGGTAGGTAGGAGAACAACAAAAACATTGTCATTAGTGATGCTGTTCTCAAGCCACGTCTCTCGCCTCTGGTGTTGGCTATATGATTTGTTTGCCTGATTTCGTTGGCAATGGCTCTAGATTGTTTCCGTGAGATGAGATTGAGCTTGCAGTGAATCCCAAGCATAAATACCAGAGCTCCAAACACATACACTGCATATAACCACCACAACCCCAAGTTAAGTTTAGTGCCAAGAAAGGGCAACAATACGCGGCAGAGAGTTGAGAAAAGCACACTGAAAGTCCAAGAGATACCGATGGCAAAGTTTGTTCTTTGTTGGGTAACAATCGAGTGATATCGTAGAGGGTACATGATAGCAATGAAGCGATCCAGGGTAATGAAACAGAGGTTGGCGATGCTAGCTGTAAGGAAAATGTGTCCTATAGTCTCTAAGAACAATCGATGATCTGGAGCACAAACTCTCTGATGCCTCGTCATCCTTTTCATTAAATCGTTAACGTAAAGTGTTTGAATTCCGGTCGCCATGACCAGATCTGCCACGGCTAAACTGACCAATAACATGTTCGAAGGCATCCAAAGTTGTCGGTATACGAAGACTGTGAGGATGACTGTTGTGTTGGCCAAGATTGAAAGCAATAATGATAGAAAGTTGAACAGGAGAATAAGTATAGTCAGTTTGAAACTGAAGTCTACAAATCTTTCTCTGCTTTGGATTGAATAACGTTGCGATTGAAATTCTTGACCAAACGAATTACAGGTCACATTTTTTTTTGTAAGATTATCGTAGTTCGTACCAGAAGCGTTTGCCAGTGCCGAGAAATTGGCCATCCCTTCCAACTTGATTAAGAATATTTCCAAATGTTATTCGTTGAAGTGTGTATTTTTCCTGGTTTTTGGTTTTCTTCTAAATAGAACTAATACCCCGCCAGTGTAGCTCACACTGAATGATAATTCGATGTTTTGCCTAACGTTATAAATAACTAGGTTTTCTTGATTAAAATCGTTTTCTCCATTCATCACAACCCATTTCTTCCTTTTCATTATCAATTTTATCCATGCTTTCTGTGTTTTGTGTTCCCCTTTATTCTTTACCTTTTGGAAGGCGAAGCCAGGAAGCTTGTCGCAATCCAATTAACGATTCGGTTGCCGTGAAAAGAAAAACAAAGCTTCAGAAAGAAGAGTTTTACTAAGATTAAAGTGTACGTCATTGCTGAAATTCGCGTAGTGGTTAGTATATATTTTAAGTGTAAAGTGTGGAGTAAAGATTCATCACTTAATAATTGCTGCGAGTGAAGCGAGCAGAGGAGCAATTTGAATAATTTGGACAAATTCTCGCAACAGTTCCTTGCGTTAATTCGCTGTTTCGACCACAATCCCTTGCCTGGCCGACAGTAGGTTTTCGTCTAATACACTCATTAACTGAGTGGCAGCATTCACCACCTATTAGGTATACTAGTTGAGTAATATATATACGAGCTTTAAGATGTAGATACATTTACAGTGTAGACTCACGAATTTCTCTCGAACTCGAACAAAAGAAAGTTCCCTTAGAAATGGTTTGCGTGCTTGCCTTGTTAATCGTTTTCCCCCTGCTTTTTTTGAAATAAATAGTATTGTGCATGCGTGTACACGAAATGATCGAACTGCCGATCAGTTCGGTGACATACAGTAACAATCTTTATTACTATTTTTTCCGCAAAATATCTTAGTAACCAGTATACCTAACAGGTAGTGAATGCTGCTCTGTTCAGTTAAGGAAGTGTATTAGAAGATCAAGAACCTGCAGTAGCACTTTGGCAGGAAAAATACATTACTGGGTGATAAAAATGCCAAGGTGTTAGATTAATATATTTTGTAGTTTTTGTGTATCTCAAAAGTTGTCCCGATTTATTTTCATTTTGTCCCGACATATCAACGATCTCCCGGTAAATCCCTGAGCCTACCAATTCCCGAAATTTTCTTAAGATTCCCCGTACAAAAAAATGCTGTTCTCCCTGGTGAAGTTTAAAAACCGGAAATCAACTGTAATTGAGAATGTAATTGTAAATGCTAATTGTGTTTTGAACCGGCTGCTTGATTTTATCGAAGGTCAATTGAAGAAAATTAATTTGCTGCTCACCATCTTGATAACAGGAGATATCTTGCTCTTTGGAAAACACAGAGTTCGCCTACACGTCTACACGTCAACAAATTCATGATTACACAAGGATCGCATACACAGAAATGCATTAAAGAACGGTTGAACGTAGTTAGCTGCTACCTCGTGTTACGTGACGATACGATTATAGGATCCAAGACTAAAACGTTATACAAATTGCTGTATACGATAAAGATCAGGTTAACATTTCCAAATGACCTACATGTAAATACACTTAAAACAGGACATAACTGGTGCCGAACGCAAAAGATAATTAGAAGGCTTTTTAATTAGGTTTTAAGAGAAGGCTTTTTAATTAGGCCAGGAGAATTAGGCTTATTAATTAGATAATTAAGTTCCACACGAGTGAAGATACGTTCGATAGGGGCCTTATTGGAATATGAAGATTGAAAGACCAAGACTTGAACAGATTTACTGAATTGATTGAGACGAAAACTCTGCATGTCGAAGATTTTCTTAAAGCTTAGAGATGAGCTAGAGTTCCATCTAACCAAATAATCAGTAAGATATCAGTATCTTTACAAAAATGGTAACTTTGTAATATTGATATGAGATGAACTTATAAAAAAGGTGCCTAATACAGTCTGGTAATATATACCCTATAATAAAAATAATAATAAATGGGTTAATTACGTCGAAGATATAGGAAGCCGTTACCGGGTCTCACAAGCCAGAGGCTAATATTTAAGTAAAAAAAACTATTCCAAATTACTCCAGGATCGAATTAGAATTTAGGTTGGTTTTTGAGGAGGGAGGAAATCCGTACCATCCGGAGAAAATCCCTCGGAGCAAAGGTGAGATAATAACAAACTCAATTCGTATATGGCGTCGGGACCGGCAATCGAACCTGGGCCACAGAGGTGAGAGGTGAAGCGCTTAACCACTGCGCCACACAGGCTCCCTATTACAATCAAGTGTCATTTTGTTTGTTTGAATAAGACAGAGGAAGAACATCGTCTTACTGGTGAAGTACACCAACGACTTCAGTGAAGAAGACTAACGATGAAGAAAATAAAACAGGTTGAACACCTCTTGAAATCTCCATGGAAAACCTAGGTTCCTTCTTCCAATTACCCTGCCTCGATTTTACTGTTGAACCATGTCACTTAAACCAGTCTTTCAATTATGTGCTAAACACCTCCACGCTTTGCCGCTATGATCTTAAAGGCTAAAAGAGTTCCGAAGTTGGACATTTATGAGCATATTCATAAATTGCTTTCCGTGATTAATCCTTTTTCTGCTATTTAAAATAGAGTAATGAAAAAGTAACTAGAATTTATAGATATAATACTGAGGAGTATCTAGTCGAATAAATAGACAAGTTTGGAATCACAAATTAACGCTTACAATGTAACTTGTTTGGGATCACCAAAACGCTAGACAAACAAACTAAAAATAACAATACAATATCGACCCTTGAAAACACTCCATGAATTAACAGCAAAACATTTTCGAGGTGGCCGAGTTCAGCTGTCGTAAATGAGTGCGAAGCAGTTAATCGATTAACAATCTGCTCATCGATTTCTTTCTTCCGAACTCGTTAAGCCTTTAAGAACATGGCGGCAAAGCGTAAGGGTGTTTCTAATCCCTAGCACGTAATTGAATGACTGGTTTAAGTGAATCGTTCAACAATGCGATCCTGGGTATTGTTTAAAGAGGGGAAGTTAAGTCACGAACGCGAGGCAGGGTAATTGATGTCAAGACGGAACCCATTATTTTTAACTCGTGGATGCGCGCAAACGCAGGAACGAGTTAGCGGGATGGATGGGAAAATCGTGTCACTCGCTCACTCACACACTAACATGTTAGCAGAATGGAATGCTTGGAATGCAAATGAGTAACATCATAGTAATCGATATTTGATTTGATTAATAATTGAAGATCGATGTGGAATATTAATTGCCCATGGAACTGACGTTGCTCAAGTCGGCATCGCCGGTTCCCTTCTTGCTACTAACTGGAAGGTACCGCTACAGTATTTATAGGTGAGAGAGCAGTTATGTTAACTATATGAGCGATATCTGTCCTCATTCATGTAGGAAATGTACGATATGTATATTTTCATGCCTAACTCGCTTAATATTAATAGCAGATGGCTCAAACTTTCACATATATGGCATTGGGTTGCCATAAATCACTTGGTGATGTCATAACGATAACGCCATCGGTCACGTGATTTTACGAACTGACTAATAAGTTTACGAACTGGCTAATAAGCATTTCTGCTAATGAAGTAATTTGAGATCAGTGGAAGCCGATGTAAGCAGTTATTGGCGAAGACAACAACGAAGTTTCTGAAATATGAGATATGGGATCCTTAGTATTTTCGGAGAGTCTTACCTTGATCACTTTAATTTCAGTACTGTGTAACGAAGTAACAATGAGGGCTAGATATTTTCTAGGTAAGTTTGAATAACCAGTTCCCTTTTAAATTTGAATATTCTGCATAATTTACGGTCGATTGACCTCACTAATACATGAGTGAGCAGAGTTGCTAATGAGTTGCTAATGAATCCTTAACATTTGTTACCTAGAAATTGAATGGTGTACGTATATATATTGGGATGTGTTCCGCATATTATTATAGAATCCCGGTCTGATCTTAAAGCACTGATTTTAAAATCGGGATGTAGTTGAAAATATTGTTTTTCTGCCTTTTAATGTCTGTCGCCACGTTTTCAATTACTTGATTACGTCTACTAAATTTCCACTGCCTATGAAACAAAACTGCTAAATGTCGGCCAGTTTATAAGCACAGTTTAAAGTCACTTGGGAGTCTTTCTGAATTCGAAGCCCTGTATTCGGAATTCTTGAATGAGAAAATGAACTTAAATAACGCACTATATTCACATAGGTTCCTTGCTCGTTTAAATAATATAAATGTTTTATTCCAGCCAGTTGATCTCCGGGTCACACACTGTATACATTTGGTAAAACGTTTGCTTCACATTTGCCGAGCGTGAGCTTCCGAAAATCTCAATTCTGCGCCGATTTGGACAGGATAAATACTCGCTTTAACCACTTCGATATGTGGTTTGAAAGTTCAGCGGCATTTTGATTGAAATATAGGTTTTTCGCGATAAAATCGATCTCACTACACACAATGCGTGTTACTTGTAGAACATTCTATACTATTTTAATTATGCACTGGAATATTACATTGGTAGGTTCCAAAACTACTTAGAATGCACTATGATAGCTAGTGTCGAGTCAACACAATTAGGCGAAGGTTCTAGAAATACTATGTAATCAAGCTACGAATAGGTATCACGCTTGTTGCTAAATATGCTACTAAATACAGCACGACTTTAAAGTGCTAGTGACTCGATTTTGGAGTTATCGGTTTAAAAGCTCAATCAAAAGTACTTGACGTGCATAAAGTGATGCCGACATTTTTTGGTGTTTTTCTTCAAAACTAAATTTTTATCAACCCGAGAAACTGCATTTCTCCAAACAAATTTTGAACTTTCCGATAACATGAAAGCGAGTTTGTGACGTTATAACCAAAACACCTCGACTCTTCGTGAATCGAACAACAAACTTCGACCTTGTTCTGTGTATTTGACGAAGGATTCAACGACAGCATTTCTAAACTTACCAAGCACCTCATAAAACGAGTGTACAATTATCATGAGGTTAGAAAACAAATTAACTCAGCGATAGATGTTACCCGTAAACAAGCTCTTCAACAAGCCAACCATACGAAATCTACAACTAGAACGCCATTCGTAATTACCTACAACCTAACCCTACCAAAAGGTTCATCCATAATAAACAAAAACATGAACATTCTCTACTCATCCAAGCGACACAAGAAAATATTCTCCTCTCCGCCTTTTATTGCATGTCGTAGACCTAATAAACTCCGCAACCTCCTAGTAAAAGCTAATCTTTCGAAAACGACAGAAGAAGTACCAGGAATTTTCCGCTGCGAACGCACAAAATGCAAAACATCCCCCTTCATTCAACATGGCCGCACTTCCTATACTTTCTCTTATAATTGCGAACAACGACCGATCAACACTCATGCACCGCTTACATACGCTTAAAAAATATCTACATGATCGAGTGCAAAACATGCTTGAACGAAAATAAACCTTGCCAATACATAGGAGAAACTAAACGCAGTCGTAGGCAACTCAAACTTTGACAGACATGGTATCACCACTAAGTGATTCATGGGGAGCCAGATGCTCAGTGTGTACCGTATCTGGGCTTTGAGGGTATAATGTCCTCCAGGCTAACAGATGTAAAACCTTACAGCGCTTCGCGAGAAAGGCGGTCGCTTTCTCTCTGGACACGAAACTCGGACACGAAACCGGTAATCATCCGATCGAGACAATTGGCCTTCGCTGGTCCTCGGGCAGCATATAAATATCAAGGAGACCCTCGCTTTGGTGAATGTCTTGGAGGCCTTCTCTCCAATGGTGCAGAACCGGTGCATTAACATTCACACTGACAGTCTGGTGCTCGTTAAGGTCTGGACCCGACAGGGATCTAAGTCCCATCAGCTGGGCTCTCTCGCTGACGTAATGTCCCACATCGGTTGGCGAAACTCATACTACATGAAGTTGGCAGATATGCTGCGAGCAGGGGCTCCAGCAGATATGCTAAACGCGTCTTCGCCTGCGATTGCAGAATTGTCTCAACCTTATGAGGACTATAGCCATCTCAAGGATTTTGCATTGGCGCCAGTTCCTGTTTGAGAACGGCTAAAGCCGGCGTCCCCTAATTTATAATATTAAAGCTTATATAGCGCTTATAACAAATAGATCTAAGCGCTTTACATTGGTCTAAAATTACATTGATCATAAAATTATTACTTCAATCATAAAATCTGAAATCTACAACTTCATATATAAATAACTAACAAAATATCACTACCCTACAAGTTATAGTCTGTTTTAAACAGGTGTGTCTTCAATTTGCTCTTAAATTTAGAAGCATTATCACATCCTCTAATAGAAGCAGGTAGCTTATTCCATAGCCAAGGGCTACAGAAAAAGATATACCACCATAGCTATTTACATTAAATTTAGGTTCCTTAAGTAGGTTAGCTTTTGAAGATCTAAGGTTTCTACCAGGCACATGACATGCCATGACAAATTGCGGAGCAAGTCCATGTAGTGCTTTAAATGTCAATAATTAATCTTGTAAATAATACGTTGCTCTACTGGGAGCCAGTGTGACTGTATTAAAATAGGGGTGATATGATCATACTTGTGAGCTCCTAATATCAAGCATGGTCCTAGTACAAAAGCCAAACGGACAGCTACGCATCTGTATAGACCCCAAGGACTTAAATAAGGTCCTAAAGCGAAGCCATTATTGCCTCCCAACAATTGAGGAGCTCCTGCCAGAATTGAGCAGGGCAAGGGTATTCAGCACCCTTGACGTGAAAAATAGTTTTTGGCATGTGGAGTCGGGGAAAGCTCTAGACTAACACCATTTAATACACCTTTCGGGAGATACAGGTGGCTCCGCCTCCCATTTGGCCTGTCCTCAGCTCCAGAAGAATTTCAGAGGCGCCAGCATCAGGCGGTAGAAGGCCTACCAGGAGTGATCTCGATATACGATGACATACTCGTCTATGGAGGAGCAACCCAATAGGAAGCCAGCGAAGACCACGATCGCAAGCTACACGCCCTGATTCAGAGATGTAGAACGCGAAACATAACGCTTAACAAAGAGAAGGTAAAGCTCGACGCAGCGAAGTACCATTCATGGGTCACCTCATCACCAATCAAGGTCTAAAGCCATATCCGGACAAGATCAGAGCAATGACAGAGATGCCGAAGCCAACGGACGTTGCCGGAGTACAACGTTTTATCAGATTCGTTACCTACCTGAGTAAGTTCCTCCCCATGCTGAGCGATGCATGTGAGCCTTTGCGTAAGTTGACCCTGAAGGATGTAGTATGGTGGTGGACAGACATCCATGACGAGGCTTTCAACAATATAAAATACCTCGTAACTCATGTACCAGTACTCAAATACTATGAGCTCCAGGCAGAATTGACCCTGCAATGTGATGCCTCAGACACTGGACTTGGCGCTGTCATCACACAGAATGGTCAACCGTAGCCTTTGCAAGTCGAGCGATGTATGACACGGAAATCAGGTACGCGCAAATAGAAAAAGAGTTATTGGCAGTGGTCTTTGGACTCGAAAGATTTCATCAATACACCTATGGTCGGTCGGTAAATGTCCAATCAGATCACAAGCCCCTCGAGGTAATTATGAAGAAATCGCTACACAAAGCACCCAAGAGGCTCCAGCGTATGCTGTTGCGAATACAGATGTATGACATACATCTGGCCTACCGACAAGGCAAGCTGATGCAACTAGCCTACACGCTGAGCAGAGCGTACCTCCCCAAAGAGCAATCTAAGCCGTTTGAGACAGAGCTGGAGACCATTAACATGGCCCAGTACCTCACGATTGCAGCAGCACGCTTGGAGGACATCCGCGCGCACACAGAGAAATATCAGAGTCTACAAGAGTTAATCAGCATAATCAAGTCGGGATGGCCACATACCAGACAAACAGTGACCCCCCCTGGCAATCGCCTACTTCGATGTCAGAGATGAATTAAATGAGCAGAATGAAATAGTCTTTCGCGGAAACAGAGCAGTGATCCCTACGACTCCGCGGCGAGACATCCTGGAACGCATACATCCAGCACACATCGGCATTGAAGGTTGCCTGCGCAGGGCACGAGAATGCGTCCATTGGCCTGGCATGAATAGTGCAGTGAAGGACTACATCGAAAAATGTGAAGTCTGCCGTTCCTTTGACAAGAAGCAGCAAAAGGAAATACTGCAGCCGCACCAAGTGCCTCAACGCCCATGGGCCAAGGTAGGAACGGACCTGTTTACATACAACAGTCACGAATACCTCATCACAATCGACTACTACTCAGGGTTCTGGGAAGTAGATATACTGGACGACACGAAGTCCAAGACGGTGATAAGAAAATTGAAGTCACAGTTCGCACGGTATGGCATTCCTGATGTCTGCATATCTGATAACGGTCCACAGTTTTCTACAGATGAATTCGCGGAGTTCAACGAAACATGGAAGTTCGAGCATGTGACCTCTTCACCTGGATATACGCAAAGCAACGGCAAGGCAGAGCAAGCTGTTAAGTCTGCCAAGCAGCTGATGAAGAAGGCCAAAAAGGCTGGTACCGACTCATACCTAGCCCTTCTTGGATATAGAAACACCCCAACACAAGGCGTAGACTCGAGCCCAGCTCAAAGGCTAATGAGTCGCCGGACAAAAGGCCTACTCCCAACAACAGCTAACTTACTGCAACCTAAGGTGATCGAAACAGCAGCTCAGAAGATTAAAGAGAGTAAGGAAAGACAAGCATTTTACTATAATCAAGGTGCAAAGGATCTAGCAGAGATAAAAAAGGAGACACCGTAAGAATAACACCCATCGCCTAAGGAAAGACGGAACAGCTGAAAGCTAAAGTGCAGTCTAAAGTTGGCATAAGGTCTCACTGAGGAAGGACGAACATACAGACGAAACCGGTGCACCTGAGGAAGACAAAGGAAGTCTTCATACCACCTCACAGCACTACCATCAATCCGCCGGAGTTCAAGAAAGGTTCACTACCCTCAACTGTGAAGCCCAACAGTGCCCCAACTACAGTAAACCACAACTGAGTGCCTCAGCTACTGTGAACCACAACACTGCCCCAGCTACAGTGAACCACAACAGTGCCCCAGCTACAGTGAACCACAACAGTGCCCCAGTTACAGTGGAACGCACCAGTAACCAGTCTACAACAAGTACTAGCGGAGTCCTTGCAGGAAGCTTTGACAGAAGTTTCACTCCAACACGAACACAGAGAACAACGCGGTCAGGACGAGTAATCAAGACACCGTCCTACCTAAAGGACTTTACCAAATATTAACGATTTACATAGGGACTCTGTCCGGCAGGATGTAACAAGTTTTGTTAAGCTACTAAAGGACTTTGACATTTAGTTTAGTATTATTGTTTCAGTTATAATCGGAAGTGACTTGTTTATTCATAAAAGAAGGGATGTAACAATAGGTCATGACGTCATAGGGTCGTGATTGACTGTCGATCAGGGCCATGTGCTCTGTGTAGATTTGGAGTAAGTAAAACCTGGTTTACCCTCACTGTCTGTGTGCGACTCGTGCCCTTATTACAGCACCCAAGCGCCTATAAAAGCCGAGTGAGTAGATTAGCATTGTGCCACTTCGAACCAGATTTCGCGATAGTGCATATATAGCATTGAGCCTCCATTCCACACTATGCTTACCGCTTTGGGGTATAATATATATTTCTTTGGTTTTCCCTCCTTCTTCCTCCCTAAAGTTCGCTACCTTTTCGCATATCATAGCCTCAAGGCGACCGACATAACGCCCATAGCTCAACAGGTGAAGGGAGACCGATGAGTATAGTATACTTTTCAGCATCATCACTTCTCTTGATCTTTATTCTCCACCAAAAACAATAACTTGTACTTTAAATCTATGAAACATGTGAACATTAAAAATAAGTTAACATTATTTTCTTAAAATATGCAAAACTATTCTATAAAATTTCATTAGAGGTATAATTATCATGTGTGTTAATTGTTGTTGTAACTCAAATTTTGAGTGAGGAAGGTAATATTGTAGATGTTCATTGAAATAGTGTGATAGTTGATTCAGTTTATGTCGGTTTTAATAGTATTTGGGAAAGGATCATGATGGCTAGGGATGTTAATTCCAATTAGGCTTCATTCATAATACTAACATTACCAATCAGATACATGTGTGTTGGTGAACATATTGTTTTATTTATGCAAAACATGGCAAAAAATAACTAATTGACTAATGATGATATAATTTTAATGATATAATTATAAAATATTAATATTAAGAAACAACAGTTCTAATATGATAATGATATCAATACTAAGAATCTCTGTTCACAAGTACATTGCATGTTCATGTTAATTCAAATCATAAGGGTTTTTGAGTAAAATTTAAGACTAACATGAAATAATAATACTATTAATAATACTAATATGATTATAAGCAATTACAGTATTTATATATGTTTCATCTGAATCTTAAATTCAGAAACAGTTTACCATCTGAGAGAACCCTTGGCTTTAGGTCATAGAAGACTTCCTAGCCATTTAAAAAGGGGTCTGCTTAATACAAAAAATATATTTTTTAAGAACCTTTATTTTAAACGAACATGCATGATCATAAGCAGAGATTCTTAGCATTGATATCATTATTATAATAGAACTATTATTATTAAATTAATTATTTCTTTACTTACACTGTTTGATTGTTATTATTATAATAAAATGGAAGCCATTGGAAACATGCTTCATTCCAACATACCTCCCCCTCATTGCTTTCCAGTTTCCTTTCCCAATTTAATTATTGTGCTTATGCAGACTGGACTATCACATTCATTTACTGGGCACCTAACCCTTCCCCCTCCTTCCTCAAAATTATCCAATAAAAAGCTGACCCTCTTCCTGCCTTGAAATGATCCCATTAGGTGGATTAGCAATTCAAACATATATATACACATGATTCATCTCTGAAACAAGTTTACGTAAAATAATATATAAAACATAAGCATATGACATACACATGATTCAAAGTACCTTAAATAATTTCACATAATTCATACAAATATCATTATAAAAATCAAGTTCACAAAACATGTTCACTTATTATTATTGCTGGACATGGTTCGTAGATTAGCCCTTCACATAATTTCAGAAAATAATCTTCACTTAACGTTCACACACTTCATGAAATAAGTATACTACACTGAGATGTACAGAAAATGGGGCCATACAGGAAATGGCCACTAATTATATCTGTAGGGGTTTCAAAATAACTTAGTTAATTGCACTTAGACTGAAATACAGTGTAGCCATATACATGTATAGTCAGCTACACAAACTATTATTTTGTATTTTAACACATTCAAAGTGCAAGCCAGCTACACTGACTGATTAATGAACCTCTGCCTTATGCTAATAATGTAGTTTCTGTGTAACTCCAAAAAGAGGTCATGAAAGAGGAGTTAAGCTGCCAAGTTTATCAAACAAATTAACAATTAATTTTATTATATGTAATACACGCCTTTCATATGTTTTACTTCCGGTCACGAAAACGAGGCTTCAGGTGGTTTGAAATCCAAGATGGCGGACAACTGCTCAGTCTCAGCTAGAAAGTACCTCCGAAAAGGACTCGAAAAGTGTGTTATTTAGTAGTTCGTACCTACAGATCACCATATGTAACACAAAGAAAACTATTGTCTTCTAAAGCAAAACAATACCCTGAAATACAAAGAACCCTATCCCCAGAAACAATTAATCAAACAATGAATCTGCTTCACCAAGAAGCACCCAGAAAAGTGATATTTGAAGTATGCTAGCATCAGGCGTCGTATTAGGCACAGGCATTCCCGGAAAAATATGTACCCTTTGTGTTAACGTACTCAAAGAGAAGAGAAATCTTCAAGCATAATTCTGGCTCTTGGAAACAATGATAGCTACAGCTACCAGAATGAAGAAAAGACTGTTGATGATATTCAATCAATGGGCATCAGTCAAACGATGAAAATACAGATTCAACCGACCGCTATTGAAAAACCTGCTCGTTTTTCTTCTTCAAGGAAATAAAAAATAATATTAGTTTCTACACAGGATTCTCATCTTCTAAAATATTTCAGGTCTAGTATGATTTTTTATAATGCTTGAGAGAAGAGAGAAATATCATTTACTGAAATATTTTTTTAATTGAGGTTAACAGTAATATGGGAAGGGAATACCACTTATAAACAGTGGCTATACAAGCAATTCAGGTCAATCAAAATATGAAAACATTAAGTACTAAACAAATTGTAACAAAAATATTAAAACTATTAACTGGTATAATAGGTGTTAACTTAGTGGTGGCTGAGGGTGATATAAAAATTAGTCCACATGAAATTGGGGGAATCATAAGATGAGTGATAATGTTGGTGATAATGCAGGGTTTTAGCCCAGAAGGTTTGGGGTAATGTGAAGCAAAATCAGAAATGAGAAAAACATTAAAAAATAGGAAAATTATGAGTAGTGAATGCATATATATTCGAGTGAGAGCTGCTAAATAAACAATAACTGATATAACAATGTGGTGGCCTGATGATATGAGAGTGAAGGGAGTGGGGGAAGTTGCTTGGGGAAAGGAGGGATTTGGCACCCTGCCCCATCTCCCCTTATTTGACTGGCTAAAACCCTAGATAGGGTGAGCTAATATACCACACCGAGCATGCAGGGATAGGGGAATAGGAACTACTACTAATTACAATCAGTTTGTGCTAAGCTTTTTATTATATATAATTATCAAATTATCAATAATTGCACAAAAGAATATTCTGTACAAAACATATTAGTGTTAGAAATTTGAATGCCATTCAAAAAGCCCAAGCAGTGTCCAAAAGCCTTTGCTAGATATATTCTAACTACAAATAATAAACTTATTTTAATGGTATATGAATAATAAAATCAATACCATATGCTGTTACACAATAATGTAAGCGATACAAAGTCAGGGAATATACATTGAAGGGTAGGGTATGAATTGTATATAATGTGAAAAAAGGGTATGAAAAAATAGAATTTACCATATAAAGGGTAGGGATAGGGGAAGGAAAACGTGCTATCATTCTTTATTAATGTAAGCGTTCTGTACAAAATTTAAGCGAAAACGGCTTTGGGGAACTATGAACGGATAAACCATATTCTAACTGGAACTATGTCTGGATGGTTATCCAGTATAATGGCTGCTGTTTCGGTATACTCGTTGCCTGCACCTTATCAGTTGACTCCAGCTTTTTCCAATGTTTGTTTTCTGTTCGGTGAACAGTAGTTACATTTCCCATCGATAGCACTTCACTTGCTGTATTAAATAGCAAAAGAGATTAGATATCATGACATGAGCTTATTAAACAGCCTATCAGAAATAAACTAAAATTTACTTTGCACCTCATAAATCACTTTGCCTCAATTTTAGACCACAATACTAATTTACTTTAGCCAGAAGACATTTGCGACTCCTTTAAATTAGCTTAGATATCTTCGACGGAAAGATGCCCCTGAAATAATTAATATCGTCCTCTGTAAGCTGCAAACTTTGTTTAGATTTGCAACCTGTCGGGTGTACATTGTTCGGAAATGACTGATGACTTGATCAAGTAGAAAAGTACTTTTTGTGCGCTAAACCATAGTTAATAGAGTGGAATGGTTATGAAACCCGGCAAACTTCAAAGGGGCTAACAAAGGCGCTGCGATTTATGTTGGAAGGGGGCAAGACAAAAGATTGTGCAGGGGCATAGTTCATTAGCGTCCCCTGAACGACTGAACTCACACGTTTCTATTGGCTGATTGATTAACACATTGGAATTTCTATTGTGTTTTGTGCAGGGTCACGGTTGAAAAAAGCTAACAAAGACATATATAACAAGGGCACCCAACGAAGTTTTCGGTTAAAAAGCTGTTCGAGAGAGTAAGTTAGCCTAAAACTTTCGGATTTGAAAAAATTGTCCCTAGAAAATTGTTTTCTGAAATACTGGCTAGAAAATTTGTTTTCAATCCCTAGAAACTGATTATAGAAGAAAAGGGAGACTAAAATGTTTCCCCTAAAATATTCGTGTGTATTCGTCTGATCAATAGAGTAAGAGCTTTCCCCTAAAATATTCGTACGTTTTCGTCTGATCAATAGAGTCAGAACGATCCGGAAAAAAACATTGGTTGAATGAAAAAACAAAAACATCACAAATCATTTAGTGAAGCGGCCACCTAAAGTTTTCGAGGACACCTTTTCATTCTCTAAGAAATTCTGACATCTAAAATCCCAAAGAATAAACCTTTAGCAAATGGAGGTCACCTAAAAGAATTGCCTAAAGGAAAAAGAAACCCTAAAAAATTCGTACCTCCACAAAACTTTGCAACATGAAGTTACTTGGGCTAGAAAATTGTTGTTTCTGTTCTAGACTACTAACAAATTCGTAGGCCGGGAATATTTTGCCATAGTATTTTCGGTTTACGCGATTTCCACCTAGAAAATCCGAACAGCTAATAGCTTTCTAGAATACGTCAAAAGACATAGTAGGCGCCTTAAAATGGCTAGATAAGCTGCAGACAACTGGTTTCAAACGAATTTCAAAAAGTACTCGTTGGGTGCCCTTGATATAACAAAGAAGGTCCATATCAAACAATTTATTGAGAAAAGTGTCGTTCCTGAGAGCTCCCTGTGATATTCCATATATGGTCAATATATTCCATATTTGGAAAGCAGGCCGGATCATCGAATACTAGAACACGTTCAGGAAGTGTAGCGAGCCGGCAGAAGAGAGGCGGATACAACGTAGGCTACAGGAAGTGCGATTAAAAAAATCGATAGCGAAATTTGAAAAGGATGAGCGTATGCCTCACTAGCATCTAGTCAGGCCCAAATATTACTCTGAACGACAACAATTGTTTGATATGGCTGGGTTTCATAACCATTCCACTCTATTAACTATGGCTAAACAATATACTAAAATAATGCAGACTACACATGGACATAAATACAGTGATTCTAAAACCAAACACAGGTATGATTTACTGAATAACATACTTTTGGGAGTATTTTCGGAGGTACCTTCTAGCTGAGCCTGTGCAGTTGTCCGCCATCTTGGATTTCAAACCACCTGGAGCCTCGTTTTCGTAACCGGAAGTAAAACGTATGAAAGGCGTGTATTGCTTATGGTTTCCTGCATGTACAAATTATGTTGATTTGTAACCATTTATTAAGGCAAATAAAAAAATGGATACATAATTATGTAAACAGAATATAGGCTTAACTTTTGTGGAAAGTTATATTGCATCCTGTGTTATGTCGCCTGTTGATTGGATATAAACTCGGCAAGTTAGTAGAGGATTGTGCTGCTTCAGTTCTTGGGGAGAATAAAACTAGTGAAGATCAAGAGAAGTTATGGTGCTTGAAGAGTCTCCATTTCTCAAGAAGTCTACTCAAACAAACATGCTCAAAGACATCCAAGTAAACATTGAGGGAACTAGGAAGGGAACGGTATACCATTGCAGGCTTCGTTTTTTTTTCTGGGAAAACAAGAAGTACTGTTTCGTGTAAAGCAAACACAAAGCTTGGATGAGAAAGTCCACATGCAGGCTCTTGATTTCATACACCAACCACCTCTAACAGAACCATACAAAAGTCCCACACAACATAATTAGTGTCAACCCTCTTCTAACGTGAACAAAATTAACACAAAACTGCTTTACCAAAGGTATTCGATTACAATTATGTTTTATTGTTGGCTTTCTGAAAACAGAACAATTATTTCTTCATGTAATTAACACTTCATTTTATAAAAGCAAAATTAAAAATCGTTATCTTTATATTGGTAAAACAATCAACTATTTCGTCAAACTGCCGATGTGATACGATAATAACCAAATTAAGTGAAATATTCTACAATTTCCTGATAATAGCTCTGTAGATTTACAGTCTTTGGTAATGCGGATTGTTGTTCCAAAATTAGACAGTCCAGACTCCAGTCACTACTGTAACTTCAAATGCTTCGTTTGAAAAATGGTATGAAAATCTCGAATATAGTATAGTATAGTATTTTATATGTTGAACGAACAATTGTAGCGTCCTTTCTGTGAACTGGATTATGTGTCATTTGGGCTCAGAAGTCACTGAAGAATATCAATCCATGGTGTGATGTAATAAAGTAATCGTGGTATTTCTTGAGCTGTGAGAGGTCCATGAAAAAGAGCAAGAATTGACTCCCGCTCGCCGGCCATCTTGATTCACTTTTAATAAAGTGCCTAGTGCGCATGCGCTCCGTTTTTCCGCTCTGTCGGTTTGCCGTGTTTTATTGTTTTCAACTGGCGGTTTCCTTTCATCGCGCGCGTAAATCTATATTATAAAACAGATAAAGAAGCCTTAAATCCATGTTTTATATTATCATAAAACACTCTGGGTATTTGAGAACACTCGACAAATGTAGAAAACACGCGCCTTCGGCTTGTGCTTTAACATTTCTCTCATGTTCTCAAATGCCCATCGTGTTTTATGATATTATAAAACATGGCTAAGGCTTCTTTATTTGTTAATCATTTTATTCTGTTCTGGAGAAAATCGCATCCCCAAAACGGGCCTTTTTACGGCCACATTTGGGAGATATGTTGTGTATTTTGGGACACAAATATTTGTAAGTTTTTCACATAGTCGTTGTTCAAATTATCCTTTACTTGATCGTATTTGCATCAAATTGTGGCTTAGACATAGTTTTACGAGTTAGGGTTGTAATTTGAAGCCGCAAATAATGTACCAACATGGTGACGTTTGAGGATAGTGGTGTAACTTATGCCAAGGTTGTTATGCGGAACAAACTGTCAATGTCACTTAATTTAATCCATTTAGACATATGTCAAGATGGTTGAGAGAAAGGTAAGGCACCAGGGATGCCCCAGTGAATACTGCAGATCGAGATTTACCTCCTTGCATGTGGTCTCCCATTGAAATTCAGTTTCCTATTCACAATGTTCCTTCATCAGCAGTCGGAAATTAGCATTGTATCTACAGCTATTCTTATGTCGATCTTCACAGTTCTATATCAAATGATGGCCGGTGTACTTAATCACCAGTAGAATTTAACCAAACATTCAGAACTCTTCCTTATCCATAGTACATGTACATGTGTTAAAAGAGTTAGGTGTAGTCTAGATGCAGATTTTTCAGGTACTAAAACACAGAAAATAGATAGTATTGCCTTAGGGTTGAATGTTTTGTTTTTCAGATCATGACTCCATGATTCAAAATATATACTTTATATGGACCATTCATTATTTATGGAGGAAGAGTGGCAAGATGAGAATTTATAAAGTTCTCAAGACATTTGATAAACCCCCATAGAGATGGCATTTTTCGAGATTCACTCTTCATGAAAAACGTCCCCCAAAATTAAGGTATAATGCAACGGTTGTATTTACAACACCACTCTATACGTACTTCGTAACCAATAGTGCAGGCAGTCTCCTAGAGAACTAAGTGAGCACATGACCAAAGTTTTATTTTTGGAAACAATACTGTTGAATTGCTAATTAGGATGAACGTTTTATATAAAGAATACTAATGAACATGAAATTTTATATAAAGTTTCATTCACTGATAAAGACCCAAAGATAGCAAAAAGTACACGGAACATAAGGTACCTAGATAATAAATTGTGCACTATATTTACTAATATCAGCAGACGACCGAGATACACAGATAATATTTTTAAAATGAAGTTATCCAACTACCATTACTTGTTTACCGAGCCACTGTTTAGTTCCAATTATTAAACCAAACTCAAAGCCGTAAAATAATAAAAACGTGCATTAAACTTACATATTTTGTGCCGGAATCAAAAATTTAGAGTCTGCCGTCATGTCAGTCACATCGCTTTCCAAGCCTTGAACTTTATCGAGGTAAACCACGACACCAAATCCTTCAAGTGCAGGTTCTTCTTGCATTGCGAAACGCCGCTTCAAACAACATAGTATGGTAATTTCTTCATGTCATTCCCTTGAGATGTTCGTACTTACAGGCGGTGATTACTCGAATATTTTGCATGGCGTTGTGAATACAAAGGTTCAATGGTTCATTAAGTAACCATTCCCTTGAGATGTGCGTCTTTCTGTCATTGCATTCTTAAAGGAATCCCTGGCTGTTGGAACAAGTTGCCGTTAAATTGTTGGCGATATGGTCTAAGTTGAAAATATGTTAACAAAATTGTAAAATATATTTTAGTTTTTGAAGAAATTGGACATGAGTACGAGCCATGTTGGGCACGGGCGCCGCCATCTTGGATCTGATGACGTTTTTTGGCGGTCCCTATTGTCAAAAAACAATAGCTTTTGTCTTGTAACAATAGGGACCGCCAAAAAACGTCATCAGATCCAAGATGGCGGCGCCCGTGCCCAACATGGCTCGTACTCATGTCCAATTTCTTCAAAAACTAAAATATATTTTACAATTTTGTTAACATATTTTCAACTTAGACCATATTGCCAACAATTTAATGGCAACTTGTTCCAACAGCCAGGGATTCCTTTAAAGCGTTTTTGAAGCCGTTTAAAATACTCACAGCACGTGTTTTATCAAGTCTAAAAATTCTCGGGCTTGGCCCTCGAATTTTTAAACTTGATAAAACACTTCTGTTCGTGTTTTAAACAGTACTTAGTTCATTTCAGACATACAGATTTAAATAGCATATATCATCCAGCAAGAGTGGAATATGAATTATGATTTGTACAAACCCCAAGTATTATCTTCTAATCAGTATAACATTATTGCCTTCAGAAATCAATAAACCCAGCAAAAACCTGTTACCAAGCTTTCTCCTCTGGTATACTTATTAAAGGTCATATACCCATTTGGGTTTCAGAACAAAATGAAAGGCCTCAACAATGGACATTATTTGCGAAAAATCTTAGATTTTGGACAAAATCTAAAAACCAATGAATGTGATGGGAAAATAGTATGGGGAAGGGGTGTGACTGTGGATGAGAAACGTATAGAATACCTCCCATTTTTCTAACCCAATTATAGGCATTTTGGAGGAATGCAATCATGTGGTTGTACTGGGTGGATTTAATTTGTTGGTATCGATCGCCCATGCTCCGAAGATTTTTTTCTGGGTTCTCCGGTTTTCCTCCATCCACAAAAACGACACACTAAATTCCAATTTCTCTGTGATTTAGCCAGGTTCCGACTTTGCATGATCAGCCCCTATGGTTGTTTCAGGTCCCGTTACAAAATTTCAGTCGGTAAGAGCTATTTTAATCCCCTTCGGATTTTATCAATTTCGTCAACCTTCCAAACGAGTTGGTACACAATCACGATAGAATGAATAGAGAAATATTCGTGTTTTCACTTTTGGCAAACCGAGTTGTAGTTTTCGTTTGATGTTCTGACAATTTTTTGCTTATTTTCGCGGTTTGATATTAATAGCTCCATTGTAGCTTCCTTCGTGTCTTATCATGAACCAAAATTTAAGTATGATAGACCTTTCTGTACTTAAACAATAATATTTCGCTCTCACTAGCTAGAACTACAGCTATGTCCATCTTCGTAATTCATGCTCCTTTAGCTGCGTTTTCTCCTCCAAAAACAACCTTTTGAGCACTCATCGAAGTTTTCTCCGATCTCCATCCTGCAAGGCTTTATCTTTTTCTCTTCTCTTCGATTTTTATTTTCCAATTCCTTAAAGCTAATCATGACATTTGGTAGCTACTCGCGAAATCGCGCGCGCCGATAAATTGTGAAAATGTTTGTTTACATATGACGTCTCGATTTTCCACAGGTTGTGGCCATCACGTCAGCGCATACCCAATCCAGTCTTTTTACGATCCATGATGTTGGCAGAATGGAATGCTTGGAATGTCAATTGATAAGATAATAGTAATCGATACTTCATTTAATTAATAATTGAAGATCGATGTCGAACATTAATAGGCCTTTCCCAAGACGTAGTTGACTGCTCACTGACCCTGGCCTGTACTTACCAAAGCCTCGGTTTGACCAGGGAGGTGTAAATAAATTTCAATGTGCTGAAAATTGACTCTATTTTGTAAATAGCATGCTCCATTGTGTGCTAATTAGCAACCGTACATTACTTTATTCTAACCGTCCAATAAGATAAATCCTATGTGTAGTGAAAGTAAATGACTTGAAAATGTGTAGTCAAACCGAGGCTTTGGTAAATACAGGCCAGGTAAAGTGAGGAGTGAAATATATCTTGCTATTAGAATTGACGTTGATTAAGGCGTCATCGTTAACTATAAAGTGAGCATTAGCACTTATATACTTGAGCGACCAAATATTTTACCATGTGGGAGATTTGTGTGCTCGAGCCATGCGCATTTGGGTCCCGCCGATAGTGATGTAAACTCTTGTACGTGTTCATGCCTAACTCGCCCAATATTAATGACAGGTGGCTCAACTTTGACAGACATGGTATTGGGTCCCCATCAATCACTTAGTGGCGACGTCTTAACGATGACATCATCGGACACGTGATTTTCAGTACATACCCATATCTTCCTCAATTTTAATGCCAGGCAGCTCAAACTTTGACAGGCATGGTGTTAGGTTCCCCATTAATCACTTAGTGGTGATGTCGTAACTATGACGTCATCCGACACGTGATTTTAAGTACATGCCCGTATCTTCCTCAATTTTAATGCCAGACAGCTCAAACTTTGACAGGCATGGTGTTGGGTTCCCCATGTATCACTTAGTGGTGATGTCGTAACTATGACGTAATTTTAGTGGTGATGTCGTAACTATGACGTCTTCGGTCACGTGATCGTTTAGTATACACCTATTTCAAAAAGGCGACAAACGGTAAGCGACAAGCGACACTCCCAGACCGAAATGGATTATGGTTATAACTGAAAGTCTGGTGAATTCGTTTGTTTTTATTCGTTTGTTTTTATTGTTTTTATTCCTTTGTTTCTATGGTCTCCTGCGAATCGATTTTCGAATTACACCGTAGTTTACTGGAGAGTTGGGTAGAATCATGCATGTCGGTCTGAGAATGTCGCTTTTCGTTTCTCCGGGACAAGCTCTTTTGAAATAGGTGTATGCCCGTATCTTCCTCATTTCTAATGGCAGGCAGCTCCAACTTTGACAGACACGGTGCTGGATCCTCATGAAACACTTAGTGATGATGTCATAACGATGACGTCATCGGTCACGTGATTTTACGAACTGGCTAATACGTTTACGTAGTGGCTAATAAGCGTTCTGCTAATGAGTGGAAGCTGATGTAAGCAGTTATCGGCGAAGACAGCAACGAAGTTTCTAAAATATGAGTTATGTGATCCTGGGTATTATCGGACAGTTTTACTTTGATCGTTTTCATTTACTGTATAACGATGTACCGATGAGGGCTAGATATGTTCTAGTTAAGTTTAAATAACCAATGAACTTTTGAATTTGAATATGCTGCTTAATTTACGGCCGGTTGACCTCACTAGTTTCAAATAGATGCCCATATCTCACTCATTTCTAATGCCAGAAGGCATCGAGGGGTTCATTGGTCACGTGATTTTACATGCTACATAGGCTATCACAACAGCAATAATAACTGAAACTCTGAACGTTTCCACATGCTTACCCTTGAGAACACACTAAAATACACTGCATCCACGAGTTCACCATTGCGGCGCTAAGTTTATTCGTTCATTATTAGTCTTTCTTGGCCTTTTTAACTCGTGGATGTGCGCAAGCGCAGAACGAGTTATTGGCGTTACATGAATATGTGGGAATGCGACATAATTTATACGGTTTTTTTCTGTGGATCGACGGCACGCCGTTGACTTTCCAAATGCCGTTTGATTTTCTGAAGATATATTGTCGGACGTTTATGGTACGCGTCTAAGATTTCGAAAATATTTGGTCATGTAGGAGATATATTGACGGTGCCCTTCTAATGCTTGTTGTTACGTCATCGCCACTAACTGATTGATAGCAACCCACTCCTATGTCTGAGTAGGTTTGAGCCAGCTGGCATTAGAAATGAGGGAGATATGGGCATATACTTAAAATCATGTGCCCGATTACGTCATCGTTACATCATCACCACTAAGTGATCGATAGGGACCCACTACCATGTCTGTCCAACTTATAAAATATCGTACAGCCACCTATTATTACTCTTTGTATGTAATTTTTCTAATGTATACTTGTAGTAGTTTGACTCTCATAGCTTTTCTTTTTGTAGGCTAGTACTGTAAAGTTTGCACTTTGTATCTGTATGTATTTTAGTTGTATTTGTAAGTTGTAGATCAGTATTGTAAAATTTTGCAACTTTGTCTTTATAATTAAAAGTACTTCCAATAAATATTATATTTAAAAAAATGTCTGTCCAGGTTTGAAGTGTCTGGCATTAGATGGGCACCGTCAATACATCTTTTCCTGCATGACCAAATCTTTTCGAAACCTTGGACGGTCATTCGGAAAGTCAACGGCGAGTCATTGAGTCACAGAAAAAAACGACGAATAAATTATCTGGTATCTACCTAAACCCAATAACTTGTTCTGCACATGCGTGCATCCACGAGTTAAATTACTATTGTGTGTGGAATAAACGACCTCTTGATAATGGCTAATTGTGTTGACGCATGCAGTCGAAGTAGTTCTGGAACTTCCAGTCTGAACAAGGATTGTGTGACGAAGCTATTTTTTAGTGTAGCTAAATCAAATTGATCTTTAAATCAAAATGCCCGGCTGAACTTTGAAATCACATATCGAAGAGGTTAAAACGAGTTTTTATCCGTTCCACATCGGCGCAGAATTGAGTTTTTGGGAATCTAACGCTAGCCAAATGTAACTTGCAAACGTTTTATCAAATATAAAGAGTGCATGACCCGGAGGTCAACTGGCTCAAAGAAAACTGGCCTATTATTTTTCTCACTGGTATTCTTGAAGGTTCTCTATCGCGATTTCTAACTGCAGACAATCTTGATTTGTGCCTCCTACTCCTAGATTGATCAGTATTCAAGCCTTCATTAGATAACAATACAGTGCTCAGCTGTTCGCGTGCGACCATCAAATTCAAACTATTGGCATTTCAGTGATATTTACCGTATCATTTCTCGAACTGATCACATTATTGTTATTCTGTATATTACTAAGCTTTTCCATTCATATTTGGCTTTTGTACCGCTGTTCTATGGCTTTGTTTAGCTTTGCTTTTCTCACTTTCCAAAATCTTGGCTTTCATTCCCCAGTAAGCAGGGGCGATATCGATGTTAGTTAACATCTCCTCGTCGTTCAACTGAACTGTAAGCGGCTTATATTCACCATGACGAGTACGAGTAAAGAGTGCAGCACGTTCTTTCTCTGAGCCTAGGGATGTATTATGAACGTGCCATGAGACTCGGGGAGCTTTGTCACGAAAATAGTTGTACATTACAATCTCTATCTCTGTTGCATCCAAAACGTTCCCAAAACTGCCAACACACTATACATTCAAGACACTATATTCTGCTTAGCTAAGCCAAACGCGCTTATAAATTTGCCGGCTTCTCTCGTAAATACGACACGCGACCAAATGTCTGTTTTTAACAATATAGTCGTAGCGATAAATTAATTATAAGGCATTTCGGAATAATAATTACCTTTAAAAACACTCCAACTGATCCTTTCGAAGAGGCCATAAACTCCGTCAATATATCTTCGGAAAATCCAAGACTACTCGGACAGCCAACAGAGAGTCCCCGATGTACACAGAAAAAACGAAGTACATACCATAAAACGATGAATAAATTAGCTCGGGCCATTAACCCTAATAACTCGTGTTCTGCGTTGCGCGCATCCACGAGTTAAAAATGACACACCATGGAAGACGAGATTTGTTTTCAAGATATGCAGATGTTCAGTCTTACATTATATTTTCCTTCTCAGAATAAGGATAATATATAAAACATTCAATTATAGCATTTTAGATTAATTTCACCAAGCGGATTTGATTACTTATTTAAAAAATAAAATTGGTGGGTTTGATTTGCGAGGCCGATGTGTTGCCAGGGAAACAATTCTCATTAATTATTTCAAAACAAAATGGTATAATTTCACTAGTTTTGATAGGGTAGTCTACTTTAGACAAAGCTCTTCCACACTTGGACGCAAAAGCCACAAGTACCGATCTCATGAATAACCGTCTCGAACCTCCTTAAACCAATCAGATTGCAGGAGATTCCAATGATTTCCGGATCAAACAAAAGCTTACTTCTAACATTCTATTCATAACAGAGAACAAAGACATGAAAAATGGTTGTTAATGTTTGAATTGTGGTAGAGTAGCTAGAATAGATATCAGTAATAGCAAAATGTGATTATATAAATGGTTATATTTTTTGAACTTAAGATGTCCTCGATGATGTAGTTCCACAACCTTGAGGCTTCACTTCTTTCCACCAGTCCCGTCGGTATAAATACTTCAGAATCTCTACACCTTCCCGTGGCACGTTTATTTCAATGGAACCAAATTTAGCCTTGGGCAATGGTGACTTTACCAAGCGTGCGGGGAACGAGTGATGAAGCCTGAAGTGTAGTATAAGTAGCCAGGAAGCCCACCCTGGCCTTCCCATCCGACCGAAATAATCACGAAACTCAAAAATATCAACACCGAGCGGATATGGCCACCCAGGCCTGCTTATGCCAACTAGACCATTGCGGTCACGATGGTCTGTGTACTTCAGGCCTGTGGCCTTAAAGGGCGCAACAAAGTCTTGAAATTTGATCTTTGCAAATTGTTCGCCTCGCATTCCTATGTCCACATCATAATCCCAGGGGAGTGGGCCTTGGACTCTTATTGCACCAAAGATAGAGCCATACATCAACCAGTGGTCGATGCCCATGGAATCTAAGATGCGGTGTACTTCGTGTGTGATATTTAGTAGTTGGGCCATCTCTTCAGGGGTGTGATTACACTTAAGATCTGGTTTAATGACGTAATCTGCTTGAGTTGGTGCTGTGTAATAAACGTAAATAATTCCTATTGTAGAGACAGCGATAACAAAAAGTGTTTTCAAAATGCCCCACAATTTGCTACGGGTCCAGTATAACGGCATTGTCGTTATTGAAAAATACAGTTTTTCCAACGTTTGAAAATCAGTAGTATAGCATAGAAACTTGGAAGTGTTGTCGCGTGAAGTCTTTTCCCTTCAATGACATCTAGTAGGTCCAACTGGTAAACTTGAATCAGTATAACTATTTCTGCAGTCCCTGGCTTTTAAAATTGCTGTAAATTACGAGTAGTAACGAACCAATGACAAACGCGCCCTGTAAAAGTAATAATACTTGTTACTTTGAAATTATGTTCCATTGCTCAAAAAAAGCCAAATGGTTTATTTTGCGTCGAATATACAGGGAGGCGTTACCAGGTCTCCTAAGCCAAAGCCTTATGATAAAGTATTCCGAAGAACTCCAGGGAACTGAAATTGGTATTTAGGCAGTTGGATTTTTAGGAGGGAGGAAAACGGAGATCCCGGAGAAAAAGCCTCGAAGCTAGGGTGAGATACCAACACACATAGCACTACAGCTTACAACTTTACATCATATTCTTGAGATACCAACAAACTTGGGCGAGCGCTCAAATCACTCGACCACCTTTGCATTCCTATAAAACGTCTTTCTCATTGGATGAAAGACTTGTGATTCAACTCACTAGAGCAGATTTCGTACGGGCGCCGGGACAAACCACGGCAATGACTACGGCACGGTTACAGTAATGGCATGCCGTGACATATAAATTGTTTCCGTATTGATTTTGTCCTGCTAATCCAATCAAATTACAGAGATATGGTACAGTACGGTTACGGTAAGGCTACCGACATGCCGTAGTTTGTCCCAGTCATACGAAATCTACTCTAGTACAAACGTGTGTAATCATAGCAATAATGACGTCATAGCGGTGCACAGCGATAACATCCGCACGCACCGTAACTATGACGTCATTTGACTGCACATTTACGACACTACAAATGTAATCACATGACTAGCTGGATCAGTAGGCCTTTGCAACCAATGAATTGAGCTCTTGCTCCCATGGGAAAGGCGTTACTGGACGGAAAACAAACCTCTAAACGTTGTATTAGAAAGGTCGACAATGGATTGGAGGTAGGATATGGCATTTACAAACAGGTTTTGCTAATAACACTACCGATCTCGTACACGTGCCGTCAGATTATTGTGCCATCCAGTCTATTGACTTTGTTCGCGTTTCCTCTTTTGACTTTAGTAAGGCCTTTGATTCAGTTACTCATAATATAGTATGTGATAAACTCAAACAGTTTGACATTAATCCGTATATTATTAATTGGATAATTAGTTTTCTCAGTGGTAGACAACAAAGAGTCCTAACTGATGGAGTTTCTACTGTCTTTGTAAACATCAATCGAGGAGTCCCACTGGGAACGGTGTCAGGACCAGTGTTATTATCCCTTATGGTCAATGATATTAGAATATTTCATCCATTTAGTAATATGCTAATTAAATATGCGGATGACATTACTCTTACGGTGCCAGTCACAGAGAACCACGACTCCTCTGCTGCAGAAGTTAACAACATTGAGAACTGGTTGTCCAATAATCGTATGACTCTTAATCTCTCTAAGATCTGGGAGATGGCTGTACGAGGAAAGTCTCCCAAACCTCTTCCGGCACCACGTTACGTAACAGGGATTGAAAGGAAAAGTTGGTTAAAATTAATTGGAGTAATATTTTAAGACAACCCCTGTAACTGGGACCTCCATATAGATAACCTATTATGTAAAGCTAACAGCCGACTGCATGTGCATTCTTAGAGTTTGTAAATATTAAGATGTGGAAAAGAATCATTAATGGTCCTAAGCATGCCCTGTATGAGCTCCTGCCACCTAAGAGAGGGAGAATCCTTCGAGAGCGCGGGCACCAGTTTATTCTTCCCAAAGTCAGGACTGAAAGATTTAAAAGATCGTTTTTTTAAATTCATATAACAACAATTATTATTAGCAGAATAGTTGAAGCAATTATTATATATTACATTACGATACATTTATTTATCGAGTTATTATTTACATAGTTCTATTCTATATTATTATATATAAGATACCATTATTACATGTAAACTCACACATCTGGAGTGTAGTATTAATAAAGACTTTTATTATTATTAAACAGTATAACCATGTGATTACATTCCTACAAAAGGCTCACTTAATTAAGATCAATATTATCGAACCAATAGTTTTTCATACTAGAAATGGTTCATTTTAGTTGTAATGTTATTATAATATGGCTTGTTTCGCGTTATCCGATAAGATCGCAACTCTGAAAACCTTGCATTTTATTAGTGGATCCCTGTTGGGCCGTACCAGAACTGAGCCCATAACGCCCTGACGTAGAATGGTCGTTCCTGGTTATAGACCCCTGTCCGCACTATAAAGAAATCTATTGTTTTAGGTTTAGGGTTTGTATTGTTTTAGGGTTAGGCTATTGTTTGGGTAGCCAATAACATAGCAGGTTCTTGGTGACTGCGGCCCGACCCTCGTCTGTTTTACCCTTTGCATATAGTTTGATGTTGGATCTACATTTATTAAAAAGTATTGAGGATAATTTAATTCCACAAAGTTTCAATCTTGACAATCGGTATGCATGGACCAGCTATTAGTTAAGGAATTTACTTATTTCCACGAATACATGGAGTAAATTAAATAACAACTTGAAAAAGGAATTTCGACATTGTGGTTTTCAATTCTAGCTTTAGTTAATTACTCAATTTACATTATGAAGCTTTTTTCCTTGCGAATACTGAATAATTTTATGCTGAAGTAGTGGTTTATTATTATTATTATTGCGTATAAAACATCCGGGTCATGGATTTTGGGAATGAGCCAATTGTAATACTCCCCTATGAAGACTCCCCTATGAAGATTCCAGTGACTAATCAATTTCGGCATGATCGATTTGTAGTGATTATTCTGTGTATTCTTGGGAGCACGGGTGGCGCAGTGGTTAAAGTGCATATAAGCCCTAGCCAGTTATATTTGATATCGATTGCACATGAAGTGGATAGTCCAACGGTAGAATATTTCTTGATTTGGGTGTTACGTCTACGAGATATAAAGGTTTAGATTTCCAATATGCTAATGTGTGATGTCATCACCGACATCACTTATTATACAAAAGCAAGCCGGTAGAGACAAATTACCTATTTTTAAATTCTGTTATATTTGAAGCTTATCAAAGTCATTGTACCCAAAAAATATTCTAAATTAGAAAATAGATTAATTCACAAGCACAAAGAAATTAAGCAAATGTCGGTGATGACATCACATCATTAGCATATTGGAAATATAAACCTTTATATCTCGTAGACGCAACACCCAAATCAAGAAATATTCTACCGTTGGACTATCCACTTCATGTGCAATCGATATCAAAGATAACTGGCTAGGGCTTATATGCACTTTAAGCTTCGCCTCTCACCTCTGTCGCCCTGGTTCGAATCCCGGACGCGGCGCCATACGTGAGTTGAGTTTGTTGGAATCTTGCCCTTGCTCCTAGGGTTTTTCTCCGTGTTCTCCGGTTTTCCTCCCTCCTCAAAAACCAACCTAAATTCCAATTCGACCATGGAGTTCGTCGGAATACTTAAACATAAGCCTCTGGCTTGGGAGACCCGGTAACGGCTTCCTGTATCTTCGACATAAAATAAACCATTTATTATTATTATTTTAATGTATTCTTATTCCGGAATACGTTCAAACGAACACGCCCTAAACATGCAGTACATATCATTTCGGCATTACAATTCACTGGAAATATTACTTTTCTTTTCTTTTTATTGGTTTTTATATTGGTTTATAACAATTACACACACACACACAAAAGATAAAAAAGTTGAGTACTTACAATCCCGTCAAATACAACATTTAAAATCTCTGGTAAACGACATTGTTGTAAGCGACACCGACCACTTTTTGGGATTGTGATTTGTTTTTTTTTTGTTTTTGTTTTTTGGATATACGCTCACGCAAGATCGATTCCATTACAGATAGAAATACACTTTACTACGTAGCTCCTTGTACATCACATAGTACGTATACATTGGATTGTGTTACAGATGCACTTGATTATGTAGCTCCTTGTACAGCATATAGTACGTATACATGGGATTGTGATACAGATGCACTTGATTATGTAGCTCCTTGTACATCATATAGTACGTATACATTGGATTGTGTTACAGATGCACTTTATTATGTAGCTCCTTGTACAGCACATAGTACGTATACATTGGATTGTGTTACAGATGCACTTTATTATGTAGCTCCTTGTACAGCACATAGTACGTATACATTGGATTGTGTTACAGATGCACTTTATTATGTAGCTCCTTGTACAGCACATAGTACGTATACATTGGATTGTGTTACAGATGCACTTTATTATGTAGCTCCTTGTACATCACATAGTACGTATACATTGGATTGTGTTACAGATGCACTTTATTATGTAGCTCCTTGTACAGCACATAGTACGTATACATTGGATTGTGTTACAGATGCACTTTATTATGTAGCTCCTTGTACAGCACATAGTACCTATACATTGGATTGTGTTACATACAGATGCACTTTATTATGTAGCTCCTTGTACATCTCATATTATGTATATACATTGGATTGTGTTACAGATGCACTCTATTATGTAGCTCCTAGCTTGTACATCACATAGTACGTATACATTGGATTGTGTTACAGATGCACTTTATTATGTAGCTCCTTGTACAGCACATAGTACGTATACATGGGATTGTGATACAGATGCACTTTATTATGTAGCTCCTTGTACATCACATAGTACGTATACATTGGATTGTGTTACAGATGCACTTTATTATGTAGCTCCTTGTACATCACATAGTGCATATACATTGGATTGTGTTACAGATGCACTTTATTATGTAGCTCCTAGCTTATACATCACATAGTACGTATACATTGGATTGTGTTACAGATGCACTCTATTATGTAGCTCCTAGCTTGTACATCACATAGTACGTATACATTGGATTGTGTTACATATGCACTTTATTATGTAGCTCCTTGTACAGCACATAGTACGTATACATTGGATTGTGTTACAGATGCACTTTATTGTGTAGCTCCTTGTACAACACATAGTACGTATACATTGGATTGTGTTACAGATGCACTTTATTATGTAGCTCCTTGTACATCACATGTAGTACGTATACATTGGATTGTGTTACAGATGCACTTGATTATGTAGCTCCTTGTATAGCACTTAGTACGTATACATTGGATTGTGTTACAGATGCACTTTATTATGTAGCTCCTTGTACAGCACATAGTACCTATACATTGGATTGTGTTACATAAAGATGCACTTTATTATGTAGCTCCTTGTACAGCACATAGTACCTATACATTGGATTGTGTTACATAAAGATGCACTTGATTATGTAGCTCCTTGTACATCACATAGTACGTATACATTGGATTGTGTTACAGATGCACTCTATTATGTAGCTCCTAGCTTGTACATCACATAGTACGTATACATTGGATTGTGTTACAGATGCACTTTATTATGTAGCTCCTAGCTTGTACATCACATAGTACGTATACATTGGATTGTGTTACAGATGCACTCTATTATGTAGCTCCTAGCTTGTACATCACATAGTACGTATACATTGGATTGTGTTACAGATGCACTTTATTATGTAGCTCCTTGTACAGCACATAGTACGTATACATTGGATTGTGTTACAGATGCACTTTATTGTGTAGCTCCTTGTACAACACATAGTACGTATACATTGGATTGTGTTACAGATGCACTTTATTATGTAGCTCCTTGTACATCACATGTAGTACGTATACATTGGATTGTGTTACAGATGCACTTGATTATGTAGCTCCTTGTATAGCACTTAGTACGTATACATTGGATTGTGTTACAGATGCACTTTATTATGTAGCTCCTTGTACAGCACATAGTACCTATACATTGGATTGTGTTACAGATGCACTTGATTATGTAGCTCCTTGTACAGCACATAGTACGTATACATTGAATTGTGTTACAGATGCACTTTATTATGTAGCTCCTTGTACAGCACATAGTACGTATACATTGGATTGTGTTACAGATGCACTTTATTATGTAGCTCCTTGTACAGCACATAGTGCATATACATTGGATTGTGTTACAGATGCACTTTATTATGTAGCTCCTTGTACAGCACATAGTACGTATACATTGGATTGTGTTACAGATGCACTTTATTATGTAGCTCCTTGTACAGCACATAGTACGTATACATTGGATTGTGTTACAGATGCACTTTATTATGTAGCTCCTTGTACAGCACATAGTACGTATATACATTGGATTGGAGCTAATAGGTTTTGCTTTATATTACAAATAGACGTTGCGTTATAGAGCGCGGTAAAATCCCCCCCCCCCTCGACATGACGGTCGATATAGACAGACAAGCTTTATTTAAACACGGTTAAAAAGCAGTATTTTAAAAAATATTAGAAGTAATAGCATGACATGGGGCAAATTAGTGATTAAAATTCCCCGAGAGCCGATCTTTTACAGATCCTCCCGAGAAGGAAATTTAATCACTTATAATACAAGCTAAAAGAAATATGTCTTTTGATTGGTTGAGAGCAGTGGTATTTAAGCGTAATTCATAGTTGTAATACCTACATGTTGCCATATTTGGAAAACACTTTTGTGTAGCAGAATTTTCAGGAGAGGTTCATCAACTTTTGCTTACCATGAATGGATTAAAAGCCACTGCTGAAGTTTTTCGCTCTATCAGTGTTGAAGTAGACGACAACGTTTGGTATTGCTTCCACTGAAAGTGCCTCGGAATTCCATATCTCCTCATCTGCAGATGATGGGGGTATCTTAAAGTTTGCTATAAACTTTGGAACAGGTCATTGCGAATGCTTTCTAAACAAAGGCAGCGAAATCTTATCGAACAATTGGACGGTTGTTATAGTTGACAGAGATGACAATAAAATCAATGACTACAAAAGGGCTTCAAATTAAGTGACGGTGGTGGCTTGTTCGGAAGTGGTGGAACCAGAAATGGAAGCGAAACAACTGCTTGTTTCTCGCAAGCGACTGCTGTTCGTTGTGAAGAAGGTGCTGAATTTTAACGCATTCTAAACTATTTTGTCATTTTCTAAACTATTTTATCTCTGCAAATCCAATTAAAAAATGAACTTACTTGAGGGGACTTTTAACTGCTTTGCAATATGCATCGTTTTAAGTCGTTAAAAAGATAAAGCAATGCTATACCTGCAATGCGAAGGGAAATACAACCTTTTAGACTTTAGTTTAATACCCAACTTACCTGCTCTGAAATTCAGATTATCCAACTTGCCTGCTCTGAAATTCAGAGTATGCAACTTGACTGCCCTGAAATTCAGATTATCCAACTTACCTGCTCTGAAATTCAGAGTACGCAACTTGCCTGCTATGAAATGCAGAGTATCCAATTTGCCTGGTCTGAAATACAGAGTATCCAACTTGCCTGCTCTGAAATTCAGAGTACCCAACTTGCCTGCTCTAAAATTCAGAGTACCCAACTTGTCCAATTCCAACCTATTCCAAATTATTTCACGGAAACTGCAAGAAAACGTTTTCTTTGGAATCTTTTAAGCCGCAATACGAACGAAAGGCTTTGTTTTAAAGATACTTGCAACAAGGTTTCATTTGTCTCATTGGAAAATTGACGTTTAATTGGACTGGTACGGTTAAGGGCCCATTGACATATTTAAATTGGCCGTTGCTAGGGAAAGTTTGAAGCCTCGTAAAACCCGAAAAATTAAAGAGTGGGCAAT
Organism: Actinernus sp. WN-2022; assembly: GCA_030867875.1. NCBI lineage: Eukaryota > Metazoa > Cnidaria > Anthozoa > Actiniaria > Actinernidae > Actinernus > Actinernus sp. WN-2022. The sequence goes on from JAOWCC010001634.1 coordinate 102,445,986, forward strand.
GATTATTGTCAAGGTGACTCCTAGGGTACAGTTTTGTAGTCTGATGACGTCATTAAGTGACGTCATCAAAATCAGAAAATTTCTAAACTCTCCAAGGATTTTTAATCTACTAGTAATTTATGAATATTTTCCGAACCTACGAATTAAGGCGAAAAAGCGGGCGCACGGACAGTTTCGCGCCGTGATCCCCACCTCCCCCTGGGCGCCCCGCCGGGCACACGATGACTCGGTCCGGCTATACGGAGCTTTTAGCGAAGTGAATGTACGTGCCTCGCTCGCTTCTCTCGTACGAAATATCGATTTTTATCCTACGAGGCTGCCTAATTTTGCCCGAATTTCTTTTCGAACCTCGGCTCAAAGGGTTTCTACATTTTTTGGCCTTCTAGCCGGGTTTTCTGCCGAAGGCAGAGGGGGGTACCCCTCCTCGGGGGTGATCTGGGGCAGGGGGTTGCCTGGGGCAGGGGGGTGGCCTGGGGCAGGGGGGTCAAGCGGCAGGGGGGTGGTCTGGGGCAAGGGGTGGTCTGGGGCAGGGGCGTGTGGGCGGTCTCGTATATATCGAGGAGGCTCCACGTACGTTGGTGATTTCCGCGGTTCCCGCATTTGGGTGTCCCCGAAACATCAATGGGCGCAGCGGGACTGCCGAGCCCCCAGTGGCCAAACCGAAAGCGTGCCGCCCCGCCCCCCCCTAAAAAACGTAAACATGACAAAATTTCCAGTTAGAGCTGCCTATGCCAAGGAATATACCCCGCAAATATGAAGGGCCACAACAAATGCCACTGGCTGATGATTAACACTAGTCGAAGGTGCGACAAGAGCTGCCTCTACGACTTCTGTAAAATTCACCTGCAAACGCAGAGACAGGGTCGAACAACGCGAGTCCCTTGTCGCCATTGCGGCGTAGGAACGCAGTCGCAAACGTACCTGTGTACCCCCTGCGGCGCCCATAGAGTAGTACAGAAGCTTACCTACGCGGAAAAGAGAGCTCGAAAGATATTTAGCCTCGTGCTTGAGGAGTTGCCCCGCCATCCCATTTAGAGACTTGTGAGACATATGGTATACCCGTGAAAATGGACGCCTACATCGAAGAACTACTCGACGAGATGCCCGAATCAACGGCCCCCTCTACGTTAGCACGCGTGGTCCACAATATTCTGGATCAAGACATCCCCGAGGATGTCAAGCACAAGCTACTCTTGCCACTCGTACCGGCAAACGCGCACCCTCTACGCAGCGAGTCTCCCGAGGCTAAAGCGGACGAGGCTCGGCGTAAGTTCGACCCCCACTTGCAGGAAAAGGGTCCAGAACCCTTGGAAGATGGACAATACTATTCGCTGTTCGTTGGTGGCGTACACCGACGGTTTCCAAGTAAGGTAGCAACGGCGTTGGAAAGAAACATCACCCCCAAATCCTACAACGCAATTCGTGTGCTGGGTGGAGCTGGCGCCATCGAACTAAAGCCTGTCGTGCGCGGCCGTGACATCAATGACGACGGATCAGTGTGGTGGGTCTCTCACGAGCGGAAATTCCTAAGAGCAATCGCACTCCTACCACAGGTGATGGCAATGTTGGATCCCGACCAGCGCTACATGCTCTTTACAGTGGTCGGTAAGGCACCTGCCGAGGCTCTTGCCCCCATATCGGAAGAAGAGGGGCGTTCCGAGCACAAGCTCGATGGTGCTGCGGTCCGACGTGGAGACAATTACCATCGGCTCCCTCGAGGGGATTGACAGTGGCCTCTGGGAGAAGGGGCGCGAATACCTCGTCTATGTGCGCTACGAGCTCCGTCCACTGCCAGCACAAGTTGGCGAACCTGGGCCGATGCGCACCGTAGAAGATGTGGAGTTCGCTAACTGTGTTGTTCGCTTCGTCGCTGACCACATCCGAAACAGCGGTACCGCACGGGCAGTGGGCCCGACGAGGAAACGAGAGCAAGTTCTAAGACTGTTCGACATTAAGCTAGCGGAGCTGGGTTGTACGAAAGACGACCTCTTCGAGCTAGAAAAGGAACTGGAGGTGAAGCTTGTGGCTGTGGATGCTCTAGGAAACACTCTCTGGGACTCGGGCAAATACAATAACCGTCAGCGAATCACAATTCCCTGCCACAACAACCACGCCTGGGCAGGGCTCCCAACCGACCCTCATGCCATTCGAAAAGTCCACGATCTTGCCCCTGAAGCAGAGCGGGAGCTCCAGGCTTTTCATTGGCCCCAGGGGAAGCCCCGAACAGGCGCAGCCACGAAGGCGCACGAAGCAAAGATACGGGAAGCACTCATTCGGTTCGTTAATAGGGCCATTCCCAAAACCACTCGAGTCTGGGTATGCAGCCACACCATCGTGACCCATGAAGGCGACCTCTACCGCCCTCAAAGAGATAGCGATGCTATCAACCGGGCGTTCGGAGACGAAACCGGACACGACCTTCAGTGTCTCCCCGACGACCACCTGTCTTGGAAAGAGTACGAGGAGGCTACCCATTCGATGGAAGGGGCGACTAGGTACCGCTTCAAAAAGTGGTTGGTAAGAAAGAACATCCGCCCAACGTCCCTGAAGCACAGAGACGTATGGCAAGCAGCCCAGGTCGAGTCTAAGGTCTGGAACAGCGACGAGAACTGGGGCAAACAGCCCCACGTACACATCGACATGCGTGACGCCTATCTGGGCTGTGAGGACAGTGTCTTTGGTGGGGCGTCAGATGCCATGGATTTGATTAGGCACTACGGATTCCCTACGAAGTTTATCGTAGCGCGAATGTTGAGGGAAGGCCATTGACCGACGTCCTTCAGCTGACCGGAGCTATCCAACTCGCAGAATGGGAGTTCTCAAAGGAATGCCACCCTTACACTGTGGGCCGCCTCGGAGAGCACCTACCTGAAAACAACGGCTGGCTCACAACGCCTGAGCTTCGGGACCTACTCGACTCTGGCGACACGGCGCGCGTAATCCCCAGGGAAGTTCTGTATTGCGTCGGCAAAAAGGAACAAATCCGCTTCCCTTACGCCATCCTTTCGAACAAAGAGAAGGATCCCAACTACCCCTGGCAGTCCGCTTCGTTGGAAAATGCGCCCGCCACGCAGACGAGTCGTCTATCCTCGTGCTAGACGCAAACGAGGCGGCCTATCTCACCAACCTGCTCGCAGGGACGGACCTTATCCTGAGCTTCGAGCATGCGGACGGAGCCCATTTGATACAGTACAAGGACAAGAAGCGACGCGCGCAGTGGTACCACATTCGGGCTTTCGTCTTGGCGTACACCAACATCGCCCTTCGCCGCATGTTGCGCCGGTTTCCCAAAGGAGTGCTCCGGGTTTGTACCGACGCAATATACGCAAAGTCGCTGCCCGTCGAAGTACAACAGTTACTAGTCGAGCACAACCCGAGATATGGCGAATGGCGCCATAAGGAGCCCGGACACGAGTAGAGACCAGAAGCGGTATGGGAGACAAAACACAGCGGTAGTTTGCCTCAAAATCAGCCTAGCACCGCTCCCAGCCTTCCAACGGCCCTAAAAGCAGCAGTATCCGCGCGTATGTATCTTGCTGGCCCGGGAGGTTCCGGCAAGACGGGGTGGGCCGTTACTACATTCCAAGGGCGGAAAGTTGTTGTGTTGACTCCATAAAACGACCTCGCAGAGGACCACCGAAAGAATCCGCGACTACTGGGCGTCGATTCACAAACGTACCACCACTATCTGTGTATCCCAGCGGACAAGCCCATCGAGGATTGGGATCCAACCGCATTAGGGCACCGGCTTGACCACCTTGCCGAAGTCATCATTATCGAGTGCTGTAAGATACAGGAAAGGGTACTCTGCCCCATCCTGAAATACCTCACAACCCGACCTTGCCAGGTAGTGTGTGGTGGGGATGTTGGCCGGATACCCCCGTGGGGGGAAAAGGAGTGCCACCACTCCATGCTTAAAGCTTGGGTTGGGCGGGACAGTGTGCGTTGGTTCAAGACCGACTATAGATGCCTGTGCGAAATTTGCGGCCTGCCGTATAGCGTATGCGAAGTCACAGCCAGTGCCCCTTGTCAAGGAAATCCAACTTCGAGACTTCACGACATAAAGAACCGCATGTGGTGTAAACCCGACTCTATTCAGCTCGAGATATTCCGAGAAGTGTGGGTTGGTGTGGAGTTCGAAGCAGCAGTCAGCCAAACACAACCGAATGACATCTGGGTGTGTTCAACGAATGCCCTGGGAGCACAAGTCCAGAGTCGATTGCTCGACCACCACCAGAAAAACCATTCGAATGCTCCAGCAAGCATTCGCTTCGACCCAGACCCGAGTATAGCGCACAGGTCCCACTGGCAGTCGTGCTCCGAGGGCTACCCCTCGAGTGGCAATACGCTGGGTGGGGTACGGTTCACCGAGTACAGGGCAAGACCATTCGGAATCCCCGTCGCTTCTTCATCGTCGATCACAGCCTGGAGGGGTGGATTACTAACGCCGTGTACACAGGAATCTCTCGCCCGCAACGTGCCGACCAGATAGTCCGCGTCCTCCCTCCGGGCGATGCCCCAAGGCCTTTGACCCTCACCGACCTCCAAGCAACACCAAGCAAGGAGCTCATCGCGGCCCGGCTAAAAAGATACGTGGTACAGGTCAGGCAAAAAGGACGCCCCGGGTACAAAGGTAAGCACCACACTCTTACCGTCGACCACGACTTAGGTATGATGGAAGCGGCGGAAAATAAGTGCGTCGTCTGTGGAATCCAGCTACTGCTCCAAGGTTACACAAAGTGCCACCCCCAGACATTCAGCATCGATCGCTTGGACGACAGCTAAGGGCATTACGTTTGGAAAGTGAGGCTTACTTGTCTTAGCTGCAATCGCAGGCACAGGCGTTAGGCAACTCGGAATTGGGAACGAGTAAATCCGTGCCTAGAGTAGGCAGTGTAGTATAGGATGGGCTGCCCAGGTTCAATGACCCGCTTTAATATCGGATAGGTCTTGCTCGTCCACCAAGGGTCGGTTGCGCGGCGCCGTCCCCTTTCCTGAAGGTCATACTCATTCACGGCAATGTAAACCTCTATGCCGACTCACAGCGGGATTTACTGGTGGGTGGGCGTTTTCGGAACCCTGTGGGTTACGCAGAGGAACCAGCCTCATTTTGATGGCTTGGTTGGGGGGTAGGCCGATCATACGAGTTTTTGTTGCGTTTATGCCGGCAACGACGGTAGGTAAGGCTGAAATCCACTCTCGGTTGGGCTTACCAGTTGCCAGCTCTTTCGAATACTGTGCCCGAAATAAGCGTTGTGCCAGCCACCGGTGAAAGGACTCCGCGAATGCTTGACACCTGTGGTGGCCTGGTTCCGCTCGTCTAACTTCGACCCTGTGCCTTGTAAGCAGCCTCGTGGTCTCGCCTTTGAATTCGGTCCCGTCATCCAACATCAGGACTTTGGGCCAAGTCAGCGGTCCTTCTTCGTAAATTTCGGTCAGCTCACGTGCAACAGTTGCAGCTGTTTTGGTTTTCAGAGGGCGTGCTGCTTTATATCGAGAAGCGACGTCGACTACCGTCAGACCGTACTTGTAGCCGCAATCACTGGGTAGAAATAGGAGGTCCGATTGATGAATGCGATTTGGTATATCCTCTGAGAAGTGGGCGAATGTGGGTTGCGGAGGCTTCGTCTGTGTATAGCCACCAACTGGCTGTGACGTAACCCATTTGCGTACCCTAACATCCGAGGCAGAGCCTTTGGGAAGTTTTCCGTGAAGGGCAGTCACTCCCTGGAAGCCCCCCTTGGTGTAGTATATGGGGCGCAGGAAGGCATCCAGTTCTTCATCAGATATGCGTTTCGCTGCCATTATTATACCCACGGTATAGTAATGTATTCTAGTAAACTGATAAGCCTCCAACACGCGCGTGCGCAGTCTTCCCGCAGCCGGCCGGTGGCGGACCGCAATTCGGAGGGCCCCGACAGAACTCCGGCAGCAAACCGCACTGCCGCAGTCTCATCTCGACGCCACAGCTCAAGCAACATGCGGGCCGCGTCTATCAGGGTGTGCGCAAGAGGGCCAGGGATTCCACGTCGCTTGGCGGTATAACCGACCTCAAGCATTGCGCAGTAAAACTCTTCCGCCAACCCCATAGTATAGCTTCGCTATAACGACAGTTACAGCCACCGACTGGCCGCGTATCCCAGGGCCAGCATCCCACCACCCACGTAGACCAACTCGCCCGTCTTCTGCGCACTCGAGGGGCGATAGTAGGCGGAGAATTGAGGCTCTTTCAAAGCGATGCGGTGTAACCCCACGTGTGCCGTGTTGTATAGCTCGAGAGCACGGTTCGTATTTTCCAAGTCCTCTTCGGCGTGGCGCTGAAGACGAGATTGCTCAGCAACCCAGTCGGCCAGCTTCTCGCGGTTTTCTTGGAATGCCGCCCAATCGGCCTGGTACTGCTCGAGGGCCAAATCGTGGCGCTTTCTCTCGGCTGCGAGCACATCGGGCCCCTTTACGGAGACCGCACGGGCGAGATAGCTGCCGCCCACAAAGGCCGTAGCGTTGAGGAGGGCCCCGCCTATCATCATTGCAATGGTGGCCATTGTAGCACCTACATGTTCTTAGGGATGAGCTTTTTGTCCTCAAAGTATTCCTTAGCCGTTATGCTTCCGGCCAACACAGCAGTCCACTTCACGTAGTTTAGTACGCTTGTCGAGGGGTCGCTAGTCATGGGCTCCTTCACCACCTTCTTCGCAATCCAACCAATACCTGCAGCGAGTCCAGTCAGAAGGAAGGCGTCGAGCACGGTTTTCATGAGCTTGCTTTCCGTCATAGCTACGTATAATGAGGAACCGGTTAAGCTTCAATAGCTACTTACTCCATAGGGCCTTGTCGTTGCGAGTGCAACTCTGCAGCTGCAGCCTCGCAGCGGGGGGTAGCACTGGGAGGGCTACCAACAGTTCCGTTGACGTCCCTGATCCCACAGCTCCGCCAGGGCCAGCCCTATGCCGAACGCGATCAGGACCATTGTGGGGGACACACCTTCGCGCAGGTCTGCAGAGTCGCCCCTAAAATGGTCGTGACTCACCCTGGTAGTTTCCAAGGCGGTCGCAGCGTCTTCTTCACTTTTGCGGGCGAGAGCCTCGGCTTCTTGCCCGTTTTCAGTCAGACGTTCCTGATCCTGCGAAATCTGAGAGAGCAGTTCTTCGTGATCAGCCTCGAGCATAGTGGGGTCTTGCATTCGAGCCTCGTTTCAGATAACGTCTTCCGACAACAGATTACGTCGGCCTCGACCTTGGTGACGCCTGGGTTCACGAATTGCTCGCTGTCTCGAGTGCCTGCGGTATGTTGAGCTGCGAATAGGAGGAGCAATCCTGTAAAGGAGCGGCGCGGGACGTTGACGGTCTCAGACACCAGCGTATTGGTGGTCGATCGGAATGGTTTTGTAATGCACAGCAAGTTCTTCAACGCTTCCCAGAGGCTGCCTTGAATAACCTCGAGGTTGGTATTGGTAGAAATGGAGAGACATGGATCCGGCGGTTGGGTGGGGGTGGAAAATGGCGCCCCCTCCTCACGAATAAAAATGAGGTGACGAAGAATCTCTCCAAAGAGCTCGTTGAAGAACTTGACCCGAACAGGGTTGCTCGAGAGACCGAAAATAGGCTCCAGGCCCTGGCCCGAGAAAAAGGGGAGTTGTCAGATAACATCAACCGAAACGGGGCTCGAATACAAGACCCCACTATGTCCGAGGCTGACCGTGAAGAACTGCTCTCGCAGATTTCGCAGGATCAGGAACGTCTGACTGAAAACGAGCAAGAAGCTGAGGCCCCCCAGGAGAGTCTGCCACTCCGTGATAGGGTGAAGGCTATTTTCAAGAAGTACGGCTTCACCGTGCTCGTGGTGTTGGCCGCGGCAGGCTCCGTTATCGGCGTCATCGTTTCCATGCTACAGCGCGGGCTCCACGGCGTCGCCAAGGGGGTTGGTAAGGGACTACAGGCGCTTGGTAAAAAGCTAGGGCAGATCCTGCCTGGTATGATAGGAGCTATCGCTAGCTTCCTCTTTCGCACAGCGGGCGAGGTCGTTGGATTCCTCGCGAAGAACGCCTGGCTATTGATTGTGGCCGTAGTTGTGTTCCTCGTAGAGCAGTATAAGAAGCGTTAACGGAACAGCCACCATGCGGCTCCGGCCGCGGCAATCGACGCCATTGCCAATTAGCAAGTTGGTCTCGTGTTGTGTTGCTGTGCCTCCGGCACTGCTGCGAGCGGGCCCCTTAGGTTGTTGCGGGGCAACTGTAGCAACGTGCGGAGCACCGTGCGGAGCTGTGGGGTGTTGCTGTGCCTCCGGCACTGCTGCATGTGGTAGTTGCTTTTTAGGGTGTGGTCCCTGCATGGGGGCCGGCGGTTCCCTACGTGCTCCGTTGACGTCGTTCACCCACATGCTCATGTTGGGCCTAGCCTTTTGGAGGTTGTTGTTGTAGCCCACCACAGCGGTGAAGTCCAGGGCCATGTCGGACGGCAGGAGCCAGATTCCGGGGGCGATTGCATATTCTAGGCGCGCGTGGGCGTCTCCGATGGCCCTTTGATACCGACCGATGCTTTTAGCGACCCCGGGTGTTGCGATAGTATCCTCGAGCAGCACGAGGAAATTCCGTCGGCCCTCCTTCGCCTGCCCGGAGCTGCCACGTATTGGGCCGCGGACTTGCGCCTGCGCTCCGTATACGCAATACACGTATGCCTCAATGCTTTGGTTGAGCCTGCCCCTCCCGGCAAACGTCAGCCCTGGGTGTGCGTTGGCTGTGGCAGGGCCGAAACGCTTCCACTGTTCGGCTGCCTCTTGGTTCTCGATGCGTGTCCTTCCGGCGTCGAGCTCAGCATCGGGGGCTCCTCTTTGATACGCCGCGAGCTCGTCAGCATCGAACGCGGGGTCGTTCACATTACAGCGCTTATCCCCCAGCAGCCATGTGGATGTGGTGCCCAGGCCCCCCAGGCACCCATTCCGGAACCGGAAGTCGGTGTTTGGGGGGATGCCGAACTCCTGGCAAATTCGGCGGTATTTCGCTTTTCTGTGGGGGTTGTTGTAGGACGTCCAAACGGGGTTCCTGGAAGCGCAGCACCAATATCTTGGAGTATTTTGCGGGCTGCGAAGTAGATGTGGAACCGGAGGAGGGCTATCACACGCTTGGGAAGGTCTTTCAGCCTCTCCACTGAGATCCCACAACCCATCGTTGCCAGGAACACAGCGAAGTTTACCTGCTGAGGCCAGAAGTCGCTGTTAGGTCCTTGTAGCCATTTATGCACGTCAGCTGTCTTACCCCCTTTGGGGCCGCCGCCTGCCCCACCGCGGAGCTGGAATGGCTTCCCCCACATGGTGTCCTTCGACCACTCTGGCGGGAGGCGCATTTTCCGTGCCTCATCCGCTAGCAAGAGGGCGCACGGAAAGGCATGCATATGGCCGGGGGTGAGGTGGGTGTCACTTTGTGACTGCAGCGCGGCGTCTATGCGCTTTTGTACATCAGCCGGCTTCTTGTAGTGGGCATCCGGGCCGTAGACCCAGTAACCCGTGTCTTCGTCCGCCCGAAATACAATGCTTGTCGAACAGTCTTCCCCGTCTGTGGTTGTTTCCGGGTAGAACTGGGTTAGATCGGCGTGGGGGTACTTCTTTCGGAAGGCCGCTAGGGTCGCTGCATTACTCGCTGCTATCTTTCTGTTTCCCTCGGCGAGGGCTGCGGCCTGATCGGCTTTAGAAAGCCGCGGCGATGTTTGGCGCAGCGCGTGGCGAAGTATATCGTCGAACCTGTCGTCTTGCTTGTTTTTCAGAACGAGCGGCATTGTATTGAAGCGCGGGAGATGCCTTTAATACTGCAAAACATGGTGGTCTTACATATCTTCTGCACCTCGTCAGATCACGTGGTCTATTTCCCCAAGCCTATGCGGGTACAAAGTATTACCCTCATCGAGGCAACGTTGCCTAATTCCTGGTACAACCTGAAAAGCGAAGGTGAGTACTCATGGTGGGACATTATTCTGACGAAACCGATTGAGAGCGCTAAGCATCGTGTCCTCCCCGGCCACTATGACCTCGAAAGTTTGAAAACAGCCTTCAAACCCGCGGTTGATGCCGGCGCTTTGCAATTCTCGGAAGACCTTGAGCGGGGTGAGCACAAAATGACCTTTCTGAAACGGGTCCAGATGAGTGCGCCCCTATGCTCGTTTCTCCGACTTTGTGGAAAACTAGCGCCCGATGGTGGGCAGCGCTCTACCACAGTCAGCTTTGCCCCGAAAACCCTTCTAGCGTATTATATACACTGTGATCTCGAGGCGTCCTCTGATCCTTTAGTGGCAAATCGAGCGGGGATACCGCCACCCCATCGCAAACTCTTGCGTGCATCCCAGTCCGCGGTTCGAGATTCGAGCGAGTTACGTACACCTCGGCCAACCCTCTGCCTATACACTCCAGCGACATATTTAACAACAGCCTCCGCATTTCGGTCCATACGAAAAGCGGGCGGCTGGTCGACTTTCAAAAGCGCCCTTTAAGATAAATATTAAAACTTGATACCGAGCCTGATATATGATGGCGAGCGATTCGATTTACCCCTCGTTTGCCGACGCGGAGGCGTAGCCCGTAGAAAGCTTTCGGCTACAGAAAGTATGCGATACACTCGCCGAGCTCGAACAGCAGATGAAACACTACAGGCAGTTCGTATAAAATACACCCGAGTCCGCGGCATTGTTCACGGGGTCTCTGTGGCCGCAGGTGGTCTGAGTGGCGTTTTATCTGCTTCCGCTCTGACCGCGTCATTGGCTGGGATTGGACTTCCAGTCGGGATTTCGCTTGGGTCTATTGGAGCTCTTTGCGCTATAATTGCGGCTTCGGCAGCCTTGCCAGTAAGAAACTAGCTTCCCATGTTTCGAAGCATGAAATGACTGCTTTGCTGGCCCGGGCCAAGGCGGATAGTGTTGCCGATAAAGTGTCGAAAGCACTATCTGACGGAGTGATTTCAGAGACTGAATTCTCTAGTATTGTTGACGAGAAAGGGAAATACGAACGCCTCAAGCTCGACCTTCGGCAGAAAACCCGGCTATAAGGCCAAAAAATGTAGAAACCCTTCGAGCCGAGGTTCGAAAAGAAATTCGGGCAAAATTAGGCAGCCTCGTAGGATAAAAATCGATATTTCGTACGAGAGAAGCGAGCGAGGCACGTACATTCACTTCGCTAAAAGCTCCGTACAGCCGGACCGGGTCATCGTGGGCCCGGCGGGGTGCCCAGGGGGAGGTGGGGATCACGGCGCGAACCTGTCCGTGCGCCCGCTTTTTCGAGGGAGTCGCCCAGGGTGTGGTAACCGCTTGACCCCCCCTACTTGCCGAGCTAGGACGGCCACCCCCCCTACCCAGACCACCCTCCCTACCCAGACCACTCCCCCCTACCCAGACCACCCCCCTACCCAGACCACCCCCCTGCCCCAGGCCACCCCCCATACCCCCCGGGAAATCCCCCAGGTCCTCCCCCTGCCTGTTTTGTGGTCGTGAAATAGTCGCAGAACTGTTGATGCAGTAAAGTCTACAATAATTGGTCGAACAGGATGTGCATTTTCTCCTATTTCCTCCGACAATGGCCAGTTTTGGGTCTTGGCTGAATACTCCAGTCTGCAATGAGCTAGCTTGATTGTCTGCAATGAGCCGGCTTCGGACTGTGTGGCCATGGAGCACATGCCAGGAACCCATTTCGCGGCAAACCGAAGAGCCAATAGAAATTAAGCTAAAATTAGACCGAGATTCCACAACTTTCACTTGAAGTTGAATATCTTGGCGTTCACAACAGTTTGTTTTCCGACATCAAAAATACTTTTTTTAAGGATGAAAACTGACCTGTATTTTAATTAGTTGCATTGAGGTTCAATCACAAATTTACCAGGAACCTGAAAGCATTATCTGGAGACAAAAGTGTGCATGTTTGTGGAACATTTGAGTTGAAAACCTGCCGGTCGAAAATCACTTGAGAGTGTTCTTAAAGTGTTCTTGAGTGGCCGTACTTTTCTTCGTTTTCTCGCTTGGTATGCCCGACCTTATGGCGATTCAAGGCATTTGGATGGTACTACTTTAAAAGCAATTTATATGTTGTTATAACTTAATCAGCATATAAGAAATCCCTCATACAAAATTTTTTGGATATTCCACTAAATATTAACATTTTACAAAAATTTGGGCGGAACAATTATTTTAGTGCTCACTCGTATGCCTGATCATATGAATATTTTAGACCTTGGTATGGCACTACTTGGAAAGCAATATATATGTTATCATAGCTTAATCAGCATTTACGAAACCCCTCATACAAAGAAATTTGAATATTCCAAAAATAGGACTATTATGCACAAAAATTGATGGTAAATTTGGCATTTTTTATGTAAATTTTGGATGGTACTGCTTGGCAAGCAATATATATGTTACCATAGCTTAAGCAGCATTTAAGGAACCCTTTGACCAAGAGAAATTTAGACATGCCACTTGGTAGTACCGCCGCACAAAAAATTGGCCGGCAGGGGTGGTAAAGTAAGCCATGGTCTGGTACACCCAAGTGCATAACTACTGCCTTCAATGAAAGATGCTGTTAGTCAGTTTTTCGACCTCGCAAAAATGCCCAAACCATTAAAGGGTTGCCTATCCCCAGAGTACATAGCTGAGCTTCAACAATGGGCATCACTTCACGGAAAAAGTGTACGCCAAAACACTAGGAGATTTTTTTCAACCAAAGACAAACCTGGAACTCTTAACCATTGAATGTCTACGAAGCTTTGCCTCCCAAGGAAGAAGCCATCAACTTTCATGCACTCTTGCAAGATGAAAACCTGCCACAGAATATGGATAATGAAAGTTCTGATGAAGTGAGGAATATCACCCACCCGGCACAAGGAACATATGTGGTGTATCCACAAAGATGTAGACTCAGTGCCATAGAAGCAAATACCTTTTATATCGTTAAGCTACTCGTAGACATACCCAAGGAGTACAGCCAGGACATTTTCGATCTCGTTCTCTTCTCAATCACCAGGCAAGAGCATTTAGTCTCCAAAGAAGGTATAAAGGGAACGGTCGGCAATGTGAAGTCAGTAGCAGATAACCCAATTCCAATGCAGAAAAATGAATATTACATGTATATCCTTTTAGCATCATTGCACGCGTCAGAGGATAACATACTCGCTCATGAATAAGCTGATCCTTTAGCTGATAATGATTTTTGTGAAGTTTAGGAGAAAGCCAATAGGCCGTGTAGCAGACCCAAAAGGAACAGGAGAATGCCAATAGGCAATTATGATGCAGAAAAAATATTGTGTGAAATTATATATTACGCGTGAAAGTTAAAATTAGGAAGTTCCTAATTTGTTCTCTCTGATATTATAATCGTAACCGTGAAACTAACTTGAAACTTATTTTTTTACTCTTATATTTACAATGACTATAGTTAATAAAAAACGGTAAAAAAATGTTTCTTGTTAAAGTGCATAAAAGTGAACATTCTCTCAGTTTCAGAAAGCTTGAACTGTTCCTGTAAAACAGAGGAGGAGGAGGAGAATACAAAAGCAATCTGACATATATGTACATACAAAGTTTTAGAAGCGTCAGTCCATATGGATTTTTCCAAAGCTTTCGATATGGTAAGACACGAAATACTGGTAAGTAAACTAAAACGGTTACCTTTAAATCCTTATGTAATAAATTGGTATTTGAATTTTTCTCAAGGGACGTAAACAGCGCGTCATTTCCAATAATAATACCAGTGAATGGAAGTCTATTAATAGAGGCACGGTGCAAGGTAGTGTCAGCGGCCCGTATCTTTTTAGAATTGTTTTGAACGACCTTGTTATAATTGACAGCACGGGCACAAATTACTATTAAATACGCGTTATAATTAAAGACGCGGACGACTCAACAATCACATCACCTGTATGGGAGGAAAACAACTCTATTTTAGATGACTCACAGATTAATGGAATTAATGGTCTAGGCTTAAGGAGATCACATCCAGGAAAAGAAGTGTTAATGATGCGTACAGCGAGATACAAAATATTCGAAATGCATGCAATCAGTTAAAAATGCTAGGAGTGACATTCCAATCAAACAACCGATTTGACGCTCATGTTAAAGAATTGCTAACTAGTGCCAATAAATGCCTACATGTATACGTAATACGTAGCCTCAGAAAAGAGAACTATAGTGCGACAAAAGTTGACTATCTTTTTAGATCAATAGTTATGCCCAAAATATGTTACGCTTTATCTGTGTATGGTGCCTCTATACCAGAGCTCACCACTATTCAGTGCTTTTTGGACCGCTGCCATAAAAGGCGCTATTTGTGTGATCCTGTTAGTATTTTAGACACTTTAAAGAAACTTGACCTCCGCATTTATAAAAAGACTAAATGCACTATTAAACACCCACTGCAGTCCATTCTACCTAAATACAAATTTTCAAATCATAATCTTAGAAAACCTAGCTTTTTATTTGTAAATATACTTTATACTTTTTAATATTCTTAAACTAGTATGTAAAATTGATATGTATTTTATCGATTTAATAAAGACATTATTATTATATAAATAATCACCATCTTACACAGAACAGAACAGGGTCAATTTTCGTAGGTTAATCACCTTGAGAATCATCAAACATCAACGGTATAGCTTAACTTGTCAATTTGTAACAGATTGAGTCACCCGAATCTCAAACATTTTGAGACTTAAAGTGCCTATGAAGCCTATTTTTTTATTTTAGATATCAATTCTACATCAAGTGAATAGTAGAATGGTACAATATATCTTGCTTTGAATGCTGTGAGTTAAGGAGGTTTTAATATCCAAAATGCTAATTACATGACGTCAGGGGAGGTATCTGCAATCACTTCTCAGTGGTTGTGAATGGGCATTTTTTGTACTGATATAGGAAAACAAATTTCTAACATCATTTTATTTCAACCATGGGTATAACACTGATAATTTGAAAAAATTGTTTAATTGAAACAAAACAAATTGCATAATAATTGATGCCTCCCCTGACGTCATGTAATTAGCATTTTGGATATTCAAACCTCCTTAACTCAGCGGCACAGCTTTCAAAACAAGATATACAGTAAAAACCCGCGTATAAGAACCTAGTGATTTAAGAACCTACAGGCTGAAATTGGGCATTTTAATACCCAAATATATAAGAACCTATTTAGCCTGGCAAAGAAAAATAGGTTCTTATACAAAAAAACACTCTTATTTTATAGCCAAAATACTGGATTTTAATTGTTAGAAATTGTGAAATTTCTGAGAAATACCATGAAAATTATTTGTTTAATACAGTATAGTACAATGAAGAAACTTCAAAATTGAAAATCTTTTAAATACAGAGTATAGAATACTGTATAAAATTATACTGGTGTAGTCTTGGGACTTGAATTGTATAGTGCCCTGACTTTTGCTCAATGTGAAATATACATTACTGCTTGTCTCAGAGATTTTTCAGTCCATTATGACATACTAGTACTACAGTAGTTCTCTGAATGGTATCACTATGACAACTCCTACAAATAAGAACCTACTAAGAACCTAATCAGCCTGACTTCGGAAAAACTACCCCAAAATATAAGAACCCATTCAGCCTGAACCCAAAAATTATAGGTTCTTATACGCGGGTTTTTACTGTATTGTATCATTCTACTATTCGCTTGATGTAGAATTGATATCTAAAATAAAATAATGAGCTTCATAGGCACTTTAGGGTTCACGGCATAGCTGAAACGAGACGAAACGGTCATTTTGTTATACTGTGTACCCTTACGATAAGGAAACATAATAAAATTCCATTTTCGTAATGATTTGTCCAGTCTTCCTTAATTTGTGATACATGATTTGAGGGCCAAAGTAAATGTGTTAGTTTTGTAGCATTTTTAAAACAACCATTAAGGGCCCAGTGACATATTTAAATCGGCCGTTGCTAGGGAAAGTTTGAAGCCTCGTAAAACACTGAAAATCAAAGAGTGAGCAATACTTATTGTCAAGGTGACTCCTAGGGTAAAGTCTTGTAGTCTGATAGTCTGAAATCAGAAAATTTCTAAACTCTCCAAGGATTTTTGATCTACTAGTAAGTTATGAATATTTTCCGAACCTACGAATTAAGGCGCATAAAACAGAGCATGCGTTTGCCATTACGACAAAAAAATGAAGATTTTACAACACTCTTCAGTCCAATTTTAAGATTTTTTTGGTGAATGAAAAGTCAAAACTTTGGCATTTATTGTCGGTTTCCAAAATCCATGCTCGTTCTTGTGGAGAACGTGGTCAACAACATTTTAACGGGAAAAGTTTGGTGTTTAGCGAAAGCGCGTTAAATGTTTGGGATTTTTAGAAACCGGAAGTGAAGAAATTAACAAATAGAATGCAAGCAACCGTGGACGACGATCCTGCTGGTGTACGTGAATCAGTGATTGATCTAATCGGCTGGACACATGAAACTAAGAGTAGCAAAGCCGACACAACGTAGATTTTCGAGGTTTATATAACGATATTTCGAAAAAAAATTCTCTAATAGAGACTCAATTCGTAAGGCCAGAGAACCTACTCTCATTACACAAGCTAGAACACTCGTGCCTTATGGTCTTAACATCCTTTAACAAAGGCGACTTTCTCTTCTATTAATGATGTAAAAAGATTTCCATTGAAGGAAATTTAACGTGGGGTACAAAAACTGCCATGAACATGCAACTGAGCACACACCTGTGTGAGTTCCGTTTAATATGACATATTTAAAACAGAAAGGAAATCATGATCCAAAAGTCGTCAAAATGCAAGGACATTGACATTGTGTAAACTAAGATAATGCCTGATCCATTATTGTTTGCTTTGCTATAGTGAGGACGAAATGTATAGAAATTTTACTTTAACTTCTTATAGAGCTCCACTTTCTGAGAGTTGTAAGAAAAAAGGCGACAAATCTATTAATGTCAAACTTGATTTCCAAACACTTATATTACCCAACATATATCAAATTTTGGGTTTGTGCACCATCCCTTTCATTCTTCCCCAATATGGAACATCGGTCCTCTTCTTTGGTGTTCTATATTTTCTTTTGCTTACATTTTTAATCATAACTGTGAAGTTTTCTTTGATTGAAAAAATCCTATTTTATCTTGTTGACAGAAATTGCTGGTTTTCACTGACTCAATCGCCAGAGATTCAAACGACAAAGGGCATGGAGGCCATGCAAGCTGACGAAGAATCTATTGTTTAAGGGCACCAACATGGTGGCAATGACGTCAAGTGAAAGCCAGCAATATCGTGAACAACACTAATGTTGGTAGCCTAAGGAAACAGCCACCTCTCGTCCCCCCCCCCCTACCCCCCACCCCCCCACCCGCGGCCGACCCTGATTGTTATGCCTTTAAAGTCTGCGCATGAATCCAACCCAAAAAGACTTCCGTTGGGGTTATGAATGTTTTCTGGAACCACGTAGAGTATAACGCAATACACTCCTGCTAAAAAATACAATTAACTGTGTAACCACTGGGAGACTATATTTTAAAATTGTGATTTGTGTATGGCCATAGGTTACATGCAATGCTTTCTCGTTGTATACAGTGAATATCCCACCCCATAAAAGAATATTACACAGTAGTTTATCGTTCGAGTCCAAAATATTTCACTCGTTCTTCCGGCTATATACCTAGCCTTCAATTTATAAATTGAAATCAGTGGATAACTTTCCTTCTTTGAGCATTACCTCTCCAGGTAAATCTATTCAAATGCGTGTTTAAGAGATGTTTGTAAATTATCCAACTTTGTTAGCTCGTAATTTTGTCGTATCTAAAATATCTGCTCACTAACGTTGCACAGTTGGTCATTTTAATACGCTCTCTCCAGCATGTTATTAGGTTTTAGCCTGCTTACAGGCTCTCGGGTTTTTTCGGAAATATTAGTTTTCGGGTTGGGTGGAAATGTTGGGTTACCTGTGGGCCGAGCGAGGCCCGGACCCGAGCGAGGCCCGGACCCGAGCGAGGCTCCGAACCTCGCTCGGCCCCACACCGCGGCAAAACGGTATGCTCCGCTGGCCAAAAGAACGAAGGCTCTGCTATCAAATACAAATTACCGAGGGTTTCAACTTTTTTAGTAAATAATTTTATAACTTAGTAAACTCACAATGAATTACAAATTAAGAAAACTTCAACCTGTTAAAGTCTTAGGCTTAGCTTTTAAGTAGTTTTCTTTTTTTTTGACAAAACAGTTCACAAATGGATGCCTTTAAGCAGAAATTTTAAAATCACGGGTATGTGCCTGTTGTTTCATTTCAGTTTTCGCGGGAAACTGGGGGCGGCCACGCGCCGACAAGAAATAGCAAATACGCATGCGCGTAACGTTTTGCCGCGGTGTTGCTCGGCCCACAGGTAACGGAAGCCCGACCCGAAAACTAACATTTCCGAAAAAAACAGGTAACCGAAGCCCGACCCGAAAACTAACATTTCCGAAAAAACCCGAGAGCCTGTAAGCAGGCTAATTAGGTTTTGTCTCTGGTGATTTTTCAAATAATTACCTACAAAATCCACATAGGGTATGATTTTGACATGAGACCGGACATTTCTCTTAGTTTCATTTCTAATTTTGACATTAATCTTAAAAATAAATCAAGAAAGAGAACCAAGCACGGCGAAAAATATATTTGGATTTTCCGGGTTAGGTCTGATAATGAGTACGGAACTCTATATATTTTGGTCAGGATTTTATAAACCGGGAGGACCTGCCATTTTTGAATTGTAATTTACTGATCCTGACAAACTAAATAAGTGGAGAAGTATATTTTAGATCATGTATGTGTTTGGGGCAATAATGCTAAGCCAAACACAGGAAACCAGTATTTTAGAGAATGAATGAAGAAGACTAACGTAAATTTTTGCAGGATTTTTGTTCACGGTATTTGCTTATGTATTTTCTATTGTGGATTTTTGTACCGTAGGTCTTTTATAGATCCGATTATTCCTGCTATTTGTCATCATTTTTATAAAGCTGGTCTGGCCAGCATCACTATATTTATTGCAAAGCACTGACACGTTTAGTTCAGATTTGCTTGGTTTTTGGCTTTTCGCCACACGCAATGACGTGTGACCCGATAACCAAGCCTTTCTGTGAGCTCTTACTAGATGCTTTTTAGCGCAGTCCGGGTCGGTGGTGCGGTGGCGCCGAGGCCCGCGTACTGTTTGCTATGCCATACTGACGAGTTATAATAAGAACGAAACAGCTGTCTATGGCTGCAATCTAGTTCGAGCACTTTTCGTGTCAGGCCTAGCTAACAGTAGTGCTTTGTTTTAGAATTTTACGTTGTATATCAGCTTTGCTGTATAGTCTTCGGACTTTTCATTCTTAATCGTTTATCTTTTGGCTGCATAGGTCCTTACTTCCGATCCAACGTATTTTTGCAGGATTTTTGTTCACGATATTTGCTTATGTATTTTCTATCAGTTAGCGAGCAGTAAAATCTCAACAATTTAGGGTCGGGCCTTCGCCCTCTCAACATTTCAAAAACGTATTCTGCTTTGTTTCATTTGTACACAGGATGGTATTGTCTAAGCTCCACCAGCGTGCTTGCGTGACCAGTTTAATATTTAAGAATAATAATTTTATGAATCCCTTCTTGTCTTCTTGAAATTAATGAGAGGGAAAATCTAAATTTAAATCGCATGGAATTTTAAATTTAATCGCATTAAATCGACACTATTGAACAGCATCGCACTTACACTTGAAGATACCGTTTCTCGCCTAAACACGAGAAAATAGAATTACGATTAGAATAATTAATAAATAAAGACTTTGAACTTCAAATCCGTGACCAATAGAGAACTCACTGTAAGACTAAAGATATAGTTTACGCTCACCGTGATTAACATACACAACGTTATTCAGTTTAGGTTCACCGTTTAATCCAGTGTTTATAAAGTTTTTCAGTCATATATCCGCAGGTATTAAATGAACAGCTTCTTCTCGAATTCTCATTTAGTTAGTGATTAGAAATTGTTTGAGATAATTGCTGGAATAATATTCATCAGCTGAGAATTGAAGTTTAATAGTAAGAACTTACACATTCAACATCTGTCATGAATAACTTCTCACAGAGTTCTAAACAAGAAAAATATTTTACATTGATCAGTTAATATATATTCTGTAAACTGGCTACCTGGCATTTTTATAAAAGCACTCTAAGGTTATTTTGGGTTGCCAGTACCCCTAATCTTTTTTATTATACTATTTTTGTAAATCATCTATATTAATTTTTGGGGTAAAAATAAATAAATAAAAAGGTTGTTGCTGTATCTATAAATTTTAGTTCTTACAAAATATCGTAATGCTAGAGATTGTATCACTGCGTTTTCGTGTTAAATTAATTGAGTCTTTCAACTTAACATGAGCTCACTAATTAAACAAAACAACAAGCAGTCTGCCGTGCTCCCAATGGCTTTACGAGAAAAAACATTGGTGGCGAGGTGCTTTTATTTGTGTTTATGATTCTGCATTTACGTTCAATGCTTTAGTGGTGAACAAGCCTTAATTATTTTTGAACGTAACATATTACTTTTAAAAATGTACGTATAAATAAAACAAAAACTTTGCACAATTTGACAAGCCAGATTGCTATCCTAATTAAAAGCACTCCTTCACTTTCTCTCTGTCGGCTCCAGTTTCTCCCTCTCTCCTTTCTCTCTCACTCATATACTGCATGTATTTATATCGACTTATCGCATAGTTCTAGTGTAATATTACCAGGTAAATATGATTCGGATCTATGACTATAACCGAAAGCTACTATTAATTTATAGTTAAATTATTTCTATTTGTCACTCGGAGGGCACTCTTGTGTATGACGTAATATATATTGATTCACATCGGCGCCACATAAGCGACATAATTAAAGCCGTTGTATTCAGGGTGAGTCAGCTCTAAAGATAGCACAGCAAACAGGAATTGCACACATGGTTTCTGATAACAACTTCAAAAGTTGGTATTCGGTCATTAACCATATAACGAATGTTACAAAAGTTAGTATCACAGACTATACTGAATAAGTAAGATATTCAGAATCCAGATATGCAACGTATCTGAGTTGCCGTTGCATGTGAAATGACAGTTGTTACAAAATCACTAGAAGTTGGTAGTCTTTGCCATTTATCGAGAAATATGATCAAAATTGGTTTTAAAGTTTGAATATCATAAAGATTATCGTGCGTCGTGATGCGCGCGGAGAAAAGGAGTTTGTAAAAGCTTAACTTAACGTTCATCGATGGAATATCATCGGTGCATGGCCTAAACAATTTCTCTGTCTTGCTAGGTTTGCTATATTGATTGTTGGATTTTTTCGGGTGGAAAACAGACAGAACATAATGTCTACCGCTGCGGTCAACGCGCTTGTTTTTTAACGCTCCAAGAAGTGGAGGCGTCCAACCCAAAAAGACCTCCGTTGGGATTTTCTGGAACTACGCACAGACGTCTGTAACTTATCCAACTTTGTTAGCTCGTAACTTTGTCGTATCTAAAATATCTGCTCGAAACGTTGCACAGTTGGTCATTTTAATACGCTCTCCGGCTCCCTTAAAGTAAAGTAGCTATGTCACGGTACTGCGCATGTTACAGTGTCCAGACATTGAATTGACAGCTTCATTGTGTAACATCCAATGAGAATCAATCAAAATTAAATAAATTACCGAAAACGCCACTGTCTATCGGGTGACAGGCGTGATTCACATGCGAGTTGCCGTACAACTGCAGAATGTAGTTTTTTTTACCTTAACACAGTAAATGGCGAGATTTACGGGAACTATATTCTTCCTACATCCAAGATAAACGGTAGTTAAGAATGGTATCTATATTTCATTACGTGCTTGTATTTTTGGCCGTGTTTCTAGTCGTAAACAGTCCGAATTTTACCAAAGTGAAGTCGCTAACAGCCCGCGTGTTTATGTAAATCTTAAAGATTACAACTTTGAAAACATTTGTTTATCAATAGCTGTGACTATAAAGGTGCTTGTCGAGGAAAAGTTGAGCCCAAACGACAAGGATGTCCATGTAAAACGGCCACACGGCTTTGCTGTCTGTAGCTAAAGAGCGAGAAGTTGGCATCGCAGTCGGTATAATGTTGTTGAAAATGCCATGTCGTTATAACTTGAAACGGTGCCAATATTGTCTCCTGAACTCTGATCTGAACTACGTACTGGCCAATCCAAACCCTCGTCTGGTTGTAACTCCAAAAAGCTTTCGATTTCTTGCATTTTCCAGCCCCTGTATTCGGAGTTAATAACTCAGTGGAAGTCTTCCCCGCCGGGAGGTGGCACCCCCTCGTGATTTCCGTTTTTATAGTTTTGCTACAGTCAGCAACGACGACTTTTGAATAAACAAATAACTAAAACTTATTTAGGACATCTTACATTTCCATAAAAGACCAAAGGAGGCTAAGATGAGCTCAAACAGAACACAGATGGAAGCCGATTTCAAAATGGTATCTCACCGCTCTGAGAATGTCGAAATCATCAGTTTGTCACACATGCGCAGTGCCGTGACATAGCGACTTTAGGAGTGTTCATTATTTATGGTTTGGGGGGGTTCGGTTAAAGCATGGGAGGGGCAGATTTTACCTACTCTTTGGGGGGGGGGGGGGGGGGTCATCAAAGTTTTGGCATACCAGCAGAGCTCGGTAGGTATCCCCTTAGGCATGAATCAACATTCAGAAGTATCAAATACTGGACAAAAATATTAATTAACAGAGAGCCAGAACTTACTTTTATAATATATATTGACAGTTTACAGCTAAATAAACCAACATTCTGGAGCTCTAAAATTCAAAATACCATACAGAGCCTTGGCTTCGGTAACATATGGATACTTCAGAATAATTTGCTAGAGTACAGGGGACTCCTAAAGAGCATTAAACAACGATTAAAAGACATAGAACTACAATATTGGCTCAGCGATATATTTAATGATCAAAGGCAAAACCCAAACCAGGGCAACAAACTACGGGTCTACCGTACATTCAAAACAAAGTATGAATTCGAAGATTATTTGAATACTGTTAAAAACATTAAACACAGAATTACATTCACGAAATTAAGAATAAGCAATCATTGCCTACAGATTGAGAAAGGTAGACATGTTAAGCCCTATTTAAAACCAGAAGATCGAATATGCCCAACCTGCAACAAAGAAATGGAAGACGAAATACACTTCCTAATAAGATGTAAAACGTTTGAGGCAATCAGGAATGATTTCTTATTCAAATTAAAAACTCTTGCTAACCTAGATAGTAGCCGTATGTCAGAAAACGATATTTTCTTAACTATTATCAATCCCTCAAGGGAGGTTTCAACTATAGCTGCAAAATACGTGTATGAATGCATGAATGCCAGATCTATCACGATACAAGGATCTTAATATTTTAATTAGTTACTTTTATATTTTTTAGCTACTTTAAAAGTTTATTAGCAACAATCTGATGTACCTATGTAGTACAAAGAGCTAATAAAAAATATGTTATGTTATGTTATGTTACCAGTGTCATGTAAAATGAAATTGCCGTTGTAATGCTAAGCCAATGTTTAGTCTCCAGAACACAGGAAACCAGTATTTTAGAGAGCAATAAAATCTCAATCTGTCATGAATAACTTCTCACAGAGTTCTAAACAAGAAACATCTTTTACATTGATCAGTTAATACATATTCTGTAAACTGGCTACCTGGCATTTTTATAGTAGCCCTTTAAGGTTATTTTCGGTTGCCAGTACCCCTAATCTTTTTTATCATACTATTTTTGTAAATCATCTATATTAATTTTTGGGGTAAAAATAAATAAATAGAAAGGGTGTTGCTGTATCTATAAATTTTAGTTCTTACAAAATATCGTAATGCTAGAGATTGCATCACTGCGTTTTCGTGTTAAATTAATTGAGTCTTTCAACTTAACATGAGCTCACTAATTAAACAAAACAACAAACAGTCTGCCGTGCTCCCAATGGCTTTACGAGAAAAAACATTGCTCCAAAATTAACCCGGATTCCCAGTTATTGTGAAGCCCACCCGGATTTTCTCCCTATTTGATTATTGTGAATTGTCTATAACCCGGAATTCGACATATTATTATGAAAAACCCGGACACTGGTAGGAATACTGGTGGCGAGGTGCATTTATTTGTGTTTATGATTATGCATTTACGTTCAATGCTTTAGTGGTAAACAAGCTTTAATTATTTTTGAACGTAACATATTACTTTTAAAAATGTACGTATAAATTAAACAAAAAACTTTGCACAATTTGACAAGCCAGATTGCTATCCTAAAGCACTCCTTCACTTTCTCTCTGTCGGCTACAGTTTCTCCCTCCCTCCTCTCTCTCGCACTCATATACTGCATGTATTTATATCGACTTATCGCATAGTTCTAGTGTAATGTTGCTAAATAGGATTCGGATCTATATGACTATAACGGAAAGCTACTTTATAGTTAAATTATTTCTATGTGTCACTCGGAGGGAACTCTTGTGTATAACCATAGTTAATAGAGTGGAATGGTTATGAAACCCGGCAAACTTCAAAGGAGCTAACAAAGGCGCTACGATTTATGTTGGAAGGGGGAAGACAAAAGATTGTGCACGGTCATAGTTCATTTAAGCGTCCCCTGAACGACTGAACTCACACGTTTCTATTGGCTGATTGATTAACACATTAGAATTTCTATTGTGTTTTGTGCACGGTAGTGGTTGAAAAAAGCTAACAAAGACATAATTATAACAAAAAAGGTCGCTGGGTTTCATATAACCATTCCACTCTATTACACGTAACTATAGTATGAGTAATGTATATTGATTCACATCACGTCACATAAGCGACATAATTAAAGCCGTTGTATTCAGGGTGAGTCAGCTCTAAAGATAGCACAGCAAACGGGAATTGCACACATGGTTTCTCATAACAACTTCAAAAGTTGGTCTATGGTCATTAACGATATCACGAATGTTACAAAAGTTAGTATCATAGACCATACTGAATAACTAAGATATTGGAGAATCCAGATATTCAACGTATCTGAGTTGCCGTTGCATGCGAAATCACGGTTGTTACAAAATCACTAGAAGTTGGTAGTCTTTGCCATTTATCGAGAAATATGATCAAAATTGGTTAAGTTTAAATATCATAAAACAAAGATTATCGTGCGTCGTGATGCGCGCGGAGAAAACGGGTTGAAAAAGCTTAACGTTCATCGCTACAAGTAAAGCATATAGCATTACTGAGTAATAAACAGGAACAAGAAATACTGTTTCTTTTTAAGAACAGCGATTCTCCTAAAACGAGTCACAGGATAACATCTGGATAACAATAAACATCTTTAAAGATACCCATATTCAGGTTAACTTACCAGCGATCGAGATATCGGAGAGACGAGGTGAAGATTTGCTGTCGACTGAAATTGGTTCACTTGCTTCGTCTGGTATTCCAAACAGGTTTGAGCCTAGGGCTATCAATATCTCATCTTAATAAGAACATAATAACCTGAGCATCAGTCCCTCTCTCCCTTCCTTGACGGCTACAAATCAAATATATTGTAAGTACAATACTTGAATAAATCAATAGTATGAACTTTGTCAGTCATAAAACTTGAAAAGTTTGACAACGTAATGGAAAACGCAGTAGAATATCCAGACCACTGTTTTTGCGTTCAACCGGAAGGAGAACGCAAACTAATCTTGCGTTGGACTCCCTGTGGTCATGTGTGGGCTAACTGTGTTTTCCCTGGCGAAAGAAACTATGATCGAGATTTATCTCGTGTATGTCTTGATTTGGCAACTGATAATTACACGATGCTCGCTCGATGTTTCATTTGCTTGGTATAAGTTGTCTTATGTTCTCAAAAATCCAATGCCATAATGTTTAAAAAGTTCTCAAGTACGATTTGTCAAAGCCCAAAGAAAGTGTGTACTACGTCTGGAGCATCGACAAAGTCTGATGTCCGAACTATGTTTTGTCGGCGCGGCCTGCACCTTGAAGACGAAGTTCAACAGTCAATTCAACTCGGCCATAATTTGTGCTGGGCTATCCAGTAAAAACCGAGTGAATACGCGATCGAAAATTATGTTGGCTTGCTCGTCGTATTGGATTGTGCTTTTTGCTGTACACAATCTATAAGGCGACACTTGGATATGTCATGGATTACAAATATCAACACAAGTTGAGGGAAATTCAAAGTGCTCTTCCTTTCTGTGTATCCTCCTAATCAATGACGAAGATCATGTGTGCACTGATATGTGTGCATATGCGTCCCCTGAACGACTGAACTCACACGTTTCTATTGGCTGATTGATTAACACATTAGAATTTCTATTGTGTTTTGTGCACGGTAGTGGTTGAAAAAAGCTAACAAAGACATAATTATAACAAAGAAGGTCGCTGGGTTTCATAACCATTCCACTCTATTACATGTAACTATAGTATGACGTAATATATAATGATTCACATCACGTCACATAAGCGACACAATTAAAGCCGTTGTGTTCAGGGTGAGTCAGCTCTAAACATAGCACAGCAAACGGGAATTGCACACATGGTTTCTCATAACAACTTCAAAAGTTGGTCTATGGTCATTAACGATATCACGAATGTTACCAAAGTTAGTATCATAGACCATACTGAATAAGTAAGATATTGGAGAATCCAGATATTCAACGTATCTGAGTTGCCGTTGCATGCGAAATCACGGTTGTTACAAAATCACTAGACGTTGGTAGCCTTTGCCATTTATCGAGGAATATGATCAAAATTGGTTAAGTTTAAATATCATAAAACAAAGATTATCGTGCGTCCTGATGCGCGCGGAGAAAACGGGTTGAAAAAGCTTAACGTTCATCGCTACAAGTAAAGTATATAGCATTACTGAATAATAAACAGGAACAGGAACAATAAATACTGTTTCTTTTTAAGAACAGCGATTCTCCTAAAACGAGTCACAGGATAACATCTGGATAACAATAAACATCTTTAAAGATACCTATATTCAGGTTAACTTACCAGCGATCGAGATATCGGAGAGACGAGGTGAAGATTTGCTGTCGACTGAAATTGGTTCACTTGCTTCGTCTGGTATTCCAAACAGGTTTGAGCCTAGGGCTATCAATATCTCATCTTAATAAGAACATAATAACCTGAGCATCAGTCCCTCTCTCCCTTCCTTGACGGCTACAAATCAAATATATTGTAAGTACAATACTTGAATAAATCAATAGTATGAACTTTGTCAGTCATAAAACTTGAAAAGTTTGACAACGTAATGGAAAACGCAGTAGAATATCCAGACCACTGTTTTTGCGTTCAACCGGAAGGAGAACGCAAACTAATCTTGCGTTGGACTCCCTGTGGTCATGTGTGGGCTAACTGTGTTTTCCCTGGCGAAAGAAACTATGATCGAGATTTATCTCGTGTATGTCTTGATTTGGCAACTGATAATTACACGATGCTCGCTCGATGTTTCATTTGCTTGGTATAAGTTGTCTTATGTTCTCAAAAATCCAATGCCATAATGTTTAAAAAGTTCTCAAGTACGATTTGTCAAAGCCCAAAGAAAGTGTGTACTACGTCTGGAGCATCGACAAAGTCTGATGTCCGAACTATGTTTTGTCGGCGCGGCCTGCACCTTGAAGACGAAGTTCAACAGTCAATTCAACTCGGCCATAATTTGTGCTGGGCTATCCAGTAAAAACCGAGTGAATACGCGATCGAAAATTATGTTGGCTTGCTCGTCGTATTGGATTGTGCTTTTTGCTGTACACAATCTATAAGGCGACACCTGGATATGTCATGGATTACAAATATCAACACAAGTTGAGGGAAATTCAAAGTGCTCTTCCTTTCTGTGTATCCTCCTAATCAATGACGAAGATCATGTGTGCATATGTGTTGACATACATACATAGTTGCTTGTGAGGCACAATTAATCTACCAACATTGATCATAAATTATTCTGCAATAAAAGTGGCACTCAATATTCTGCAGCGAGCCTTGATATCACTTGAACAGCTATATATATATAGTTACATCCGCTATAGCGGCCGGCCACGTTTTGTATGGCTGTACATAAATTTGCTTTAAAACTGAGCCAAATCAACACGCTAACATGATCTCCAGCGAGTCATCTAACTACTTAACAAGATCCTCAATCAAGGATATGTGGGTAAGAGAACTTCTTCCAAGTATTAGGAGAGAAATTGACATTGCCAACACACGGATAAGTAAGCTTACCGATCAATTTAATATAGATTGACAAGTCTTTAGCATCTATACAGTCTACTAAAAAGCAAATGCAAAATCTCGACAGTAATATGAATGAAACTGCTCTGCAAATTCACAGCATACAAGAATCAAACTATGAACAATAAACCGGAATCGGTGAGATTCAATAATACCTTAGACGTGACTCCCTGGAAATCACAGGCATTCCCGTACGTTCTACCTGTGGACAAACCAAGGGATCTCGTAATAGAGGTTGCCTCTCAGATCGGAGTGCCACTAGACAATTATGATATTTCAACTGCTTATACAGACTTTCCGATACCAAGAGTGTGAAGAACCGGATAATAGCGAAGTTCACCCAACGTGACAAACGAGAGGAGATGTATAGGAATTGCTCTAAGCGTGCAGGTAAAACTACTAGCTGTCTTCCCGCGGTAAATGAGGAGCATGGGAAAAGCATCAGGAACTTCATAAAGATTCATATTAACGAATCCTTAACTGCCTAGCCAGCCTAGCGCAAGCGCCTGTTTGGGAAAATTCACGCTTTTAAGAAGGATAACAACTATACGTATATTTGGACCTCGATCAAACGGCAAAATCCTCCTCCGCCAAACCGATACCTCAAGGTCGTTTAACTTCACCACCTTTGAGAGATTTGAAGACTTCATGGACAAATCTCTGGATAAGTACCAATATTAATTTAGCATACTCTATATGCCGTTGATTGTAGTATTATATTACTACATTTGTACACGCTTATATACTCGTCTCTTTCAGTAAGGCACCATATGTATTCTTTTAATTATGCATTATATATTTTGTTCCTGTTGAGACACACTGTTACAGGACTTAGCCTCTACAATGTCATACCTATAATCCAGTTTACCGAAAAACCTCACAGTTTTTGTCCCTTAACAAAATTACCTTACATTATAGCTGTTACTGAAACTAAACTTAACTCAGAAATAGTTGACAATTTTGACATAACGAATTATACATGTTTTGTTCATACTGATTCTCCAACAAAAGCTAGAGGAGCAGGAATATATGTTGCTAAGGACTATTTCAGTCAAGATATGACCTAGGCTGTTGAATCATGTTGGGTGGAAATTGATGCTGGCCATAATAAACCACACATAATGAATGGATGCATATATAAACACCCTAATGCTGATTTAAATGAATTCACAATTATAGTAAATTTAACAAAGAACGGTACACTTCAATACTAATAGTAATTTAAATGTAATTTAAATAGTAACTTAAATGACTATTGATACAATCATATCATCACAATTAATACTTTCATCAATAAACATGCTCCAAGGAAACCTGCCTCTAAGAGTAAGATCAAACAGCTATCTAAACCATGGATAACCAGTGGCATATTGAAGTCAATTAAAGCTAAACAAAAACTATATTATACACATTTCTTGAGTGGTCAAATATTACGCATCCAACATTATAAAAAATATGCTTAACCAAATAAAAGCCAAGACAAAAAAAGACTACTATTGTAAATACTTTCAAAAATATAAAGATAACTTGAAAAATACCTGGAAACTCATAGTACTATATTATTCCTGCCATTATTGTTAGTTGTATTAAGATATGGGATAACACTCCGGTGTATAGCAAAAAGCGATGCGGAGTGTCGTTTGTGTGGCGTACATTGTAAGTTTTTTTATTTCCCGAGTTCTCGTTTATATACCGATCGTACTATATTATTCCTGCCGTTATTGTTAGTTGTATTAAGATATGGGATAAGACTCCGGTTTCGCTGGCTTTCCCGTGCGTGTTCTTTTTCATAACTCTAATGACACCTCCAAAATGCCCCCTACTCTCCCAAACCTTATCTCCTCCCCCTCTCCCCCGTTTACGCCCTAAACCAGTTTTACCACTATATATGTAGATCATCTTCAATGCTATTTACTTAACCAAAGTGATTGTCGACAATTATACTATGTGTGATGCCTTATATACATACGTCTTGATATCCCTCGATTTCTCCAAGGAAAACGGACAACCTTCATCCAAGCATTGAGGAAACGAGCATCTAGACATAAACGGGGCTTTGACGGTTCGACTGTGAGGGGTAGCACGGTATAAGGCGGTTCCGTGGTACCTACTTTACCCAGACCCTAACAGTCCCTGTTGTTATTCTTTCCACGAATGTGTCGGAGATAAATTCTGTGAAGTTTTTACAGTTTTGCAGTGTTCCCCTTATGCATCTTTGAAAATGGGTAGCAAATTTCTTTACTTCTATCCCTTTCCGTATCCATCTAAGAATCTTATTCCTATACTGATGATCCATAAGTACGTATACTCCCAAATCTTGACATGTTTGTGTATTTCCCCAGCCATAAACGATTGTGGATCTCGAAAACCCCGCAAATTGAGTAGTGGGGGCTCCGGACCCTCTAACACTTCACATATATGCTCCGGCGAAAAAACTGTTTCCTGACTGGGGCTCCCGTCCATCCTTACCCATCGAAGTTGTCTCTGTTGATGCTCCTGTTGAGCATGTACTGGATCGAACCAGGAGTATATTACACAGGAGTGTTCCTGTGCCCTTGTGTTGGCCCCTAACACAGTAGATGTTCTGGAGCTCCCGGTGAGAATAGTAGTATCCCGGTCAGGTTAATTTGGGCAACCTCGCCCATTAACACTTTTGTGATCAGGGTCGGCAATATCCATAGCCAACTGCCTATTTTGGCTCGTTCTCTCGCACTGATTCGATTCAGTCATCCTGACGTCCCTGTTGCGTGGATTTAGTATTACATCACAGTTTGTCAGTCCTTAAAGGTGCCATTAGGCCAAGGATACGCTAAACTTGATGCAGGGGAAACACCCCATAGCTTTAGGGTGGGATTGTCCAATACTTTCACACTTCTGGGTTGTTCAGAAGAAGATGTAGCTCAATACTTAGGATGGAAGAGTCGGGATGTCGCTAAGAGATACATGAAAACTTCTGAGGCCACTGTATCCCTCGCCCTTTTGGAAAATGTGTTTCCCAGGGCAGCGTCCTTAGCTACAACCCCGATCTCACATCCTGATAATTTGCAGAGTGCTGTATAATTTAACGTTAAATGCTTTAGGTTTTGTTTCAAGAGTTCAATTCCCAGTTTCGTTGGGAGGATTATGTTATAGTGAGGTGGATTTCTGAGTATTGGGAGGAATAAAAGTGCATGACTAAATGTAAAGTTCTTGTCTGGTCATTCTTTCTTCCCGGCCAACCTTTTGGGGAATAAGCAGCATGGTGTCTGGGGCAGGAGCAATATCCTCCCATAACTTAATTCCAGCGTGACGGGGTAATAGGTATGCAGTGAGGATATATAACTAATCAGAGAGCGTCTAACATAATTATATCATTATTCAAATTTATGCATACCGAGCATAGCGCTAGAAATGGCTTTGCGTAAATACGCTAAAACATTGAAATCGGTTAGTTTTCTGAATTTTTAGAGCTAAAATCCTTTATCAAATGTCCCAATTTTCTCACATAGTCGAACATAGGTATTGAACATGCCAAGATAAAACAATTGGTGGGATTTGCACAAGTAGTTTAGGAGAAAGAAACAAACTGAAGGAAGTCAAACATTTACGGCATGGAAACGAGGCTAATGTAAGCCAGCTTACACCATGTTCTGAAAAATGGGCGAAATCTTCTACAATGTACCTCATGAAGCCAAAATAACACGAACAATTCAGAGACAACAGTCTTGCATGTGAGCAATTCATATACGTTTGAAGCTATACAAGTGATTATCTACTGCGTGCACGTGAGAGGCGATATACCGCACAGTTTAAGAAAGCGCTAGAGGCTTCATGCACTTCCGCCATTATGCTAATATATCTATGTATATATGCACCATGCTCTGAAAACTAACAACAACTATCAACG
This sequence comes from Actinernus sp. WN-2022, assembly GCA_030867875.1. Lineage (NCBI taxonomy): Eukaryota > Metazoa > Cnidaria > Anthozoa > Actiniaria > Actinernidae > Actinernus > Actinernus sp. WN-2022. Next base: position 102,478,116 of record JAOWCC010001634.1, read on the forward strand.
AGGCATCATCCCTAATAGAAGGGAGAGTTCGAGTTCGAGCGAGCACAAAAGTAGCGGCTGCTTTCGCAAGCTACATCATCCCTAAAACTTGAAAACCTGAAAGGTCAAGAATTCCTTTCAAACACTGAAAGAGATGTCTTAATTGATGAATTCAAGTTTGTAGATGAGGTCAATGTTTTTATGCATGCCAAATCAAAACATGCAACAAGTGCATGCATATACTGTAGGCTCAACAATTTTTAAATGCCAGTCTTGTGGTAATAATTTATTTTGTGCCGCCGATAACGTGGCTCGGTAGATTCGGGTAACCACTCCCTAAGGGATCATAATAATACTAATAACATTAATACTTACAGTCGATAAGAAGGGAATTACAAATAATAATGGTAACTATGTAACTACTTCCAACTAATGTGATAACAAATGCAGAATTATGAAAAAAAAACAGTCATTTCTCTAAAACACAACACAAACACAAGACAATAGCTTTTAAATTTTTACAGATGCATGACTATATTGAGAAGATGACGTCAGTTTTTTTCCAACTCATCACATAAATGTCACGCAATTCACTCTTTTCACCTGGTGGCCATCTTGGATTGAAAGCGAGGCAATCCTTTGTTTTTGCCAGGTGAGCTTTATTTTGACTATCCTCACTACGAGGCTGACCTGGCAAAAACAAAGGAATGCCTCGCTTTGAATCCAAGATGGCCACCAGGTGAAAAGAGTGAATTGGAGATCTCATACGCTCGCCCGCACTGCATAACCATTGGTTACTACTAGTCTATCAGTGATCCTGGCCGGGCTGCCTGTGCTTCGATCAGCGACTCTGGCGTGTCAGCGCAGTAATAAAGCTTGGGCATTTCAGCTAACGTTTGTAGCGATGATGTATATGGGGCCTCTACGCCAGAACATTCCGATTCAGCATTTCAGCGCATGAATGAGTTATTCGCCGACCTGGGTTTATTCGCCTCGGCTGCTAAAGACGTTCCTCTATGCCGTCGGATAGTTTGCTTGGCTATTGAGGTCAACACATTAGCAATGACCCTAACACTTCCTAAGTTCTGTGTACAGGATCTTCAGTCTGAGTTACATAAATGGATTGCCCGGAGAACGTATACTATAAACACGACTTATTGCAATCTTTGCTTGGAAAACTATCATGTCTCTGCTTGCGTGCGACCAGGCCGCGTTTATATGTGCCGTTTGCTCAACGCCTTACGGGCTATTACCAATCGAAAATCCAAGCTGGTGGTGACCGATGATATTCGCGCTGACATTGAGTGGTGGCTTTAATTATTGTAGCACTTTCTGTTATCCCAGCCAATGTTACAGTTGCAAATCCGGAGCTGTTCGCCACCGTCGAGGACATTATGATGTCGTTCCTTTTCCGGTTACTAAACGCGTTTTTCTAGCTTCTTTGACCTTTTTGTCACATTCTCAAGCACTTAAACAAGGCTCTCGGTGCCGATTTGTCTTTCATGTAAGATTATGATTGTTTTCTGATCCAATGTGCGCTGGGCGTGTAATGCGCGACCGTACATTTCACACGCGTCCAGTACTGTGCAAATTTTGCTCAGTATTTTTCAGCAGTTTAATTTTCGCAATGTCTTTCATGTTTGTATGCGTGCAGCTTTCCTCGTAGATTTTTTCATTCCGTAGAATTCCAAATTTAGTTCATTACAAAGTTTATGAGCTAGCCACCGACAATAGTGCGTTTATGAAGCAAAAAGATGTCGCGATAACAGATTTGGAGATACCGTTTTCACGCATTCCCTGTTACGGAGAGCCGGGGTGGCGCAGTGGTTAAGTGCTTCGCATCTCACCTCTTTAGCCCAGGTTCGATTCCCGGACGCGGCGCCATATATGAGTTGAATTTGTTGGTATATCGCCCTTGCTCGGAGGGCTTTTTTCCTGGTTCTCCGGTTTTTCTCCCTCCACAAATACAAAGCCGGGACCTGGCTTTGATCAGCGCCCATGGTTGTTTCAGGTCTCGTTAGAAATTCAGAGGTTCCATTCTATGCCCTAGCTGTCACGGCACTACGAAGCTATCTGTCCTTGGTTCCTGCCGCACCAAGCATGCCGCTTTTCGTCTTGCCACGCTATAATAGCTCATCACCCCACTTGGCCAAGCATTTCAATTTCTTTCTCAAACAGAGCATTTCTGCTATCGACATGAAGCCTTTACATCTTTCATCTCGCAGTTTTCGTAAAGGGGAAGCTACATTCGCTTTTAATTGCGGGGCTCCAACAGATACTTCCGCTTTCCACCTCCGCGAGGTTCCCGAAATCGCCCAAGACCGCGAGGTGTCTACGCTCTCGACCAAGAACCGCGAGAAGCGTCTCCAAGAACTCCGGGACGCGGCAAATGCCGAGGAATGGCGGCGACGTGCTTGGGCTCGACTGGAGGTAGAACGACAGCAACGCGAGGAAGAGCAGCGACGCCGCGCCGAAGAGCTGAACGCCTGGCCAAGCTAGTGGATGGGAGAAAGCGATACGCGGAAAAGTCGCGGCAGACACGCGCTGAGGTCGAAGACACCCTGCGCAGCCAGACAGGCAAAGTGGCGGACCTGCCCAGCAGTCGCAAATGGGTGGTCCTGGGATACAGGCGGGTCGCGCAGGCAAACACGAAGCCGAGAGTTGTATTGCGTAGCACGGACAACGACGCGGCACGCTCTGTGTGGGCAACGCAGGGACTCGAAAGAGTGGTCGATGCGTGCGCCGACTTCTTCGAATCGGACACGGACAAATACGGGAGGACAACATTTTGGCTTCCTCCGGTTGGTGCTGGCAAGCTTGCGGGACTGGAGATCGAAATAAAACCGGCCAGGGTATTCCGGTCGGGGGACGGGCGCATGATGTCCTGGAACCCGATCCGCGTTTTTGTCGCCCCAGACCCACAACGCCTGCCAGTCCTACAGGCTTTGCTCGTGAAAGAGCAGGAGTACCGGGGTGTCGTAGCTGCGCAGCAAGAAGCCGCACAGCGTGCTACACTACTGGAGACCCCCGCCCCGAAGCCCACTCAAGTAGCTTAAGGCCTGGATTTTCGTCCTTAACAGACCCCCAGCAGAGATTTTAAAGATATATTTATATGTAAGTTGTCCAAATTATGAAAATACCTAATATTTGACTTTCTTAATCAGTTGGAAGTCTCATTTCGTGTCACGTGACATTCCCCAGTTGGTGACGTCATAAAACGAGTTCTTTGAAATGGGAGAGGTTTACACAGGAAAATTTGGCTTTGTTTTGCTATCACACTGCTTAAAATAACAATTGCATTGCATTTGCGCCTTTTAAGGTGGTATCGGTCACTTATATTATAAGATATTTTACTTTTTACTATGTCACGTGACCTGTTTCCTTTAATCAATTACCTTATTATAGGAAATTAACAATGCACGTTGACAACGCGAAGAAAATTTACGTTACACTAATTTAACGCGAATTTTTCAAAAGTTAGGTTTACATGCATTAAATTAACGCGAATTTTTCGATAAGCATCTTGCTTTATTTACTGCGATTTTCATAATTCTGCAAACTCGCACTTTACATTTCTGAACGCCAAACTGCGTTTTGGCTTCCGTCAATAAAACCTTCCAAGACAAGTGCACGGATGTTTCTAAGTTTTTTTTAAAGCCGAAAATTTGGGTTTGAAGCCTAACTAGACCCTATCAATTCAAAAGATCTTTCAAAGCCTCACGGTGAAATCACCAAGAGCTGCTCACTCGTTTGATTGACGGAAACCAAACCGCAATAGTGACTCTGAAGAGCCAATAGAGGAGTCATGAACTAATAAGGTTTTGAAATGAAATAAAGGTGCTTTAAAATAACAATGTTGTAAAATAGCGTGCATTAAATTTACATCGACATTAATTAAGATACATTAAATTAACGCGAATTTTGTAAAATCGCGTTAATAAAGTGAATTGTTAATTTCCTATAATAAGGTACTTCCGTTATGATCTGGACATGATTAAAAGGCGTATCGTTGAAGCGCTTATTATGAGTCATAGAAGAATGAAGAAAAAAGATTAATTTAAGTTCACTTTACATACCCCGTTTTTGTCCCAAGGTTTCAACCGTTAACCGTCGTTTTCAAGTCACGTGACACCACTTTGAAAGATACAAGCAGTTCATATTGTTACAAATACCGATAACAAACAGCCTACCGAGTTTCACAAAGATTGGATGGAAGCCTCCCTTTAAATAATAATATGTCAAATTAACAGGCGAGTCAGGCCTTAATATGCTTGAGCAAGCACAGCACAAAGGCGATCGACCTGCCACCCGGCGAATACATATGCCGGCGCTACGCCTCGACGACCTTCCGCGGCGTCCTACGCGCACTTCCTCGAGAAAGAGGTCGAAATGCTTGGTGGTATCGAGGCGACACGCGCCCCCTGCTCTGCCACTTAGGTGCGGAGCGAACGACACTACAAAAGAAGGACCGCTTGGCCTCCATTGCGACCACACCGAGAGCGTAGACGCCTACACCACTACTGTCCCGCTGGTGCGCACGACGCCAATAGATTGATAGCGACCCACCCCTACTCGAGAAGCCCATGCTGCTGCGGACTCTACGGCTCGGCGCCACCAAGACCAAGAACAAGGCTATGCGGATTGCCCTGGAGCAGGCGCCCTAGCGCATATGCGGGCAACATACTAGTCGACCATCTCTTCGACCAGATGCTCTATAGCATCGCCAACCACCCCCTCTTTTCGGTACGCCTTCCGAAATTCGTACTGGCAGCAGAAGCGCAGCATATTTCGCTCCCACCTCGCTGCGTCTGGCGAATGTTCTACCGCCTCCTCCATCCATTTCCTGTCCCTGGCTATGGCCTTTGGCTCGAAACACGGTAGAGCAGCATAGACAGCCGCCCGAGTTGCCTCGCGGCGAGCTTTGTCGGTATCCATGCTTCGGTATATACGTATGGTAGGGGAGGGTTCCAATACGACCCCCTAGACGACCACACCGAGATCGTAGACGACTACACCACCACGGTCCCACCGGGGAGGCAGAACAACACGCATCCGCTCTATCCCACGGCGTAGAGCTCTCCGTGTCCCCATGCCAAGCATTTTTCGGCCGCGTCTGCGCCGATGTGCCCCAGTATTGTCGCGCTGGTCTCTAGGGCTGCCACGTGCTTTAGGTTTTCGAGAGAATCCCATTCCTGCCGGGGACTGCGGTCGTATGCGTCTTGCTGCTTCCGGAACAGCTCGAACGGGAAACGCGGCACACTGCCTCTTCTGCGGACTAGCTCCATTGTCGTGCGTATACCAAGGATACAAACGCATCCAATTCGCCGCGCCCGAGGCCACCGCGTTGCGCAACTGCCAACATACTGGCCGCCCCGCCCCCCGTTTCCAAGGCCTTACGAGCAGCAGCCGCAGGCCCCCACGCCTTCCGCATGTCGCGACGTACGCAACTTTTGGGAATTCTCTATGTAGGCAAACGGGCCGCGGCGTACACAACTTTTGGGACTTCCGTACGTAGGCAAACGGGTCGCAGGTACGTGCTCCCACGCCAACCATTTTTCGACCATATCTTTGCCGATGTGCCCCAGTATTCGTGTGCTGGTCTCTAGGGCTGCCGCCCGAGACCACCCGCCACGCCCCGCCAACATACTGGCCGCCCCGCCCCCCGCTCCCAAGGCCATGCGAGCAGCAACTGCAGGTCCCCCCACGCCGCGCCGAGGCCATCCTACTACGTCGCGCGTTGGTGTCGTGTGTGCCGCCCCTAGGGCCCCCCCAACGGCGTCCGTCTACACGCCCGAAACCCTGCCCGTGGTCGTATGCGCATACCAGGCGACGAATATCTGCCCTTGCGGTCGGTCGGCCAAGACGAGACACCGGTCGAGGCAGGTGGCCAGGTTCTCCCACTGCTTGGCGGGCGGCTGGACCACAAACAATCCTTCTTCTTCCAGTGGCGAAACCAGGGCCAAGGCCTCTTCCACTACCTCGGCAGCAGTGTCGACCGAGAGGTCCCGCTCGCGGCAGGCATACAGAGAGACCTCGATACGGGTACACCCGCGGGCCTGTACGTCTGGGTGCGAGAAGGTGCGGCAAGTGTTGGTTCGGGCAGTCGACATAGTCGGCCAAGTGCCCGCCAATGGCTCGCGGACCTCGCCCGCCTCGAAGTTCGACACGATCTTATTGTAGAGCTTCGTGCGGACTGTATAGCCGGCTTCGCTCGTGCGCACCCAGGTACAGACGTGCTTCCCCACGCTGTCGGTGTTGTCCAATATCGCGTAGCCGTGGCCCAACAGCTGGCGTTCGAAGGCTGGCAGAGAGGCTTGGAGCTCGTCAATAGGAATCTCGGACACGTCCACCTTTGCCACAAAGAGGCCAGCGGGCTCGGTCCCTGGGTATATCTCTTTCCACTGCCTCCGCGCCTTGTTGTTGGTGTCGAACTCCATCCGGGCGACCGTCTCCCGGATAGCACTACCTTCAGTGTTCTCTCGGGTTGGGAGGGTGTGTACGATGTTGGTCTGTATGTGGCCGCGGCTGGTACCGTCGGGGGTCTTCCCCATGCTCTCGCGCACGGCGGTACTACAGCGCGCGACTATGTTTTTCGCAGCGCTGTCCTCCCCAGTCGTACAAGAGAGGCGCCCGCCACGGGCTACGCAGTTTTCGCGGCGCATGTAGCCAAATACGTATACGTCGTCGACGAATGTCGGAAGCTCTTCGAGGGGGCGCAGGTGGGTGCGGCCCAGGTTGCCGGCCAGATAGTCGACCCGGGCGATGTCTGGCACGAGGTTGCTCTCGTGCGTATTCTCTAGGAGAAGGTGGGTGGCCGCGGCATTCTCGGATCGCAGGCCCATGCTTTGGAAGGTTGCTTGTACTGCCATCGTGGTAGCTCTAGCTCGTTGGCGTAGCTTTGGTAGCTCCGTATAACTTGGGCTACCAATTGTCCAAATGGGAGTTTTTGGCAACCCAAAAATTGTCTCGGGCCGGCCCTACCTCCTCTTCTTGTCCGCTTTTTTGTTGCTGGTCCTCTTTTGGGGGATCTGTTGGGCTTCGTCTAGCAACTGGGCCTGTTGGGCTTCGACCAAGTTCTCTTTTGCTATGTGTAGTCGTTGGCAAGGCTCTGGGCTTGTTCTGCTGCTTGCTCCCGGGCTCGTGTTTGCTCCCGGGCTTGTTTTGCTTCGGCTCGTGCTTGCTCTACTTCGGCTCGGGCCACTTGGAGGGCGGCTGCGGTGTCGTTGTCTACCCTGTCCGCCTCGGCCTTCCACTCCAAGAGTTTTCGAATTGTCGCGCGCTGTAGTTCCGCGAATTCTGTCCGTATCTGCTTCGTGTCGTTGCTGGTTTTCCTCCAGGGTTGCCCGCAGTTGGTCGGCTTCGGCTCGGGCTTTCCGCAGCTCTTCCGCTATATTGTTGCGGTTGGTGTCGGTTTTGGCGAGGGCGTGCGCAAGCGCTGTTGGTGGGTCGCTACATTTTTGGGCTTCTTTGTTGGGTAGGCCCCCACCTGTTTCGTTATATAATAATAATAATATATAATAATAATAACTTTATTTAACGAGGGTTTAAACACTTTACAGTCACAGACTGATAAACTAGTGGCCCTCTTAATATATTAAAATATGTTACAAAACTATGCAAATGTAAGTTCTACTGAGTGCTATATAAAGCTGACAACACTAAAATAGATAAAAGCTATAAAGTCAACTATATTAATACAATGAATAATAAATATTATGAATAAATAAGCTAAATTAAAAATATTAACAAGATGATATTCTAATAATATATACTGAGTGACATTAATAAAAATAACTATGGCTAAGTAATAATTATTAAGATATGCTAAAATGGTCAAGGCCCTTGTAATGTTCTCTTAACAAATTTGAATGCTCTACCCTAAAAGACTTAATACTTTTACATTTCCTAATCTGTGGTGGCAAGGCGTTCCATAGTCTAGACGAAGTAGTTAAAAAAGTTCTACCTCCCTCAGTTTCTCTTGTATATCTAGGGCAATGAAGAGTTATATCACCGAAGCGTGAAGTCCGTGAAGACACACTACTTACCTTAACTATCTTATTACTCGGGCCAGGCCTTCGGCCGAGGCACGAGTCAGAAAATGCAAGCCGTTTATTATTATTACTCGGGCCAGGCCTTCGGCCGAGGCACGAGTCAGAAAATGCAAGCCGTTTATTATTATTTTATTTTTTTGTGTGTCGCTGTTTGGCGCCAGTAACCAATCAGATTACACAGGAGCCCATTGTTCGATCCCAACACGTCACAGGATCAACCAATCAGATCCGACACCCGCCAGATCTTGGTTGTGGAAAGCTCGGCAAAGCCAGCAACGTAGCGAAGGTTTGGGTTCATTCTGGACCATTATTTTGCTGAAACCAAAGGTTTCTTCGAATGAAATATCAAGATATTCAGTTATTCTAGGGCTGACAGGACTTTTGGGGGCTTTCGATGGAAAATTCTCACATTTACGAAAGGGATGTGGCGATCCAAATATCGCACAGTAAGCTAGTCTAGCCGGCCGTAGGAGTGATGGTTTTGGTCCAATAATCCACGGAAACTGAAAGAAAATGCCTGTACTGCTGCATCTAAGTGCCATACGATTGCAGTGTTGCGTTGTTGATATTGTTGAAATGCTCTTCATTACCATCACACACTGTGAGGAGGTCAAATCAGTGAGGGATTGATTGTTTGCAATGTTGGCTGTAATTGTTTACTGCGAAGTCCTCTCTTAAAAATGAAATACTCTTGAGATTATACAACTGGGAAGTCTTGACTAAACCAGTCAAACAATGCCGAACTTTACTAAGACTTCAATTCAAGAGTCGCAAAAGCTGGAAGTGAACAGCCGGATTGACCCTTGGCTTTGAACGCGAACGGAAATCAGAACTGGTGAGGTTGAAATTATGTGTTTATATATGCGCACACAAATCTTACTTGTTCCCTACTTTTAAAATTTTATTAAGTGTAATGGTGACTGTAATTCGAACTGGAAATGAAATCGTCCGTAAGTTGAACTGTATGTGACTTTATAGAGACCAAGAAGGAAAAAGTTAAAATCGATCGTCAAAACAATAACAGAACTCGGAAGATACAGAGAGGCATTCGAATTTACTACGAATTATACCCATAAACAGAACTGGATATGACTTACAAACCGAGAATACCTAATTAAAATTGAATTGAATGTGAAACTGTCAAAAGAAGAGCAGGATTTGTTGTGTAAAGCCATACTGGAGAGTACAATTATATAAGTTATGGCTCTATCAATTCCAAACCTGCCCCTCCCCCCCCCCCTGGATATTTGTAGAGCATCAAATGCCCCACTGTGGAGTCAAGTGCTCCACGGTGGGGCTTTGGTACGGGTGCAAATCTCTTATCAAATTCGCAATTTTGACTCTTTCTACAAATGAATTCCTCACCCTGCCAACTTTTGTTTGCTCCAAAATGTCTCACCCCTGGGACAAAAACTCAGTCAAATGCCCCACTTATGCCCCCCCACCCTTGGGGGATGGGCAGGTTTGGAATTGGTAGAGCTATACACAGATACTGGAACTGATTAGAACAATCATAAATAGAATTGGGTGTGGAGATTTATTTACCAAGCGAACACTGTTGCCCTGAAAAATATGTTGAAAAAGTCAACTTGAAATACTGAAGAAAGAAGACAAAGAAGTATTTATGTTTTTATGTTTTCAGATAACGAATTGAAGTGATATATAATTTATATGCTTTCACTTGTATACTGATATTATTATTACAGTCATGAACAGACAATATTTAGCTTAATTAGTGACATATTTTAATTGATATTAATCTAAATCATGTTCTACATTTGTTTCGAATTTTTAATTACAAGGAGGGCCACGCATTTCTTAGTCTCCTCCGCAGTCGTTTTTAGGGGCTCATACCTAGCCCCTTAAAACGACTGTGGTGGAGGCTACGCATTTCTGTGTGTGTACTAGTTGGTGTTACCCTCTTTAAATAAAGTTAATTTTCAATGCACACAATATTTTATTAAACATTAGGGACTGGTCAAAAATTAGCAGGGGAGGTGCAAATGGGGTGGGGTGGAGATAAAAAAGTCTAAAAATGTATGGTATGTATTAGTATGAAATATTTTGACCCTTTCTCCCCTATACACACTATGCATAACTCGCGCGGTCACAACACGAAAAAGAGGCCAGTAGGTCCTCTGGAATGTTGAAGTTGAAATGCTAGCAGGAAGTGTGAAACGTGTTGAACATGATTGTTTAGTTGAAAAAATGTTTCTTTTATAGTACAACCAGCCAGGCGCATAGCAAATTAACGGCATTGTTTCACTGAACATTCCTTCAGTGCATTTCACAATCTCCCCGGGCGCTTCAATTTCAACATTCCAGAGGACCTACTGGCCTCGTTGACATGCTAGTTACCAGGACTTATGCATAGGGTCTATAACCAATCCTTTTTCAGTTGCCCAATATTTATGACCATCCAGTTTTGGGAATTCAAAACAATATGATCCTCCCCCTTTCACAACCCCTTCCCCTGCTAATTTCTGACCAGTCCCTTCAGCGACCACCCTTATGCAACCTGGTTTTAATTATTAGTAAAACTTTGTAATTAGAAGCTCCTGTAAGTGACCGTGACCACCTTTGGAGGTTGAGAATTGTAAGAAGGTGGAAAATAGCATTTACAAACAGGTTTTGGTAATAACACTACCAATCTCGTAGAAGTGCCTTTAAATATTTGTTTGCCATCTAGTACAGCCACATTATTGCATTCCTGCAAAAGGTCCATCCCATTATATATAAATTATCACAAGCATCAGAAGTAAATCAATTATCCGATCCCCTAGTACAAACCATGTAGTTCACAAAAATATGCTAGAACTCCATGTATTAACCTATTTATAGGTGGCCCGAGTTAAGGCCAATCAGGGCTTCTTGTTATTATTATTTTTTGTGTCGCTGCTTGGCGCCAGTAACCAATCAGATTACACAGGAGCCATTGTTCGATTCCCAACACGTGACAGGATCAACCAATCAGATCCGACACCCGCCAGATCGCTCGGGAAACGGGCAAAGCCAGCAACGTAACGTAGCGAAGGTTTGGGTTCATTCTGAACTATTATTTTGCTGAAACCAAAGATTTCTTCGAATGAAATATCAAGATATTCAGTTATTCTAGGGCTGACAGGACTTTTAGGGGCTTTCGATGGAAAATTCTCACATTTACGAAAGGGATGTGGCGATCCAAATATCGCACGGTAAGCTACTAGACTAGCTAGTCTATGATCTAGCCGGCCGGAGGAGTGATGGTTTTGGTCCAATAATCCACGGAAACTGAAAGAAAATGCCTGTACTGCTGCATCTAAGTGCCATACGATTGCAGTGTTGCGTTGTTGATATTGTTGAAATGCTCTTCATTACCATCACACACTGTGAGGAGGTCAAATGGATTGATTGTTTGCAATGTTGGCTGTAATTGTTTACTGCGAAGTCCTAATACTCTTGAGATTATACAACTGGGAATCTTGACTAAACCAGTCAACCAATGCCGAACTTTACTAAGACTTTAATTCAAGAGTCGCAAAAGCTGGAAGTGAACAGTGATTGACCCTGCTTTGAACGCGAACGGAAATCAGAACTGGTGAGGTTGAAATTATGTGTTTATATATGCGCACACAAATCTTGCTTGTTCCATACTTTTAAAATTTTATTAAGTGTAATGGTGACTGCAATTCGAACTGGAAATGAAATCGTCCGTAAGTTGAATTGTATGTGGCTTTATAGAGACCAAGAAGAACAAGTTAAAATCGATCGTCAAAACAATAACAGAACTCGGAAGATACAGAGAGGCATTCGAATTTACTACGAATTATACCCATAAACAGAACTGGATAAGACTTACATCCCTTACATGGCTAGATAATTTGCAGAATACCCTACCACTTCGAAAGATCACTTGAAAAGCCCTTACAAATTGTGCAAAATTACCCATTTACATAGCTCAGGTGTATTTAGACTCGTTCTATGAATGATTTGGAGTTGAAAATGGGTAAGATTTATTTGAATTTCAGGGTTAGGTTTTTAGAGGGTTTGTATGAGAATGTGAGAAAATGCATTATTAATGAACCAAGTGGTGGGGTATTCTGCAATCATTCCCAAACCGAGAGTACCGAATTAAAATTGAATTGGATGTGAAACTGTCAAAAGAAGAGCAGGATTTGTTGTGTAAAGCCATACTGGAGAGTACAATTATATAAGTTATGGCTCTATCAATTCCAAACCTGCCCCCCCCCCCCCCTGGATATTTGTGGGGCATCAGAATGTTGCAAATGCCCCACTGTGGGGTCAAATGCTCCACGGTGGGGCTTTGGTACGGGTGCAAATCTCTTATCAAATTCGCTATTTTGACTCTCTTTCTACAATTAATGAATGCCCCACCCTGCCAACTTTTGTTTGCTCCAAAATGTCTCACCCCTGGGACAAAAACTCAGTCAAATGCCTCACTTATGCCCCCCACCCTTGGGGGATGGGCAGGTTTGGAATTGGTAGAGCTATACACAGATACTGGAACTGATTAGAACAATCATAAATAGAATTGGGTGTGGAGATTTATTTACCAAGCGAACACTGTTGCCCTGAAAAATATGTTGAAAAAGTCAACTTGAAATACTGAAGAAAGAAGACAAAGAAGTATTTATGTTTTTATGTTTTCAGATAACGAATTGAAGTGATATATAATTTATATGCTTTCACTTGTATACTGATATTATTATTACAGTCATGAACAGACAATATTTAGCTTAATTAGTGACATATTTTAATTGATATTAATCTAAATCATGTTCTACATTTGTTTCGAATTTTTAATTACAAGGAGGGCCACGCATTTCTTAGCCTCCTCCGCAGTCGTTTTTAGGGGCTCATACCTAGCCCCTTAAAACGACTGTGGTGGAGGCTACGCATTTCTGTGTGTGTACTAGTTGGTGTTACCCTCTTTAAATAAAGTTAATTTTCAATGCACACAATATTTTATTAAACATTAGGGACTGGCCAAAAATTAGCAGGGGAGGTGCAAATGGGGTGGGGTGGAGATAAAAAGTCTAAAAATGTATGGTATGTATTAGTATGAAATATTTTGACCCTTTCTCCCCTATAACCAATCCTTTTTCAGTTGCCCAATATTTATGACCATCCAGTTTGGGGAATTCAAAACAATATGATCCTCCCCCTTTCACAACCCCTTCCCCTGCTAATTTCTGACCAGTCCCTTCAGCGACCACCCTTATGCAACCTGGTTTTAATTATCAGTAAAACTTTGTAATTAGAAGCTCCTGTAAGTGACCGTGACCACCTTTGGAGGTTGAGAATTGTAAGAAGGTGGAAAATAGCATTTACAAACAGGTTTTGCTAATAACACTACCAATCTCGTACAAGTGCCTTTAAATATTTGTTTGCCATCTAGTACAGCCACATTATTGCATTCCTGCAAAAGGTCCATCCCATTATATATAAATTATCACAAGCATCAGAAGTAAATCAATTATCCGATCCCCTAGTACAAACCATGTAGTTCACAAAAATATGCTAGAACTCCATGTATTAACCTATTTATAGGTGGCCCGAGTTAAGGCCAATCAGGGCCTCTTGTTATTATTATTTTTTGTGTCGCTGCTTGGCGCCAGTAACCAATCAGATTACACAGGAGCCATTGTTCGATTCCCAACACGTGACAGGATCAACCAATCAGATCCGACACCCGCCAGATCGCTCGGGAAACGGGCAAAGCCAGCAACGTAACGTAGCGAAGGTTTGGGTTCATTCTGAACTATTATTTTGCTGAAACCAAAGATTTCTTCGAATGAAATATCAAGATATTCAGTTATTCTAGGGCTGACAGGACTTTTAGGGGCTTTCGATGGAAAATTCTCACATTTACGAAAGGGATGTGGCGATCCAAATATCGCACGGTAAGCTACTAGACTAGCTAGTCTATGATCTAGCCGGCCGGAGGAGTGATGGTTTTGGTCCAATAATCCACGGAAACTGAAAGAAAATGCCTGTACTGCTGCATCTAAGTGCCATACGATTGCAGTGTTGCGTTGTTGATATTGTTGAAATGCTCTTCATTACCATCACACACTGTGAGGAGGTCAAATGGATTGATTGTTTGCAATGTTGGCTGTAATTGTTTACTGCGAAGTCCTAATACTCTTGAGATTATACAACTGGGAATCTTGACTAAACCAGTCAACCAATGCCGAACTTTACTAAGACTTTAATTCAAGAGTCGCAAAAGCTGGAAGTGAACAGTGATTGACCCTGCTTTGAACGCGAACGGAAATCAGAACTGGTGAGGTTGAAATTATGTGTTTATATATGCGCACACAAATCTTGCTTGTTCCCTACTTTTAAAATTTTATTAAGTGTAATGGTGACTGCAATTCGAACTGGAAATGAAATCGTCCGTAAGTTGAATTGTATGTGGCTTTATAGAGACCAAGAAGAACAAGTTAAAATCGATCGTCAAAACAATAACAGAACTCGGAAGATACAGAGAGGCATTCGAATTTACTACGAATTATACCCATAAACAGAACTGGATAAGACTTACATCCCTTACATGGCTAGATAATTTGCAGAATACCCTACCACTTCGAAAGATCACTTGAAAAGCCCTTACAAATTGTGCAAAATTACCCATTTACATAGCTCAGGTGTATTTAGACTCGTTCTATGAATGATTTGGAGTTGAAAATGGGTAAGATTTATTTGAATTTCAGGGTTAGGTTTTTAGAGGGTTTGTATGAGAATGTGAGAAAATGCATTATTAATGAACCAAGTGGTGGGGTATTCTGCAATCATTCCCAAACCGAGAGTACCGAATTAAAATTGAATTGGATGTGAAACTGTCAAAAGAAGAGCAGGATTTGTTGTGTAAAGCCATACTGGAGAGTACAATTATATAAGTTATGGCTCTATCAATTCCAAACCTGCCCCCCCCCCCCTGGATATTTGTGGGGCATCAGAATGTTGCAAATGCCCCACTGTGGGGTCAAATGCTCCACGGTGGGGCTTTGGTACGGGTGCAAATCTCTTATCAAATTCGCTATTTTGACTCTCTTTCTACAATTAATGAATTCCCCACCCTGCCAACTTTTGTTTGCTCCAAAATGTCTCACCCCTGGGACAAAAACTCAGTCAAATGCCTCACTTATGCCCCCCACCCTTGGGGGATGGGCAGGTTTGGAATTGGTAGAGCTATACACAGATACTGGAACTGATTAGAACAATCATAAATAGAATTGGGTGTGGAGATTTATTTACCAAGCGAACACTGTTGCCCTGAAAAATATGTTGAAAAAGTCAACTTGAAATACTGAAGAAAGAAGACAAAGAAGTATTTATGTTTTTATGTTTTCAGATAACGAATTGAAGTGATATATAATTTATATGCTTTCACTTGTATACTGATATTATTATTACAGTCATGAACAGACAATATTTAGCTTAATTAGTGACATATTTTAATTGATATTAATCTAAATCATGTTCTACATTTGTTTCGAATTTTTAATTACAAGGAGGGCCACGCATTTCTTAGCCTCCTCCGCAGTCGTTTTTAGGGGCTCATACCTAGCCCCTTAAAACGACTGTGGTGGAGGCTACGCATTTCTGTGTGTGTACTAGTTGGTGTTACCCTCTTTAAATAAAGTTAATTTTCAATGCACACAATATTTTATTAAACATTAGGGACTGGCCAAAAATTAGCAGGGGAGGTGCAAATGGGGTGGGGTGGAGATAAAAAGTCTAAAAATGTATGGTATGTATTAGTATGAAATATTTTGACCCTTTCTCCCCTATAACCAATCCTTTTTCAGTTGCCCAATATTTATGACCATCCAGTTTGGGGAATTCAAAACAATATGATCCTCCCCCTTTCACAACCCCTTCCCCTGCTAATTTCTGACCAGTCCCTTCAGCGACCACCCTTATGCAACCTGGTTTTAATTATCAGTAAAACTTTGTAATTAGAAGCTCCTGTAAGTGACCGTGACCACCTTTGGAGGTTGAGAATTGTAAGAAGGTGGAAAATAGCATTTACAAACAGGTTTTGCTAATAACACTACCAATCTCGTACAAGTGCCTTTAAATATTTGTTTGCCATCTAGTACAGCCACATTATTGCATTCCTGCAAAAGGTCCATTCCATTATATATAAATTATCACAAGCATCAGAAGTGAATCAATTATGCGGTCCCCTAGTACAAACCATGTATGACACAAAAATATGCTAGAACTCCATGTATTAACCTATTTATAGGTGGCCCGAGTTAAGGCCAATCAGGGCCTCTTGTTACTTATATAGTCAGGGACAGCCCCTTGAAAATACAATACTAGACAATACAACACTTGTTGGCGGGCGTGTCGCCGCCTGGTGCTCCGATATCTGGGCTAGGTGGTTGGGTGGGCTGGCATGTTTTGCCGTGTCGCCACAAAGTTTGGTAGCTCGCATAGCCTTTCCCACAGTCGAGGCATGTGTGCGTTGGTGGTCGGCATGGGGTTCGTCTTTTCGCATGGCGGTCTAGCTCGGCTTTCCTCTGGAACTGGCGCGAGCACGTCGCACAGGTGTGTTTCGTTGGCATGTCGGCGTTTGTCTATGGGTTGCGTTTGTCTATATGGGTTGCGTTTGTCGCGGAGGTGGTCTGCGTACCCCTGCTATGGGTCGCATCTGGGAGGATGTGGTCTGCGTGCTTGTGCGCCCCTGCTATAGGTTGCGTCTGCGTGCTTGTGCGTCCCTGCTATGGATTGCGTTTGTCTAGGGATTGGGATGTGTCTGCCTATAGGGGTCTGCGTCCTGCTATGGGTTGTGTTCGCCTATGGGTAGCGTTTGCATATGGGGGCGTCCCTGCTATGGGTTGCGTTTGTCTATGGTGGTCTGCGTTCTTGTGTGTCCCTGCTATGGGTTGCGTTTGCCTATGGGTTGCGTCTGCGTGCCTCTGCTATGGATCGCATCTGGGAGGGTCCCTACCCCACTCCAAAAATGGTAGCCGAAACTGCGGTAGTCCTGCCCAAAATGCGCTATAGTAAACTACATATGGAATTGCCGATTGTTTGTGTACGTGCGCGCCCGTTTGTCTATATACGGAATTGCCGATTGTTTGTGTACGTCGCGACCTGTCTGTCTACGTATGGGCTGTGCCAGAACCCCTCTTTACTATACTACTAGTTTTAATAAAATTGGTGAACATGGAAACCTCAACAGCAAAAGAGATATAAATGCAAGTTCCAGCAAAATATTATATTCGCCAATTTCTTGCAAAAAGGTAAGCAAACTATAGTTTAACACCACGGGAACTACTGTGTTAACTACAAGAAAATCGAGAAAGCGGGACGGAGTATATCACTAGATGAATGACGAAAGGTCGATTGTGAATATTTGGTGAAACGTCCAATTTTGAATGGATGTAGATATTTAAAAATCTAAACGAAAACTTTGGTCTCATTCGCGAGTATGTTTTAGGACAATACATTCTGTGACATCAGGTGCAATTTTCATTTTCAATACGTTTTTGCGCACTGGGGTCGAAATTGTAGGTGGTGGAAACCTTCAAAACCCTCCCAGCCTTTTCTCTTCTGAGCTTTCTAATTATGCGCAAATCTTACATTTCATTAGCTTGTTTTCGAATTCCTCAAGTGTATTCAGTCATCCGTCCAATAGCACTGAATATTTTTTTTTTTTCATTTTAGTTATTAGGGACCTTTAGCAACCACGACGGCAACGTCCAGGACGACGGCATAAAAGAATAGCCTTAATTACTAAATACAATAACTGCACATGAAAATGCACGCAGTCGCCTACATTTTCACCGTTCTCTGCAAAAACACAACGTGAAAACGCCACATTATACGTTTTAAAGACAACAAGAACGAAAGAAAGTAAACCAAATCATTTTTCGTTCGGCGTGAACGGAACTCTATAGTCATTATATTTTGCGAAAATCTGGTTGTGAGAACAATTCAAGGCGAACAAGGGAAATAGTAAACACCAAATTTCGCGAGAATTTTTTTTCTACGTCCCGTCGTCACTGCCGTCGCCATCCTGGTTGCTAAAGGTCCTTATTATACACTCACGCTGTGCTTCAAAGAATATGGACCAACCGTCATGCTTTGCGCGCTATGGCGGCAATTTTGTCACAGTTGAAAATTCGGTTTCGTACGAGTTGTGTTTTGTGTTACAGTTTCAATTTGAATCTGTTTTTGGAACGTTTCTTTTCTAGTTTTCCGAAGCGGAAATAAATAAAAGGCCGCTATGCATCACGTTTAGGCCATATTCTTTAGTAAGAAAACAATATTGAACCGTTTAGTTTTGTTATAAACTTGTTTATTTCTTTTTAAGTTTGAAACGAGAAGGCGAAAACAAATGCTCCCCAAAATGCTAATTTCCTCAATGGGACAAACTCTAGTTTTCTTCGTGAACGGATAACTGAATACACGTGAGGAATTTCAAAACACGCTGATGAAATGTACGATTTTGAGCATAATTAGAAAACTCGGAGTAGAGAAGGCTAGGAGTGATTTTGAAGGCTTCATCCACCTACATTCATCATATTTAGGTAAATTCAAAATTGGTGATTTTCACCAAATATTCACAATTAACCTTACCTGCTTCACCTAGTGACATAAATAACATTTATATATCTCTTGCTGTAGCTAGAAGTTACCATTCCATCGATTTTATTGAAACTCGTTCCCAACAAAGCTCATGTGTTAGGTAATCTACAACAGCAATTCAAAATATATATAATCGTGTCATTTTGAAGATTGTTTTGCATTTTACGCAAAAACAAGGGGTCGCAAGAGATACTTATATATCCGAAAACATTATGTATCTTGGAATTCAGTTTTGTGTTCTCGATTCTTTAATATCAGGAAAATTATGGTCCAAAAAATCTCAAAGATCGGCAACTTTCCGCCGAATAGTGCGAATTTTTAGGATGCCAATTCGGCTGCCACAATACCCGTGTAGAGTTAGCCAAACTGTGTCCTTTACATGCGTATTTTATTTACCAACAAACGACGATTCACTAGAAAATTACATAGCATAGACATAGATTAACATACTGATCAATCTAAACGAGCGAAAATTACAATCAAAAACAGTACGGTACTTTAATACAAGACGTTGATTTCCACTGTAAGCTAACCCTGATCACTGATTTCAGAACTTATTGTCGCTAGATTTATAGTCTTGAGTTTACAATGGCACAACAGCACAGTATGACTAATTATATCAGAGCCCATTCATCGAGGCGATCAAAGTCATGCTCAATTGAATCTGGTTCAAAGAGTTATGTAATAGCTTCACTCGTTAGAGAAACCTTAAGCCTGTCCCTCTTGGGACATGAGACAAAAAGACATGCGATCTTACAACCCGCGAACCACCTTAAATGACGCAAAGGTTAATGGAGCATAGTGAACGATATCGAATCCAACGGGAGATACAAGAGACGATCACAGTTATATTTCAGATCTGCATTCATTCAAATTACTCTTCACAAACTACTCGCAGTGCACGTTTTCTGTATCCTGTTCATGACATTATGAAAACAAGTGACAGTCCAAATAAACATCGAGCTGGTAGAGGAACAATGGGTTCTTTTTGAGTGGTGTAGGGTGATCACGTGACCTGTCACGCCTCAGTTTTCAAAATTTCATATCAAAGTCCGAGTTCTTTCTCTTATTATGTTTTATTTTAGATTTTAGCGTTTTAATGCTCGACATACATGTAGTTCCCCTGAAAGTTACAGATTACATTTCTCGCTAAAACTGATAAACTGGCAAAATTATCAAGATGTAGCTTCCAAACGAACTCCAATGGCCAACAACTGGTAAACTAATGTTCATTTCAAATAGGTTTAGAACTCGGACTTTTGAAGTAATATTTTAGCAATCACCTGGGTTGCGTGACACGAGTATCTGACGTGTCGCAAATATCAGATTTTGTATATTTCAAAAATTTTCATGGTGTAACCTAAAACGCTGACGAATTCGTTCAAAATTATTCTGACCACCCCCCCTACGAGAGGGCGAGGAACGGCGTCTTTCAAATATCAATTCTACATCAAGCAAATAGAATAGAACGTTTATCCGTAACAGAAATTATTTGTACAATAAATGATGACAAACCTGTAATTAGCATTTTTGAAAATAAAACCTCATTGGCACAGCATTCAAACCCAGAAATATTGTACGCCTTGATGTAGAATTAATATTTGAAATAAAACAAATGGGTTCATAGGCACTTTAAGTACTTTAAACACATCGTCTTATGAATCACACGTTTACTGCTCTCTCCATAACTTGTTCATGTCGACCAATAAGATATTAGTTTATCTAAAGGTACTGGTACATGCTGCAACATTGACGGCAATTGATTTGAGGGTTGCCACATGCTGCAATATTTCCTGCAACACTGCTTGCAATATGGAAGGTGCTGAGCAAAGAGTGGCATTTCATTGGTTGAAAGCGTCACGCCATTGCCAGCAGTGTTGCAGGGATATTCATTGCACGCAATGTTGCATGGATGGACACGAAGCAATTGCGCCATTGCCGACAATATTGCATACAATGTTGCATGGATGGACACGAAGCCATTGCGCCATTGCCGGCAATATTGCATACAATGTTGCATGGATGGACACGAAGCCCTTGCGCCATTGCCGGCAATATTGCACGTAAAGTTGCATGGATGGACACGAAGCAATTGCGCCATTGCCGACAATATTGCATACAATGTTGCATGGATGGACACGAAGCCATTGCGCCATTGCCGGCAAAATTGCACGCAATGTTGCATATTTGCAGCATGCATTCGTCCCTTAACGTTAATGGAAAGATACACTAAGCAGCTGATATAAATAAAATTTATTCAGCCTGGCCAGGGTTACAAAGCTTAGACTATTCTCACACCGAAAATAAATTAATTCATTGACTGACATGTACGCATTATTTTCTATTTACTCGGGCCAGGCCTTTGGCCGGCACGAGTCAGAAAATGCAAGCCGTTTATTATTATTACTCGGGCCAGGCCTTTGGCCGGCACGAGTCAGAAAATGCAAGCCGTTTATTATTATTATTATTATTTTTTGTGTCGCTGTTTGGCGCCAGTAACCAATCAGATTACACAGGAGCCCATTGTTCGATCCCAACACGTGACAGGTTCAACCAATCAGATCCGACACCCGCCAGATCTTGGTTGTGGAAAAGCCAGCAACGTAGCGAAGGTTTGGGTTCATTCTGAACCATTATTTTGCTGAAACCAAAGGTTTCTTCGAATGAAATATCAAGATATTCAGTTATTCTAGTTTAACACTGTTTACATCACATACTATCATCACCGTATAATTACCACTGTGGGAATGTGAAATGAGCAACACGTGAGACTTCGAGGCGCTACAGTTCTTTTTAACTACTTTTTAATCTTCTGATTCTTGTAAAAGAACTGTTATAGACCTAAAAATACACGAACAACGTAATACATTAGATCTGCGCTGTCTGGACAGATATAAAAACGTAAGCGAAATACAATCTCAGCTTAAGTGTTTCTAAACACGTTTAGATATAAAAGGTATCGAATTATAATCTCAGGGTAGATTTCGTCAGGCGCGCTCAGATAACAAAGGTCAAAGCTCTCAGACAAGGCGAGACAAGGAGATATCGATTTCTATGAGTCATTGTCAGAAATCTATTCCCGGCCGTAAAATTAGGCAATACCACCGTCTGTCAATGGGTAACTGAACTGTCAGGTCAACTACACAGCTTAGAGAGTCTTTCTACTAGATTGAGAGACATTAAAGGGGCCGTCTCACCAACAGTGCTTAGCGCGCTCACATAGCATTGCGGCCATTTTCGATGCCATCGAAATCCAGACTTTTATGGCAGTGATTTTAATCTTCTCTACATCTCTGTCATCCTTCCAGCTATCGTCAAAAAAATCATACTAGGTTGAACCTTTTTTATTGCTCTTCCTATTGAGCCTCTTATTTAAGTGTTTTAAATTATTTGGTCATGCAAATTTTAGTTTTATTTCAGGTGGCCGTAGTTCTCTGATGGTGCCAGTCTCGTCCGTCCTCAACGAAAGGAAACAATTGTCCGTTTGTGTCCACGATTTCCACCTACAACATGGAGAAGCTATTCTGACCATTAATATTTATATGTAAAGATATATTAGCGCTTAGTTCGAGTATCTACTATCTTTGAGCCGACACCGTGGCTGGCTTACGTGACCACAATTTGTAACAAAACTCCACTTGAAGAACAGTTTCCTAAAATTATTTTCAGGGCTTTGGCGTTTAACTTGTGGAAACAGGTCTCTCACTGGTTTCAAAGGGCGGAATTCGGGCTTTTAGACAGTGATTTTGCTGAGATTTTCGGATCATTTGAAGTTTATACTCGCACGAAATTTGACAAACAAAGCCGTCGAGCTGCATGATAATAATTTCCTATTCGAGCGAGCTGTTATTCGTTCACTGTTCTCTCTTGAACTGATTCTCTGGCACCAGCAATGAGATTTACTGCTAGCAGATGATCTCTCTCTCTCTCTACAGGGAAAAATAAAACCGAGGGGAGAAACCTCTCTTTTCATAATTATTATTCTCTGTTTATAGTACTGATGACAGGGTTTGGAAGCGACGGGTGAGCGGTAAATATTATAGTGAACAAAATATTATAGGCAACGAAAATCCGCTTGGTCGACCCGAAAAGAATTGAGCAATTTCCTAAAATCATTTTGAGAGCTTCGGCATTTAACTTGTGGAAACAGGTCTCTCTCTGGTTTCGAAGGGCTTTCACGCCGTGATTTCGCCGAGATGATCGATCAAAGTTTATGACTCGCACAAAATTTGACAACAGAGCCGCCGTGATAATAATTTCCCATTGAAACGATCGAGCTGTAATTCGTTCACTGTTCTCTCTTGAACTGGTTCTCTGCTACTGCCAGCAACGAGATTGCCTGCTAGGAGATCTCTTTCTCTCTCTCTGTCTGCAAGTAAAAATAAAACCGAGGAGAGAAACCTCTCGCTTTCATAAATATTAGTATTACCCGGAGAGAGTGTTCTCTGTTTATAGCAGCGACGGGTGAGCGGTAAATGTTATAGTACAGCCAAGTACTGCTGTATAACACTTTGTTGGCTTCACATTCACCTTGTAAGGTACTGTTAGTTTCATCCATGTTCAAATCAAAATTATCACTGATGTCACCAACATAAAGAATATGCTTAGTTCGTGAGCTTCCGCCGTGAATAAGGGTCAAAGTCCCGGATATAAACAATAACAAAATCACGCTAAGCACTGTGGGTGAGACGGCCCCTTTAATATACTGTTACATGTCTGTTAATATGGGGAAAACTGAAGAAACCCTCATTGCATTGAGTTTGATAACTAGCCTGAAATACAGCCGCCTTCTCAGTTAGTTCCAGGGTCCTTGAATTTTCAAATGGCTCAACTCGTCGCGAGCGCAAGTGAACTTGTGAAATTATCGCCATCACGCCGCGTATACAGTCAAGTCTGTTTGTCTCGGAAAGTATTTATTGTAGTTTATATCTCTTCCCTAATTGCACTGATGAAGGACTCGAAACCCTAAACGTCCCAGCAGCTTGTGTTACAGCTGATAAACGGAGGAAATGGCTCTACTGAAACAAAATCAAAGCGGACGAGTTTCGTGTTGTTTAGCTTTGCGGCCGAAGTCCATCATTGTCTGTGGTTCGGCGGGGAAGAAGAGTGTTCGTTGGGATTACTTTCAACAAAGTACACTGTATTTCAACTCTGGTAAGTTTGGAGCGATTGAAAAATAAGGATGATTTTCAAAACCGGTGGCTTAAAGTCATCTGCATATGACATAAATATACATGGTAGCCGAATCTAGTACTTCGGCGAACGGGAAACAAAGTAGCCTGCTTGCCGGGTCTTCTGTAATTTTTTTTTTCAGAATTCTCTAAAGATTGTCCACACACTTTCAGCGGACTCTGCTGACAGTTTCACGACAAAGGATAGAAATCGGAATTATCTACGGGCCAAGATTGTGTGCCAGACCTCAATTAAATTAAAACTCGACTTAACGAACGGGATTTTATTCAAGACTTGTCACTGTGTTGTCAAGACTCAATAGACTTACTCATTCAAAATTTACGGGATCGTGTTTCGGTATCGTTGCAAGACTTACGAGGATTCTATAGTCTGTTATTGTGCTTTTCGTTCTTTTATTTTAATTATCGCTCTGTTTTGAAGTCTGTGTGTCTGTGATGTCGAGTACATTTCAAACTACCAAGCGTGGTTGTGAAAAGTTCCACTCGTACAGGAATACACTGGCTTCCTGCCGAGGTCAAATCATATTCGAAGCATCCGGGGAAAATGCATGGGTTCGATTGTGTTTTTAATCCGCTAGAAATAATGAAATTCGTTACCCAAAGCGCATGTCTACTTCTTTCATGAAACAAATAAACAACGAGAGCATTTTACTTCGACAAGCTACTAGAAGTTGGATTTGTCATTGGAAACCGTATAAACTGAACAGGATAAGACTTTGGAAATCGAAACATAGCCTGGTACAGACACATTTTTTCACTCATAAATTCGAACTGCATTCATGAGTGAAAAAAACCCTCTCAGTTTGTCTGTTATTTGCTTTTTGTTCTAATTATCGCTCTATTTAATATGTGTCTGTGATGCCTGGTACATTTCAAGCTACCAAGAGTATTTGTTTGCTTGTGCTTTCGTAAATCCAATTTGAATCTGAAGTCCTAAACGAATATTACTGGCTTCCTGCCGAGGTCAAATCATATTCGAAGCACCGGGGAAATTCATGGGTTTGATTGTGTTTTTAATCCGGTAGAAATTATGAAATTTGTTACCCAAAGCACGTGTACTTCTTTCATGAAACAAATAAACAATCAATTGCAAGAGCATTTAATTTCTTCAACAAGCTACTAGTTCGACAAGTCCCGAAGCTATGCTCGGCAAGTCAGCATTTATTCAAGATCGTGAAGTATAATTTGAAATCATGTGGACTTCGGATGTTTTGGTATCTGCTCTTATTTTATGGAACTCGTTACCACTGGAAATGAGGTCTATTGATTCCTCGGGTTGTTTCTCTTAGTTCTTTTAATTATAGTGTTAAATTAAATAATGAACAATTATACACTCGTGTTCACTGGTGTACTGTGGAGTTAGAACAGATTAACAATAGTATTTGCATCCGAGCATTTTGAGCTACCCGTGTTATCCTAGGGTAACCTAGCTTACTTGCAGTCACTCGTGTTCTACTTGTGTTCACTCGTTTTTAACTCGTGGTTGGTGTTACCCTCATTAAATAAAGTTAATTTTCAATGCACACAATATTTTATTAAACATTAGGGACTGGTCAAAAATTAGCAGGGGAGGTGCAAAGGGGGTGGGGTGGAGATAAAAAAGTCTAAAAATGTATAGTATGTATTAGTATGAAATTTGTTGACCCTTTCTCCCCTATAACCAATCCTTTTTCAGTTGCCCAATATTTATGACCATCCAGTTTTGGGGATTCAAAACAATATGATCCTCCCCCTTTCACAACCCCTTCCCCTGCTAATTTCTGACCAGTCCCTTCAGCGACCACCCTTATGCAACCTGGTTTTAATTATTAGTAAAACTTTGCAATTAGAAGCTCCTGTAAGTGACCGTGACCACCTTTGGAGGTTGAGAATTGTAAGAAGGTGGAAAATAGCATTTACAAACAGGTTTTGCTAATAACACTACCAATCTCTTACAAGTGCCTTTAATTTTTAATGATTTTCACGAAGTCGTCCTTTTTTGGCAGAATTTATTTTAGAAACAGTTGGCCTCGTACTCAAAAAGTGACAGCCCGAGTAAACGCCCAGCGGGCGTCTTGTTATTACTCGGGCCAGGCCTTCGGCCGGCAAGAGTCAGAAAATGCAAGCCGTTTATTACTCGGGCCAGGCCTTCGGCCGGCACGAGTCAGAAAATGCAAGCCGTTTATTATTATTACTCGGGCCAGGCCTTCGGCCGGCACGAGTCAGAAAATGCAAGCCGTTTATTATTATTATTTTTTTTTTTTGTGTCGCTGTTTGGCGCCAGTAACCAATCAGATTACACAGGAGCGAAATACAATCTCAGCTTAAGTGTTTCGATTACACAGGAGCGAAATACAATCTCAGCTTAAGTGTTTCTAAACACGTTTAGATATAAAAGGTATCGAATTATAATCTCAGGGTAGATTTCGTCAGGCGCGCTCAGATAACAAAGGTCAAAGCTCTCAGACAAGGCGAGACAAGGAGATATCGATTTCTATGAGTCATTGTCAGAAATCTATTCCCGGCCGTAAAATTAGGCAATACCACCGTCTGCCAATGGGTAACTGAACTGTCAGGTCAACTACACAGCTTAGAGAGTCTTTCTACTAGATTGAGAGACATTAATATACTGTTACATGTCTGTTAATATGGGGAAAACTGAAGAAACCCTCATTGCATTGAGTTTGATAACTAGCCTGAAATACAGCCGCCTTCTCAGTTAGTTCCAGGGTCCTTGAATTTTCAAATGGCTCAACTCGTCGCGAGCGCAAGTGAACTTGTGAAATTATCGCCATCACGCCGCGTATACAGTCAAGTCTGTTTGTCTCGGAAAGTATTTATTGTAGTTTATATCTCTTCCCTAATTGCACTGATGAAGGACTCGAAACCCTAAACGTCCCAGCAGCTTGTGTTACAGCTGATAAACGGAGGAAATGGCTCTACTGAAACAAAATCAAAGCGGACGAGTTTCGTGTTGTTTAGCTTTGCGGCCGAAGTCCATCATTGTCTGTGGTTCGGCGGGGAAGAAGAGTGTTCGTTGGGATTACTTTCAACAAAGTACACTGTATTTCAACTACCAATCTCGTACAAGTGCCTTTAATTTTTAATGATTTTCACGAAGTGGTCCTTTTTTGGCAGAATTTATTTTAGAAACAGTTGGCCTCATACCTAAAAGTGACAGCCCGAGTAAACGCCCAGCGGGCGTCTTGTTATTATTATTATTATTTTTTGTGTCGCTGTTTGGCGCCAGTAACCAATCAGATTACACAGGAGCGAAATACAATCTCAGCTTAAGTGTTTCTAAACACGTTTAGATATAAAAGGTATCGAATTATAATCTCAGGGTAGATTTCGTCAGGCGCGCTCAGATAACAAAGGTCAAAGCTCTCAGACAAGGCGAGACAAGGAGATATCGATTTCTATGAGTCATTGTCAGAAATCTATTCCCGGCCGTAAAATTAGGCAATACCACCGTCTGCCAATGGGTAACTGAACTGTCAGGTCAACTACACAGCTTAGAGAGTCTTTCTACTAGATTGAGAGACATTAATATACTGTTACATGTCTGTTAATATGGGGAAAACTGAAGAAACCCTCATTGCATTGAGTTTGATAACTAGCCTGAAATACAGCCGCCTTCTCAGTTAGTTCCAGGGTCCTTGAATTTTCAAATGGCTCAACTCGTCGCGAGC
Organism: Actinernus sp. WN-2022; assembly: GCA_030867875.1. Lineage (NCBI taxonomy): Eukaryota > Metazoa > Cnidaria > Anthozoa > Actiniaria > Actinernidae > Actinernus > Actinernus sp. WN-2022. The sequence continues at coordinate 102,505,617 of JAOWCC010001634.1, forward strand.
GCAAGTGAACTTGTGAAATTATCGCCATCACGCCGCGTATACAGTCAAGTCTGTTTTTCTCGGAAAGTATTTATTGTAGTTTATATCTCTTCCCTAATTGCACTGATGAAGGACTCGAAACCCTAAACGTCCCAGCAGCTTGTGTTACAGCTGATAAACGGAGGAAATGGCTCTACTGAAACAAAATCAAAGCGGACGAGTTTCGTGTTGTTTAGCTTTGCGGCCGAAGTCCATCATTGTCTGTGGTTCGGCGGGGAAGAAGAGTGTTCCGTTGGGATTACTTTCAACAAAGTACACTGTATTTCAACTACCAATCTCGTACAAGTGCCTTTAATTTTTAATGATTTTCACGAAGTGGTCCTTTTTTGGCAGAATTTATTTTAGAAACAGTTGGCCTCATACCTAAAAGTGACAGCCCGAGTAAACGCCCAGCGGGCGTCTTGTTATTATTATTATTATTATTTTTTGTGTCGCTGAAATGCGCCAGCAACCAATCAGATTACACAGGAGCCCATTGTTCGATCAGCTTAAGTGTTTCTAAACACGTTTAGACATAAAAGGTATCGAATTATAATCTCAGGGTAGATTTCGTCAGGCGCGCTCAGATAACAAAGGTCAAAGCTCTCAGACAAGGCGAGACAAGGAGATATCGATTTCTATGAGTCATTGTCAGAAATCTATTCCCGGCCGTAAAATTAGGCAATACCACCGTCTGTCAATGGGTAACTGAACTGTCAGGTCAACTACACAGCTTAGAGAGTCTTTCTACTAGATTGAGAGACATTAATATACTGTTACATGTCTGTTAATATGGGGAAAACTGAAGAAACCCTCATTGCATTGAGTTTGATAACTAGCCTGAAATACAGCCGCCTTCTCAGTTAGTTCCAGGGTCCTTGAATTTTCAAATGGCTCAACTCGTCGCGAGCGCAAGTGAACTTGTGAAATTATCGCCATCACGCCGCGTATACAGTCAAGTCTGTTTGTCTCGGAAAGTATTTATTGTAGTTTATATCTCTTCCCTAATTGCACTGATGAAGGACTCGAAACCCTAAACGTCCCAGCAGCTTGTGTTACAGCTGATAAACGGAGGAAATGGCTCTACTGAAACAAAATCAAAGCGGACGAGTTTCGTGTTGTTTAGCTTTGCGGCCGAAGTCCATCATTGTCTGTGGTTCGGCGGGGAAGAAGAGTGTTCGTTGGGATTACTTTCAACAAAGTACACTGTATTTCAACTACCAATCTCGTACAAGTGCCTTTAATTTTTAATGATTTTCACGAAGTGGTCCTTTTTTGGCAGAATTTATTTTAGAAACAGTTGGCCTCATACCTAAAAGTGACAGCCCGAGTAAACGCCCAGCGGGCGTCTTGTTTTCAATAGATCTAATGAGAGATGAGCTACGTTAGTTTCTTTAACGGTGGACAGTACGAAATACTTATGTCATGTCTCAAGGCAATAAGCAGAGTAGTTAATTCCACTAACAAAGCCAACACTTGGCCTTATGGTTCGAAAATTCTTGATCGTTGTCCGAAGCCAAGGAGTATTTATTTCTTGCTGTTGTAGTAGCCAGGGGATTGGGTCTGAACATGAAGTAAATGTACATTTTATCGGGAAAGGCATGTCTGGCAGGCAAGCAAGAATGTGAAATGTTTTGACCCCTGAGTCGCTGCTACGAGTGTATTTTACATATAGTGGCTGCTAAAATAGCTATGTACTGGTTTACACTGTCGTAGAAATCTGCGTTACAATTTGGTGGAATTACTTGCCGCCTCGTCAATATGGAATGTCTTATTGCTGGGATCAAGATCTGGGTTGTACCCTAACCCGCGGCCGCGACTGCCACGCCTGAAGTCCACTGCCCGTTCAAACTGATTCTCAAGCGCTTTGTTTAATTTCACCTCTTGGTTTCTTGATAGAGGACCAAAGCTGGAAGACGATTGGCTGTCGCCAGCATCAGAGGGCTTGTTACCTTTCTTGAAGCCACCCATCAAACGCAGGAACTTCTCCTTCCTCTCGTCGCTTTCAAAACTCGCCCTCTCCCAGTTGTTGAACTGAAAGAAAATTAAAAGATGCATGTTTTTAGGCGGAAAACTGCACAAACTGTACATGTACCAGGAATTACTTATCGCTAGCCTGCTAACGGCTGTTCTTAAAACTCCCTCCAATCCTTTTCATGTTGACCGTGCCCTACAGGGAAATTGAAAATCTAACTTAACGGCAAAATGTCCGAGAAGAGCTGCAAAGAGAAGTACATCTTCTCACGCGGTAGCCATGTTGTGTTCCACAGAGTAAAACCTATGTTCTTGGACTTCCAACTCGAGGTAGAGGCGAACTGAATATACAAAAACTATTGTTTATAGCCAAGATGGTTGCTGAGTGGTAAAGGTATATTCTGTAAGAGTTTCATATAATTCGTTTTGATCATATGGTGGCCATGTTGACTAAGTCCCATCTAAACAACAATTGTTTTTCTTGCCGGTTTCATAGAATTTGCCTGGCAACCCAACTTGAAGCTAAAAACGAGTTGGAACAAAGTATTATTAATGTATTCAAGCAGCAGTAGCAGTAGCGACATTTCCGTATTTTAAATCTTTCTCTCAAATATTTTTTAACTCGTGCTGAAACTGCTCAGTGCTGGATGTGGGAAATCTACTGCTTCTAGCCAACTTCCATACTGTAAACTTGTTGTTAGCCAGTTTAGGCTGTAGTATCCACAGCTACATATTTTTCTCATCATGAAAACAGTTGCCAGTTCTTGATAAATTGCACTCTCAACTGAAAAGCGTTCGAACAGCTTGTGGAAACCTGGTCAATACATGTAGATCTTGGATCTCTAAGCGCCAGAGTCCATTACCATCCATCTCCCATACCCCACATCTTTAAAACCCCTAGTTGTGCTCCAGAAAAACGCAGTTAGGATAATGACTTTTTCGAGATATAATGAACATTCTACTCCAATTTTTCAATCAATAGGCTTGTTTAAATTTCTTGATTTAAGGACGGTGGCCCCTAATACAAAGGCATTTTTTCCTTTTTATGACCATGTGGGTATTTTAGTTCACGTATACGGCTATCAAAATATCCCCAAAAATTGGGGGTAACCTTGCATTTTTTAGAGATAATCAAGGTTAAATATCGTAAAAATGCTGACTCAGCACTTATTTTTTTTTCTATTTTCCAAGAATGAAGCGTGATTTATCTAAATATGAGTCAGAAGCCTCGAAATGGGAGTGTCCTCGCTATAGGTAACATCTTAATTACCTAAGGCCACGTTAATGTAGTATTTAAATAAATATTAATTGTGTCAGTGCCATAATCGACTTTGACAGGTATCCAATTTTTGGTTAAAAAATCAGTTCTCTCTCTAAAATAAAATATATCCAAACGCTAAACTGTCTTTCTGCTTTAATTTTATAACCTAAATAACAGGGGTCACCGTGCGTTTTAAAAAGTTACAAAGGCCGGGTTCTTATTTTTGCCACCTATTTCCGACTACTTTGATAATTTTATACTAAGCCCTCCCCGGCGAGTATAACATTTGTCTTATAGAGTGTTGCATGCTGGGATCATCAACATTGCGGCGAACTCGCTTCGTTCAAAATCGCAGGATTTGCGCGCAGATCGCAAGTTGATGCCGCCTCCGGCTCCGAAATACGTCGCTTGAGCCAAGTTCGAGAGAATTTACCGTTCCGCTCTCTTTTCTGTCCTTTGAGAGATGTACTCATTTTATCCAGGCAGGATAATGTGGAAAAAAAAACGTGGAAAAAAATGAGGTCAACACATTTTCCAAGCCTCTGACAAAATGTTGCGATTTTTATTTTATTTCCACAATCAAGCTTACGTGACTACGGGTCGACTCGCGGGCCACCCGTACTGAAGCTTATGCGCAGAAGATAAGCGCACTAGCAATAGGGGCCATCGTCCTTAATTCTAGTTAACAATGCTTTGTTTATGTATGACTTTTAATGAGCTTTCAAATCTCTTTTTAGGAACGTAAGTGAAGTACATCAATATATTATACTACAAATAAGAACTAATAAGAACTAATAAGAACTAATTACGGTAAATTTAATATTCGCTTTTCAGATGCCAAGATTTGGAATTCAATCAGTGAAGATAGTAAATCCAAAAATCGAAAGGCTCTGATTAATACCTCAACTTGTATTAAATTTACTCTTGTCTCTTCTTTTTTCTCTTGACTTGTATTTATTATTTTGATGATATACATGTACTTCATTTATGCCCATCATTAAACTTCATTAGACTTAGTTACACTCTGTTAGATTTCTTAGAAATATAGTTTCTTTGCTCTACAATGTACATTTGTATGTTAGTACATTTGTAGTTTGTAGGTTTTTGTGTGTAAATTAATGTGTTCCAGAGCTTTCATATATAGCAAATATTTTGCTATTACCGTTGTAGAGCCTGCTACTTAGCTCGATATTGAAACGTTTTTCTTTTCACTTATATTCGCGAGTAGAAAAAAGATTCGCTGTTATACTAAGTCTATGTTACAATTTCATGAAAACCAGCCTTGCTTAATTTTGAGGTCTGTACATAAAGCTGACCTATGTACAGTGTACCATAATTTATAGCTCAGAAATTCCCTAGCCATAAGATAATGAAGGGACTGGTCAAATATTAGCAAGGGAGGCCTGGGAGGGGGGGATCAATTTTTGAACCCCCAAAAATGGAGGGTTATAACAAAATATGCAACTGAAAAAGGCTTTTTTATAGGGGAAAGGGACAAAAGGGACAAAAGGGACAAAAGGGACAAAAGGGACAAAAGGGACAAAAGGGGGGTAGATCGAATCAAGTGAACATATTTTATATTGTAATTCCTATTTAGACTTTTTGATTTCATTCTTATCCACCACCACACCTCTCCCTGCTAATTTTTGACCAGTCCCTTAAGGTGTCTTGATCGAAACTCTGAAGCCCCTTTACGAATTTAAAAAAATGTCATAACTTTATGATTTTGGGCTTGATTCTGCTCAAGTTTTCACAAACATGACACAATTTATTGATACAACTGATAATGTCAAAACATTGGCCCACTATCACACATACTAATGATGCAATTGTGACACATTTAAACTGTTCAAACTTATAACTCACACACACAGTGCAAATTTGATCAAAATGCCTTTGGCAGAAGTTGGCGAAAATTTTGGACTATGAATTTCTAACCTTACTTATTGTCAAAGTTGAAAGTCCTGTAGCTTTCTGTCAATAAAAGTGATTGGAATCCAAACTGATTAAAAAGTATTTCCCATAGCTTACTAAATCGTGAGGCCAAATAAAATTGTGCTAGCACAAACAGAAAAAAAGTTTTTCTTTGGATAGCATAACAAGTCGAAAAATGGCAAAAACCTCACAATCAATATTCTACAAATTTTTCTAAAGAAACTGCTTCAGTGATTTTTTTAAATGTTTTTGAGCATTGAATTCAACCTTTCATTTAATATAAGAATAACACACCAAATCGTTTCACTGAAAAATATCTTCAATAATATTTGAGATATGGTTTTTCAAAGAGAAACAATTGTTTACATCTAGAATGGCCACAGCTAAAATGCAACTAACGGAATAGGTACATGCATTCAAAAGTCAACAAATTATCATCATGAATAACTAATTTCTGTAAAAATGTGTATAGGTTGTTGTGTCAGAAACTGGTTGTGCATTGTACCTCCTCGTCATGATAATTTGTCGACTTTTGAATGCACATGCTCCACTCTAGATGTACATTGTAAACAAAGCACTATTCAAAACCTTGGCTCTGATGTGCTCCTCTTTGAAAAATCGTATCTCCAGTTGTAGATATTTTTCAGCGAAAGGATTTGGTGTATTATTTTTATGAAAGATTGAACATTATTCTCAGAAACTTTAAAAAAATTCCCTGGAGCACTTTTTTAGGAAACCTGAAATTTGTAGAAATATTCACAACTTTTTTTTCTGTTTGTGCTAGCTAGCACAATTTTGTTTGCCATCTACATGTATAAAGTAAGCTTTGGGAAATGCATTTAGCCAGTTTGGATTCTAATCAGTTCTATTGTTTTTTAAGTGACAATAAATGCTCAGTTCTTTCAACTTCCACAAGGTTAGGAAGGTAAGAAATTCATAACCCGTTTTTTTTGCCAACTTCTTCCGAAGGGATTTTTATCAAATTTGCACTGTGTACATGTATGTGTTTATTAATATGTAAAGTTTGAATGGTTTCCAGTCGTTTGAGAAAAATCGTTAACTAGATTTCGATTAATGGCCCAAAATGCCAAACATAGGGCCCCTAAGGGCAACTCGTGAATCACTGGTCAGCGAGCTATTTTGGTATATACAGTACTAAAAATCACGTGACCAATGATGTCATTGTTACATCATCACCACTAAGTAAATTGTGGGAAAATAATAGCATACCTGTCCAAGTTCGAACTGTCTGGCATTAGAAATGAGGGAAATATTGGCATGTACTTAAAATCACGTAATCAATGACGTCATCGTTACGTCGTCGCCACCAAGTGATTGATAGCAACCCACTACCATGTCTGTCTATGTTTGAGCCAGATGGCATTAGAAATGAGGGAAATATGGGCATGTACTTAAAATCATGTGACCGATTACATCATCGATACGTCATCACCACTAAGTGATTGATAGGGATTCACTACCATGTCTGTCCAGGTTTGAAGTGTCTGGCATTAGAAATGAGGGAGATATATGGGCATGTACTTAAAATCATGTGACCAATGACATCATTGTTACGTCATGACCACTAAGAAATCGATAGGGACCCGTTACCATGTCTGTGGGTCCCTAGTGTCTGGCATTAGTAGGGATTAACCGTCAATACATCTTCTCCAGCATGACCAAATCTTTTCAAAACCTTGGACGGTCATTCGGAAAGTAAACGGCAAGTCGTCGAGTCACAGAAAAAAAGTGATCAATAAATTATCTCGTATCCACCTAAACCCAATAACTTGTTCTGCACATTCGTGCATCCACAAGTTAAAAAGGGAGTTGACTTGTACATGTATGTCACAATTACTTCATTACTGTCAAGATTGTGAAAATTTGAGCAGAATCAGGCAAAAATTGTAAAAGTTTTGACATTTTGTTTAAATTAGCAAAGTGTCTTTGGAGTTTCGATCGAAACACCTAAATACAAATAATTTATTTCTTACCTTGCTTCCATCTCCTTTGACCTCTTCTGCTTTGAACTCATCTCGTCTGACTTCTTCTTCAGTTTTCTTCCTATCATATTTAGAGCTCTTCTCTTTCTTTCTTTTTCTTTCTTTCTGTTCTCTCGCTATTCCATCATCTCTTTCCTTTTTCCTTTTCTTCACCTTACTCTTACTTGCTTCCTCTTCATATTTCTTTCTCTTTACTTCTTCCTCTGAACTTTCATCTTCTTGATATTTTTCCTTCTTCTCCTTTTTGCGTTTTCTCTTTTCCTCCTTTCCTTCATCAAGGTCTCGTTTCTTTTCCCTTTTTTCAGCTTTACTTTTCTTCTTCTCTTTGATTTCCTTGTCTTCACTCGTATCATCATCAGAACCAACTTCTGGTGAATCACTGTTACTTTTTTTCTTTTTCTTTGCCTTGTCAACAGGCTCTGAGGTTTCCATCTCATCTCTATTTGTTTCCTTTTTTCTCTTTTTAGATTTCTTCTTTTTCTTTTCATCTGATTCATGCATGTCGCTGCTATCAGTTTTATTGTTCTCTCTTCCTGGTGCTTTGTTACTTTTTGTATCTCTCTCAGTATCTTTAAAAGCTTCCTCCACTGTGCTTTTCTTCATGCTTCTGTCTTTCTTACTCTTATTTTTCTTCCCTTTCATGTTTACAATCACTTCTTGTCTTTCTGTACCTCTTTCCTCACCTTCACTTTCATCCTCTTGCTCTTCAACATCAGTTTCTTTGAGCCTTTGCTTCTCTGCTTCTTTCCTTTCTTTTTTCTTTCTTTTCCATTCCGCTTTCAACAAGTCTTTGTCAATGGAATCCTCTTCCTTTCCATTCCCCTCCTTTTTCTTACTACTTTTGCTTTCATCATCCATTTCTTAGCCACCTTTCTGGGATCTGTGAATATTTAAAAAACAATCTTGAGGTCATTTAAGCATGGTTTCTATACATAGTGACAATGACATGTCCAGGGGACAAATCCCTTGTTGTGTTCAGATGAGGGGACGTGTTGCAGGGACATTGTGATTTTAGCAGACACCATTTTGAAATAGAGTTCACAAGGGCTTGTGGGAAAGTAAAATGATGCTTTACAATTGGTTTATTTTCATTTTATCCCAGGGACATATGTTGCATGAATAGTTCACATGAGGGGACTATCACATTTTGTCCCCAGGACTTGTCTCCTCAATTAAAACCAGTTTGATTTGAAGGGACAAGTCCCGGGGACAACATTTTGTCCCCACGACAAGATTTTTCCTAGTTCAGACTTGGTCCCAGGGACTAATGTCCCTTTGTGTGTACAGACCTTAAATGGCATCCAATTTAAATAGGTCTTTGTTCTGGAGACTTTAGTCTCGTGTTCAGATTGCCACACAAAAGTGTTTTCACATGAATTCCTAAACAATGGTTATTCAAATTGGACACCATTTATGCAATGGGTCTACGTGTACATGTAAATCGTATTAGTAATTATTCGTGCAAGAAGTACGGCACCAAACAGCATTGACATGGAGCAAGGTGTTAATTTTGTATTGTGAAAATTCGTGATCCCAATGCATAATGGTCGAAACATGAAAATCGCCACAAAGGTAAGGAATGTCTAATTCCCACCAATTTTTCAAATTTATAAAGGAAATTGTGTGTTCGGAATCTTATCACAATCAATTATTGAGCATGTTTCGTAGCTTTGGTTGGAAGAGAATTTGCTCATAACAATGGAATGAAACAAATGACTTAATTTCTACTACTTCTATTTCAGAATATTCATACCTTAATCACCCAGTGTTTCCAGTTTTATTAAAACCACAGAAAAATCCCATATGAGGGAGGCTCTATGCTGCAGAACAATGGATAATTCATTGTACTTTTAATGCAGATCATTACTTAAATGAATATTTAATGATCTTAATATTTATTGAATTAACTTATAATGACTATTAAAATTCAACATTGTATAATCATGATGCTGATGGTTTCTGCTTTTGTTACTTTGGTAAAATGTCTTTCTGTGACCCAAAATATCATAACAGGACCATGCACATATAATAATATTAAATAATAAATAAATAATATTGTTTATTTCACTCTCTAGCAGTTAAAACTGAATTAACAACTAGTGATATTAAAACAAGAAAATGGCTACTAATCTATACAATAACTATATATATACATGAAGTTATTATGTAGCTTCCAAAGATTCCCGAGGAGACAGTCATTAAGTGATTTGTTTTATAGCAACAATTTATTATAAAATTCCTTTTGCCTGAGTTTTGGTAAATACATTCTTTCTTTTCCTGCCTTTATAGCTGCCTTTATCATGATGTGATCACATGGCAGGATACATTGGATTTTGACGTCACTGCCACATGACCTCACATCAACCAATGAGAGCATGCAATGCATCTGGAAAACTTATGGCTATGTAACAATAAATACTAATATCCCAGGGGATGAATGCTGAGATACATGTACGTCATTTTTCCAATTAAAGCAAATTTACCTGAATACAAATTACATGTACATGCACTTATGGTCTCCAAATGGTGTTTGCACTGTACTGGAAACTGAAATCACAATAAAAACGACTTGGGAATCGTAACTACTGGCTACATATATACTGAAAGGTAAAAAATGACTAGCTATATACATGTAACAATATTGATTGCTACATAGCCATAAGTTTTCCAGACACAACGCACGCTCTCATTGGCTGATTCAGGGTCACGTGGCAGTCATCCAAATCCAATATTTCCCGTGCAGGCAACAATTGATGAATTGTTGCCCACCACGTGATCACATCGTGACAGAAGATTGTGTATGTGTCGCGTATGCCACTGGCTAGCTAAAGGTGGGAAATATTTGTTTACCAAAATTAATGTCTAGAACTTCGTCGAAAGGAAGCATTCAAAATGGAACCAGCTCCAAAGAAACAATTTACATCTTTATCAAGAGCAAGAGAGAGAAATTGGTAGCTAAAAAAGGATGCAAGAAAGACACAAAACCAGATGCTAAAAATGCTGTAGCAACGCTGGCAGCATTTTGAGTTGAAAAGCAGCTTCCCGAAGAGACGACAAACCTTGCTCGTATAAAACTGATGTCTATATAACAAATCACTTAATCACTGTCCCTTCGGGAATCAGTGAGTTTTGTCTCCCCTCGATCCTCAATGTTCCCCTTGACTCGGTCTCGGGAAACATTGAGGGTCTCTTGGAAACAAAACTCACTGATTCCCTTGGAGCCAGTCATTAAGTGTTTATTATTGCATGTAATTGATGGTTCTGAAGTTGTATATGTGGATTGAACAATTAAAATCAGGGCATACTTCTGGCATAATAGGCAGAGCATGGAGCATAATGGCGACAAAATTGGAGCATTGCTAAAAAGCATTATGGTTTTAAATATGAACTTAAAATATAGCCTAATCTGGATCGAGAGTGAAGACCATAATTGCATGGCATACGAAATTTCAAATTAGGTGATGTCAACTAAATTAGTACTAAATTTAGTTAATTAAGTTAAACTAAATCGTCAACACCAACGCTGGAGCGACTCTACTGTACAGTGTACTAAATAAAGTAGGTTCCGGTTGCTGTTGTCATTGTTGCTGCCGCAGCGAGCGAGCCTGAAGTGAGCAAGCAAGGCAGCAGTTCTAATCCGTAAGCGGGTCCAAATCTTGATTTCTTTTTTTACCACAATCCATCACTTCTATTGTCTATTTTTACCACAATGCTTTGTACGGATCTGATCATCACGTGACATTACACGAGGTGGAAGCTGTACGTTCAACCGTTCTTTAATGCATTTCTGTGTATGCAATCCTTGTGTAATCATGAATTTGTTGACATGTACGTAGACGTGTAGGACAACTCTGTACATGTCAACTATCAGTTTGCAAAGAGCAATATCTCTCGTGTTATCAAGATGGTGAGCAGCAAATAATTGGTCTTCGATATCAAGCCGCCGGTTCAAAACAAAATTAGCATTTACAATTACATTCTCAATTACAGTTGATTTCCGGTGTTTAAACTTCATTGGGGAGAGCAGCAGTTTTTATCGTTGATATGTCGGGATAAAATGAAAATAAATCGGGACAACTCTAACAGGATTCAGTCGCACGATAGCCCCAAAACTACAAAATATATTCATCTAACACCTTGGCATTTTTATCACCCAGTAATCTATTTTTCCTGCCAAAGTGCTACTGTAGGTTCTCTTCTAATACACTTCCTTAACTGAGCGGATCGCGATCGAGCAGCATTCACTACCTGTTAGGTACATGACTATACTAGTTTAGTATATAAACGTAAATGTAGGTTGTAGGCCTCGAGAACAACTACATGGTAGCTTATTAAGCTATACTGCTACAAACGAGAAGAAAAGGAGTTAATTAATTAGAACCTCTGCTACCCAGGGTAACTGTAAGTGTATTACACTAACATGCAGTTACGTTTTTCGATGTGTACGTATACCAGACTGTTAACGTTATGTCTAATTTTAATAGCACAAGGAAGCTGACTACACCCGGAACTAAACAAAGTACATAGTCAAGGAAACGGAAGCGCCACCCAACGGGCTGCTTCAGAACTCAGAAGGCTATGAAGTCTACGGATAACTTACCTAGAAAAACTTTAATCAGCTGGAAGTTTACCGAACACTGAAATCTCGTGTATTTGGCACGTGCATTCGAGCAAGGGCCTTCGACAACCCCGTGACCTATTAGTCGATAAGTTGTCGGCCTAGTTTAAAGTGAAATTGTTTACACTCGTGTTTTCTTCGGATTAAAGTTCACAATTTTTTTTAAAGCTGTGCGTATGTGAGTTATCTTTACAATATCTTCTTTTCCCTTAATCGTGATTCTTCAACATTTCACCCGGTCATTATTTATGCCAGAGGGAAGATAATTGGCAAAAAAAAAGGGGACACTCGTTTTTCAGATCACTTGGGGGGGGGGGGGGGGGGGGGGGGGGGGGGACGACATTTTTATTTACATTTTTTACGTTATATCTGTATCTCTCTCTCTATAAGTTGTTAATACATCATAGTAAACAATAATTTTCACATCAAACCTTTTTCTTGCTAGCTGTAAATATGATCAATATATGCATGCTTTTAGCCAGTCATATCTCATTGTAATTTGTAACTGAGCTCAGCCAGGAGCCCATGGCCAATGGTAATGGGCTCCTGGCTCAGCCTATTTTTACTTTCCTAATTACAGCAGCCAACTCGAAAGCCTTGCGCTACTTTGGTTACTGCACACAGACATTGTAGTCAAGAGGTTTTAACATTTCAGTTCAAAACTTTTGCCAGCTCCCCTCTGGCATAAATAATGACCGGTCCTTATCATTATTTTGCTAGGCTAGAAACATTGCCGAATGATAAACGAGTTTTAATCGATTGGAGTGCCGATTAAGTAATCAATATAATATATCGATTCGGATGAATTAAGCCGACACAGCCTCGTTCCCACGCGTCTTAGCCAATATTTCTAAAGACCCGTGGGAACGAACGAGGTTGGAACAACAAATCTTCAGCGACAGTGACAGTGACCAGAGGACAGTGACAGCAACGTGATGGAAAAAAATCGAAGAGAAATCCTAGAGCTCGCTAAACAGCCTGGAAATAACACTTGTGCCGACTGTGGAGCTAAAAGTAAGTGACCAACTCTTAGAACTATTTGCTCAATTCTGTTATAAATAGAGCAATTTTGAGGTACATTTGAAACTTGTGGAAGATGAAAGATTATCTACTTCCTGTGTGTTTTGTTAACGCTGCAGATCCTGAATGGGCTTCAGCTTCGAAAGGGATTTTCATTTGCATAACCTGTAGTGGAGTTCATCGTAACTTAGGAACAAAGGTTTCAGTGGTGAAGTCTTTAAGATTGGATACATGGACAGATGAGCGACTGCAAGTAAGTTGGAGTGCAAGGAATGTTGAATTTTCAGTCGCGTTTCATATTTCAATCGCCTTAAAGTTGAAGGCTTGCATGCTTCCAAGTCTTTCACGGACATGGTAAAAAGTCCCAGTAAAACCGTCCTAACACTTGCTGTAGTGGTTTCGCTGTAGTTATAACGCTCATAACAGTTCATTCTAATTTTACTTAGATCCTTAAATATTACGCTGCATTTATCGATGTACAAATGTAAATCTTACAGTTACATGGAACGACTCTACATAAATCATAATGTATGTTCAAGTGATCTTTTGAAGTGTGTGTGTTGGGGGGGGGGGGGAAATTCTATACTTATACCTTTTGGGATTTTTGTTCTTTTGTTTTGTGAATGGTATATAGTCTGGTCATGAAAGATCAATATTGATTAAATCCTGTATTACTGAATATTAAGCTTTGATTCTGGAAATCTGGGGTCAAATTTTTCAAAAGGTAATAACTATTGTATCAATTGGCAAAGAATTATTATGAGCATGCCATTAATATTAGCTCAAGAAAAATCCTTGTGGTAATTTATATATTAATGTTGTCTTTATTGAGTATCCAACAGTAGGAACAACATTATTATGGTGCATATACATTAATGCACATATCCTATACAATGTACTATAAACTAATTGAGATTTTGAGACACGATACCGAATTATATTGCCGGCCAGTTGGGAGAAAATATATTCCGTATTAAGTCGGGAATTGTTAAAAGAAAGAAGAGAATGAAGCACCAAACTTATTCTGATCGTAATTTCAATTCTCAAAAGGCGGCTAGTATATCTATGGCAACGGTTTCACGGCTTGAGTGGCGAAAACTTTCGCGACGTGTTTTGAAATCTCTTCAAAAATTATGAAAATTGTACTTTTAGCGAATAAGAGTGACAGTTAGATTTCTGACGGAAACTACAATGCCAACCTTATCTTGTAATTTACAGTGAAATTGTAGAAATCTTGCTGTTGAACAAACGACTTTTGACCTTGACCTGGAACTCATGTAACTGCAAGGGCTCGCGCAAGAGCCAATCAGAGGCTGGTATTCTGAGACGCAATACCATGTTATATTGGCGTCTCAAAAGTAAACAAAGTGATCAGTGAATCGTGATACTAAATATTAATGTCAAATAATGGACAGTTGTAGACATGTAAACACAAAATAATGTACAAGTAAATCTAACTTGACATTATGTAACAGTAATTAAGTTAAATCTTGAAATTAGTTTAAATGCAAGACAAAATCATATCAATTAGTTATCAATATTTACATGATTTTAGAGCCAAGGTTTAATTCCTTATATTAACATAAGTACTGAGGTACATATAAACAGCCTTTCTTTGGACTATAGCATGGTCCATTTACAAAATGTAGTGATATTGTTACTTGAGGAGCTTTGTTTGAGTGCTAAAAAAAGGAGTTGACTTCAAATTGGAATGCTATTCTCACATCCATGTTTATTTCCTGGGTGCAAGTTTTACATACATGTATATATGCATGCAATGATTGGTATTACCAGTATATTGATAAGGAAATACTTAACATTCCATGTAAAGCATGCCTGGGCTGATTTAATACGTGTATTGCTTTCCTTTGGTCAATAAATAAAAAAATACAGTCCACTCTTTTTAAAATTTAAATCAAGGTTTCATGAGAGATGGATGTATTTTTCAGGCTAGGAACTACACTCACAGTGCCTGGAGTGATGTAAATATGTTCATGAACACTCAGATACATCTGGTAACAATTTTTGCTCAGTTGTTCATTATACAATTAACAAAAGGCAACTGAAGGAGCTTTTTATAAGCTTCACTGAAGTTCCAGACTTAGAAATGTACAATACCCATATACACGTACATTCTAAAATACATTCAGCCTGACAGCAGATACCTAAGGACACTCTTGGGTCATATACCAGCTGTGCAGTTAATGCTGCTGATGGATCAAGAACATTCAATTTGTAAACAAAACTGTAGCTGAATTGTCCCTGGTCAGTAATTATACAATGTACTTGTAAATTGTTTCCAGTTCAAGATTTTCTCTAAGGATCTTGTTCCTTTTGACAATTTTTTTTAACATTTGAACATTAATTTATTGATCGAGCTACATGTATACATTTTTTTTCTTTCCAATAGCTGTAGATCAGTGTAAAGTCAAAGCCAGTGGCTTATTTGACAAGGATCATTAAATCATACAATTACAATAATAAAGTATGTTGGCTAGATCAAATGTTCTTACACTGCATGCAGACTGAGAAGACAAAAAATACATACAAGAGAAGAATGTATCAATAGGAATTATATCAGGCTAAACTATACAGTGTAAATTACACAGCTAAGCTAAATTACATGTACACAACTAACAGAAATACTACATAAATAATCTAAACACTTCTAAAACAGTGAGTAACAATAATCAAGTGAGGAAAAGGTAATTATATATAAATTGAATCAATGAGAAAGGAAGTATAATGTCTTTAATTTCACTTTATAGTCGTATGGTTGTAGAGATTTACGAAGGGAATCTCATTCCATATGTTGGGTCCTTGGAATCTAATAGTGTTTGTATTTGTGAAAGTGGTGATCGATGCATGTCAGACCGGTGTCTTGTATAGTGTTGATGGTAATCCTGATTGAATTTGAATGGGGAGGACAATGGAAGAGGTAATAGTTTATTAATATGGGAGAAAATGAAGCAGGAGATATGTCAAGCTTGTAGATATTTAAAACAGATAACACTTTAAGCTTATTCAATAATGGTTGTGTGTGGGCATGTGAGGATGAATGTGTAATAATTATGACTACTTTCTTTTGTAAGTGAAAAATAGGGTGAATATGTGTTGGATAACTAGTTGATCGATGCCCATATAAGGTTTCCATATTGTAGATTTATAAGGTAATACAAGAGAATTATACAGAATGCGGAGAGTATCACAAGATAAGAATTGACAGGATTTATTAATAACACCTGTAGTTATAGTCTGAATGTGAGATGCCTAGGAAAGGTTCTGATTAATTATAATACCTAGAAACTTAATTAGAATGTTCTGTCCATTTAATTGACTTGCCATTTATATATAGACTTTGATATTATCTAGATTGACCTTTTTTCTTGCAGGATGGAAAAATATAAATTTAGTTTTATCAGGGTGAAGAGTTAATTTATTAGAATTTAACCAGGAGACAAAATGAATAAGTTCAGTGTTTAAAATATCAAGAAGCATATGTACATTTATGTTTTTGTGGCTAAAAATATATTTGTGTAATGTCAGCAAAAAGAATGAATGAGGAGGATTGATTAAATAGATCAATTCACACAGTAATGCTACAAAACTTAAACATACATTATACAATGTAGGTATTGTCAAAGAGTCATTATTGCTAATGGATCTGCCTGATTTTGAGTGGATAATGTATGGAGATGAGTCTCAGTGACTATTATTTTGGTAATCACACATGATAATACTAAATTATTCATAACATGACCTACATGTATTTAACCAATCAGCAATACTATGCAGATCTGGGTAGATTTTATGTCATCAGTATGGAATTTATGGCCGCTAATTTCAGAGTCTCAGGTGGGAGGGAAGTGAGCCCATGATGCAATTAGGTAACTGTAGCTGTTTTCTCAGGCTACTTGTAGGTCTTCGATCATTAAGATACATGTAGTTATTCACAAAATACTTTATCATAATGCAAAATTAGCTTTAACCCCAACATAAAAAGACCCTAACCAGTCATTGCATGAACATAAGCTCACTGGTAAACAGTGAGGATTTAGGGCTAATTGGTAACTATAGAGTTCACAGGCTGTGTTAATTATGTATCGTATACATGTAGATAAAACAGATCCGAGCCAGAGGCAAGCTAGGATCGGTATCTCCGATACAACACAGACTCAAATTTTGTAAATTACTTCTAAAACTCAAACATAACTATTCAAATGCTACATGTATATATTAACCAAAATAAGTCTATAGATTTACTTTTAAAATATTAACATTTCTATAAATTTATTGAGGCTTCTTATAATTGTGTTCTACTTGAGTGCAATATTTATTTCACTGAATAATAATCCGGAAGAATTCCATTGTACTTTAAAATAACAACTGAATGTTTTTATCTTTTAGAAGATTTTAGCTCAAAACAAATTCGCATTTCAAATTTCTCTAGTTCAGTCAGTTGCATGTCCTTGCATGTAGTTGAGTTTGCAGGGTGATCATGCATGCAGGTTCGTTTCTTCCATAGTTAATAGAGTGGAATGGTTATGAAACCCGGCAAACTTCAAAGGGGCTATAACAAAGGCACTGCGATTTATGTTGGAAGGGGGCAAGACAAAAGATTGTGCAGGGTCATAGTTCATTAGCGTCCCCTGAACGACTGAACTCACACGTTTCTATTGGTTGATTGATTAACACATTGGAATTTCTATTGTGTTTTGTGCAGGGTAGTGGTTGAAAAAGCTAACAAAGACATATAACAAAGAAGGTCGCTGGGTTTCATAACCATTCCACTCTATTAACTATGTTTCTTCTAACAAAATTTTACTTCTGCCGTTACAGTGCAATTCAAAATTCACAGAATTGAAACAATATAATGCAGTGGACTTCGTACAAACAAAAAACAGAACGGAAATTCTAGAAAGTATGTGATACGTATCAAACACTTGGGTTTACTTATAACAGCATTGTTTGCATCTTTTCTTGTATCTGCCTTCAGTCGGTGCTGGCGACTACATGTATTTAAAGGAACTTGTCCGAGATCGGTAGCCTGTTTGTAATTGCTATTTTCCATCTCAGTCGATTCTCGAACATTCTGAAAGATAGTTTGCCATGCAGCATCCATGGCAATGCCTTTCCCATGGGGATCAGGAACTCAATTCATTCGTTAACAAAGTACGTATTATATCAGCACGTGACTGTATCCTGCAAAGGGCCTATTGTGTCTCCATAAATCACTTAGTGGTGATGACCTAACGATGATTGTCATCGGTCAAGTGATTTTTAGTACATGTACAGTCCCGCTCAAAAAGTTTGCAACCACCACTAAACGCCAAACGGCGCTAACGGTTTTTAGCGGCGCTAGTGCCACTAACTTTTACCGTTAGTGCCACCAAACCACTAAACGTCTAGCGCCGTCGACGGCTAGCCACCAAACGTCTAGCGCCGTCCACGGCTAGCCACCAAACGTCTAGCGCCGTCGACGGCTAGCCACCAAAAGTTCTGAGCCACCAACGGCTAGCCACCAAAACCTCTGAGCCACCAACGGCTAGCCACTAAATCGTTGAGCCGCCGACGTTTCAAGAAGTTTATTTTGACTTGCGCTGACTTGAAGTATTTTTCATTTTTAGAAGTTTAATGATTTTGAAATGTTCGTCAAGGCCGAGTTTTGAGAAATTTCTTTTGAAACGTTTGTTTTATTAGTCAGTTCATCGGTTTCCGTGGCAGTACTGAAGGAATAAGTATTCAACTAAAATAAATTTACCATCTAGTGTTAGCAGCCGAGTTTTGAGTAGTTAATTTTGAAACGGTTAACGTCTACTAGTCAGCCGTATAAGTTCGATTCATCGACTCTCACGAGTCACAGCGCATGGCCCACTGAATGTAGAAGTCCACTGAACTTCAACTAACTTTACCGTCCCATTACAGGTTGCCGAAAAAATATATTTTTGCAGGTGGGGTATTTTATTAACTCATCACAAAGTGATGAAGTTAAAAACTCCAGAAGATTTGATAGAGTGTGATCTCACGGCAATTAACATTCATTTGACAACAAATTGGAAAACAGCCAAAACTTCTCACTGTTAGGCATGCAGAGATCGACTCAAAGCATTTCCCGCATCAGGTGAAACTGTTCAGACATGAAACGAAAATGAAATAAAAACTTACAAAACATTTTATTCTGAAGGTAGAAAATGTCCGGTGCGATCCAGGCGATT
This sequence comes from Actinernus sp. WN-2022, assembly GCA_030867875.1. Lineage (NCBI taxonomy): Eukaryota > Metazoa > Cnidaria > Anthozoa > Actiniaria > Actinernidae > Actinernus > Actinernus sp. WN-2022. The sequence goes on from JAOWCC010001634.1 coordinate 102,524,661, forward strand.
TTAAAGCCAAACACTGACGGCCTATAAATACGATGATTATTCAAATCAGTTCGTGGAAAATGTCACGCTTCACGGCCGTGTCGTAGAATTCTTGAGACCTTTGAGAAACGCATCCACATTAATAAAAGAACTCCAGAATATTTTATTGTACATCTTTTTCATTTTCCATAAAGGTTGAGTCCATGTAGTTGTGTGGTGAATTAAACTACAGTCGCACTTCCCGCGAACTTCACGGCGTGACACTCCAGTGTTGTGTCAAAAACCAGACAATGTCTGCGCAGCAAAGCGGTTTCAAGTAACACGTGAAGAATGAAACAGGAAGTTAGCTGTTCGCTGTTCGAGTTTTACTGAACGGTTTTGAAGTGATTTTCTTTAGTTATTCCAGGGAAAATCTGTGAAGTTCCCAAAAAAATGTCTTCGATTCTGTCAGACACGATGCGACTACAATTATTGTTAATATGCTAATTTTCGACTTCAGTTTGTTTACATTCACTCACACCGCAGCACAGTGCAGTGAAAACTTTTTCAATCGTGCACTGCTAACGGCTAGCCGCCAAATGTCTTGAGCCGTTGACGGCTAGCCACCAAACGTCTAGCGCCGTCGACGGCTAGCCACCAAATGTCTAGTGGCATCGACGGCTAGCCACCAAACGTCTAGCGCCGTCGACGGCTAGCCACCAAACGTCTAGTGGCGTCGACGGCTAGCCACCAGTTTTTACCGTTAGTGCCACCAAACCACTAACGCCCAGCCGCTAAAAAATTAGCGGCGCTGGTGGCGCTGACGGTTGCAAAGTTTTTGAGCGGGACTGTATATGCCTGTATCCCCCTCATTTTTAATGGCAGGCGGTATGTTAGATTGGGGTCTACTCGGAACTTCTGGTGAGCATGTGCAGAACTGTAGACACATTATTTAGATGGTTCACAAAATAGTGAACTTTTGGGATAATAAATTCTTACAGTCGACCTACATGTACATGTATTGGGATTCAGTACAATCAATGTTTACAGAAGAGCTTTTGGCTTCAACATCGATATCTCTCCCATTCACTGGGGAATGAAAACTCTTACAGTAGTAGTATTATAAGTGGGGGGACTGGGACACACACAACAAATTTCAACGAACAAATGCAACAAAAAAGCAACAAAGAGCAGCAAACGACTGGGACACGTACAACGATTTCCAACGAGCCCGCACAACGAAAAAACAACATACGACACAAGAAAGAACAACACATAATAAGACCCTCATTTTTTCGTTGTATTTTTTACATTTCAACGTCCTATTAGATAAACGATTACTATGTAGTATATCGATCTCTTTCACTATGGATAGCATATCGTGCCTTCCCATAGAAATCTTAGTCAAGATAGTAGAGCATGCAGGCCCAGAATCATTCGCAAGCATCGCAAGGACATCGAAACACCTAAACGGTGCCGCATCTCTCGCGCGCTACAAAAACGTAGACCAAGAGTTCCGTAAACGAGTACTCACTTTCGGTCTTAGGTCTACTCGTAATGACAACGATCGAGATAATTTGGCTAGGACTTTCGGTATTTCCGCAAACTACACCGATGATAGCTTTCCTCTTGTCTACGCCAGTGAATATGGTAATCTTAACGTTATTAAGTGGCTCATTAAGCACTTATGGTTCGATAAAATGGGTGGACACACCGATTACGTTCTATGCGCCGCCTGTAAGGATGGCTGTCTTGATATCGCTAAGTGGCTCACTAAGCACTTCCAGTTCACCAAAGAGGATAAAGCCGTCGGGTTTGCTATACTAGATGCCTGTAGGAATGGCCATCTCAACACCGTTAAGTGGCTCATTCGACGCTTTCAGATAACCATAGAGTATGAATACGCCCATCATGCTCTACTATGCGCCAGTAGCAATGGTCATCTTAATACCGCTAAACGGATCGTTGAGTGGCTCATTAAGCGCTCCCAGCTCACCATAGAGGACGAAAACGCTCTACTAGATTACTACATAAATGCTTATGCCGCCACATAGGATCTCTCGCAACGTCCAAATTGTCCCTAGGCATTCTTACACCTAAAGATCCAAACTCGAGCGCGGCTCCGGTTCCTACCGCTCTTCCCTTTCCGGATTAAGGCAGTTTCGTTATACTATTTTATAGTATTTTTACGATATATTAAATGATCGGTTTCTACCGCTTCTTTACGGATTAGAGCAGTTTTGTTGTACTATTTTTGTTGTTGTATTTTTACATTTAACGCCCTATTAGAGAAACATGTTTATAAGGTATTATTTACTACTATAGTTCATTTATCGTATTTATACGTTCTATTAAAGTAGTGTAGTTATAAGGTATTACATCAATGATTAGCATATATTAACATTTATTCGAACACTTGGTTCATAGTGAATTTATTACGTTTTAACATCTATTAGAGACGTGTGGTTATGAGGCATTATACCATATATTATCATAATTAAGACAACAATTATAGATACGCTATCATAAGGTATATATCACACAATGACTGAGATAACGACTTGCGATTGGTTGATGCGTGGTAAGAATACGAAATGTGTAAGGAATAGCACGAAAACTTCAGAGTACTGTGCTCAACACAATTATCAGATACTAAAAGGTATCACCATATTCGTTCCATGTTTGAAGTGTGGTCGCGGTTGTCGTACGAGTCATGGACTTTGTGTGAAGTGTGGAGCACCAGAGCGCCGTATCATTCGCAATAAGAAAGCCCGAGACGTGAAAGATATGAAAGATATGAAAGATATGAAAGATATGAAAGATACTAAGGATTGCCTTCCAGATGCGTTGGTAGAATCGGATAACCTCGAATTGGAGAACTTTAAGAACCTTAAGATAGTCCAGTAGTTTATAATAAGGAAAAAAGAAAAAAAGAATGAAGAGAAACTGCGTATACCACCTCTCTTCATTCTTTTTCTTCTTTTTTTTTCTTTTTTTTCTTTTTTTTTCCGACGCTTGAGAAACTTTCTATTCATAGACTTTCGTGACTATATTAAAATAATTCCAACGCGTGAGAAACTTTCTGGTGATAGACTTTCGTGATGTTATTAAAATAATTCCGACGCGTGCGATCACTCAACCAAAATTTAACAACTCATTTCCTATTTAACCATGCATTTATTGTGCACTATTCGATACCGGTAAGGTAGGCACCCCGCTCGCTATAAAAAGCACTTCTTTCCCATTTCTGGTCACGATATAGATAGAAAAATTTCGAACTAGAACATATGATTTTAGTTCTAAGAAGAAAAAATCAAAACAAAGAAAAAGACCAAAAGCAAAACTGGACGTCTCCAGAACCTCTCTAGGAACCCACTTTCTCCTTTTTCCTTACTTCGCCTTTTCGTTCCTAGAGAGGTTTTTGCTTATTACCGGGCCCGGCTTACTGTATTCGGTCTACTGTATTTGGTCCACTGTATTCGGTCTACTGTATTTGGTCTACTGTATTTGGTCTACTGTATTTGGTCCTAACTGGTTGAGGCACAACCGGCACTCCTTGGAACCCTATTCGAGTATCTGTAAGCTCTACCCAAGCACCCGACCCAGGATTGACACTGTTTGTACTGTATTTGTTCGTCTTCTGCCACATCGGCAGACGCGCTACGACTTGTGGGGGGCTGGAGGCTTTTTACCCCCCACAAACCGGTCTACCATGTATAGTCCCCAGACGGATTCGAACTCTGAACTGAAAGGGCCTCCATTTTCCTTCCAGTCCAGCGCTGAACCGCGAGGGCTATACATGCTAGACAGTGACGTAGGCGAAAAATATCCTACTTATGTTTTAAGCAATTGTCGTATGTTAATTAGCGCCGCCTACGCTATGTCTCGAAATTTGCATACGAACTCGCCATACAAGTTAATTTATACGAACCGCTTAGAAAAGCGTAAATATCGCCCACGCTCACTTTTCTCATATGAGATGTCAATTTTTACCCCAATTTTGCTATCATTTCTTCTAGCATTTTTTGCTTGACTTCGCCTCGAATTTGTTCCACCCTTTTTTCACTCATTCGGCTTAAATTAGCCGAAGTTTTGTGACGAATTTCAATCTTCATAGTTTCGTATTTATCTACCTCAGCGAGGATTAGGTTGTATTCGACGTCAGATATATTTTCATCGTGAAGGGCCTTTGATACTAGATCGCGAATCGTATTAATTTTCGCTTTAGCTAACATAGCGGTTTTCTCATGTTTAGAAACTTTTTTTCCAAGCTTTTTAGCCTCAAGGGTCGTAGCTGCTGAAATCATCCCACAGGCCCCACCAATAACACCGAATGGTAAACCAAGCACTATACCAAAACCAGTTAGAGCTGCTGCTAGTCCTGAACCCGAAAATAATACGGATAGACCTCCTGCTACCACAGCGACACCATGGACAATTCCTTGTGCGCGGGCGTATTTCTTACGCACACCCTCATAGTGTTTTTCTTGAGTTTCGATATCTGAAAGAGTATCTCGGACTGTTTGCAACCTAAAATTAGCCCCGCTAGCCCCGCTAGCCAGCGGCGGATAAATACCTGGTGCCGTTGGAAGTAATTGAATTGAATCGCTTGCCATTACGTTATATCATAACTTACTCAATCTTCAATAGGTATCGTATAGGTCGACCACGGAAGTCTATAATATTTCCTTCTTCGTCTCTAAGTGTCAGGCGAAGGCTGTTTCGTCTTGTCCCTAGAGATCGTATGGGCAAGGGAAGATATTGAATGTAAGTAGATTCTGTAAACCTAAGGCCCGCGAGATTAAAGATAGCCAGTACGTTTGATTGCTTTCCATTAAGAATTGAGAAGCTAGGATCCACCACATCACAGTAGATATATACATAGCGAAGAAGTTGTACCACCAGTTTGTATTCTCCTACTTTTTTTTATTTTTTTATTTAAACATATATATTCTCGGCGTTTGCCCCAAGAGCATGGGAGCTCATCTAGGGGGCTTACGCTGATTTTATTTACAGGTGTGACAATGGGACATACAAATATAACTCATATTACAAAGAAAAGTAAAAACAATTTGATGTACACTAGATCAATAAGAAAATATATAGGCTGACAGAAGGCACTACAGTTGGTATTTTATATAATTTAAATCACTGGAAACGTTTAGAGTCTTTAATAAAGTATTGAACATGGTAAAAAAATTCAGAATTTTGATTCGGTGCTAAATAAGGTGAACCATGCAAAAATATGTCATTCTTTTGAATTTCGGATAAACGAGACCATCTGTCAGCAAAAATATGTGCAGCAGAGGAAAGCAGCTTTACTCTTTGGGCAACAAAACGAGGACAATGAAACATGAAATGATTTATACTTTCGATTTTAAAACCACAATCACATGTTGGAGTTGGTTTACAGTTAATTCTAAAAAGATGGTAGTTAAGTGAGCAAGTATTCAGACGAAGACGAGTATGTAGTATAGAGGAGTTTCTATCAAGAGAATAATCATAAATGTTATTGTACTGCTGAATATCAAAATGACTTTGAGTGACACATTATCCCCTTCTGGAGTACCCTCGATATTCAACGAATCGCAGAGATTCTTACTGAACAGGATTGGTTTCTTAATTTTTAGAATCCAAAACTTCCTATATTTGTGGTCTATGAATTCCAATAAACCAGCAGTAACCGCGGGTTTGAGGGCGTCCATAAAGATGTTTATATTGTAATTCCCCGGCTTAAGTTCATAAGGAATCCGTATCTCACCTGGGGCATTCCAAGTGAATGAAGCTTTCTCTGATAGGTTCCACCAACCGCTCTCAAAAGCGACCTCGATTAGAGAAATATTATGGATGTAAATAGGTTCTTGAAAGTAGACCGTATGATCGGACGAGGTAGTGGTGACATTTAAGATTACCATATTAAAGCCTGAAGTTTACTTCGATATGATATTAACATATTATGATACTAACATATATTCTTTACTTCGCGATATTAACATATGTCATAACTTTAATACGTATCAATATCAAACAGATTAGTCAAGTGGATGAATCGAACGGATTAATTGAAGAAATTCCCATTTGCAGATCACCTAGACTAAGACGCCACGGATAATATGTCTATATGGGAAGAGTTTAAGAAGAAGTATCCGAACGCTGACTATTCTCAATTTAGCACTCAAGGCTCCGAGTTCGATGGGGAGAGTTATTCATACGTCATATTCAAAGGCAAAGGTCAAGAACGTCTAGGTATCGCTTATGGTTTGGAGAGTTATCATAATAAGCCAGACATACAAAAACGCATTGACGCCGCACTACTTGTGGGTTTCCCACTCCCATTCAAAAGGACCGACGCGAAGTATCCAGTTCCAGCCGTTCCCTGGAATATCGATGCCAAAGACATAGACCCTTTCCTGCGAATTCTCAAGATCTACGTAACGAAGGATCAGTTTTTCACGTCGGAGCCGCGAGATATCTTACTAGGGCTGGGGTTCGATTTTCCTACTAACACCGGTAACGACAATGATGATGACGAAGGCGAAGACGATAAGGTCGAAAAATCACAAGAATGGTTAGATGCCCTACCAATGAGGCATTGGCAACAACAATTCTGTTTCGTAGTTTGGTGCGCAACGGCTGGCTGTGGAGTGTCGTTCGATGACCATCTTTCAGATGACGCACCAATCATTGATTACATTCGTAGCTTTTACCGCTTCCACGTGTACTACACAATCATGCGATTACTGTTTGAATTGGGAGTCCCCCTCCCCAGAGAAAACATCTTTAATAAGAACGACAACGTTCCATGGAACTCAGTCGTATACGACAGGCTCAGGAGAGAGTTTGGAGTCATTAAAGTTAACTTCGCCCTGCGCCGAGCAAGATTTACTGATAAGTCGTGGGGGTTCGATACGAGTGGGCCACTCGATATTCCGACGCGGTTCTATCGCGACGAAATGGCGAAAAAGCAGCACAATTGGTTCGTTCCGCAGCAGAGCAAGGGGCTGACTAAGGCTGGGGTAGTCCGAATTAATGCATCCGTAAAGGTCTACGTGTTTTGTATCCTAGGAGCCCAGGGTGTGGGAACTGTCCCGATCGTAGGGTCGCCAGGCTTGTCCCCCGGCGTCCAAGAAGACTTCAAAAAACTGCTGAGAGATACCATCATGGAAAAGGATTGGGATAGTTTAGTGCAATATAACAAAGCTCTGAATGACACGAACTCTCGTCTCGACCTAGCAATTGCTAAGGGTTGTATGTTAATACCCAGCAATATGAATATCAATAAAAAGAGTATAGTCGGTTATAACAACTACCTGAAAATGTCTAATAAGCCAGGCCTAAGTTTAGGAATAAATGATAGTATCAACCTCGATGAAAAACCACCACCGCCAGTCCACATGGAAGGACCAGCACCAAAAGGGCAACCAGGTACTTCGCAACTGCCAGTAACGCATAAGCCTATCGCAGGCGGCGGAGCCACGACTGCTACAGGCAGCGGAGCCACGACTGCTACGATTGATACGACACCACACAGTCAACAAAGTAGTGGCGTATCACCAACGAGTCACGAAACCAATTTAGCAATCGTGGGTATTGTGGCCGGCGTAGCCTCATGGATGATATTTCGTTAGCGCTGACGTTTCGACGATTTATATTGCTCTACTAGGAATATGACCACAGCTACAATGAGTATCCAGGCATTCTTGGCAAGGAAGCCGAAAACTTCTCCAGCTGTACGGAATATGAAACTCGCAATAGCGCCTATCGCCGCAGGTAGCACGTTAGCCAACTTTTTTCCAAGATCCTTCAAAGCACCACCAACTCCCTTAGCAACGGAAGCCAAGCCTTTTGTCAATATACTAACGACAGTACCAATTACGGCACCAGCGACAGCTAACACTCCAATCACCGTAAATCCATGTTTCTTGAAGATGGCTTTTATGCGGTCTCGTAACGACATACGATCTTTGATGGCTTCTATTTCTTTCTCGATCTCCTGTTTCTGATCCTCTAGTGCTACTACTTTATTCTTTGCCACTTCATATTCTGGAGTTCCCTTAGTTAATGAATCTATCTTTTTTATTTCCTTGGCCTTTCGTTTATCTTTTTCGGTGGCCATATCCTCTTTCATACTAATCTCCTTTTCCGCAGTAGGTCCAAGAGCGTCCCTAAGCGTTTTCGGTAATGCGTTGGGAGTGTCTACGGCATCCGACAGTAAGTATGGTCCAGCATTTTTACGATTTAGTTTTATCACGACCCTATCATAGTCATCCAAACTAGCAGTGAACTTCGTTAGATCTGCTTTTGGAAACTTTATAGTGGTTTGGTCCTGTGCATTTTCAGTCCGTCTTTCCAGTCTTTCAAATAGCGTTTCCACAGTAGCAGCTCCGCTGCCGCTACTGCCTGCCGTAAATTGCGTTTCCACATCATCACCTTGATTGACTAATTCTATATACTCAGCTGAACTGGTTCCCCAGTTACTACGATTTTTCCATAACCTATCGCGTATGCTTTTCGTCGTATTTTTGAAGCTATGCTTAGCTCTATTCCACCAATCCATTTCTGCCTCGCCATCATCAGGTCTAATCTCCGCCCATTCTTCGGCAGTAAGATCATTCACATCGGCTCTACCTTCTTCAGATATAGGATCGAAGTCTAAAGTTTCCGCCATATTGAACACTTGATATGTGATATACTATTAGTATTCAATTGTGGAACAAACATATTAAATTGTGAAACAAACATCATGATATCGACGAAGCTCCATCCTGACTATTCTCCTAGAGAAGGTAGATCTCTTAAAGCCAGTCGTGTGTTCCATCGTGTAACTTTCACTCCTTCATCAGCCAATCCGGGGGAAACTTTAATTGTTAATGTTCCTACGTTAGGCGAAAATAGACTTCTAGTACCTGGTAGTCTAGCCCTTAGTGCCAATATCACTCTATCCGGGGGTCATGCCGACAACTATTTGGTAGCCAACGTTGGACGTTGCATAGTCTCAAAGCGAGTCGTATGGATGGGAACTACTAGATTAGAAGATCTAAGTCGACCCGATCTACTACAGGTATATAGCGATCTATACCTATCTGATGTAGAACGAGAGAATAGCGTAGAGCGGGGCATTCAATCTACTAATGTGAACAAACTTCGTTCAAAGGCCAGTAACGCATCTACATCTAATGCGGCTGATAATGCGACACTAGCGGCATATGGTAGCGTGTACAAGATACCTATTGATCATGAAGTTATCACAACCCATGGCGTCTTTTATCCACATGCGATTCGAGATAAGATGTCATTTCATTTGACACTGGCACCGGCCATAGACGTCATAGTCGGATCCGACAGTACGAAAGTAGGAACGTACAAACTATCGAACATTGAACTAGAATATGAAGTCATCGAAAGTCTCGATCTTGCGTCGCAGGCCAATAGTACCTACGCCAGCGGTAAAGCCTTTCTGTATAACCATTATGAGTACTTCAAAACCGTCTCGATCGATCTAGCCACCGATACACTAGTATCTGAAAGCATAAACGTACTTCGTCTCTCTCTCAATGGCATTCTTCTTCTATTTGTGGATCCTCATGTGGCAGGCACTAGAGATAGTGAGAAATTCGTAAATCCAGGAATCACCAAGGTCGAGGTACACGTCAATGGCATTCCTAACGCTCTATATTCTTTTGGGATGCTACCAAAGGATTTATGGAAGTCAGCGAAGAATTGGTTTGTCCCGCGTTTCGGAGAGGCTGCCGCCGCTACATCCATGACGCATAAGAAGTTCTTTGAGAACAAGTTTGCCGCACTCATCGATTGCCGCACCTCGCAAACCAGCATAGTTCATGGAGATGGTTTAGCTCAACAAGATGCTGGAGCATCCATTCGCCTTAGGATTCATCGCAGTGGAGGCTCAGGTAAGGTGAACATGCACATATTCGTGCTTTCTGATGCACAAGCAACTATTGAACAAGGAATGCTACAAAATGTTTATCACTAATATGAACACATTGACAGATCAAATTCCCTTTAACGCACTCATAATTGGCCCCACAAACTGCGGAAAGACTCAGTTCATAGTTGATCAATTGAGAGGTCCATTTCGTTTTAAGTTTGAATACATCGTATTGATTTGTCCCACCTATGCTAACAATAAAACCTATAAAGGCGTTGGTAAGGGAGATCCTCGCTTCATTGTCCTAGCGCCTTCTCAGAACGATATTGATGCAACCCTAGGCGACTGTGCTTGTTTTTTCGAAGGAACGAATACGCTTATTATCCTTGATGATTGTGCGGCAAGCAAGGATGTTAAGGGAAGGACCAATAAGATATCCGATTTAGCCTTTTCTGCACGCCACATTGGTATTTCGATTTGGGCCTCATCACAAACACAAAAGAGTATATGTAAGAACTTTCGCGAGAATTGCGCAATCGTTGTGGCATTTCGCATCGCAAGCGCACCGGGATTAAAGGATCTATTCGATGACTACGGCGCTAGCATATCCTTAGATGATAAGAAGCTATTCATTTCAGAACTTGAGACTAAGTTCGCACATATATGTTTCTGTTTGCGACATCCTTTTTCAACCGTATTAGAGATACCTTCACCTATGGTATGTCACAATACGTTGAAGTAAGATGGATAAAGATTTTGATGATGAATTAATGAACATACTAACTGAATCCGGCGAAATAGATGTGACAGGTCCTCCACCAAAGGCCGAAACGAACCTACACTGCGCCGCTACCACCGATGAAGCGGCAGCAATCTTTCGTCGTAGCATAGAAATCATCGAACATAGGGAAGCTCTTTCTATTCTAGCCGTGACTGGTACGACAAAAGAATATCTAGGGAAGAATTTTTCTCTTGGAGACATTTCTAAGTTACCTGATAAAGACATAGAACGCCTATATCGGAGATACCAAGCCGTCTTAGCGAAGCAAATAAATGACTGCTTAGTGGATAGAGCACTAAGTCTAGCAACTTGTGTAGTCGCATATATGAGGCCTCTAGATTCTCGACAACAACGAAGGCTGTTGAAAGCTCTAAAGAAAGACCGCTTAGTCCGAAACGAGCTATCTGCACTGGCTGGCCGATTGGCCTACAAAGCAGGTCCGCTTGTGGCACTAACTAGTGCCCTTTGTCACGTTGCTAAACATTCTATGTCGGCGGAACAGGACTCCGAGGAGCAAGTATTGCCGAGCGAAAATGAAGTTGATGAAGTACTTGAGGTATATTCAAATTTAAAAGAATCTTAAATGTAATTAACGTATTGAAGTTACCTCAACCACTAAGTAATTACTCTTAACAAGATGGAAATTGATACCCATTCCGAAGATCGAAATGATCCCATCACGAAAGAACCAGTAAAGCCCCCACCAAATCCAAAACGAGTCGCTGCAGGCAAACTCATAGCGCAAAGGAGGAAAGAAAATATCGCCAATGTGGCGGCAACGCAGGCGGCAACGCAGGCGGCAACGCAGGTGCAGGTAGACAGTCATGGCAGCTTTGCTGCCACCGATAAGCCAAGTTTGATATCAACTAATACCACACTTGCTGTAATTGGGGTAAGCATAGCATTTGTGGGTTTGTACTATCAGTATAAGCAATACAAACAAACGCAACAAGTTAACCACAGCTCCAATGACAGCTTTGCTGCCGCCACAGACAGCTCAGCTGCCGCTACCAAAGAAACCCCAAAAGGTCGTAACCTAAAAACTCAAGGCATGATATAGCATTTGAAGCCACGCTGTAGACATATATGCAACGTCCAACATTGGCCGGTGATGTAAACGTTGTTCCAATTAGATGGCTAAAGAACTTATGAACACAATACAGGAAGCTGCTATATTGACTGGACTTGCGGCAGGTATCGGTTGGATCGGAAAGAAAGCAATCAAAGAACCTCTGACTAACGATCCTTCGTCTAGCGTTTTGAACTTCGTGAAGTGGATAGCAGTGTTATCTGGTAGTCTGGCTGCCAGGAAATACCTAAAGGACAAAGGGTATTTGAAGCCTGTTGAGTAACAGGGGCGACTCTACCTCGCCTTCGAAGCCATGGCATCAATAATATTTATGGGATTTGTCTTCGCCATAACTAGTGCTGCCGCTAGTATTGCCGCACACGAAATAGAAAAAGCAACTAGCGGGCCTAATGCTGCTGCCGCAGAGATGGTAAGACATGATAAAGCTCAGGAGAAGGCAAATGCCGCTATTGCAACCTATGAGAAAAATCGAGAAAAACGACTAGAAGCACAAGCCACCTGGAACCACTGGAAAGAAAATAACGCACACGTTGGACTTAAAGATAGAATCGATGCAATGCGAAAACTCCATATATATCACATACTACAAATGAAACTGGAAGAGCCTAAACTCTCAGATTATTATCGACCATCTAATTCGAGGAAAACTGCCGAATTGGTGGCCTTAGGTGGTAGCGTATTCGCGACTGGATACGTTGCCACTCGATTCTTATAAGAATTGGTTATAGCTACGCTTTAAAAAAAACGAGCTTTCTTACGTTTAACGTAATTACTAGATCACTTACTAGATTACTAGAGTATTACTAGGTAATTACTAGAGTATTACTATAAGATTACTAAACGAATCTACATAAAAAAAAAAGGATAAGAACTTGTCAGCTAGATAAGTCTTTATCTTTTTTTTTTCTTTTTTTGTCTTCATATTGGAGTCTAGTCGTTATGCATAGATATCAGATGGATTCTCGCCTTGCTAATATCTTCTATGGTCCTGAGGGATACTGGAAAGGTTACGCTGCAGTTAGTAAGCTATCAGTAGCAGCAAAGGTATCTGAAGATACAGCTAAGATTTGGTTAGAGAAACAAGCACTATGGCAAATATACCTACCACCACCACGTTATATACCAAGACCACATTGGACTGTATCGAAACCAAATGAGGTTCACCAAGCTGATTTGATATTTCTACCTCATGATAGACCTAGTCGTGGAAGGAAACTGTATAAGTATGCTTTAGTCGTAATCGACGTTGCTTCTCGATATAAAGAATCTGAGCCATTAGCATCGAAAGATAGTGGTGAAGTGTCTGCAGCTTTCGAACGAATATACAAGCGTAGTCCACTAGAATGGCCAAAAACTCTGCAAGTCGATCCTGGTAGGGAATTCATGGGACGTATGTCTGAAACATTAGAACTACATGGTACGAAAGTCCAACGTGGTGAAGCTGGTAACCATAGATCACAAAGCTTCGTTGAAAGAGCAAATAGAACACTGGCTGAAAGATTATTTGGATACCAATATGCACAGGAAATGGTACTCACATCTGAAGGATCAGATACACGTAGTAGAGAATGGGTGTTACGACTTCCAAAGGTTATCGAGGCCATGAATAATGAAGTAACGCGACTTACAGGAAAGGAGCCTTCGAATTCCGTTGTATCGCAGAAGGTTAACATAAAAACTCCCACATATTCTAGAATTATTGGATTGAAAGAAAAGCGACTACCATTTGATGTTTTAGTTAGATATCTATACTCACCAGGAGAATTGGAAGGTGGAGTAAAACGAGCAACTGATCCCATATGGAGTTTACAGACATATTATATTTCTCGAAGTGTGGTATCTTCAAACCAGCCAGTTCTATACTATTTAGGAAAAGATGCACCAAAGCGAGGGTTCGTTCGTGAAGAGATACAAGTGATACCACCAGATACAGAACTACCACCAAAAGGTATTCTAAGATAGAAGCAAGTCATGAATAAAGTCGTCCATATCTTCATCCTCTGTAATGACGTTTTTACGGTTGTAGGATAGTGTATCGATTGCGTTCGATATTATATTGCTAATAAAATCGGCTACTTCTTCATTATCTGGAAAGAAGTCTCCATGACCGTAGGCTATTGTATCTATTCCGTTTGCTAAAATACATCTCTTACTATCGAATGGTGATAGAGATACTTTGTTCATATGTATGCCATACATTCTATGACCTTCACTTCGAAGCATATCCATACCATGGCGGAACACTTTCTTGTCTAGTAAGCACTCCCTGTATTGTTCATGTCGAATACGATGTTTCATAACTGCCTTCTTCGTACCTTTAGCTTTCCGAATCTCCCCACCATCTACTTTCAAGATCGAGTAGAGCTTTGATCGTAGTCCAACGTATTCAACAATTGGAATACCTCCACATTCGTCTTTCATTTTACCAAGTACTTTCTTGTTGGATACGTCGTATGATGGGTGGTCTTTACTGTAGTTGCTCGTATCGTAGAAACGTTCAATGGCTTTCATGTCTGTATAGATGTCCTCAGTTTCGATGTGTAGCAATAGGCTATCGGTATCTGTATATAGTAGATTACAACGTTGTCCATACTGCCGATTGAGCTCGTTGTAGTAGAAGTCATACATTAAATGTTTTGAGAGATCTAGAATCGACATTCCAACATATACTGGACGGTTCAGTAGTAACTTGCTTTTGTAATTATGTACGGCGGCTAGATCGTTGTCAAATATCGTAGAGCGAGCATAACTAGGTTTATTCAAGAGACGTTGTAGTCTGATTCCTTCTGAGGAGCGAATTAGTTTGATATCTACACGCTTTCGTAGATTCTCCATTGTTTTACCAAATACACTATTGTTCATTAATTTGTAGAGTTCCTGCTCGAATGGGCTCTTCGCTTGTTTTCGTAATTCTGTATTCATTCGTATGTATGGCTCCATCCATGGTGATTGATCGAATCGTAGTGCTCTATGGATCTTTTTCAAACGCATGCCAAGAGATAGATATAGTTGTAGATTGCGGTAGTGGAGCACGTATCGTTCTTTGTTATACAAGTTAGGTACAAGCTTTTCCGCTTTCAAGGATCCATTTCCTTCGTATAGCTCCTCGAATAGATTTGTCTGATACTCTGAGAACCAAGCTTTATTCACTTGCATTCTTTCAGGAGCTAACGGATAGCTGTTATGCATATCGTGAAGTTCTCGAGGGTATTCAAGGCCAACTTCGAGGATGTAATCTACATCGGAATCGGTTGCAAGAATGGTGATTTGCTCTTCTGTTGGTGTACACCATTCAAAGCCCCCCGTTGGTAGTGGCTGACTCATCGCCCATCCATATAGGTTGTTGGCATCAAGATAGAGTATATAGCTATTTGGCTTATCGGGGTCGAAATCGGGCACGTTTGGATTGTTTGCCTTGGCCTTGCGTTGAGACACCATGGATATACCGCCACGTAAACCTTTCTCAATGAATAGATGCATGTCGTAGTCGGTTAATAGTTCAAGCTCCGCTCCGGTCTTCTTTAACAACGCATCCCACGATAGACCAGGACTCGTATAGTAGTGAGCTGGATCTAATCCGTAGTTTTGCATACATGTTGCACGAAAGGTCTCAAATACATCCGCTAGAAGAAGTACGTCAGTTTGGAGGTAAAGGTCGTGGTAGTCACCTAATGTCTTACAATCAAATACGTTCCAAACTTCTAATGCATGTTCATAATCTTTATCGGATATATCCTCTAGGCTTAGCTTACTATAGAATGATTCTTTCGGTGGAAGAGAAGTCTCAGTGAATCTATCCCAATAGTCCATGTACTCATATGGATAAACACCTTTGCGTAGTAGCAACTTGTTTTTCTCTGGGTCTGGCGTATGCTTTGAAGTTTGTTGAAAGGTGTATGGGGTAGAACTTGCTACCAACTTGTCAAGAGAGGATGGTAGAAATTGTATGCTATCGATGAACCGTAGGTTGCCAAGTGAGAATGAAATATATTTCTCCATATTATTTGGAATGCAAGAGATATCGCCCTCTGTCTTGGAAATAGATTGCATCAGTAGGTGAGAATCGTATCCACGTAGATTGTGGAATACAACTGGGATGATAGGTGAGATACGTAATTTGAGATTACATACCTTATGTGCTGCGCCTCGAAACTCCCCAGTGATGTGACAATGATCTCGTACTCTATCTTTACCAAATAAAGGCTTCTGACAAATATGGCAAATCCTCGCTTGATCGAAATACCTCTTGTTTTCCCACGACATACATAGTGGTTTGGCTACTATGTCTTTGATCTTTCTTTCTTCATCTTGTACACATCGTAGAAAGCGCTCGATCGTATCAGGACCTCTATAGAAGACTGGTGGTTCGCTTTGACCGTCAGAACGTACGACGATGTAGCAAAATCCGCAGGGAATATGTTCTTCCGTTTTAAGTGTATTGCTTTTCGTAGGATCTTTAGCGCGTCCTTCGATCTTGGTGGTTAAAGCCTCAAGGTCTGCATAGATAACATGGGGAACTTTGAGCTGTTTGTGTACATTCTGAAACGATACTTTGTTATTCTCGTTGGTGGGCATTTCAATGCGTATGGCTCGGTCGTTAATTCCGTTACACTCTGGGGTGTGATTTGTAAGGAGGTCTTTGGTAGTATATCCATGTAGACATCGCTCGCAGAAGTGTTTCCTACACTTATGTTTTGTCTGATCGAATAGTAGGCGGTTGAAGTCCTTGATCTTGCAGTAGTGCTGCTTACCACTCTTTGGGCACTCTATAAGCAGCATGTTGATGCGTTTTGAAAAGGTCTCCGCTGATATGTGGTGTACAATCAAACACTTTTCCTTTGGATCCCAACCATACACGTTGATGGAGATTTCGTTTTGCTTCTCCAAGCGCGGTATTTGCGAAATTGGTGTTGGTGAGTCCACCCCTTCACGCTTTGGCCAATCTTCCTTTCGATAGTTTGATATTCTCTCGGGGTGTATTGCAACTGGATGCAGCGTTGCCGTTATCACCCAAAGTGCGCAATGGTCATCATAGTTCTTTACATTGATCACGGCTTTCTTATTTGCGATTTCTGTAGGCAGCGGCAAATACGAACCTCCGCGTAGTGGTTGGTATCGAGCGATGTTCACCCATAGAACGTTGACTTTATCTATGACCCAGTTCGATCCTCGACTGATCCATTTCTCAATGTGGTTGTAGATCTGAGCGTGCGCTTCTACCATTACTCTACGGGTATCAGAACTGTTGGTCAGAACCGCTTGTGAACTCCGAAATGTGATCGTATCGTATACCGAACCTTCAGGTTTGTCGAGACGGAGAGTTATATTCAAAGCTAGCTGAACCTTAATGTTATTTAAGTCTTGTAGGTCTTCTTCTATCTTTTCGGTAGTCTGCTTTCGCACACCGGTAAGGAAAGCAGCTGGGTCTGCCCCTAGAGGATTGCCGTCGGGAACGTCCATCTTCCATCCTTGTAAATAACCCTTAATGGTCTTGAGTGTTCGTCTGAACGTTAGTACATGTTCGGCCATGGTAAATAATACCTTATAAACACGTTTATCTAATAGGACGTTGAAATGTAAAAAATACAACGAAAAAATGAGGGTCTTATTATGTGTTGTTCTTTCTTGTGTCGTATGTTGTTTTTTCGTTGTGCGGGCTCGTTGGAAATCGTTGTACGTGTCCCAGTCGTTTGCTGCTCTTTGTTGCTTTTTTGTTGCATTTGTTCGTTGAAATTTGTTGTGTGTGTCCCAGTCCCCCCACTTATAATACTACTACAGTTATTAAGCGAAAGACGAATTGACGGCCGTCTTAGGTCACTGTGACTGTCCAAACTGTAAATATGCTGCTTTCTAAGGTAAACATTCCGAAATGACTTATATTTTACTGCTGTGAAGTTTCTGTGTCTATCTTGCTACACTAATTCAAACCCGCTGACATAGAAGTTATATTGTTGGATTCCATCTAGTATTTGCTGCTGTGAATGCTTTGCCGCTGAGCTGAACGCTGACCGTTTATCAAATTGAAATGTTGCTAGTGGCCTGCTGGGCCATCTAATTTACAAGAACTCGATCCAATTCAAATCGGTTGACATTATAGAAATGATTTTGAAAATATGATTCCGGTTATTTTCGGAGAAAACGTACTCTTTGCCAGGCCAACATTTATTCGCAACTTGTGCTCTCACTGGTCATATATATAGCTAGATGGCCGTTGGATAAGTAAAATTATTTCAAATAGTTCTACTACAACTACAGACTTCATATGTTGCATATGTAAGAACTAGAATGGGGCTTGATTTCATTTGTGAATTTATTTCGAAAGTATTAAGTCCTGTTTCCAGCTGATTTCGATTTATTTTTCCAGCTCACTTGAAATTCAGTGATCAGCAGTTTATTGCTAGTCATATAACCCGCAAGATCCAGATTTGACCTTTAATAGCATTAATAGCGAAGATAAATAAGCATTTCCGGTTTCGGATAGTTGAATATACGTGTAATCGCTTTCCTATATCTCTCTCTTGCTGGGTTTGCAAACAAATGTGGGATTTTTTAGAATTGAAAACAGACAGAACATTCATTGCTCTGACATATATGACGCTCTCTGTGTGTTATCTTTACCTGCTACACGGGCATTCAACGAAACACACACTACACACATAGGCTCTGCCAACAACATCCACAATAACACAACACAAAATAGCTCACTGACCATCGGTGGGTTACCTTTAGGGGACCTATGTACTATTTACAATATGAGTGGTGATGTTGTATCGGATATACAATGGCGAGCCGCTTCGTACTTATGATATGCACCACATAAAATGTTAAACTTTGATTTCTCCCACCTTGCTATCGATGTGGGATGAATTATTTTCTCACAAAAACATGTGTATGCAATAAGAGAGCAGAGCGTAGCGTGCAGAAAAATAGGTCCCACATGGAAGAGACGGTGTGTACGCAATAAGAGAGCAGATGTACTTTGTCATTTCACCCGGCCCGGGATGGGGGAAGTCAGCGATCGGTCGTGAGGCCTCCTCATACTAACGCTAGCACGTTAGTATCTTGTATCCTACAGATTCTAGTTGGCTTATAGTTAGTACTCTGTATCATTTGATACAGAATACTAATAGGCTAACTATAATTTTGTATGGGGTTTAGAGTGTATCCACGTGACCCGAATATTGGGTCTGGATTGGCACCCTTATGAACTATTAACGAATATTATAAGTTTATTTACAGATGGTCCAATAGCTCAAAATCTAGCCAATTGCCACAACCTCATTCAAGGCAAAAACGATTTACAAGCAGATGATTTAACCATGAAAGTATTGAACTACTCACTGGCTGACTATCTTCGATGAAATAAAACCATATTTGGAAATACTAACATCGACGGGAGGACTTGCAACAGTTTTACAGGCACACTTCTTGTTCATGAAGCTGCTTGAGATCGGATGAAGATTTTCGTATCAGATCCTTCACTTTTTGTGTCATTGTGGAATACTCTTTGAGTTTCTATATGCAATAGTTTTGGACCCAAGAAACAAGGCCATGCATGGATTACCAGTACCGCAAACTGAGAATAATCTCGCTTGATAAACCGTCATGTCTTGTAATGAGTAGCAGACTTTGCTTTGGACCAGTATAGCAAAGAATCTACGCAGTTGCCATATGCTAGAAATGTAAAAATGCTAAAACTGGTTTGTAAATTGTATGTACGGAAAATGGAATTGGAATCGCTGACCATCCATTGTTTGTTTTTTAGACTTCTATTACTTGAACTTGTATTAATTGTCGGTTAATTGTTTTGCTCACTTTCATCCCCAATTCCGAAGCAGACATAACTCTTGGAGGGAATTCCCTCCTACTTTATGCCACCTTAAGAATATATCGTAGAGCAGACAAAACTTTTTTTTTCCAAAAACCACATTTTAAAGTAAGTTATAGAAAATTTACATTTAATGGAACGAAAACATAAATAAAAAGAAACAATTTCCAGTTACCTTACTATCAGCTAGCATTGAATTCGGGCGCGAAAATTTCCCGTCTAAACTACCGCACGCACGCGTGCTCTCTCGCCGTTTTTCGGTTACACCGCTGATCGCAGTTGTTTAATCTTGCTGTCATTAAGTTAATAGAGAGATATACATACATGTATATGTTATTCTGATATACATACAATTTTGTATATGTTAGATATCATAATATTTTAATAGTGGTGTATGTATCTACTATTGACTCATAAATTCAACTGTTCATAATTTAATTTTCAGCTTATGAGTGAGCATGGCAACGTGAAAGGCAATGCAATCTGGGCAATGAATGTTCCTGTGTGCTACAGAAAACCAATATGCACAGATCCACAGTACGTCAACCAATCTTACTATGAAGTACATGTAATAATTATTAGGTTTGCATATACACGTATATTTAATGTACAGCACACAATCCTGCATTTCCAATTATTATAATTAAGCACTTGGGAGATTAAGGCAAGTATATGTGCAGCCATGGACCTGCATGAGGTAGCTCCCAAACCTGTATACAATCCAAGTTATTGTGAAAACAAACACAGATTTTTACCTGATTGTTTATTCTGAGTCATATATAACCCAGAATTCCACAAATCACATACTTTTACAAAAAACCTCGACCCTGAACTCTACTGAGGTCAGTTCGAACCCCAACCCTTTACTGCTTCATGTATATACATGTACATTGATATTCATCACATAAACAAGAGTGCCCCCCTTGATTATAAACAAATTATTAGCAGTCAGCCTTACTGGTGAAATGTTGACTTTGTTGGCAGACGTTATCATCACATTAAATTTAAAAACATCTTGCTAAAATGTTGATACAGCTGCAAGCATTTCAGGATTGGAGCATAGTACATTAAACGTAGTTGTAACTGTGGATAGACTTTGTCACACAGTCCACAGTTACATATGTATTGGGTCCCAGGAGAATAAAAATATTCTTCTTTTTTCAAACTAAATAAACCCTCTCAAAATGGGTAGTGCAGGGCTAGGTGTAGCTTCCTCCGCAGGCAACTCATAATTATAATCGGGGGAAAACTAGAAAAAATATGTGAAACCAGGCTTCCTGTGGTAAGAGAGGGACGAGCAAGGGTCTGTCCCCTCGCGGCTTTGCCGCTCATCCGGGACATAAAAACTATTAAGAGTTGCCCACCGAACTTGGTCATGCACTGTTTATGTTTTTTAAAGTTATGATACATGTACCGTCCTGTTACTGGTGGTTACTATTAACATTTTCATTGAATTGCGACCCTGGAAGCTTGAAGCCTTGTTTCCAATTGATTTAGCCGACTGTCAATCAAACGCAGTCTACAGTCTCAAACAAAGCTTTCATTGACACATACCATCTAGACTTATTAAATCTAGGCAGTACTTATTTGATTGACGGTCAGCTAAATATAATTTTACAAATGAGACTTGAAACTTTCACACTTCAATGAAAGCAGTAATAAATATGTTCAACAAAGCTATAGTCATTTACTGTTGAAAACGTTTTTGTCTGAATGGTACGTCTGAAAGTTTAAATCCAGTCTGAATGTCTGAATGGTACGTCTGAAAGTTTAAATCCAGTCCAAAGCTTCATACCCATACATTATACATTTTGTGTACATGTAGGATTAAACAACTTAATTTTCTTGCAAGATCAAGTTCATTAATCCATTCCAGGTCATTGGTCCAAGTGAGCATAATGAATGAATGACATTATGGTGTTCTGTTTGTATCAAAAGTGTTTTGAGAGAGCAGTGGATACGAGCTAAATATGAGAGGAAGGAATTTATAGATGGAGCACCTACACCTTCATATCTATCAGGTTTGTCTCCTTCGTATATTACATCTAGTAAATTTTAAAAATGTTGAAGTCAATATCCATGTACCTGTACATGTACATTATTTTAATTATGAAATAGAAAACATTGTGTGTGTGTCGACGAGTGACAGAAACATGAGTGGGAGTTTGGGAGAACGAGAAATGGTGAGTGGAGCAAGAGCTTGAAGGACAAGTGTTACCACTACTATTTTGATTCTTCCGATTAATCTTTCACAAGTGTTCTAGGGCCTTGTCCACACGTATCCGTTTTCGTTTGAAAACGCAACTTTTTTACTCCGTTTAAAAAAAAAATCCCCGTCCACACGAGAGCGTTTTCTAATCGTTTCCCCGTCCACACGAATACGCTAAAACGATTCGAAAACGCTAAGATATTTGACAGAGCATGCGCAGATAGCTTGAGCCAGCGATACCTATTGATTATTTTGTTTCTCGCCATTTTGACTTGGTTTTAGCGTACACGAAGAAATAAAATCGATAAATCATGTCTAAAACAGGGCGTAAACAGAACAAATCCGATGACATGAGCAAGCCTGATTCTTATATTTGGACAGACGATGAAGTGGAACTTCTACTGAATATTTAATAACTAAATATTAAGTTGAAAACACGCGACTTAGCTTAAAGTGTTTATGAAACCAAATTTTGCATCTTTATTTTATTGCAGAATAATAAAGTTCATTCTTTTCTGATTATCAAGAGTATATTTATTTTTCAGTTCCACCTTCGGAAAGGTCTCTTTTTCACCATTCAAATTGACTACTTTATGCTAAAAACTGTCCGGTTTGCCGCGCGGCAAAATGAGCTGCGTGACGTCACGTGAGGACTCGTTGTTACGTATACAAACATGGCGGACTCCAGCGACAAAGTTTCAGAGAAAGCATAAAATAAGCGAGGAGGTGGAAGATATTGTGGCTGCATGGTGGCCTTTCTTCCCGTATTTAACTTTATCCTACGCCAAAATACAATGGACATTGAAGGTCTAATATACAGTGTTACTCATTCACAGTTTGATACAACACAACTACAAGAATTGACTCACCAAGAACTCGGCGATAACTTTTATAATACTCCTGTACTTTTATGCTGAAGCCAGAAGAGTGAATGGCAAAGAATACAATATAGGGTTTCTCTGGTTTCCTGTAGAAATTCGTTTAAGAGGATCCTGAATGTTCGTTAATGAAAAACGGACGATAAAACTTGCAAAGAACCCAGAATTTCGAAAGCCGTATAGTCGAACTGAGCCTCAAAAGCTACGCAACTCACTGCCATCAGAGCAGCACTGAGTTAAACACTGTTCCTTGGGATAATGAAAATATCCTTTTTCAGACCACAGAATAAATAGCCAGTGTCTGACAACGATACAGTTGTTGTAGAAACTCAACTCGCGTAACTCAGTCTCAGAATTCGCTATATTTTAAACGCTTTCTCTATGAATGTTTTTCCATCAGGCATTTTCAACACTGTCACAATGTGCAGATTAACTTCTCCTGTGCTGACCATACATTGTAAAAAGAAAGCACTTGTGTTTCCTGCAACAGTTTTGATCAGTTGACAATTTTACAGCCCATTTGCGACCGGCAGTCTTGCAATTTCTGTCTTTCACTTTTATCAATCGACATGTTCTTTTTATAGCAGGTTATTTCATCCAATAAGAAATGAGCTTTCAGATCGTCAATGTCAAGCTGACAGAATTGAACCAATCAGCGACGAGAAATGTAAACAAGTCGAGTACAGTAAAATGGAGTTTTCGCTGTAGTCAGTTTATTTGCTTAGATTTTTATTTGGGTTCTTAAAATTAGATAGCTTACTTTCCTTTGTCTAGTTTGAAGTTTATATTATAAAACAAATAACAGATGGTTCTCCTTGTTCTATCACAAAATAATGTACTTTCGAGGTCTTGAAATGCTGCTAAATGTATTGATCTGTATTCTGCTCGTGCATCAGCAGTTTTTCAAGACCTCGAGCGTGCAATATATGTTTTTTATAGAATAAGGAGAACCATCTTTTATTTGTTAAGTATTGTGTTGCGTTCTACTCTATTTCATTTTTTTGTATTGAATTGTTTGTGCTTTATTATATTGTATATTTTTGTAGAAATGCGTGTCGTCCTACATGATCATATTTAGGAATTGTCACTTACGAGTTCTCACAGTGACGTCATTGTAATGTGAGATTCGGTTCCAGGCCCGGGACAGTTTTAAGCATAAAGTAGTCAATTTGAATGGCGAAAAAGAGACCTTTCCGAAGGCAGAACTGAAAAATAAATATACTCTTGATAATCAGAAAAGAATGAACTTTATTATTCTGCAATAAAATAAAGATGCAAAATTTGGTTTCATTAAACACTTTAAAATCCAACCTATTAATAGAGAAGCCAATGCAGTGACTCGGTTGTCCGCCATGTTGGAAATATCTCTCTGTAAAGTAGCCTTGGAACGAAGGTGTGACGTCAGCGTTTTCAAAAAGTTCCGTTTTCGGCCTTTTTGCCGTCCACACGAGAACAGGAAAACGGCGTTTTCGAAAAGTTTCATTTTGGAGAGCGTCTTCGAAAAGTTCCGTTTTTGGTGACCGTTTTCATCGTTTACGTGTGGATGGAAGGCCAATCCATAAAAAAAGTTGCGTTTTCAAAAAAACCGGATAGGTCATGTGTGCTCGAATTGGCTGAAAGCCGTATGTTTCTATTTCACAATTAGTGTACGAGCTCGAAGTTTCTATCGGCTGATAGTTGGAGAGGAGTTCAGCTCCGAGTTACCTATATCAGTCATAGAAACTGAGTCAAATTGTTTTAGTATAAATATACTACACTGTAGTATTCTATATTCAAAAATTATAGAGTTCAAATTAAAGATTATTTTGATGTTTCAGAAACATGTTTTTACCTTTTTGCTCGTAAAACTTCCTATCTTCAGTTGCACCACATTGTAAACAATCGCTCAAAGAAACTGAAGCAAGATTGGAAAGATTTCGCTGTTAATTTTGCATTTTTGTGTTCCATAGGTATAAGCGAATATATTTTTTGTCTTGATAAAGTTGATTTTTTTAGTTATAAACAAATAAATAAATAAATAAATAATTTGTGATAAACCTTGTTCCCGTGAATTGTACGCATTGCTCTAACAAATCCAAACTGGCCGTCTTATATTCTGCTGAAGAAGTATGAACATCAAAGAAAGCATAGCCTGCGTAGCTTGGCTTTCCGAGAAAAGGGAAGAGGAGGGAAAAGAGGGGACTGGCGGCGAGCGAAGAAGGGAAGTGGGGAGGGGAGGGGAGAAGAGAAGAAGGAAAGCCTGCCGCAATTCTATTGCATTCCGCGTTCCGCCCCCATGAATCTGGCGGTAAAATAAACGAATCAGGACATCGCCTGAAGTTGAAATGGACTACGCTGTCGAAATAAAGATTTTCACGTGAATTTTTCCCACGCTGTATGAAGATGTTTATTATTTCGATATTATTGAAGGTGATCGCAAATGTAACTCCTAAAAAAAAAGCAAAACCAGGTAGACCGTCAAAACCCGATTGTCCAGGAGACTATTGCAGAGTTTGCCTTTGTTCTTTTAACATCAAGAAAGTATGTGCTGTCAATATTAGTGGCGTTGAAAACGTAGACAGAAAGAGAGTTAGTTTGTCGTCACTTTGTGAATCTGTGGGGATCGCGATTCATAGTAATGCTAGGTTTTCAAAAAAAGTTTGTAAACCGTGTGCAAGAAAGATCATCAACCTTTCTTCATACTTTGAGAGTTTGAAAGCAGCAGTGAACAAGGTCAATCCAAAATTTGAAGAATGTGATGTGGATGATTCTCGATTCAAAAGAACTTTGCCGACTTCAATTTTCACACCAGACCGTAGTCCAAGTCAAAGAAAACATCAAAGGAAATCCTCTCCCGAAAAGCCAGCTGAGCAGAGCCAGGTGAAAAACCAGGTAAAAACTTCAAGAAAATCACTGTTTCAAAAGTCTAGTGACGAAAATGAACTTCCTCTCGACGCTTTTGGAGTCGAAGACACTGTGTTGTCGATGTTAAAATGACGTGATCCAAAAGATAGTTGCCGTAGCGATGTCAGTCAAACGGATTTCAGCCAATAGGAAATTTAACCGACGTTTGCTCCGGTAAAATACGCGGAATGCAATAGGATTGCGGCAGGCTTTCCTTCTTCCCTTCTCCCCTCCCCTCCCCCCTTCCCTTCTTCGCTCGCGCCCAGTCCCCTCTTTTTCCGCCCCCAGTCCCCTCCTCTTCCCTTTTCTCGGAAAGCCAAGCTACGCAGGCTAAAGAAAGCAAGATTGAAAAGGTTTCGCTGTAAATTTTGCATTTTTGTGTTCCATAGGCATAAGCGAATATATTTTCTGTCTTGATAAAGTCAATCTAAAACGTTTTCCTGTACAATGTACTTCAGACCAATGTTTTTCTCACTCGCCTCCACTTGCTGATAAATTTTCTTATTTCTCCATGCACTACCAATTCATTACATTCATTGTCTTTAATACAAGAGAAATACATGTTTTTGCGTTCATTTTTGAGTGCACACACAGCAAACACAAGGCGAGGTTACATGTTTCAATTGTTACTCTGTGTAAGGGTTAGAGACTGCTTGTGAGTGCTTTATCGACAAATACAGGCACGCGCTGACTGTGCGATAAACGAAAAATAATGAATACTGCATGAGGCCGAATGCAGTATGAAGACATTTTGAGTTCATCGTACAGTCAGCAAGTGACTGTATTTTGCCGATAAAGCACAAACATAAAGTCTCTAACCCTTTTAATTTTCAAACTGAGTGCACTGTCAGCAGTGAATTTAAATTGTAATACCATAGAGGTCAATAAATATTTCATAAAGAAGTCAAATATTTCGCATGAATTAAATCATTTTACGGTAAATATCTACACAAAGAAATGTCATTTCAATAGACAATGAATAAAAACAGGACTTTTAATATCCAACTAAGTAGATAACTTTGCAAAGAATATTTTACGTTGGCGTTCGGTCAGTTTAGTTGACGCCTTGCGAGTATGATTTGTACATTGTACATTTAAAAACCATGTATTCAAATATCAAGTATTTAGCCGGCTTAACTCCTAGATAGTCTATTTTCTTTAATAGTTTCTTTCATTCGTAAATAACTAACCTGCAGATTCCAGTGGGGCAGTGAAGTGAAATCTTGACTTGAAACCAGCTTCATTCCATATGCTCGGCTCCGATGCAAGCATTTTCCAAATCAAAAATCCTGGGTTTTCGAACCATCCACTGAATTCTCGCTTAATGTTCTCTTATTGACAGAGTAAGGTCTCAGAAATAAAATCCATTTCTTCAGTAAGACTGCTAGAGTGTAGTAGAAACTTTTATTCACTCGGACACATGTTGACTTGTTGAGTTGTACTTCCAGTACTCGCAAATCAGCCATTTCCAACGAGCGATTATGCAAATGTTCGCCTCAAAAGATATATATTCTGTCACACAGGAAACAGAGTTCAATCCTACCGTTACCTTTGTAGTAATTGTCTACATTTCCACTGTTAAATAGGCGATTGTAATGAGGTTTTGCAAGCCGTCCAAACATGTAACTAAGCCAATGCTCACTCAGTCACTGTATCAGGTCTCCCTTTCCCTAGGTAAGAGAGGGTCTGGGTCGAGTGCTGTGGTCACCAATAATGCACGCTCATTAGCCAATCACATGCTTGGATTTTGTACAATGTACGAAATTTGAACATTAATCCTTAGCCATGTTTTATACTATCATAAAACACGATGGGCATTTGAGAACATGAGAGAAATGCGGTAAAGCACAAGCCGAAGGCGTTTACAATGTAAAAGTTTACAAAGACTATAAAATGTTTGTAGATATTCTACAGACATTTTACACAGTTTTTACACAGTTTTTCAAAGTCTGTAAATGGTTCGAGTTTATTTCCAGTGTATTTTAAAAAGGCTTCACCAAAACGTACAGTTCGATGCTCAAATTATAAAAGCCACTTATCCAGACGTGTATTACATTCATACACGCCTATTTACGGTAAATAGAACTAGTTCCCTTACAACAAACCAAACGTGATACGTTAATTTTACTCAGTCGTCACGTTCGCTGTATCGGTGTTCACTTGCAAATCACGGACTATCGAATTTGTAATAATTGCACTTCCTGTTTTCTATAGACCACACATTTCAATGTGTTTACTGGCGAAATAAAGCACTTGGGATGTTGGGTGAACACAAGAAATGCTTGAAAATCACAAGCCGAAGGCGCGTTACCCATTACCTGTTACCCGTTACTTGTTACTTGTTACCTGTTACCCGTTACCTGTTACCCGTTACCTGTTACTCATTACCTGTTACTCGTTACCTGTTACCCTTACTCGTTACCTATTACTCGTTACCTGTTACCCATTACCTATTACTCGTTACCTGTTACTCGTTACCTGTTACTCGTTACCTGTTACTCGTTACCCGTTACCTGTTACCCGTTACCTGTTACTCGTTACCTGTTACTCGTTACCTGTTACTCGTTATCTGTTACTCGTTACCTGTTACTCGTTACCTGTTACTCGTTACCTGTTACTCGTTACCTGTTACTCGTTACCTGTTACCTGTTACTCGTTACCTGTTACTCGTTACCTGTTACTCGTTACCTGTTACTCATTACCTGTTACCCGTTACCCATTTGACCCATTACCTGTTACCCGTTACCTGTTACTTGTTACCTGTTACCCGTCGTTTTACTGTTACCCGTGACCTGCGTTTTAGACACGCCGCTGAAAGGGCGACAAATTCGCCGCAAAAGGCGATCGCCTTACCATTGTTTTCAAGCCATCGCCTTTACAATTTGTCAAGCACTATAAAACATTTTAGCAGACCGGATATTTTATTAACTAAATACAAAGTGATAAAGTTAAAAATACTAAAATCAAAACTCCAGAAGATTTGATACAGTGCGATCTCACAGCAATTAATTGACAACAAACTGGAAAACAACCAAAACTTGTCACCTCGGCATTTGGAGATTGGCTCAAAGCATTTCCCGTATCAGGCGAAACTGTTCAAACACGAAACAAAAATCAAATAAAAACTTTCAAAACATTTGACTCGGAGTATCTCAATTTTTAAACGAAACGTTTAAAATAAATATTCAAACCAGTAAGCCGCGGAAGATGTTTGTCATGGAATTTGAGACTCGAATTTTCTCACCTTTGAAAACGGATCAACATTAATAAAAGAACTCCAGAGGATCTAAGTATGAAACAACAGGTAAAGTTCCTATAGGTAAAGTTTATCAGATGAAATAACACCAAACTAGCGGTACTGTGTTTAGTAACGCAATCCTTCGTTGGAACTTTGGTGACCCTTCGATCATTACGGCACTGATTTCCTTAGTATTTAAAGCTCTATAGTGTTTGGTAATAGCTTTGAAAAGTTTTCGTGTATACTTGAGGATCCGGTATTTGAATCAATTTTGAACCAATCGTTTTGTTTTATATAAAGAAGACTTGAACGAAATAAACACTGACACTAACGGCGATCGTCGTGATTTTCAACCGGCGAAAAAACCGCCGCCGGCTTTTCAGTTTGACAACAGCGATTTTTTTCAAGAGACAACGGCGATTGTTTTTCACAAGCAAGGCGATCGCTTTTCGTTGTTTTCGATAAAGGCGATCGCCCTGTGCCGCCGGCGATTCGAGAGGCGAAAGGCGAAAGGCGATCGCCGAAACCTTGTGTGACAAAGTTTTAGGCGGTACTTGTAATATAGTAGACGTCATGTGCCGGTAGTTACATTTCCATGTAATTAAGTTGTTGTAGAATGTCTCAACTCTGCATTAATGTTTAAGTCTCCTACATTTAGGATCCAAAACAGGTTATCTTAAAAAGAAGAAAAGAAAGGAGAACGTTTGGAATGACAGATTGTTTGTTCTTTCTGAAAAGGATGGCAAACTCTCTTACTACATAAAAGCGGGCGTAAGTGTTTTCAAGCTTTTTATTTGTATCACAGGAAGTTATTGTTATCCTCAAATTCGTCAGTTCATTCTGTTCCCTAATGATTCTCGTTGCATTTAGAATCAATAGAACCAATCAGTTTTACCATGCAGTTTTTTAACCATGTTCTCTCAGGAGTGATTTTAATCATCTGTTTTCTTCATCATTGACACAGGATGCGGGATCAAAGGAGGATCTTAAAGTGACAGAAATTAACGTAGTATTTGCTGATTCAGAAGAGAAGACAGATAAAACGAACAGTTTACAAATCACTTGGTTAAAGGAAGGAAAGACAAGAAATTACTTTGTCTACTCTGATTCAGGAAAGGTGAATATTTCCTTTTGTATTTATTTATTTAATATAATAATTGCGTTCGACGAAGGAGAACGCACCCTAATCTTGCAGTGGACTCCCTGTGGCCTGTGTGGGCTACCTGTGCTTGCCAGCGAAAGAAATCGAGATTCGTGTATGTCCTCATGTCATCATGTTTGTACTTTTTAGAATAAATTATCTCGACCGGGGAACTGGTAACTACACGATATATATTAGCAAGTACGATATATCAAAGCTTGAGGAAAGTGTGTGCCATCTCTGTAGCATTCGACAAAGTCTGATGTCCAAACTGTATCAAGTCAAACATGGTCTGTTTTGTCGTCGCGGTGACGACACTAGCGAAGTTGAACAGAGAACTGAGTCAAATCAACTCGCCATAATTTGTAAACAACCGAGTGAATTCTGTTAGATTGCCCGCTGTATTGGATTCTGCTTTTCGCTGTACATACAGATACCGAAACTACAAACAGTAAGATGACCTGGCTGAAGAGAAATCTGTCTGAGTTTTCTAGATACCCGTAATCGCCGTATCTTGTGTGATTTGCGACGCTCTGTAGATCTTGGTTATACAAATTAACCGATTCAAATTAACACTACATTCAGGCAGAGAGTTAATCTATACCGACACTTTGATATGCCAAGGAACTGGAATATCAACACAGTACAAGGTGAGGGAAATTCAAAGTACTGAGTTCATTGCTGTGTTCCCTGAATCCTAATCAATTAATCTACACTGAATGTCTAACGGACCTGAAACAAGGCTGATCAAAGCGATCAAAGCCAGGATCCGGCTACCAACATTGACCATAAATTATTCTGGAACTAACAATGGCGCTCAATATTCTGCAGCCAACCTTGTTTTCACTTGAAAAATACCCGGGAAATATAATGTGAATGATCTGAAGGAACTGCATGGGGTGTACTTTATACACATGCATATATAGTTTATGTTCTAGGAACTGGAATGCAGTTTATACACATCTGAATAGCCGTAGCTATAGCTAGCTTGTAATATTTATTTGTACGTATTTTATATATCCTGTAATATAGTGTATTTTATATACCCTTTCAAAAACTCATGAATAATTAATGAGCATTTTGTCCAATCAGATGAAGCAAATCAGTCACGTGCATGCCCCTTTTATACCTGATAAAATCTCATCATTCTAGAAGGCCCGCGGAGGGATTTGAATTCCGTCCCAGGGGGAAACGGGGTTAATGATTGAGACAATGGAATTTCTATTGATGTTTCAGCTTTCTCATTGAATTGCAAATTAGGATGAACGTTTTATATAAAGAATACTAATGAACATGAAATTTTATATAAAGTTTCATCCTAATTAAGAATTCACTGATAAAGACCCAAAGATAGCAAAAAGTACACGGAACATAAGGTACCTAGATAATAAATTTTGCACTAGATTTACTAATATCAGCAGACTACCGAGATACACAGATAATATTTTTAAAATGAAGGTATCCAACTTGTTTACCGAGATACTGTTTAGTTCCAATTATTAAACCAAACTCAAAGCCGTAAAATAATAAAAACGTGCATTAAACTTACATAGTTTGTGCCGGAATCAAAAATTTAGAGTCTGCCGTCATGTCAGTCACATCGCTTTCCAAGTCTTGAACTTTATCGAGGTAAACCACGATACCAAATCCTTCAAGTGCAGATTCTTCTTGCATTGCGAAACGTCGCTTCAAACAACATAGTATGGTAATTTCTTCATGTCATTCCCTTGAGATGTTTGTAATTGCAGACGGTGATTACTCCAATATTTTGCATGGCGTTGTGAATACAAAGGTTCAGTGGTTCATTACGTAACCATTCCCTTGAGATGTGCGTCTTTCTTCCATTGCATTCTTAAAGCGTTTTTGAAGCCGTTTAAAACACTCACAGCACGTGTTTTATCAAGTCTAAAAATTCTCGGGCTACGCCCTCGAATTTTTAAACCTGATAAAACACTGCTATTCGTGTTTTAAACAGTACGTAATATAGTGTCCCCAATTAGCTTTACAGCTAAATACTATTGACACTCAAATAAAGTTCATGTATGCATGTATGTATGTAAATGTATGTAGCTATAGCCTGGGTTGATGTGTGTTCTACACTAACTTCAATTATTGCTTTACACTGTATACCACACAGCAAAATGTTCTACGAATTCTCAAATAACCATATAAAACACACATGTATAAATATAGCCACATAAGCATCGCATCCAATGATTTAATGTTACACAAAGATAAGTACTGTTTAATACATGAGCAGCAGTGTTTTATCAGGTTTAAAACTCAAGGGCGCAGCCTGACAGTTTTAGAACTGATAAAACACGTGCTGCGAGTTTATTAAACGGCTTCAAAAATGTTGCTTTATGAACCATTGAACCTGTGTATTCACAACTGCGATTACGAACATCTCAAGGGAATGACATGAAGAAATTACCATACAGGTTTACTATGTTGTTTGAAGCGGCGTTTCGCAATGCTGAAAGCATTGTGTGGCAAAGAACAAGCTAGGGCAAGAATAACCTGCACTTGAAGGATTTGGTGTCGTGGTTGACATCGGTAAAGTTCAAGACTTGGAAAGCGATGTGACTGACATGACGGCAGACTCTAAATTAATGGTTGTTGGATAACTTCATTTTAAAAATATTACCTGTGTATCTCGGTAGTCTGCTGATATTAGTAAATTTAGTGCAATATTTATTATCTATAGTTCCGTGTACTTTTTGCTATCTTTGGGTCTTTATCAGTGAATTCTTAGTTAGGATGAAACTTTATATAGAATTTCACGTTCATTAGTATTCTTTATATAAAACGTTCATCCTGATTAGCAATTTAATGAGAAAGCTGAAACATCAATAGAAATTCCAAGAGTTGGAAGGTACTTACCGTATTCCCATGATTAAGCGCCCACCCTAGATTAAGCGCCCCCCTTGGCAACAAAATTTGAAATAAGCGCCCCACCTCGATTAAGCGCCCCCCTCCCCTCCCCCAATAAATATGGCACAATAAAAGAGATGGCATACAACTTGCGTTTTATTACAAAGTTACGGCATGTTCCTATATGTAGTACCGTTATTAAAGTGCCTATAAAGCTTATTTTTTTATTTTAGATATCAATTCTAAATCAAGTGAATAGTAGAATGGTAAAATATTTTTTGCTTTGAATGCTGTGCCGCTGAGTTAAGGAGGTTTTAATATCCAAAATGCTAATTACATGACGTCAGGGGAGGCATCTGCAATCACTTCTTAGTGGTTGTGAATGGGCGTTTCTACTGATATAAGAAAACAAATTTCTAACATCATTTTATTTCAACCATGGGTATAACACTGATAATTTAAAAAAAAAAAATTGTAACTTAATCGAGGAAATACCCATTGTCTCAATCATTAACCCCGTTTTCCCCTTGGACAGAATTCAAATCCCTCCGCGATTTGATGAGATTTTATCAGGTATAAATGAGCATGCACGTGACTGATTTGCTTCATCTGATTGGACAAAATGCTCATTAATTATTACAGTTTTATACCCAGATGCATCTACTTGTATATTAACTTATAAGTCAAAACATCAGAAGTTTCACATTAGTTAAAAAACAAGCATTTTTTATCAAGATTACGTACACCGTCCACATCATTGCAGCAATTTTTCAGCTTTTCAGACTGTTACCACAGTCCTTTCTCTTTCAAAAAATATGTCGAACGCACTTTGATAATCTATGATTACTTCTAGTAATAATGATAATAACGTATTAATCAGTGGCATTTCCACGAGGTGGCTCTTCATCCACTGATGGGCCTACGATTTAATGTCCTTATCCGAGAAGACGTGAAGGTCTAACCATTTGCAGCTCGTAAACGAAATTGTTTCACAAAGGCAGCACCTTCTACTCAGTTATTTTAAGACCCTGAGTGTTGGTCCGGCCGGGATTTGAACCGGCACTTAATTTCTTAATTTCATTTTATGTTATAATTATAATCATAACAGTTACCAACTTTTTTCAACAACTGCTCAGTTTCTCGTTTTCTGATTGGCTGATTCCATTAGAAATAAAAGGACGTACCACGGTAGATTATGTGATAGCTCATGCAAGATCGATTGCACGATAGCATGTGCTAGAATCACTTTCCTCTGCAATTTCGCTCATCTTTAAAGTGCCTTTCACCCTTTTGCAATTTTGATAGCTTATGAACCTCCGAAAAGTTTTGAGTACTTCTGTGAAGAAAGTTTTGGCTTAAAGTGAATACTTTATGTTCTACGCTTGTTTGAAATCGTGTAAATTTGACCTTTCCTGACCCATGACCGCGTAAGTAAAAGCCTGGGTCGAAACCTGAGTAGACGTCATCTCATTAATACATTATTCTTCATGGCGCCTTTTTATCACAACAACATCGATTAATAGAAAATATACACAGTTTTTGAGTTGTTAGCAGGGCATCTGGAAAAGTGCGGTAAAAATCCCGCAAAAAGTGCGGAAAAGTGCGATTTTTTCCCCAAGAAAGTGCGGAAAGAGTGCGGCAAAAACGGTCAAAAGTGCGGAAAAAGTGCGAAAAACGGTCAAAAGTGCGGAAAAGGTGCGGTAATATATATTTTTATTTCGCCGTTTACTTTTGTTTTGGGATCCTAGCGAGTCGTTTCTGTTTATTTTCTATTGTTTTTTTTTATTTGCACAGTAGTCATGGTAGTCAGTTTTATTTATTAACTCTTTTTATTTAAAATCAACAGGAGAAACCATCCAGTGGTGTACATGATATGCATAACATTTTCTCGCTATGTTCATGCTTTTGTTCCTCTTGAGCAATGCACAGCTAAACAAATAAACGTCCTAGACTTTTCAAAGCGGGACCGGCGTAATATGGACACTGCACTAAGACACTTTCATGTCCTTCTTGAGGAACTGCTGCACCTGTTCCACCTCGGCGAGCTCTTGGACACTGAAAGGACCATTACCCTTTAGCGTTACAGGACCATAGATGATGGTAGACAAATGACAGGAGTCAATGTCATCGCGCCTTGGCCAATCAAACGCCTTTGCGCCAGAAGAGTGGAGAAACTTGAATTCCACGTACGAGTTACTAGTTGGGACGGTCAAGGCTCGTCCGATGTAGAAACCTTTCTGGTACGCCATAGCATAGTATTCGCCTGGTTGCGGAACTGATTCTGTGAAGTCGCGGGTCTTGCTGTTGTGAAGCTCTATCATCATATTGCTTCTAAATTCAATAACGCTTGCTTCGGTAGGGATGGCGGACCCCAGAACCAGGTTTCTGGCATACGCACAGATGAAGACGCCACAGTCAAACCCATTATGTTGTTGTGGAACGTCTCCGGGCTTGTTGGTTGCGAAAGACCACTCTTTTACATCAGCCTTTTGGTCAAGGTCTTGAATCACACCCCACATCTTTTGGATGGCTTTCTGAGTAGACGGCTTCACAAACACTCCGGGAAGACTATCCAATGCCAAGATCTGCTTTTCCTTGGTCCTGACCACTAGTAAAAACCAATGCGTGCTACCAACTCTGTTGCAAGGAACCAATATGATGTCATGCTCCAATAGGGATTTCTTGGTGTCTTTCCCCTTGGCGGCTTTTGCGCATTGTGCTCCCTTGCACTTTTCAAACATCTCCCACTGACAGCTGACAGTTGAAATACCATTAGATGAGCCCTCCGTGGCAATGAGTTCAAAATACGAATCAATAACAAAGTTGTTAAGATAATTTTCCTTGTCACGTGGATGGCCACCAACCAGAGCTGTGAGGTCTTCGGTATCCACAAGGCTGTTGCCTTGGAACTGCACATGGTCATTAAGAAGGCATCTTCGCAGTGGAATGTTGTAACTTGGGAAAACACAGCAAACCTCTCTGTTCATTTTGTTGGCGACGTCATGGGCTAAGCCATGCTGTGTTATTATAGATGGTGTGGATGGTGTATCCACTTTGTTTTTTTTCACATGTGCTTTGGTGTCTGCTTTTTTCCTTCTCTTAGTAGTCGCAGATGAACTGGTGCTCGCTGATGTTGCAAACAGTCCTTGGCTTGGATGACTTGTCGATGTTGGAATGCTTGCGGGTGGCACTGGAACTCCGGAGCTGGTGGATGACAACTTGGGTTGGGCTTCCAGGGGCTTCCCTCGGCTTCCGGATGGCACTGAAATGTTGGAACTTGAATTTGGTGATGCTGCTTCCAACGATGCCACCTGCTCCTCTTCAACGGATGCTTTCACCCGCAAATTCCAGTTGAGGAAGTGAAAAGCTCTCATTGTGTTGTCAGATATTGATCTCCTCTTGTCACCCAGAATATCATGATAAGAGGAGAAGGATCTCTCCACCTCACAGGAAGTAATGGTCGCGGTGCAGTATCTTGATGCCATTTTGTACAGTTGTGGAAGCTCAGCTGCTTTTGACTTCCAAAACAGCACCAAGTCTAGCTTGCCTTCCTGGCATTGTTTGACAGCTCTGGGCCCAATGTTGTTGACATAGAGGTCCCACTCCTCTCGCGAAACACTCTCAGTGAAACCAGGGACACTCTCCATATCTTCAAAGCTTGAAATAACATCCACCAGTTTCCTCGGGTCAAGGATACGCACTTTATCTAAAAATTCTGCAGCGGGCTGAGCGCCTCCGGTGGTGTATTTATTTAACTTGTCGTAGGCAGCAGTGAAAGCAGAATTTGCTAAATTCACTAGTTCCTCTCTCTCTTCGCAGGTGAAACCATCTGGGAAACAATCCTCGATATCTTCTTCCAGCAGGTTGCTGTTGTCACTCAAGTACTGCTGAAGACTTTCAAGCTTGTCATGGGCAGCTAAGACGTGGGGCATCCGCTCTTGGAAATAATCTAGAAAATGCATCAAAGTGGGTGCTTTGCTTTTAATAAAAGCAAGCTGGGCATTAAGCTTTTTCATGAAGCTAGGATCTTCGTACATTTCCCGTAAGCGAACGAGAGAGTAACAAGCAGAACTCCCCGACTGGACCAGCTCATCTTCAATGAAATCCCCGAAAAGATAATAATGATCAGCATGGTAGATGGCTGAGTTGAACCACGCTTTCCAGCTTTTGGTTGTTGGGTTCGGTGGCATTCGAACCTTACCAGCTGTGCCAAGAGCATTCTGTAGAAATGATCGGAATCTGCTCTTTCTTCCGCTCGGTACGAAAAACAGGTTCCGGAAACACTTCACAAATTCGGTTACCACCTTAAATTTGCTCTTGAAATCTGAAGCAACGAGGTTTACAATATGACTCAGGCAGGTAATGTGTACACAGTACTGGAATAAACATGACAATGTCTCTCTGAATGCCTTCTTCATGTATGCCACATTGTCTGAGTTAAACACGAGCACATCGTTAAAATCGATCTCGTATTCATTGCAAGTTTTAACAACAGCTTGTGACACGGTTCGGTTATTGGTTGCAGGAAGAAACTGGGTGTCTAGAAGATAAGCCACTGAATCCCCATTCGGAGAAAGTTCGTCAAAGTCGAGTATGACTGCCATGACATTAAGAACATATCTTCCTTCCTCATCGCTTAGCTCATCTGTTATTAGGGAGACTTTTCTTCCTTTTATCAGATCTTTGAGTTCAAACTTCTCTGCCTCATACACATCAAACAAGTAATGATCTCGCAGCTGTGACGATTTAGGAATAGCCCCTCCATTAGCCACCTTTTCTTGGAGGAATCTCCTTAAAATGGGGTTATCAGACTTGTGCAGTGGGATGTTAGCTCCAGTACACACTCTAATCCAGTCATGGCAAATTTTCACCTTCTCCATTTGTGGCTCCGATTTGCACT
Organism: Actinernus sp. WN-2022; assembly: GCA_030867875.1. Lineage (NCBI taxonomy): Eukaryota > Metazoa > Cnidaria > Anthozoa > Actiniaria > Actinernidae > Actinernus > Actinernus sp. WN-2022. The sequence continues at coordinate 102,562,330 of JAOWCC010001634.1, forward strand.
ACAAACTCGTGCGAACCGTTTGTTGCTTCATCCCTAATGAAACGGAAATATGATAAGTCATAAGACATTCTAGCAACATGTTTCAATGCATGTGTACACGGCGAAGAATCAGCCTCAGCACGTGGGTTAACGTATTTAAAAAAAATAAGCGCCGCACTTAGAACAAAAAAAGTGCGGCACCTCGAATTTCCAAAGTTAGAAATTAATTGAAATTAATTGATTTGCAAAGTTCGATGCTAGCCATTCTCCTAAGTTTGGCGATTTGGGTAATGCAGCAGTTATTTTTTAAAGCCGGGGATTTCACTTTTACACTCAGTAAAAGGCAGTGAAAGCCTCGCCTACTACGGACAAAAAATATTTAAGTGAACCACACCCCATCCTCTTTTTGGGAAGATAAACGCAGCATCACAAATCGACCGGTAACTACTACGATAAGTGTGGTACCCGCTACGTCCTCGTGTTTTAGAGCAAAATGAAGTGCATCCCAGACCGCCATTTGCGATCTAACTCAGCTGTGAAGCGTGACGAATTAACTTGACTTGATTTTTGAAAAGTTTCTATCCCAGTCGTTTCACAGTCAAATGTTTTTGTTTCCCGCATCAAACTTCAAGTTTAGGCGTGGAACTTTGACAGTCAAACTCCCGTCTAACTCCCGTCTAACTTTGAAGATGCCGCTCGTAATGGCAGGTGGAAAACAACTATCATGTTTCACGTGAAAAAAAATTGTGTTTAGGCCGCATCTTCAAAGTTAGAGGACAGTTTGATTTTGAAAGTTCTACGCCTACAACTTGAAGTTTGATGCTGGAAAAAAAGTTATTTCGTCATGCTTCACGGTAGATAGTAAAACAAATTAAAAGCAAGACAGACGTACATGTTGTGTAAATTGCGGGAAATCTACGCGAAATCAATCACGCCACGCGCGTCGTACTTGTGAGTTTTGGCGGGAAAATATTAAATACTATTTTAAAACGCGTTATTGTAATTATTTCCCTGTCACACCAAGTACTTGAACCTGTTTGAAACTTTATTAATGCAATTCAAGCAACAATAACGAAATCTTCGAGAGTACTAGATGTTTGCGAGAATTTATTTCACTATAGAGTTTACTGACACAACGCCCTTGCTTACCTGCATGTTTGTTCCTTTTTTCCTTATCTTTGTGCGAGGCGGTGTCAAGATGGCGATCGACAATAAATTTCCTCAAGTGATCGACAACCACGTTGCACGTGGAACAAAATAGAAGGTTTTTCTCCACATGGAAAGTTCCATGTGGATAACGGCGAGCTCTATCGTGTGCTGTTATATTCGTCGCGTTTTTTGCGGATGGTTTCCCTTTGACCACGAAGCTGTCCATTGCGGATCATCTAAGAAAGGCATGACAAAAAGCCGCCACATTTTGACACATTTCTTACAAGATCAGCTATTCGCTAATTTCTATCCAATCCCAGTTATTGTACTTGACGGCTACTCGTACTCATTCTCTTGCGGTTTGTTGTCGGGACGCCTGGTATTTTTTTGCTTCGGTTCCGACTCGTTCCGACTGTAACTCAAAGAAAATGTTAGATTTTCGATGCTTTTTTACTTTAATACTTCAACATCAACGTATTTAACTAAGTATTTACATGCGATACTTCATAATCGTCGTGTTTAAAAGGTATTTACATGCAATATTTAGTGATTTTCCTTGAAAAGTGCGGAAAGGTGCGGGAAAAGTGTAAAAGTGCAATTTAGTGCGGTTTTGGGTCAAAAGTGCGGATCCGCACTGCCGCACTTTTCCAGATGCCCTGTGTTAGTAAAGAAAATAGTCATTTTAGTCAACACGTTAAGTATTTCTTCAAATGATTGCAAAGCCGAATTAATGATATGACGTCAAGATGACGTCTACCCAGGTTTCGACCCAGGCTTTTACTTACGCGGTCATGGGTCAGGAAAGGTCACATTTACACGATTTCAAACAAGCGTAGAACACAAAAGTATTCACTTTAAACCAAAACGTTCTTCACTGAAGTACTCAAAACCTTTCGGAGGTTCATAAGCTATCAAAATTGCAAAAGGGTGATAGGCACTTTAAGGTTCTGGCACTTGACAATTTTTTGAATAGTTCACTTTGTGAAGCCATGTCAATTTTGACCATGTGATGATGCAGTACGTACTAATAAAATATATAATAATACATGTGTCCCCATGCTTTGAATAGGATATAGTGGACTGGTATATGGCCATCAGATCTGTCAAGTTCAACCTACTCGGCCTTAATAGGCCACATGCCAAGCCAGAGGAGGTGAGTTTACCTTTTTTTCACTTTCTGAAAAGGTCAATGTTGAAAAGAGATTAAAGATAAACAGACACTGTTTTAGTTATCTGATGTACCCCTGATACCCAATCCATATCGGTAATTTCCTTTTTAACACGTGGATGTGCGCCAGCGCAGAACACGAGTTATTAGGGTTAGTTAGCCTGTACACAGACCTCCGTAATCCCTTCAAAGGAAGGAAAAGGTGGTCTGTACTACGGATGAGTTAATCGTGTTCCGACATAATTTTGCATAAATTACATATCGATTTCCATTGGCCGAGAAACACAGTAGGCGGTACACATTGTAGATTTCAGATTGTTCATTTCCTATTGTTAACGGCAATGCAAGGACGCGCTGGGAAGCGTGGGAAATAAAATAAATTTCCTTCTTCGATAGCCTATATACACAGACCTTCGTAATCCATTCAAAGGAAGGGATTTGGAGATCTTTCTATCCTCGAGGAAGTGGAAGATTGGATGGATTCGTGAGTTTGAGAACCACGTGAACTCGAGGTTTGAGAAGTCGCGCTCGTAAGCAACTCGCCTGACCGCCGAGGCTATTGATATTGCTTCTGGTTGATCGTCTCCCACAGCCATTCGCTTTGCAAAAAGAGCTCTTGAACATGGACTTTCTTTTCGTTTTGAATAACTAGACGATATCTGAAGAAGAATTTCGTTTGTTCCCTGCAAATTCTTTCAAACTTCCTAGCTAGGCACTTTCTGCATATATGTTGAGGCCGACTTTTTACTTGAAATTCGAGAGAAATAATTTATTCCCAGACTTGAAATGCAGCAGTTCCATGAACGATATTCTTATCATTTTTTTCTCGATATTAACCGAGTACTGGACACAAAATGACATAGCAATTCGTCTTAATACAATTCCAAACTAGAGTGAATCGAGCTCGGATTTTCCCACGGAGCCAGAACTAAGGTCAACATAACCGCTAAGCCAATCAGCACCCGCTATGAGGCACCAGCCAATCAGCGACTGGTTACAGCATTCCTGTAACTATCCACGTGACCTAGAACACGATTAACTCATCCGTAGTACAGACCACCTTTTCCTTCCTTTGAAGGGATTACGGAGGTCTGTGTACAGGCTAGGGTAGTGGGTCGAGCTAATTTATTCATCGTTTTATGGTGTGTACTTCGTTTTTTTCTGTGTACATCGGGGACTCTCCGTTGGCTGTCCGAATAGTGTTCGATATTCCGAAGATATATTTACGGATGTTTATGGTACGCGTCCAAGAATTGAAAGATTTGGTCATGCAGGAGAAGATGTATTGACGGTGCCCTCCTAATGCCAGACACTCCAAACCTGGACAGACATGGTAGTGGGTCCCTATCAATCACTTAGTGGTGATGACGTAACGATGACGTTATCGGTCACGTGATTTTAAGTACATGCCCATATCTCCCTCATTTCTAATGCCAGACAGTTCAACCTTGGACAGGCATGGTATTGGGTCCCCACAAATCACTTATTGGTGATGACGTCATCGGTTACGTGATGTTAACTACATGCCCATATCTCGCTCATTTCTATTGCCAGACAGTTTAAAGGTATTGTTTCCCCACGATTCAAAGGTATTGTTTCCCCATCGGTCACGTGATTTTTAGTATAACTGAAAATAATTTGGTTTTTGATTTGCAAAGAGATCTAGAGTTGTCTTCATAAGCCACTCGTGTGGAAGCCAACACCAAGACTATTCATGAACATGAATGGGCGCGTTGTCTACAGCACGATGTGCATCCTCCTCAGACTCAATCTCTTCTATACATCATTTAAAAACTCTTCATCGCTTTGAGTAGCATGATCTTCCTCTAGGCTGCGAATTTCATCGTCAAATATAATTGAAGAGAAGAATATTTCTTCATCTGTTTAAGATATTTCTATTCTGCTCAAAGAACAGCGACACCTCTGCCATGAATGGTTTTACATTCACAGTCATTTTAAATAAGCTTTCCTTTTTTTTTCAGAACAAGACAGAATGGAGTTTAATATATCCAAATGTGACTTAGTATTTACCGAAATTTTGACATTAATTATTTCACTTTATCGCACTGAACTGAAATAACGTAATATATTCACATAGGTTCCATCCTAAAAAACATGTGTTTCCTTTGATCTTCCAGCCAGTTGACCTACGGGTCATGCACTGTTTCTGTTTGATAAAACGTTTGCAAGTTACATTTGGCTAGCGTTAGATTCCCAAAAACTCAATTCTGCGCCGATGTGGACCGGATAAAAACTCGTTTTATCCTCTTCGATATGTGATTTCAAAGTTCAGAGGGGCATTTTGATTTAAAGATCAATTCGATTTAGCTACACTACATAATAACTTTGTCACACAATCTTGTTCAGATTGGAAAGTTCCAGAACTACTTAGACTGCATGCGTCAACACAATTAGCCATTATTAAGCGAAGGTTCTATACGTAATCAAGCTATGAATAGGTCGTTTATTCCATACACAATAGTAATTTAACTCGTGTATGCACGCATATGCAGAACGAGTTATTGGGTTCAGGTGGATACGAGATAATTTATTCGTCGTTTCCTTCTGTGACTCGCCGTTTCGCCGTTGACTTTCCGAATGACCGCGTCCAAGGTTTCGAAAAGATTTGGTCATGCTGGAGAAGATCTATTGACGCTGCCCATCTAATGCCAGACACTGCAAACCTGGACAGATATGATATGGTAGTGGGTCCCTATCAAACACTTAGTGGTGATGACGTAGCGATGACGTCATCGGTCAGGTGATTTTAAGTACATGCCCATATCTCTCTCATATCTAATGGCAGACAGTTCAAATCTGGACAGACATGGTAGTGGATTGCTATCAATCACTTAGTGGCGATGACGCAACGATGACGTCATCGATTACGTGTTTTAAGCACATGCCCATATCTCCCTCATTTCTAATGCCAGACAGTTCAAACTTGGACATGCATGGTATTGGGTCCCTATCAATCACTTAGTGGTGATGACGTCATCGGTTACGTGATGTTAACTACATGCCCATATCTCGCTCATTTCTATTGCCAGACAGTAACGATGACGTAACGATGACGTTATCGGTCACGTGGTTTTTAGTATATTCCAAAATAGCTCACTGACCATCCGCGTGTTCTATTACAGTTGGGACGGTGAATTGGAAAGTGGCTAAAATGACCCCAGGAGTACACAGGACAATCAAAAACACAACTTTGAACTGTATTCAATTCTTTTAGCTTCTGTAAAATCTCGCAATGAGTTGCTTTTAAATGACACAAAAATAGAGCTTGGGCTGCCTGTGGCCTTTTTTGGTACTTTTATGTACTTAACGAGATGAGCCACAGGAAGCCCAAGCTGTATGTAAACAACCTGAGCCACAGGAACCCCGAGCTGTATTAAGAGTGCGCGCGTAAACAACTACACAGCAGAATCAAGTCAAAAGGCATTTTGTTTTACAATCGGTTAGATGAGTGATTTTCGGGGACTTTGCTAAGAAATAATGGATTAACAGAACTCAGAACTGTTATTGTAACTGTTACTGTGGTAACTCAGAACTGTTATTGTAACTGTTACTGTGGTAACTCAGAACTGTTTCTGGTTTCTTCGTGTTGGTTAATCCATTGGTCATGAGAATGTACGTACTTATGATACAAGTATTTTAAAGGTGCAGTTGTCTGTGTTTATTTTATAAAGGATTTTTTTTTTTAATGTGTTGTCACAAATTCATGGAAGCACTCTGAAAGTTTAGAAGAAGTTAAAACAAAGGCTTTTAGAAATCGTTATTAATTCGTAACAGGTATGATTTCATTTGTCTTTCAGATCAGCGATCTTATCATGAGAGAATTTGCGATGGAGGGTTTTCTGAACAAAACAGGCCCAAAGGTAGGTTATTGCAGGAGCCCATTACCAGGAGCGTACCTATGTGATGGGTAGCGCCCACAGCACAGTAGACGATGTGGCTATTTATAGTCGCGAAGTTCTGGTATGCGATTACGTTGTCTTTTGTTCCCTTGTTTTTAGCAGTTTGAACCCTGTTAATTACAATTTTTCAGTGCATCCTGATTGGTTAAAAGTGACGGCCTTTGTTTCTTCTCGCGGGAAACACAAAGCTAAAAATAGCTACATCATCTGTTCTGCTGTTGGACAGACCTAATCTGGGAGATGCACGCTCCTGGTAATGGGCTCCTGGTTATTGGAGATATAGACAGAGAGCAAGTCCCTTTATCGCTATACTCTTTCATGCCGAGCGAAGATTGAGCACAAGTCAAGTACCTTTGACGTGAGGGGTGGGGCAGGGAGCAAAAGAAAATAAATATTTTTAATCCGTACTTCCTTCCCCTCACCCCTCCCCAGGGGCTCGGTTTGTACTCAGTCCTGACCCTTTCTCGGCCAAAATTAGTGAAAACGTATACTAGTGATCAAAACATGGATAGTAAGCAAGAAAAATGATGGACTTGTTTGTAGTCTATTGGCCTTGGAGATGTGATAATCAAGGCACAGAGTCTTCAACGTTCTCGTGACCATGTGAAAATGTCTTCATCGATTAACACAGGATTGCTGATTATATACATTTCTTTAAAATTTATAACTCATTTCTTGTGGAAATATAGGGTCTAGGTTGCATATTGGTTGCTTGGGATGTCAGTGAGATTGAACCCCTCGCAAGAGTCTAATACAATATAACTTTTAAAATACGTTGTGACGTAATAGATCAAAAACGAGAGCTAATGTTTTACCAGGGGATCCAAACACCGAGAACCGATGAAAGCATGAGGCCGCTTCTGCCGAGTGCTTTTATTATTTCAAGGTGGTTGGAAATCCTGGTGTAACACGAAGCTCGAGTTTTTGATATGACTTCTCAAGCGAAAACAATACCTGCATTCATAAATCATTAGAAAGTATTGTTTGTCTGGTATTTTATTGCATGCACTTATGGACTACAAGGGTTGTGATGAACTATGTCAAACACGAATTGGAGTCTTTCATCAGGGGTTCCAAATATTGAGAAAACAATTGAAACCCGAGAGGCGTAGCCTCGAGGGTTTTATTGTTTTCGAAATATTTGGAATCCCCTGATGAAAGACGAACAATGAGTGTTTGACATGTGTTCTCATGCGAATGCAAAACCGACAATTTACATACGTTTCTTTTCAAACTTCATTAGCAAGTATTGTTTACCATTTGACTGTTGTATCTAATTATTTGATAGATGGCTTATTATTCTTTTTTGATAGCAGTGATTTCAACTAGCGTACTAGTAGAGTAGTCGACAAGAGTTAGTACAAGCAGTCGGAAGGGTCGTGGTTCGAACTCCAGTGGAGGCAGACTTTTTCTTTCTATGTCATTCTTTATTTCTTTACTTCTTCGCTCCTTACTTGTAGTTTATCAGTATGTAATTAGTTAGTGGTTCATGAATATGATGATTAAGAAATATTGATCACTAGGGTTGGAAACATGATCAAACACAAGGGTTTCACCCGGTATCAAGACCCATGCATGTGACCAAATACAGTTCCTCGATTGGATGACTATCTCATGAATTATTAATGAGTTTGAGAATGTTATTTACTCATGGTCATTTCAACAAACGGACTGATGGTGTAGTGGACAAGACAGAGGACTAGCAGCCGGTTGCAAGCGAGGTTCGAGTCAAACTCCAGGCGTGGATTTTTATTTCCTTCTTTTCCTTTACTTCTTGCCATTCCTGTGATGTAACACTTATTAAAATGCCTTGTGTCTTGATCAGTTTTTAAACTAATCGAAGCAACGTTTAACCTTGATCTGGCATTTCATTGGAGATCATATTCATCTGTCATTTGATTGGAGATCAAGATTCGTCCTCTGTTCTTTGTGTGGAGTTTCATCTTCTATCAAGGTACATGCACCTGACCAAAATGGGATGACCTGATTGACTGTTGAACTCATTAATTATTCATGAGTTCGAGAACACTCTTCACGTGCACGCACTGTTTGAGGCACAGGGAGCCCACAAGTAACAAACCTGAACTACGTACTTTCTATGCATTATGTACTTGTAAGTGTGGGCTCCCTGTGCTCAAAATAGTCCGTCAATGGCATACGGCTAAGTGACTTAGCCTGTTTTACCGACTTACTAACCTTTTTTACGGCCTTGAAGTAAACAAATAAATTGAAGATTACATAAAATACTTGTGTTGAAAGAACCAACCCATCAACTCAGATCCCCTAGTTAAGATTACTTGCAACAACAGGACTCAACAGTTGAATTCTATGTCTACAGGACCATGATCCTTGGCAAAAAAGATGGTTCACACTTGATGGTAGAAGACTACTGTACTTTGATAAACCAATGGTAAAGCCTGGTTCACACTAGTAACACAAGCATAAGCGAAAGCAAGATACGCAGACGCAGTAATTTATTGATCATTAACGGTACTTGTTCTTAACTCAATTATGGCACTGCATCGGTGTATGTTGCTTGGTTTAAGGGTTTGCACGTGTAATGTGCCACACTTTTCACTTGATTGATTTCTTGGTAAAATGCTGTGAACTAGGAATTTTATGGCCCAGAGTAAACCCAGGAGCCCATAACTAGGAGCGTCCATATCTCCTATATAGTTGTCACAGCGTTTTTACAAGTTGGGCTATTTTTAGATTATTTTCCCCACCAATTGGTCGGATTGCACCGTGGCGGAACAAAAGATGCCTCATTAGCTACTTTTGTTATACTAAACAACATTGATGCTACACTTTTGTGATTTGATTCCCTTGGGAATAATTGCAACTCAACAATAGCGGGAAACCATTCTAAAAATAACCTGTGACATATGCCTACGATAACACGTTTATTGTAGTACAATGTAGTAGTTGGTGTTTTGCTTTCGCGTACTCGTATCAACCACGATTTTAAAATCAGACCACAGGATTTTCGCACCAACTATTTTAAATTATTTTAACCGCTATATAAATGACTGGAACTTCTTGCCTTCAAGTGTTATGTCTGCCCCTAGTCTTGCCTCCTTCAAAAGGCATTACTTAAGTATTTACAGCACTAGAACTCATTGTTAATTTATTGAATGCTACTACAAGTTAACATTGCAGGGTTTATAATTACCTGTATTTTTTTATAGCTTTCACTTGGTTGCATAATTTGTTCTCCTCTTTATTGTAAGGTGCTTTTAAATATTATTTCCTTTCGAAAAAAATGGTTTTCAATTTCTGTCGTTGTTAAGGAGAGTATCTTTAATATGAGAATTTGGTTTCCCCCTGCTACCATCCAGCCATCCATTTTCATTTTCAATTAAGTTTTCCCAAGAGCCCATAACCAAGAGCGAGAATCTCCCATACTACCTCTATGCTACGGCATTTTCACAAGTTAGGTTATTTTTAGAACGGTTTCCCGCTATTATTGGGTTGCAATCATTCCTAAGGGAATAAAATCACAAAAGCGTATCAGACGTGTTGTTGGTATAACAAAAGAAGCTAACGAGGCATCTTTTGTTCCGCCACTGGTGTAACCCACTAATTGGCCGCAAAAATAATCTAAAAATAGCCCAACTTGTGAAAACGCCGTAGCATCTATATAAGAGATATGGACGCTCTTGGTTATGGGCTCTTGGTTTGCCTTTTCTATTGTTATGCATTGTATTTATTTATATTTTTTGTTGAATCAAATGTGAGGGTTGGCAAAGTGTAATTAAACTTAATTAAACTTACCTACAAATGTAGTGAAAATGTAATACAAAAAGAAGAAACCCAAACTTGGTGCAAATAGACTTTACAACAACCACTATTTCTTTCACAATCGGTTGGCTAATTTTCATCATCAGTAAGTGGACATACATAGTTGACATCATTGAGTAATACAGTACCACTGGAAACCTGTATTGTGGTAGGGCCTTTGCAGCTAACAGTCACGTGCTGATATAATACTTCATTAACGAATGAACCGAGCTCGTGATCCCCATGGGAAAGGCGTTGCCATGAATACTGGAGAGCAAGCTATCTTTAAAAACGCAGTTTTAGAAAGATCGTCAATCGATTGGAGGTGGAAAATAGCATTTACAAACAGGTTTTGCTAATAACACTACCGATCTCGTACAAGGCCTTTAAATAAATGGTCAGACATTTTTTGCTCTCCAGTACAACCACGTGATTTGTTAGCTGCGAAGGGCCTATTGCATCATTATACTGTAGCTCTATTGTTTTTGTACTGCACGTTCTAAAGGTTAGGGAGTTTTCTATTGTTGGGTAAGCCAATGATGTGGCTCGTTCTAAAGGTTAGGGTGTTTTGTATTGTTGGGTAAGCCAATGATGTGGCTCGTTCTAAAGGTTAGGGTGTTTTGTATTGTTGGGTAAGCCAATGATGTGGCTCGTTTCGAGCGGTACAGGCCGGCTCATATCATTTGTCACTCTGAGAGTGAGCGCCTTTCGAGATGCTTTGTAGAGATTTGTGAAATTCAGATTGTGTAAACTTCTGATCCTGGGAAAAGTTAATCGGTGAGTCAACTTCCTTGTGTGGTGCCATTTATCAAAGTCTTGGCTTTCTTTGAGCAAATATATTTTCGGAGGATTTGTGATTGACTTTGTGACTAGTTCGAACTCTTTTAGAACTAGAACTGGTCTTGAATTAAAGAAAAATATTCTAGTTTGTCATTACAGAGCACGACATAAGTGCTGTCCGATAGCCCAGGGCTAGTAGTTCGTCTTGTCGGGCTACTGATTCCTGTTCACAGGTTGCGCTTCAGGCTACTAAACCCAGGCACTCTAGCTGCTGTTTTGATTTTCGTCGCGCCCTGCTTTAAAATCTCTTGTTCAGGATATTATTGACACAACGTTCAAAAGTAGAGACGACAAACAGTTTAGTGTAGCTTGCAGTTTGTATACACTCATTTTAAGCTAAAAGTGTTTTGTTGTAAAAAATCGTCGATACGCATGCGCAGCAACGAATCATCGGGATGGTTTGGGAAATCGTGTCGCTCGCTCACTCACTCACTCACTCACTCACTCAGATGTTAGCAGAATGGCTAATGCTTGGAATGCAAATTGATAAAAGTAATCGACATTTGATTTAATTAATAACTGAAGGTCGTTATGGATCATTAATTGCTGTTGGAATTGACGTTTCTCAAGGTCCCATCGCCGGTTCCCTTCTTGTTACTGTCTGTAAAGTTAACGCAAACGCCTATAAATACTAGCGAGCAGCTGTGTACATCCATATGGTGGATGTGTGTTCTCAGTCAGCGTTTACCTGAGTATCACGTTAAGTCACCGCCGATAGTGACGTAAAACCCTTGTTAGACACAATAGCGCAATAGTTACTGTAGCGTCAACCGTGGAGAATAGTACGGCAAAAAGCTATCAGTAATGTAATGTAATTCAATTTTATTTTAAAATTCACGCTTCACTTTTCTTCGACAAAATTCGTTACGGTAAACGTAAAGCTACGGTAAACGCTGCAATTTTCATTCGCGCGAGCAGTGCAACAAGAAACTCGACAAGGGATTCTGCAATCTTCGTCAATCTTCGTCAATCTTCGTCAATCTTCGAATGATTAGTTGTCAGTGTTCTTTTTTAACTCATCCTTGCCTCCATTGGTCATTTATGGAAATGTAAGATGTGCTTAAATATGTTTTAGTTATATGTTTATTCAAAATTAGTCGTTGCAGACTGCAACAAAACTAAAACAAAAAAGCGAAGTGGTGCTTAACCGGCGGGGAAGACCGCCACTGAGTACTCTGAATACAGCAGCCGAAAAACGCAAGAAATTGGAAGCTTTTTGGCATTCCAACCATAAGCGAAGAGGGTTTGGATGTCCAGTAGAGTTCACGAAACACATGGAAACTTTTCAAGTCATATTATAAATGATATGGCAGTTTTCAACAGCGATACGAAACAATATATATATCTACGGCTTAGAAACGATCGAGGCTGAATTTTTTTTGCTCTGACGAAGGGCTAGCGCTCGAAACGTCAGCTGCTACTCCCTTTCCACGGCGGTTAGCATACCTCAATCGACTTTAGTTGATTATGACATACCAGTGTTTATCTTCCCCGCCGACGCGGACCAAAACTAGTTTTTACAGGAACTAGTTGCCTATGAATTTATATGAACCGACTGGAGTGCAAAGACTGTACGAAATGTTAGATAAAACCTTTCTTTGCTGGCAAAACAACCTTATGAACTCAAATACGATAGCCTTGTGAGCAATCGACGTACATGCACATGAAGCTATAGAAGTTTATATTATCGACTACGTGAGAGTCTGCATGCAAGTTACATCGAACTGCTATGAAACCGCTTGTCAGTATTCGCACTTTCGTGACAAGCGAACTTTTCAACTTTCGACACACGGTCGCTAAACTGTACGAAATCTCCAAGAATAAATCCCTAATGTTCAAACTAACGGGGAAAACTGAAAGAGGAAATCCTTGTGAGCAATCGACATACATGTGAAGCTATATAAGTTATCATCGACTACATGAGAGTCAAACATCGAACTGCTATGAAACCGCTTGTGACAGTTTACGCACTTTGGTGACAAGCGAACTTTTCAACTTTCGACACACGGTCGCTAAACTGTACGAAATCTCCAAGGATATATCCCTAATGTCCAAACTAACGTTAACGGGGAAAACTAAAAGAGGAAATCATTGTGACGAATCGACATACATATGAAGCTCCAGAAGTAATTATTGAATACATGAGAACCCATAGAGCAAACTGATAATAATGAACGCGCTATTAGTTTCACGGACATTTGTGACTTAACTGAACTCGCTCTACAGCATAGCTTGAAATACTGTACGAAAACAACCGTTTAAAAATTTCCTGATGCCGAAAGGACCGTAGCATCTTAAACAACATATCCTTCTGACCAATCGACGGTTCCCAATCGACATACATATTAAGCTGTGAAAGTAAGTTCCCAGTCCATAACACTGATAACAGCCGATAGTGCAAACTAGTAAACTGCCACTGCGTACTTCCGCGAGTACTGAACTTTGAGTTAAACTAACGGGAGGGTGGGTGTGTGGATATTTTCTGAAACTACAAAACGTAGTGCAGTTTTGTCGGGACTTTGAAATAGGGGTATACAGTTTGATACTAAGAGCGGGATATTGCTCAGCGGATCGGAATTCGAAGAATATATAATGCTATGATGGGATATCAGATACAAAGTAACACATTCAAAATCAATAGGTCACATCACACAATATAATTACCGGAGTTCTGTACTTTCCTAGCTCTGTTCTTTCAATTGTATTTTGGCTTCGAGTCTCTGGCACCAAAGGATGATGATGATCAAACTTTATTTAACCACGCTTGGCGTCTTCAACTTAGAAGCTAATTTCCAAGAGAGCGTGCATTAAAAATTATAAAACTATTCACATGCCAGTATCTGCTTAAAATTACTAATAGTAATCCTAAATGCCAATAATCAGAATTGATAAAGTATTATCCTATATGGTAATATACAAAATCATACAATACACGATACAAATATTAATAATATCTTTCTACGCACAATAACTAATATAAATATTAAAATAACTAGTTTACTAACTTCTAAACAGGGCAAAGCCTGAGGAGGAAGTTTGTTGCAAAACGATTCATATGACTTTGAACCCCCCTTATGACCTCTGGTACCCTATTCCGAATTTGAGCTGCGCTATAGCTGAACCTCCTAAGTTCTAAACATTATGTTCAAGGTCTAGGAATAAAGAGCTTAGTTTTAGGATCCCCTTAGGTTGTAATCACTTTTTGCGTTCAAATTTTGAAAAATATAATTACACTATTGCGTTAATTCGTGAATCGCTTTGTACATGAATTTGCCCTTCATTTGTGCCCTACGTTCGTCTAAAGATGTCCACCCAAGAGCGTTTAGAACTAAACTCCATTGGCCAGCTTCATTTTGAAATTCATGATGACTCTGGCTGACCTGTTTTGAAGTTTCTGGAGACGTTCATTTAGACCTTTACCCAACGAATCCCAAACCTCGCAACAATAGTTAAAATGAGGCTGAATTAGAGCATTGTAGACTGATACAAGAGTATCGACAAATTCTCCCCAATTCCAGATGAAATTTTACTTGCAATGTACTCAATGTGTTTCTCCCTTGTTAGGGATTCGTCGATCTGTACTCCAAGTACTTTATAGTTCTTTACTCTATTAACAGGTTGATTATCAATGATAACTCTTGGTTGGACAGTTATTTGTCTTTTATGCCATGACCCGAGCGGTCCTTCTAGACTAACATGCTAAGTGTGATTGTGCTGTAAGCTCTGTTTGGTGAATGAAGAAACACGCGACAACCCTGATTGGATTAATTTGCCACGATTGTGGCTTTTATTTAAATGTCTCAAATCACTAATCCATTTACTGAGAGAAGTGTTTGTCATTCATCAAAGGTGGGACGACTGAAGTTTAGTACTCTATGACGGCTTCGAGCTAGGAGAGGACCTCCTTACTGAGAGACCTTCCTATTTATGCTCAAGTTAGCAATCCGATATGCTGAAAATATGACGTATCCGGCTATTGTCCTCAACCCCCAACCAGGACTTTCAAGAGTGACCTTATCGTGTCCCGACATAAACGCTAATCATTCGTACCTCATAATTGAGTGGTTATGTTTTGAGGTAATCAAGACATACTCAGTTTTTGCTATATTTAAGCTGAGTTTGGTAGCAGACAGCCAATTTCTAACATTTATCAGGTTCTCGTTTATTCTCTCTTCTGTTTCATTAAGTGTTTCACCAAAAGCTGTCAAGCTAATGTCATCAGCGAACATTCTAGATTTTGTGTGCTTTAGACGGGAGTAGTAAAGTAACCTATTATAAAGTTCTCTCTAGTTTCAAGTTTATTTTTACACTATTTAAGTAGACATTACAGTAGAGAAATTCAGATATTATGTATACACATATTGATAGAATAGATAATAATAAATAAAGAATATGTTATCAGTGTGCAGTGGACAAAGTAGCTAAAGGCTTTCTCTAGCCGTATCTATCGAGTGAAACTTAACTTACACATGATTACATTTTGTATTTGTCCTACCCGGAGACTATACAGTGTGGTTATATGGGTGGTTTGAAAGCCCTTCCGCCCGGCTCCGGCAACCTCTTCTCTCAATGAATATTCAACCATATTTTCGAAAATCAAAACCATGCACGGTATTCAAAGATTTCTATTTTATCGACAGTGCATGCTTTTTAGACACAGCACTGATGGTTGGTATAAGTTCCATATCACGATAGCTGTATCTCAAATAGACTTTCTCAAAGTACTGAGCCCGCTTTTTTTTGCGATTTGGGTTGGCGAGGGACTTTTCATCCTTGTTTCGCGCCAGAATAGGCCTTTTGCAGCTAACAGTCACGTGCTGATATATAATACAGTCACGTGCTGATATATAATACAGTCACGTGCTGATATATAATACAGTCACGTGCTGATATATAATACAGTCACGTGCTGATATATAATACAGTCACGTGCTGATATATAATACAGTCACGTGCTGATATATAATACAGTCACGTGCTGATATATAATACAGTCACGTGCTGATATATAATACAGTCACGTGCTGATATATAATACAGTCACGTGCTGATATATAATACAGTCACGTGCTGATATATAATACTTCGTTAACGAATGAATTGAGCTCGTGATCCCCATGGGAAAGGCGTTGCCATGGATGCTGGGTGGCAAGCTTTCTTTAAAAACGCTGTTTTAGAAAGATCGATTGGAGGTGAAAAAAGGATTTACAAACAGGTGTTGCTAATAACACTACCGTATATGAATATATTTTTTGCAACCCAGTACAACCACGTGATTGCATTCCTGCAAAAGGCCATTACCGACGGATTTTTGGGTCGGTAATAAATTATAAGAGTAGCCAATCAAAACAGCTTTAGTGCACAGCTGTCAATCATTAATTATCAAGTCTGTGTAGATTCGAGAGAAGACCACCAAAGCACGCCACACTTTGTCTAGACACCTGACTGGCCCCGCCTCCAAGAAACCTGAACGTCATCTCGGCGGTGTTTTTGGCGCGAAACACAATTTGAATCCCTGCAAGGGACACACGTCGATCACTCGTGACTTTGTCGCTCGCTTAAACGGATAGAAAAAAACTCGTTTCGCTCGCCTGAAAAAAATATTGTGGTCGACTTGTGGCAAGACTATATCTCACAGTAATGTTCTAAATGGTATATTCTATAAAATATGGTATATTCCAGCTGATATTTATGTCTCAGTCAGTGTTTTATAACAATGTGTTTCAAGATGTAAATGATCTTCAATGATGTTATGAACCAGCATTTACCTTTGTTGCGAGAAGAGTGAAGCATAAGCAATTGCCACCTTGGATGAATGCAGACATTTTAGATCATATGCGTCAAAGAGATCAGTTTAAGGCACGTGCAAAAACAAACATGCTTGCTAGTACAATGTATAAAAGGCTTAGGAACCAGGTGTTAAAATGATCACCAATGCTTAGTCAGCTCACATGAAAGACGAAATCATGAAAAGCATGAACAATCCTAAAAAGCTGTGGAAAACACTCAAGCGTGAAAGCCAATCTAGTCGGCACCTCCATTCGTTGTAGTAGATCATAAACAAGTTACTGACCCCGTGGCAATGGCCAACGCTTTTAATGAACATTTCACGTACATACAATCCTCCATCACAGCCGATATACTCCTCCTAATGAACACATTCAAGCTGATATAAACAAGCGCCTATCGGACTTTATCAACTCCCGCATTGATGACTCCATACAATTTGACATTCCGCCGATCACTATTCACCATGTCGAAGAAGATTTTAAACACATAGCAGTCAATAAAGCCACCGGCTTAGACGGGATCGCAATTAAAGTGGTAAAGGATGCACTTCCGGCGATAGCCCAAAGCCTGACTCACATCTATAACGCTAGCATTGCAAAAAGTAAAATTATCACCTGTCTACAAAAAAGAATCCTCCCATGACGTAAATAATTATAGGCAAATGTCAGTCCTGCCTATTATTTCAAAACCTTTGGAAAGGCATGTTGCATCCTCTTACCTCAACTACCTGTGTTCCCACGTGCTCCTATACAGTAACCAGTCTGCATACCACCCTCGCCATTCCTGTGTAACAGCTCTTTTCAGCCTTACGGACAATTGGCTCAAGGCTATGGACAATAGTAACTTAGTAGGAACCGTGTTGTTAGATCTGAGTAAGGCTTTTGACTTAGTGGATCACAATATTTTGTTATCCAAGATCTCGAAATACAACGTGAATATCACTGCGCTTAAGTGGTTCAAGTCTTATCTCTGTCATCGTTCACAGAGATGCTCCATCTTTGGGTCGTTATCTGACCCATTAACACTGTCCCAAGGCATCCCACAGTGATCAATCCTTGGTCCCGTTCTTTTCTCTCTCTACATGAACGATCTACCCTCTAGAGGAGGACACGGAGAGAGTTTTTTTTAGCGAGAGCAGCGTAACGTAAACAGTCGAGCTGTGTTACTTTAAATAAAGGTTTTGAGGACATAATAACTGGCGACGAGGATAAAAGGAAACTTCCTCCATGGCTGAACAATATGGATTACCGCCGTTTGATCCACATTCTGACGTGACTTGGGCGCCAACAAGATGGAAGAAATCAAGAGACCATTACCTAAGAGAACTGATCTCGTACCCTATGATAGTCTGCGCCAATCTATTTTTAGCTCAGTGGACGTCACGATGCTATTTTAAGATTCGGTTCCAGCTCCTCACGGATTTTCATCGCTCCATCTCATGAATTCAACCTTGAACAAAGAAAGAGGCGATGGATGCGAAGCTTCAAAACTCTGAATTATGACCTGATCTGACTTGAAGACTCGAGAAAATGAACTTTGAATTTAATTAATATAAGCTACGGAGTGTAATTTGAAAACCCGTTAAAAATATTGCCGTTTGGATTTGACTGAGACTGACTATAGGCTGTATTAAGCCAGACCCGTAAGAAATTCGGATGTGACCTGGAAGCCGTGAAAAGAAACTAGAGTGACCTGAATTTCGTGAAACTATCAAAGGAAATGAAGCCGTATTCCATTCAGTTTGTAGCCGGATCGGCGAGCATGGAAAGTCTTCCAAAAATTGAATAAATTAACAATCTCGTATCGTTGTTATTGAAACTTCGCTTACCTTATAAATACTCGTTCCCTTATAAATACTCGTTCCCTGTAGCAGTCATATCATGTATAGCTGGATAACATTATTTGCTCTTTCATCAGGCTAATAATTTTAGAAACGTTCAGTTTATAGCAAGCAAGCACGCATCGACTTTTGACCACAATTTTGCGAAATTATAAATCCAGTTAATCTGAAACACTGAGTGACTGAGTTTGGAATTATCGTAAACAGACGCTTACAATTCGCTAAAGAAATTAGAAATATAACCTATAATATCGTAAATAATCGGACATGCTTTTGCAACACCGTAATCAATATGAATCTGTAGAGTAACTGTCGTGAAAGTAGAAAATTGCGAATGCTTTGATTACTGAGTAAAACACTGAATGCATTCTTCTGCTCTCGCCGCCCGCCGGGCCATTCGGACACGTGACACCCACAACCAATCGGATAGAGTGGTAAAAATAGTCCAACTAATTTATGCAAGCTAAAAATAAATCGGCGCAGACTATCATGGGGAGAGAGGCTAGTATGGGGGATCGGTTCTCTTAGGTGATGGTCTCTTGAAGAAATGGATTCAGAGATTTCAGAATTATATTGTGGCCGTAAATATGGAGAGCCCAAAACGGAAAAGGGCCATGCTTCTACACTATGCTGGTGAAGCAGTACACAACATCTTCCAAACCCTGAGCGAGATTGGGGAAGCAAAAGATTTTGACTTAGCAATCAAAAAGCTAACCGACTACTTTGCACCGAAGCAAAATATCGACTTCGAGATGTACAAATTCAGGCAAACTCGTCAAGATGTAAGCGAAACACTTGATCAATATGTAACTAAACTACGCCAACTTTAGCCTGAATTTCAGCCGTCTCCTCTGGTTCGTTCCTCCCGAGAGAGACGTCTGAATCCAGTAGCCGATAATGCCGTCCAGTGACCTCACTACCAGAAAACCTGGTAGTGATCTTTGATTGGTTCATATTTTATAATTTCGCATAATTATCAAAAGTAACTCATCAGAGAAGACGGCAGGATTATTTGTTTCTGTTTTGGACTCGCGATGGTTGATCGTTGATGAGTTTCAATGGAGTGCTTGTCTTTGGCAAAGACTTTAAATTCGTAAGGAAAACAACTGGAAATGGATTGAAAGTGTCCTGCAAAATAACCGGTCGGCTGTTCTGTAAACATGTACGTTTTCTCACGTCGCCAGCCGCGTTCGCGGGGTTGTTGATAATCGATTATTCGTTCACACTCAGTGGTAAAACTGTCGCTACTCTCTTCAAGGAACTGTTCTTTCCCGTAAAAGTGTCTTCGAACTTCTTTGTAAATTCTCCAAATATCCATCCATGCTTTTCTACTTTTCTGCTGCATTATTTACAAAGGTAATCTCTCGCCGTCTCGAACCGAACGGCAGATTGAGAGACTTTACTAATAAACGGAAGACAAAGGCCTCAAATATTACTGAACGATTTGTTGCTTCAAAAAGGTTTTCACAGCATACATTTAAGAGGCACTTGAGAAGCAAATGGGATGTAGATAGGTAGGGTCTTAATTTTGACATAATCACAAATAGTTTCTCAAGGCGAGAGCTTTGTTTTTGTGAACCAACGAACTCTGCCGCCGTGGCTGTTTTATTTGCATAAATTAACATTTTAATCCGATTTGACGTCACTAGACGGCATTATCGGCTATTGGATTCAGACGTCTCTCTCGGGAGGAACGAACCGGAGGAGACGGCTGAAATTCAGGCTACGCCAACTTGCAATCCACTGTGATTTTACCGACCAGGAAAGAGAAATTAAAGCCCAAGTCATTCAAGGATGTTTATCATCTCGCCTTCGTCGAAAAGCACTTGGAGATTCAAGCATGACCTTGAATGACCTAACTCGGTTAGGGCTAGATTCCATGCATCCGCCAGAAGGACGCAATCCCAAAATGCACTGCACTAAAATAATTCATTGAGAGCAAGAACTGGTGTCTAATGAAGTAACGCCTGCTAATCAAACAGCATGCAGTATAAAAGTTCTAAAAAAGCGGTTGTTGACAGCAAATCCCTCGTGGTGTAAGGGATAGTGACGGTTAGGTTTTCGGTTAATAGATGGGCTAGGGTTTCGGTTCGAGTCTTCGTGGAGCCGATTTTTTTTTTTGTAGTTGAGGGAAGCGTACTTTCCGCTTTAGTTTGTACCCTAGAAATGTAATATCGAGAAAATTGGAATTAGACCTTCTGGCGGATGGAATCTAGCCGCGACCTTCTAACTCGAGGTCGCACGGACGAAGCGTCAGACAGGCGGCCGCGATGGAACTTGAACAAGATGGAAGAATTGATCAGCGTGGATCGGTAAATGCATTAGGAAACAAGAATAGTGGACGGCATCAACCACCGAGAGTGAATTACGATGGAGGCGTCGGACAAAGATCCAACACTACATGTTCTAAAAGGCTTAATACAAAGTGGAAGATGGCAGTCACTCAAGACACCGGATTGGGTGCCAACGGATGCCAACGTTGTCGAACTCATATTCGTATTCGAAGATTCGACAAGAACTCACAGTCACAGCCTCAGGCCTTGTACTTAGAGGGACAATATTAATAATGCCAGCAATACTACGAAACAGGGCAGTAGAAATCGCTCATGAAGGGCATCAGGGTGTTGTCAAATCGAAGGCACTAGTTCGTGAGAAGATCTGGTTCCCAGGCATAAACGCAACGGTTGAAGACAAAGTTTCAAAATGCTTCCCTTGCCAGGCAGTCGGACCACCAAAGCACCCGGAACCTCTAAAAATGACAGAAATGCCTAAGCATCCATGGCAGTCTCAACATGGATTTTCTTGGCCCTCTACCTACTGGAGAAATGCTATTAGTTGTGATTGATTAGCACTCAAGATTTCCCGAAGTAGAAGTGATGAGAACCACAACTTCCCAAGCTGGATAGAATCTTTGCTACGCATGGGATTCCTAACACTATAACCACAGACAACGGTCCACCCTACAGTAGCAATGAGATTGCTAACTATATGAAGGAAAACGGAATCAAGCACAACAAAACAACACCGCTATGGCCGCAAGGAAATGCAGAGGCTGAAAGTTTCGTGAAACCGTTGATGAAAGTAATACGCACATCCCACGCTGAAGGAAAGAACTGGAAGCGCGAGCTTCACAAATTTCTTCTCAATTACAGATGCACACTGCACACAACAACAGGTGTAGCGCCAGCGGAACTACTCTACGGCAGAGTGATACGGGGACGACTACCTCATCTATAGAGCGCAGCATTGACGCTCAAGCGGTGCGCAACAAGGCACTGGTAAAAGATTCCGAAGTAAAGGACAGAATGAAGACATATGCTGACACACGGAGACACGCTCAGCCCAGCACCTTTAAAGTCGAAGACAGCGTGCTGGCAAAGCAGACAAAAGCAAATAAGCTCACCACTAGGTTGGAATACCCCTGTGCCTACCCAGTACTAACGTTGAGATATACGCTGATGACACGACACTGTAGACGGCTGATGGTAGCACCGATATTATCCAACGTGACCTACAAGTGAGCTTTGATAGTGCGAGCAGCTGGTTTGCGTTAAATAAGATGATCCCCAACACAAAGAAGACGAAGAAAATACTCATTGCTACCAGACAAAAACTGCAGCATTTAAACAAATCCCATCTCGATCTGTACCTTAATGGCAAACTAATAGAGGAAGTTGATGATGACCTTAGTTGGGTCAATCATACGGACTATGTAATTCACAAGTTGAACTCTAAGAGTTTCTTTACTGAATAGAGCAAAGGGCTACCTACTTCTGCAGAAAATTGCTATTCAATGCAATTGTAAAGCCCATATTTGAATATTGTTGTACAGTTTGGGGCAACACCTCTAATGAACAATTATTAAGAATACTAAGAGTACAAAAACGTTCGGTAGACTGATTCTAGATGCAAGCTTTAATGATAGGTCAGTAGAACTTTTTTAACGAGCTGCACTGGATTCCTATTGACGATCTCGTGCTCGAGAAGAAGCTGCGTATGATGTTAGTGATTGTTAGTGGAAAGTGCCCGGAGTACTTTAATAACTATGTAAATTATTTAAAAGACACTCACAATCACTGCACTAGGGCCTCGTCTAATCTTGGGTTAGTCGTACCTAAATGCCGAACGAATTCAGGGCTTCGCACATTTCATGCGAGCGGCACTCGATGGAACCATTAGTTGCGATGCGAAAAACATTTCCAAACTAAGTAATTTTAAGAAACATTTATTCAACAACATTTTATCCAATAACTTCAAACATAAACATTTTAACATTACAAGAACATTTTAATTCAGTATTTAGTCTACTTTAGGAGAAATTACAAATTATCTTTAACAATTACTATTACTTATCTAGTTTCCATATTGTAATTCTTATCTAGTTTTAGTTTTTATAATGGGCCCCAATGTAAACTACTGGGTCACCAGTAATTGTGTTTCTTACCCAATAAAGTCTATTATTATTATTACTTTCTGATGAAGTTGAAGTTACCGTTTAATGGTATAATTTTATGGATTTAAAGTCAAATTCAAGATGAAGTTAAGATATGATAGAGCGGATTTCAATTGAGTGTCGGAAGTGTTTTGGTTTTGCGTTTACTAAGCTCTCCTATTGGCTGAGAAAGTAAACCAACAAATCAGAATCCAAAGTAAAACCAAACGCAAATTGGTTTTGGTTTTGCTTTGGTTTGTGATTGGCTCACAGGGAATCTATTTATGAGTTACTTGTGATTACTCGCTCCTATGATTGGCTGGCTGTGTGTAATTTGCGTTTGGTTTCACTACACTCAACTGAAAACCGCTCTATTACGTTCACAGTTCCTATTTTGATAATAAGGTAGCCTGATAATGGCTTTATGGTTGTTTTGTTGCTCATTTGTTTTCGGATCGGGCTACCTGTGGTGCGCGGTTCCTTTTCTCCTCGCCCCATTTTGACCGCGCGCCACAGGTAGCCCAATTCGAAAACAAATGAGGCTAATAATAAGTTTTTTTTGTTTCATATCAGTTTCTGCATACGGCTTTCAAGTCTGTTTACGATTTTCCAGTTTTTTGTTCGTGCAATTATGTCAATTTCTATGTACGGATATCCATTTACCGTTTACGATATTCAGCTTGTAAATATTGTATAGTTAGTTGCATATGTTTACCATTGAGAGCACAATTGAAATACACTTTGCATCTACGAGTTCGCAATTGGGGCGCTATGGTATATGTCTGTCCTATTATTGACGATGATTTTCGTTGTAACATGGTCCAAATAGCAGTGGGTCGATTCACAGCTATTTTGACCATGTTATGACGAAAATCATCCTCAATAATATGACAGACATAAAAACAACTATCTTCAATTTGTTCAAATGATCCCACTGATTTTTGTTATTCCACAGGACGCCACTGCCAAGGGCGAGATTCTTATCGGCTCTTCAAGTGACGGCTTTAGTGTGACAGAGGGAATCACATCAAGACACAAGAACCATGGACAATGTTTCACCCTCACCACCCCTGACAGGGCGTACAACTTGAGCGCCGACACTGAGGACGAGAGGTACAAGTGGATGGATGCCCTGAGTCAAAACCTGAAAGAACCAATGACTGATAAAGAAAAACAAGGTAAAGTAAAACTACTTTCTATTGATTGAGGATTTGTATGTACGAACGCACCCTGCAACATTGCACACAATATGTTGGGAATTATTTTGAAAAGGGGATGATACACGTTGCAACATTGAACGCAACATTGCGGGAATTATTTTGAAAAGGGGATGATACACGTTGCAACATTGCGCGCAATATTGCGGGAATTATTTTGAAAAGGGGATGATACACGTTGCAACATTGAACGCAACATTGCGGGAATTATTTTGAAAAGGGGATGATACACGTTGCAACATTGCGCGCAATATTGCGGGAATTATTTTGAAAAGGGGATGATACACGTTGCAACATTGAACGCAACATTGCGGGAATTATTTTGAAAAGGGGATGATACATGTTGCAACATTGAACCCAACATTGCGGGAATTATTTTGAAAAGGGGATGATACACGTTGCAACATTGCGCGCAATATTGCGGGAATTATTTTGAAAAGGGGATGATACACGTTGCAACATTGAACGCAACATTGCGGGAATTATTTTGAAAAGGGGATGATACACGTTGCAACATTGCGCGCAATATTGCGGGAATTATTTTGAAAAGGGGATGATACACGTTGCAACATTGAACGCAACATTGCGGGAATTATTTTGAAAAGGGGATGATACATGTTGCAACATTGAACCCAACATTGCGGGAATTATTTTGAAAAGGGGATGATACACGTTGCAACATCAGAGTGCGACTTTACATGGACGTGTGGATAATAATAAGCTTAAAAACCTCTTAGGAGGCAGTAGAACATATAGAGACTTGTTGATTATACAAAATGTCTAACTTGCAGAGTATATATTTCGAGTGGGTCCACAGCTCCACAGTCGTACTAATTAAGTATTCCAAATGTCGTTACTGCGTGAGCGTATATTAGAAGTGGCTCCACAGGTTTAGGGTTTAGGATAACACACCACGGAGCTGGCATTTTTTGGGGAACACCTTCGAAATTGGCGTTGTATTCTGCACTCGCTCCACTGATTGGCGTTGTATTCTGCACTCGCTCCACTGATTGGCATGAGCTTTGAAGGTAAGCGTGGCATAGTTGTTCAATTTACCAACCTTGGTTATTGTTTTTCCCAAACAATGCAGCAATGAAATTGACAAGGGATGTCCAATTCAGAAGGGGACACTCCATCACGAGACCAAGGAACAGATCTGTGGATACTGACTGATCACCTGTCCATTAAGTATCCCCAATCCGTATGGCAGAGGTCCTCGGTATGGTTCCCCGAGGATGCGTTTGCTAAATGGACCTTTTGCAGGAATGCAATCACGTGGGTGTACTGGATGGTAAAATAATCCGACATCATTTATCTAAAGACACATGTACGAGATCGGTAGTATTATTAACAAAACCTTTAAGCAAAAGCCTTTCCCATGGGATCACGTGCGCAATTGGTGGGTTGCAACCCAATCCCCAGAGATTCAAATAACAAAGACGTGGCCGCCATGTTGGACGAACTAACAAGAGGAGCTAACGAGGAATCTTTTGTTATTGTCATCCAACCTGGCGGCCATGACGTCACATGCAACCCAGCAATTCATTGGTTATTGAAGTGATATAGCAGCACGTGACTATTAGCTGCAAAAGGCCTATTGACGTCAGGAGCCCATTACCAGGAGCGTTCCTCTGTTATGGGTTGGGTCCCCAGCACAGAGGTAGATGAGGCTATTTTTAGATTCGAAATTCCCGTGAAAAGAGGTCGCCGACATGTTGGTGCCCTTAAACAATAGATCCCTCGTTAGCTTCTTTTGTTGGGGCACCAACATTTGAATCTCTGGGGATTGAGTGAAAACTAGCAATTCGAATTCCCGCGTTGAAAGTGAGAAGAATGATAATGAGAAGTAACGTTAGCTATCTGATTGGCTAAGAATAGCCTACCTTTGTTCTTTTTCGCGCGAAACGCAATGCTAAAAATAGCCTCATCTACCTCTGTGCTGGGGTACAGACACAGTGGGGAAGATGGACGCTCCTGGTAATGGGCTCCTGTTGACGTTTTAAGAAATTGTTCCTGACATTAATTATGTCATGGCAGTAAATTAAATAGTTTTTGAAGAATTTAATTAGCTAATCATAGAATTATGGAGAAGATTATTTCAGCTCGACTTTCCTCCGTTTATTTAGTTGAGCGCATATAGAAGAAATGTCTGGAATATAGACTGGATGTATGTCTGTGTATATGAACTGGGTGTTATAATGTCTGGGTATATGGACTGGATGTTATAATGTCTGGTCATATGGACTGGATGTTATAATTTCTGGGTATATGGACTGGATGTTTTTCTATGAGTATATGGACTGGATGTTATAATTTCTGGGTATATGGACTGGATGTTTTTCTATGAGTATATGGACTGGATGTTATAATTTCTGGGTATATGGACTGGATGTTTTTCTATGAGTATATGGACTGGATGTTATAATGTCTGGGCATATGTACGGGTATGTTTATTTGATTATTCACAAAGTGTTTAAGGTCTCGATAAAGGTTCGATGTGTCATTTCTGGGGAAAACGCTGTTGCTGCGTCGCAATTAAAGCCACGTACTATATACCATTTTAAAGGTCTTGAATTGAAGAAAGTATATATTTAATCCGTTTTGAATAAAAGTGAAAAGCGTAGATGTTGTATATTTTTCAACGCGAAATGACTCCGTCCGCCAGAAGGAGTTGTTTTGAAACAATGTTTTTCTTATCTCTTTCGAATCCCAACGAACTTGTCTAAAATACTGCGTCGAGGATGTTTTATATATTACGTATTACAGATTTAATCCCTTTTCAAAGCTGAAAAAGTAGTCTTTCATCCCATTTTGATACAAACCAGGTCATAAAACGTAAGCGAAAAATAATTTCAAAATGGCACGACTCGGTATTTGAGAAATCGCTGTTTTCTACGACTCGTAAAAATTTGTACAAAACGCGAAATGGCTGGACTTCAACAAAGTTCTGTGTTTGGCAGCAAAGAAGAGCCGAGAAACAGCCCGATAAAGCGGGTTTTCCGCGGTCATTTCACGGTTGACTAAGACCCCGTCCACACGTATCCGATTTTTTTAAGCAACTTGTTTTTACGGATTGGCCTTCCTTCCACACGTAAACGATGAAAACGGTCACCAAAAACGGAGCTTTTCGAAGACGCTCTCCAAAGTGGAACTTTTCGAAAACGCCGTTTTCCTGTTCTTGTGTGGACGTCGAAAACACTGACGTCACACCTTAGTTCCCAGGCTACTTTACAGAGAGAAATCTCCAACATGGCGGACAACCGAGTCACTGCATTGGCTTCTCTATTAATAGGTTTGATTTCAAGCTTAGTCGCGTGTTTTCAACTTAATATTGCGTTATTAAATATCCAGGCTGACTACACGAGGAGAAGGCTTAACATTACCAGGCTATTGTCCATTTCATCCATGAAAACAAGGTACTGAAACGACTGGCAAGAAGTCCAAGACCTCGAAGATAGGCAGAGACTTCATGTTATGAGCACGCCACGATTCAATGCAAACCTAACTCCCAAATTAAAAAACACCTAACCATGTTCGAGCCCAAATCATTTTATAACCACCCTAAATACACCTTCACTGTAATGGAAAATTTTGTACTTTGGAAGTGGCCTAGTTTAACTATGGGAATCGTGGTGTGCCATAACAGGAAGTCTTACCCCAAAGATAGGTATCAATAGGTATCGCTGGCTCAAGCTATCTGCACATGCTCTGTCACGTATCTTAGCGTTTTCGAATCGTTTTAGCGTTTACGTGTGGACGGGGAAACGATTCCAATACGCTCTCGCGTGGACGTTTTTTTTTTTTTAACGGAGAAAAAGTTGGGGAGTTTTCAAACGAAAACGGATACGTGTGGACAAGACCTAAGAAGTCCCGCCAATCAGAGCGATTCATGTTGTGTTCAGTCTCGGCCGATTACAATGTTCAGACGAGCAGCAAAACAGAGAAAGCTGTACAGTTTACTGATGCCCAATACTTCTACAGAAACTAGTGTCGATCAAGAAGAAACACTCTTTTAGGAGTACAGAAAAATAGCACCACAGTAAGCAAACAATTAATATCAGGCAGGGAAAACCATTGAAGCGATACTCGACCACACCATGTACACGGTAGACTATTTATATCATTCTAATTTCATTCGTGCATTGAATTCTCTTTAAATTTTTGGTCGATTGAAGATAACAAAACTTCATTACTTGATTCTTTGTGGACTTTCGGTTTTCGATGATTCTAACTGCTTGGAACTTGAGTATAAATCCCTCCAGCCATTGTTTGTCCTAAGATATTTACACCCGCTGCCACATTTACTCACAAATAGAAACTAAATTATCACAAACTAAATTGTGCTGCTTTTCTCTTTTCTTCTTTTTAAAATACGGCACCAAGAACGATCTACTTTTACACTTTTGGGCATTGCATTATAAACGTAGAGATCTTTACGAACGAAAAGTAGCACAGAAAATCACAGGATAGCGAGAATGAAATAACATGCCCACTGAATGACAGCAGCTGTCACTCATTTTTCACGCCTTTTTTAGCGGGAAATCAGAAAGTCGCAATTTCAAGGGTTTAAAACAATGTTTGATTTTGTTGTATTGGTAGATTAGGGCTTTTATATTTAGAATTTGCGAAAAAACGTATTTTCGAAACTTCTATTTTGAACCTTTATCGAGACCTTAAAGACTCCTTATTCCGGTTCTACATAGTATCTTCGTGAATAAATATATAAATGCACTTTGCGTCACTCATTTTACAGTGCTGCTTATATTTACGCACCCTGTGCTGTCAATCAATCAACACAGCAGGATTCCGATTGGCCACCTTAGCATCTGCCTATGAAACTACATTAAATAGCTATGTCACCTGGTACCGATGCGCGGTAGGTTCATATTATATGCTCATTAGAATATCGGAAATACTGAATCGAGTATAATTTTTTCAATTTTGCAAAGTTTGCAAATGTGTATACATGTGGAATTGTATTGAATGTAATTAGTTTGAAATTAACCTAGTTCAAAAACCAATTTCATTTAAGATTGACATATATTATGTTGGGTATATTTTGTATTGGGGAAACTTTGGTAAATACATTTCACAATGCAGTGTTTATGCTTGTACGTGTTCAGCTTTCCTTTGGTCCTCGACTGGTTCGATTCCTTTTTCTTGGCTCTCCTAAAAACACAATCAAATTAAACGGTTATGGTTGGTTCAAAATAATAAAAGAATTCAGTAATTATAATAGAACGTACTTCTCTCTCCTTCGCAGTTCGAGTGACTATAAATGACCAGCGAATGCTGAATCGGCCCAGAAAGTACAGCGAGTCGGACTAGCTGAAGCCAAGTCAATAAAGATAGGTTATTACACGGAAAGTTGTATAACACGGCTGGGTATTTTTGCGAGTCAGTTTTATTTTAATACACGAAAAAAGGAAAGCACATTTTCGCTTATCCTTACAGCTCTGAAACTAATTTGAGAGCAGAACCTATCAGCCTTTTTGGTTTTCGCGTGTTTAAAGCTGATTGGCTATTTCTCAAACAGTCCCGTTTTGATTGGCTCGGGCGCTTACAAAACCTTTTAAGTGTTGAATAAACCTGTGCAAACCTGTTCGTGGGCCGTGTAATACGCTAGCATATTTGCACTCATTTATTTCTCGTATTTGCACTCGAAAATGCCAAGTCGTATAATAAATATCACTTCTTATCCTGCTTATTCACACTCATCGATGTTGCTTTCCCATGCGTTTCATGTCTTATACGGTCGTTCTGGGGATAACATTACTCGATATTTTTTTTCAATTTTCTAAATCATTTTTACCAAATAACGTTTGTAAAATTTATAGTTTTGATAATTAATCGACGTACATAAATACTGCATTTTATATGGATGATGGGCCGCAAAACGTTGAAGATTAGAACAGATTCGATAGCAGTCCGATGAGTTTGATTTCCCGTGGCCCAATACAATACAATACAATACACTAATTTTATTAACGTGGTCAAAAACACTTAGCTATATTCAACCATCACCTACTGCGCATGGGCGGTCCCTGTGACAATGCCCCTTTAATTTGTCTCGTCTCGATTCTCAGTTAAGCCAGTGAGAATCGAGGTAGAGTATAAAGGCACATTTGATTGGTGGGTCGCGTAAAAATGAAAGGCACTGAACCGAGATTCAGATTCATAATCACAAAATATAGTAAGCTGGATTCAGCCCCCTGGTAGAAATCTTTATGTTGCATGGGCAACACAAAATCTTATCCTAGTTGACGAGACTATAGAGTGGTAAAATGTGACGTCATGAATTTGCAAAATTCTGAATTTTAACTTTTGGTCCATCGATATTGAAAGACCAACTCAAAAGAATGTTGCACACCAAATATGAGGTGAATTGGTTAAAATGCGGCTGAGTTACCAGCAGCTGAATACACAATTTTCTTTAATAAATCACTGTATTTTCGACTCTTATAAAAGTTTAGAACAAGCTGAAGTTAAAGAAAATTATGTATTCACCTGCTCATTTTAACAAATTTGCCTCCTTTTTGGTGTGTAAAGTTATTTCACGGCGGTCTTTAAGACTCAGTGTTCAAATATTGTTGAAGCGGAAATTTTTGTTTTGTGACGTCATCACTTTACCACTATTTCTGTTCGCGTGTCTGGTTTACACATTGCGGTTTCAGTTTTCTTCTGTCGCTTGCAAGCTGTTTACGCCCGCGGTCACGTATTATCCGCGACAGATGTAACCAGGTCTGAGAGTGGCGTGAGCGGGTTGTACACCAAACACGAGGAGAACACGTACTTTGGTTTTATCATACGAAATTGTCATATAATTAGGTGAGATAAATATGTAAAAATTATATTAAGGTAAAATATATATAGTGGTAGAAAAAAAACTTATACTCTTATCACCTTGAAACGAGCATAAAACATTTACTAGCTAAACTGCATTAAACACAAACAACAGATCAGGGATGGGCATCTCGTTTATTGATACTTGTCGGACACGTATAATTACAGCAGTATATGATGTTGCATGGCCAATCACGTCTGTATAGATGTGTAGTTAGTAATTTCTTCTGTTCTCAACATATATCATGAAGAAAATTTAGGTATCAAGGTAGAGAAACGCCTTCGAATGATTCTTACATATTAATCACTCCTCTTTATACACCCTCAACGCTATCCCAACGGGATTATGTAACTTGTTTATATAACATAACAACATTCTGCATTAATTCCTACCCACTTGTGTACATTCCGTAACGCTAATAAATATATATGTTTAAGGGCTGGGCCCTGTAAGCATGAGATTATATGATCACAACGAGGCTACTCTAGACACGAGGAAATGGTCGAGTAACAACGCTGCCATTAATAGTGAAGTAGCCCAGATGTAAAATAATAGCAAAGAACCTTATAACCACTGACTTAGTTAAACAGGTTAACGATTCATTTTACATTTGGATTTGTATAGGTTATAACATGGTTTATACGGGGTATTTGGCATAAATGCGACGAGTGATCTTACGGTCAAATGTTGAAATATCACGAGTGGTATTTAAGCCAAATACCCAGTGCTATAATTTGCTGTAATTTGTTTACAAAGCAAGGCTAAGAAATTGTTCACACACGTAATCAAAGCAAGCCGCGAAGTTGTCATGGAAACTTTGGTATTACAAATTACGCTGAAAATACCACTGCTCTCGACCAATCAAATCACAAAAAATTATTAGCCTGTATTATAAATGCTGGTAATTTTGTCAAAATCATCTTAACGAAAATATTTCTTTTATTTTGTTTGGAAAATAAATATAAAAGGAAATTTGAATACGACTATCGACTGCGTGTCCGAGTACATTTTCAAAGTTAGGAGATTCTTCACAGATTACATAAATCTGTAAAACAGTAACTATAGATGGTTTGCACTCAATCCCCAGAGATTCAAAGGGCATGGCGGCCATGTTGGTGTACAGAACAAAAGAAGCTAACGAGGAATCTATTGTTAACTGTACACGAACATGGCGCCTATGACGTCACGTGCAAAGGGTCCATTGTTAACTGTTCACCAACATGGCAGCTATGCCGTAACGTGCAAAGGGTCCATTGACAATTGTAACCCGTCAAATATTTACTCCGAATGCATCACGTGACCCGGTATTTTCTCTCCGCCAGACGACTAACCTGAGAATCCAACGCAGTCTCCCCGTTGAATTAACAACTACCTAAAATGGAAAACACGCTTGAAATAACTATTATTGTTAATTCCAAGACAAATCCTAACCTAAACCACAAACCTGACCCTAACCATCGGACGAGCTCACGGGTAAACGACTGGTTCGATCTCGCTCTCCTAGAACTTGGGTTCACAGGTAAACGAGAAAAGTATTTTTTGAGCAGTCCTACTCGGGCTCGAACTCGTAACCCTTTGCATGTACTTTGCGTACACTGCAATAAATAGTCACATTCTGTCCGGAATGTGATTATTTATCTTTATCCTTTACTGGTTTTAAGAATGTCATAAGAATAATGATTATCATTATTTCAAGCGTGTTTGCCATTCAAGGATAGTTATTAGGACCTTTAAGCAACCACGACGGCAACGTCTAGGACGACGGCATAAAACAATAGCCTTAATTACAAAATACAATAACTGAACGTGAAAATACACGCAGTCGCCTACATTTTCACCGTTCTCTGCAAAAACACAACGTGAAAACCCCAAATTGTACGTTTTAAAGACAACGCGAACGTAAGAAAGTAAATCAAACATTTTTCGTTCGGCGTGAACGGAACTCAAGTTATTATATTCTTCGAAAATCTGTTTGTGAAAAACGATTCAAGGCGAACAAGGGAAATAGTAAACACCAAATTTTGGGGATTTTTTTTTTCTACGTCCAGTCGTCACTGCCGTCGCCGTCCTGGTTGCTAAAGGTCCCTAATAATACAACGGCGAGATCATGTTGGAGTATCAGGCTATACCTTTTGCATTTGGGGGTTGCCAAACCTTAGAGCTGCGCATTTTGCTCGTTAGTGCTCACTCGTTAAATATTTTTATAACATAGAAGGCAAAATTACCCAACTCTGATTGGCTAATGACAGAGGGCTTTTTTCTTAATTGAGGGCAGTATTACTTGTACGCGATTGGTTGATAAGTTTCCTAACAACAGGCTTCGCGCTGTCAAAGTTTGTCGAGAATTTTAAGGTTTGCCTTCGGCTAGCCTGCTTGCAGGCGGTGGAGGGTGTTTTTTCGCGCAGCAAACTGATCATCGCCGCCATATTGGCCGAGCGTGATTGAGACCTGGGATCGAATGACAAATGGAGGGGGGCGGGGGAGAACAAGCAGATCTGAAAGGTCTTTCAGATCTGCTTCTCCCCCACCCCCCTCCCCCCTCTATTTGTCATTCGATCCCAGGTCTCAATCACGCTCGGCCAATATGGCGGCGATGATCCGTTTGCTGCGCGAAAAAACACCCTCCACCGCCTGCAAGCAGGCTAGCCTTAGGCTCGAGTGTACTGTATTCCAAAAAGCGAACAAATAAGGATTTCTCAAGCATTTAATGACAGCAAAAAGTTTATAGGTGAGTCCGCTAATCTGTTAAGTGTTATTCTACAACTTTCTGAAGGATTTTTTAAGTAAATACTGTGGTATTTAGCTTAATTGTCGTTAATTTTGTCACTGCGTGATCTTTTAAACAGTGACCATAGGCAAACCACAATAATGAAGTGAAAGCTATAATAAAACGTGTTTACATATTGTTTGTGAAGTGAAAACGAGAATATCCGTTATCCGTTATCCGTTATAGTTTGAATTTGAATTGAGCAGTCTTAAAAGTAGGGGGGAGGGGAGGGAGGGTAAAAAATGACAAAATCACAAAAAGTACGTAAAACACGTTTTATTCTCGTTTTCACTTCACAAACAATATGTAAACACGTTTTATTATAGCTTTCACTTCATTATTGTGGTTTGCCTATGCAGTGACTGAGTGAGTTTGAGTTTGTTTGCCTGAAAAACTAAGTTCAGAAGTTCCTCGTTTCCGCTTTAATCTCTATAAGAACAAATAGTAATTTGAAACACTGTGTTTTTCTGCCGTCGAGATTACGTGAAGCGAATGTTTGACTAGGTTTTTCATCGAGCACACGTAGTCGCATAGCGGTAGCGTAGGTTTTGTTTTCAATGTCTTTGTCTCGGAAAATTTTGTCCTCTAATATTATAAACAAGTAATCGCATGAGTCCTCGTAAAATTAATGATAAATTTCACTTGTGCTTTCAAAGTTTGCCCGAGTCGCGAAACTTTGAAAACACGCGTGAAATTTATCATTAATTTTACTCGGCCCCATACGATTACCTATATACGAATGCTCATATTGGTAACAATTTATTTAGAAAATCTTTTAACAGAAACATCAGATTTCAAAGCAGTGCTTCTCAGTGTGGTAATACATTTTCAAAATCCTATAATTTAAGACGTCATTTAGAAAAATCGAACTTGCAAAATGGCTGATGACGAATATGTCTGCATGATCAAAACGAAGAAAGCAGTGAAGAGGAACGTTCGGAAACCTCTGGTTCGGAAAGTGAATTGTAATCCAGTGGTACCAAAGATGAAGACTGCAACCATGACGGCAGTCGGTCAACAAATCAGTGCTGGTCGATCCTTATAAACGAAGCCATAGATCGTAACGCCAAAGGAGCGATAAAAAACCTAGTGGAGGAGTACATAAATATAAAGGCGAAACCAAAGCTAGTATTGAAGTACAGGCACACGACAAAACTTTACCAGTTTGTAGAAAATAACTGAGAATCGCGTTAATGCAAAGTCGAAATGCACGCACGCATTGAAACTGAAGAGATCTGTATTATCGCATGATCGTAAAAACTAGACAAGAACTATTGGACATGGGTGACTGGCTGGAGAGAGGCAACGCAAGCGGCTGCTATTCACCAACGAAAATTTCTTTTGAACGATTTATTTACTATACCCAAGACGTCAAAGTGCCTATAAACTTTCTGCAATTTTTATATTTATGAACCTCCGAAACGTTTGAGTACTTCTGTGAAGAAAGTTTTGGTTTTCAGAGAATACTTTGTCCTACGCTTGTTTGAAATCGTGACAATTTTACCTTTCCTGACCCATGACCGCGTAAGTAAAAGCCTGGGTCGATTCCTGTATAGACGTCTATAATTAATTCGACTTTGCAATAATTTGAAGAAATAATTATCATGCTGACTAAATTACTAACAACTCACAAACTGTGTATATTCTCTATAATACCATGATCGCCTCGGATTCCTTTGTTTTCCGAGGGACGTTTAACCTCGAAATTCCTTCATTAGGGATGAATGTAGCCTGCGTCGCATCCGAACTGAACCCCGGTTAAGTCCGTCTGCGAAACAGTGGTCAAAAGCTTGTTCTCGACCCCCAGCGAAGTTGCAGGATTATTTATAATCGATTTTGATTGGCTTTTACTAATGCTCATTCTTACACGTCTTCTGACTGGCCATTCAACTGTCACCAGCCTGTCGCCAGTGCGACTAACGGCTAATTGTGGCGGCTTTTATACACGTCGAAAAGAGCAATGATATTTGTACAATATCAGTTTAAAATCGAGATTCGTTTGCTAG
Organism: Actinernus sp. WN-2022; assembly: GCA_030867875.1. Classification (NCBI taxonomy): domain Eukaryota; kingdom Metazoa; phylum Cnidaria; class Anthozoa; order Actiniaria; family Actinernidae; genus Actinernus; species Actinernus sp. WN-2022. The sequence goes on from JAOWCC010001634.1 coordinate 102,598,062, forward strand.
AACAAGAGCAGTTGACCGGAGTTGAGTTCGGATGTGGCACATACTTGATCTTTCCAAGCTGCATGGGGGATATTAGCCTGCGTCGCATCCGAACTGAACCCCGTTTGTGTGTTCTTCGAACGAGCATTTTGTCGTGACAGATTATATTTAATGTTTTCGGCAAGTTTCCTTTTATCTGGCACTAAACCACGGGCAGCTGCCTATTACTTCAAAACCTGACCCGAAGTCGGAAATAAACCTAACCTTCTCCGATAGTAAAACACAGGGAAACGACCGACAGCTCGTCTAGGGCGAGAAATCTCAAGTAAACAGTTGACTCACGTGCAAACGAAGTTTCGACCGAGCGGCCTCTGACGTGACATGATTGCCCGTCATAACAATCTCCGAGGCTGGTGACAGTTGAATGGCCAGTCAGAAGACGTGTAAGAATGAGCATTAGTAAAAGCCAATCAAAATCGATTATAAATAATCCTGCAACTTCGCTGGGGGTCGAGAACAAGCTTTTGACCACTGTTTCGCAGACGGACTTAACCGGGGTTCAGTTCGGATGCGACGCAGGCTAGGATGAATGCTTCTAATTAGAAACTAAATTTCTCTTATGTATAATTACAGGAGGGAAATTTAGCATTGTTTTTTTTATTTTCCCTCATGTTAAAACAGCGGTACTTTGTTCACCCTGCAGCACTGGGTTGGTCAGATTGTAATGACCCCCTGCACACTGGATAAATCGCTTGAGTACTATAGTCAAAAACCCACGGTTTTATCCATGTGGGATGCTTTTTCAGTTTGCGCATGCGCAACCTGAAGCACATAAATTGTATCACAGTCTCCTTTCTAAGTTTGTTGTTGCCAGAAACGAATTTGAATTAATGATTGAATGCATAAAACATGTGCACTGTTTTTATAACGTATCGTTTTGAGAAAATGCGTCTCAAGGGAGACTGCAGTAGTGCTTCCTGGGCAAACAGAAGCACTCGCAAAACAGTCCATTTCCTCGGCGATCATAGTATTACAAAGTTATACCATGGCACCTCGAGAAATTAGTGATTAAATTTCCTCGCGAGTCGAGGGAGGATTTGTAAAAGTCCCGACGCCGCACGTTGGGACTTCCACAAATCCTCCCTCGGCTCGCGGGGAAATTTAATCACTAATTTCCCCCGGTGCCATGGTATTACTTATAATAAATCGATGTTGTTGCGATAGAAAGGCGCCATGGAGAATAATACATTAATGAGATGACGTCTACTCAGGAATCGACCCAGGCTTTTACTTACGAGGTCATGGGTCATGAAAGGTAAAATTGTCACGATTTCAAACAAGCGTAGAACATAAAGTATTCACTGAAAACCAAACCTTTCTTTACAGAAGTACTCAAAACTTTTCGGAGGTTCATAGCTATAAAAATTGCAAAAAGGTTAAAGGCACAAAGTTAGACGAAGATGACGATAATTTGTGCAATATAAACTTGAATACAAATGAGTTAAATTATTTCTTAAATAATTAGCTTAATGAGCAATGATTGCGCTACTCAGGTCTACTAGAGCATTTTGGCACAGCTCCGACTAAACAATGGGCCGCTTTAGCGAAACACTCTTTCGATTATTAATTACCTCCGTATTACGAAACAGCAGAATAAAATAATATTGTTCTTATGCTGTTAGATTCTAAATTCGATTTCAAATATAGAAGCGATCGGCTAGTGGACTTCCACATGGAGTGCTTCAGTACTATTAGAGGAGGCAATGTGTCTGTATTGATATACTGTTTTTTATAAATGTCTTCTTAGTCAGAACAATGTGTTTTAGCCAACACAGATTATAGCGACAGAGGCATCAGTTGTCGTAGCCTATAAGGGAGCAGGTCAACTGACACATGCATGGGGGGCCTATTAGTAATTTTAACATATAAAATGAAATGATAACGTAAGACAAAACATGCAGTGCATCTAGATTATGCCTTTTAGTTTTGAAGATATTTAAGAACAAATTATTTTTAATATTGAGTTTTCTCTCCAGAGGAGATGGCTGGCAGCAGCCCCCACCCCCCCTACCCCAAAACCGGTCCGTCGAGAGGGCATGCGCATGTGTTTTGTGACGAATTGTTCAAGCAAGCAACCGTGAACGACAATCCTGCTGGTGTACGTTGGATCAAACTAGTGATCTAATCGGCTATCAAATAAAAAATAACTATGAAGAAGCAAAGACCGATACAACGTAGAATTTTGAAATTAGTGGTACAATATTTCGGCTGGCCACACCAGCCTTCTTCAGGTACAATGAAGAAAATTTACATTGGCATGTATTTTTGAACGTGATACTGAGCTGTCATAAAACAGATTACAATATGATAGACCGTGAAAAAATGTTAAGAAGGTGGAAACAGACATCTAGTATGACTATTCCCGGATGTTAAGGCCATAAGATTCGGCAATTAGATTCGAGTTATAGATAACTCTAACAACAAATCTAAACCCACAACAGTTGCCGAACATTTTCTTTATTCTCCTAATCACACTGCCAACAACATGCAACTTAATCCTATCGAAAAAATATGTTCTAAGAGAGACTCGATACGTAAGGCCAGAGAAGCGTTTTTAATCGCACAGGCGAGAACACTCGAACCTTATAGCCTTAACATCCGGGAAGAGTCATACTAGATATCTGTTTTCACCTTCTTAACATTTTTTCACGGTCTATCATATCCGCTTGAGGGTTGTGATTCATATCAAACAACGATTTAGAGGTCTGGGACCTAGAAACCGCCATTTTGAATGTCCTGGCAGCTCTTCCAAATATGGAATATGGAATTTTCCTAATATGGAAGAGGCCGCGGGAAGTTCAAAACGACACTTTTGCTTGCTATTTTATTGATATGTGGTTGGCGGAGGTCACGTGTATCGTGTCGCCGACCCTCCTCTGCTATCATATTGTAATCTGTTTTATGACAGCTCAGTATCACGTTCAAAAATACATGCCAATGTAAATTTTCTTCATCGTAGCTGAAGAAGGCTGGTGTGGCCAGCCGAAATATTGTACCACTAATTTCAAAATTCTACGTTGTATCGGTCTTTGCTTCTTCATAGTCATGTGTTTTGACCTGCTCCCTATACTAAGACAATTTGTCAGTTCTTAATTGTTAAAAAAAAAAAAGAGAAAAAAAAACAAGCAAAGAGGAATACTTGAATTTGCTTTAACTCGTATTCAAACCTGAATTCGGAAAAAATATTACTGCTAGGCTCATTCTATCAATCCTGTTGTAATTTTTGGTAGTTATTTGTAGCAATACGACCGTCTTGGGGTAATTTGACTCGCTTATCCCATCACACAATGTTACACTATGAAACAGCAGGCTCTCTTACCAAGTGGCGCTATGGCCGAGCGCAACTGGCTGGCAACCCAAACCTTGCTATTTGGAATTACAGCAAGCTGACCTAATAATTATACACAAACCGACAACAGAATCAAAGGTAAGTTACAAACGAAGATCATACCTAGTAGGACATATTTTGCCTGCCTTTAAGACTATAGTTTGGTCATACCGGCTCAATGAGAATATTTAAGCCCCCCCGTCCACTTGAAATTTCGCTCCGCCGTCCCTGAAGGATTAATGAAATCACGTAAAGGTTTTTTCCTACTTATAATTTCTACTTTAACGCCGTTTTAATATTCAGTTCACTTGTTTCAATACATCTGTAAACTCTTCTTGGAAACAAACCAGTGCCGAAGAGAGTGCCGATTCTGTTTTTCTTCTTCTGTAGAATTGTTAGCTCAGCGACGTTTTGGTATTCCCCATATTTCCCATTTAAAACAAACATTCTGATATTCGACCTTTGGGCATTATTGATTTTAATCCCTTAAAAAATGTAGGGGGTAATACCTCTCCGCTATAAAAAAACAAAGGCGCCATATTGGGGGAGGGGGTATACTTCTGACGGCTAAGGGAGGTTGGACGGACGCGAACGATACGAGTAATAATTTTGGAGCTCTGCTACAAATATGGCTTGAGCCCCGCTAACGGCAGTTAGAAAACGTTGACGGGAAAGAGTAGCCAAAATTATAAGAGTTGGTTCCAAAGATCAATACCCGTGCATTCGTATTCTATGGAAAAACAGCTATATGGGAGGCATCCGTGACTGCCGTGGCAATAGGGATACAGTGATGTCGGGCTGTAAAACCGCCACCAGTGGAGGTGGGTGGGGCGAAAACTACAATCTTTAACATAAATCTTTATACCTAGGCCCGCTAGGCATCATGGGAGATCGACCAAAACCCTAGGGATTAAACCCGTTTGGATTGGGCTAAGATTTCGTGACGTTCTAATTCGGCGTATACAGCGAGAATATAACTAGGAGGCCAGCTGTGTGAAAATTATTTAACTCTTTAAGCTTACAAGTTGAGAAATGCGAATTACTTAAAAAAAAAATAGAAGCAGCTCTAAGTAAGTCGAAAAACACTTACCAGATAAAAAATTACGGTTTTTCCAAGAGAAATAAACCACTGAATTTAGTAATCATCAGTCTCGTCACAGGAAGCCCAAGCTTAATTTGTGTGTTGAAAAATATGAGGCTTTGTAAATATTTCAATAAAGGAAATATAACTTGCCTCAAGAGTAGCTGATGTCCTTCTTGTTCTCTGGTGACGATTTCAAGCGAGTTCGACGAATTTTAACCCTCTCTTTCTCCCTCACATGAAAATAGGGAAGAAATGAGACTCGACTTGCCATCTCGAACTAACACACAATAATTTTTTTCTTTCTTCAGTAAAATCACGTTCCCTCACATTCAAACTCCTCCAGTGCATATATAGATAGATAAAGTTCCGTTCTCATGCCATTCACGGTTCTAAATCCAGAAGAAGTTAGTCAAAGTAGCCATCAGAAAGCAGTTCAGATGCGAGTCTGGCGTTAGCTGTTCATCGAAGTACCGTTTGAATTCATTGGTCGAAGGCAACCAATAGCCATTCATAAAGTGCGCCCGAGGGGACGCCCGATGGTCCTTAATGGCTCGGACAAATATTAAAATAATTCCTCTGGTGTGGAGACAAAATGGCCATAGCGAGTTGGAAACGAAAGCGCTACACTAGCCTGCGTGGCAAGCGCAGGGGGGGATAGGATAGGATAATAGTATAGCTCTATAAACTACCAGAAGTTGAAAGATACTTTTGCCAAATCTGGTGGGTCAGATGGCCATCAAGTCCTTCGTGCGCGTTAGGGAAAACTGTCCTTTAGGTATAGTTAAAAGGGCCTTTCAAAATATCTCGAACAGACGCATCTAACCGCTGATTCATCCATCTATTTTAAAGGGTTGCTCAAGTGAAAAGTTTAGTAAAAGGTATACGAAAGGGTTACTTTTTCTGTCAAAAATGGTATATAAAAGGGTAAGGGTTTGTACCTCGGGGCGGAGCCTCCCCGTATAAAACTTTGTTGAGTAACCCCCCCTACCCCGGGTCTTCAACCCAAGAGATAGTGATATACCATAATATGAGCTTCAAAGAAGTAACTGATACAATGCCTACCCACACATTGATTAAATACTTCATGATGTTTCAGGAAGCGATATTAAATTACATGCACCGTTGTTATAGACCAGTTTACGGTTTGTGCGCAGTTCCTATATATGTATGTGGAATCCTTTCGTAATTCATACCTAAGAATAATGACTGCTAAATTCAGCTTATAATTCTTCCCTTTGGTTATTACTAAGAAGATATCAAATGAGTGTCTTTCGTCTTCAATCTAATTGGAGGCACACGATCAGAAATCTGAAGAAGGATAGTCCAAAATATCATTCATGGAAAACAACCTGCCTTGCACAACCATGAAGGGGCCAAAAAACGTGCATCTTGAGGAAGTCCTACCTCCCCCATCCACATTTCTAATGGTGCTTCCCTTGGACACTGAAAACAATTTCTTTATGGGAGTACCGCTTCCTCCATAAAGGTGGGACATAAACTAGGCGACATTTTGTGGGAATATGCTGCAGGAATATGTTGCAGTGACACCCCTAGTATGCACTGCGAAATAATCATCTTGCAGGGACACAATTTTGTCCCCACGACATGTTGCAAATAGTCAAAGCAACACTTTTATCGCAACACTTTTATCGTGAAATGTTGCAGTGCACACTATGGGTGTCGCTGCAACATGTCCCTGAGACAAGACTCACATGTAATGTACACTGCAGCATTTTGCAGCGACATGTCCCTGCAAAATGTCCCCTGGTATGTGCTCACATTAAAGAGTGTCTGGCTGCATTGATGTATATATAGTGGCCCGAGTGAAAGCCCACTGGGCTCTTGTTACTCGGGCTGCCTGTGGCAGGCACGAGTCTAAATCTACAGGCCGTTTTTGTTCTGTGCAGCAAAATTTTTGCGCATGCGTTAAATTATGCATTAATTGTTGGCGCGAATAGATTTCTCTCCAGTCCAGTCTCCATCTTAAGCGGACGCTATTCTTGTTTGAGGTACGTTTCGTAGGTTTTATGCCACATTTCATTTTACTCTCGGTCATAATACATACCAGCGCAAACACCTTGATCGGTAGGCCAACACTAAAATAATTTTGACCGCGTTTTTGGCAGATTTACCGATCTCGTATCGAGACCTGTGTACGTTATACAGGTATACTGAATAGCTGATTTATAGCGAAATATAGCGATTTACTAGCAAATATATATACTGTGTTTTACTATCCTCTATCAAAGTCTGAAGACACCTGAACTCCTGAACTGTGAGAGCAACACTGTCACTCGCCCCGGATCACTCGCCAACACGAAGCCAGAAATACACACTCAGCACAGAATTTATGATCAGCCAAGCAATATTCAACTCTCATGGTAAATTTAAACAAGAAACCTCTCAAGGCCGAGGTTTTGGTTCGAGAAATTAAAGGCTTCCAATAATTCCCTTTATAGTTTTGTAATATAATGTGCAGACTGAAGTTTTGGGAATGAGGGTAATTAAAAGCTTTTAATTAGAGATAACCAACAGGCATTTCCGTTAATAATCTTTAATCCAACAAATACCAATATGGATTCGTAATTAGACTGCGAACAGCCCCTCCTTTTCCCTCCATTGATAGTAATTTGCGAGTGTAATTTTCCTCTCGCTCCGCTCGAACACCTGTCATATCTTGCAAATTACACTCGCAAATTACTATCAATGGAGGGAAAAGGAGGGACTGTTCGCAGTCTAACTCGTAATGGCTCATCATGTATAGCAAGAACAGCAGATAAAGTTACACAGAGGAACACAAATTGACCACGAATACAATTAACATTCATTCCCAAAACTGCAGTATGCTCATTATATTACAGAACTATAAAAGGAACTGTTGGAATCGAAGCCTTTAATTTCTCGAACCAAAACCTCGGCCGTGAGAGGATTCTTGTTTAACAACTCTAACGAAAGTACCAATAATCTAGCATTAAATAAATCCGCAGTCTGTGGCTTCTGAAGCTTCTTGCTAGGCAACTTATCCACCAAACGATTACCGGTCATCGACATTTCATATTATGCGGCGCCAGGCGGCTCCGTATTCAATTATGTGCACTTGAACAGTGTGAGCTGATTGGTAAATATGATCGGCTCCATCACAGGATGTACAGGATACACTGAACTTATAACTATGGGACAACTATAAACATACATTTGAGACAATCATCTGTTAGTACTCGGAACCTGCATACAGCAGACGAAATTGTAAACGTGTGTTACATGAATAAGTAGTGCTTATGTATCAGTCAATTCCAAACCCGTGCATCCCGTCGGGCCCGACCCCCGGGCATTTGAAAAGAGGCTTGCTTCCAAGGGTGGGGAATTTGACGAGTTGCTATGACCTCAGGGGTGGGCATTTGACAAACAGTGGGGGTAGGGGGTGGGGCATTTGATCAGTGTTTAAAAATAGATTATGTCTGTCTGGTCTACAAGCGTCGAAATGGCGAACCCACGTGGCGAACGTACGTGTCTTCGAGGACTTCCAGGATAAGGATTGCGCATTTGTAGAGGCTTGAAAGAGTGAACCTGCCAAATTTGAAGGCTACTTTCAGAGGTAAATTGTTTATCTTTAAACCTATAAACTATGTTGTTTTGCTTTGCTTCGTGAACTTTGACCGACTGCGTGATATTAAGTGAGTGACAAGAGTTGTGATAAGTTGAATTTGCTGCGACCCTCGACAGCGCGTGAGTTAAAACATAATTATTTATATCGGTAAAAGACGGGCCGATTGGTGCCTGTTACATACATGTACTTTATATACCAACAACATAAGCTAACATATTCAATTTTAAACCATTACGTTTATTATAAAGTATATACGATCGAGCCGGTAGAAATGATTGTTCTCATCCCTGACCGGTCTTGTCTTTGTCGAATTTTTTTGGAAAATTTTCCGATCCGGCCCCGATGGTGGGGCATTTGAACAGCCTGGATGAAAAACTGCTGGGGCATTTGAACAGTTGTTCTGCCTTGGTAGTGGGGCATTTGATCGAATTTTGTTCAAAATGTTCAAATGCCCGGGGGTGGCCCGGGGGGGGGGGGGGGGGGGGGGGGCATGCACGGGTTTGGAATTGACTGATACATTACAGTAAAAGGTCAACTTCTTTAATTTACATACGAGAAAAACAAAAATATTAAATTACATATATACTAGGGGAGCAGAGAATGAGTCACCGCGCTACCGGCCACTCCTAAAGACTGCTAAATTCAGCTAATAATTATTCCCTTTGGTCAAATGAAAGTGTATTTCATCTTCGATCAATCTCACACCATCAGAAAGTCCAATTATGCAAAATAAAAAATAAAAATCCTGGAATGCAAAATATCAAAGGAAAAAAACCTGCCTTGCACAACCAAGGGGCCAACAAAATTTGCATCTTGAGGAAGTCCTACCTCTCCCATCCACATTTCTAATGGGTACAGCCATAAATAAATTGTTTTAGCACCCTTCCCCTTCCTCCATGAAGGTGGGACATATGGGTGCACGCGCTATTCGAAATTCTCCAATCAGCGCGCGCGAAACGTCTAGCTAATCAGCGGCCGAATTCCAAGGCGCGTAAAGACTGGGAACGAAGTTTGGGACCCGACAACAAATCCTCAGTGATCATGAATCTCGCATTCAACGTGATGGAAAAAAATCGAACAGCAATCCTAGAGCTCGCTAAACAGCCTGGAAATAACACTTGTGCCGACTGTGGAGCTAAAAGTAAGTGGCCAGCTCTTAGATCTGTTGCTCAAATCTGTTTTAGCGCAATTCTGCGGTACGTGGCGTAGTGGGAGATGAATTCAGATTATCTACTTCCTGTGTGTTTTAACGCTCTCAGATCCTGAATGGGCTTCAGCTTCGAAAGGGATTTTCATTTGTATAACCTGTAGTGGAGTTCATCGCAACTTAGGAACACAAGTTTCAATGGTGAAGTCTTTAAGATTGGATACATGGACAGATGAGCGACTGCAAGTAAGTTGGAGTGCAAATACGAACTCACAGTCACAAAGACAAAGTCGCGTTTCATATTTCAATCGCCTTGATTTTAGTCAAAAGCGACGCTTCCAAGTGACAAGTCTACTCGGGGTAGTAAAACATCCCAAAAAAACTGACCTCAACAGTGGTTATGTTCTTGCTGTAGTGATGTTGTGGTTTCGCTGTAATTATGCACCAAAAGCCACCAGTCAAACTACCCCCCCCACCCCCCCCCCCCCCCCCCCCCCCCCCCCCGGGGGACAAAGCTGGGATTTGTTCTGGATAGAGCGGTTTTCAATAGCCCACTTCCACGATATGCTTTACTTGTCACACACAAAGGTTTAAATAGGACGCCCCGTGCTAAATAAAATTTATTCTTTTCTCAGAGAAAATAATTAATTTAATTTAGCACGGGGCTTCCTATTGAAACCTTTGTGCATGACAAGTAAAGCATATCGTGGAAGTGGGCTATTAAGGTATACCTTCAGGGTGCGTTTCCAGTCTAAATTGTGTAGCACCTCAAGGAAACATTGTAGATAAATCATCCATGTATCATTTTAAAGCTTATAAAATTGGCTACAAGAATACATAAAAAGTTTTGAGTTCTTTGAAAATCTCGAATTTTCTGCCATCCCGTTTCTCCGAACTAGTGAGATGGCTTTCAGAAGCTCCGAATCCGAAAATATTTTAAAGTTTTAAAATCTGTTTGCTTTGTCGCATTTTAGAGGAATCATATTACAAAACCGTGTTGGGGAATTTCAAAATTCGATTTAGTTCAAAAGTTATCATGCTCTCCATGAAAAGGCGAAAAAGAATCAGAGTAGATTTGTGGAAAACGCCGTCAAGAGCTCCTATTTGGCTTTGTAGTCGTATGCATTGTTTGGCCTTGTTTTGCTTTTCTTTTTTCTTTGTTTTCCAAGCTAAGGGCATCCTGCTTGCTTTTTTGAAGGCATAATTATAAGGCCAACAACCAATGGAATTATATGAACACTCCCTAACTACCAATCCCCACCTACTGCCCCACATACTAATGGCAGGAGTTACAAAACATGTGAATCTCTGACCCAGGGGTGGGGGCTTAATTTGACTGGTGCATTACATGATTCTAATTTTTCATACATGTAGATCCTCAAAGTGCCTATGAAGTGAAAAAATCAACCCCATTTTTATTTGATTTTATTAAATTTTAGATTTCTCTTTTATGAATATAAATGTGCAAACCACTTGATGTCATGCATGTAATTAGCACATTATTAATGGCATAAAATTTGTCGCATGATTTTGACAATTATACCTGACTTCAACACGAAGAAACATTGTGTTCTTGCTCTCCAAATTTATTTTTAATTGCACAAAATGACTAAGATAAATCTAAAATGTTGACTTTTTTATTTCATATTCACTTTAAATATCACACTGCATTTTATTGATGTACAGTATGAGCTTATATAAGATTACACGAGGAAGTAAGCTAATGTTAAAATAATCAAAATACACAGACAGATGGCAAAGAGGTAGGATAAACTTGTTGTTATGTTTTGTGAATATACTGTAGTCCTGAAAGCTCAAATATTTTTCAATATCAATGAAATCCTGGGGTCAGATTTTTCAAAAGGTAATTTAATAAACATTGTATTGGCTAATAATTTTGAGTAAGCCATTAATAGGGAGGTCAGACCCAATAATACAAATATATTTATTTTAATAGCTGATTTTATTCATCTGAAATTTTAAATTATGAATAACAGGTCATTTGATTTTAGAGAGTTATTCACATGGAAAATGAGAAAAAGATATTAAATCTTGAAGTTAGTGCTACATGCTTGGTATTAATTATTTTTTTATCATACATGTATGTTTATGCTTTGATAGGTACAAACGCACAAACAAATTATATTAAATGGCATATGTTATAAATTCATGAAGATACATTTACCTACAGGATTAATTTACCTACCTGATAAATAATAAATACTGCAATAGTCAGTTAAGTGTATGCCCAGAAAACTGTATTTAATAATTAATGTGACTTTCTCAACTTTCCGTTTTTGCAGGAAGGTTATATAAAAAATATATCCTATTGAGTCATTTTAAATTGACTGTCAGATTACTGTACATGTACATAAAAAATATGAATTATGTATTAGTCATTAAACACATTGTATGCAGCTATTCTTTATTTACACATTACGAAAATATTGTTGCCATGTTGATAAATGGTTTCAATGAAAAATGTATGTTAGCTCAGCTAACAAGTCTGTTAATTGCCTTAAATATTATTGTTATTTTAACTTTTTTTATTGCAACTCAAGAAAAAATCCTCGGGTTAAATGTTATATTATATTGTCTTTATCAAGCCACCTTAGCACCATATCCACAGTATAGGAACAACATTATTATGGTGCATATACATTAATTAAATGCATGTATCCTATATACAAGGTACAGTACTTAATGATGGAAAGTTGTAGATATCCAATGTAAACACAAAATAATGTACAGGAAAACGTAACTTCAAGACATTACAGAAAGTTACATCTTGAAATAATTTGCCTGATTTTGAGTGGATAATGTATGTACCAAGATGAGTCTGTGATTGGAATTGCACACAAAGCCCCCATTATTTTGGTAATCAGAAATGATAATAATAAATTATTCATAACTCATAAATTAGTCAAAACTTTTCTTTTTTGTCAGGCATTTTTATTGTAATTATTCCATGGTAAACCATAGTTTTATTTAAGATATATTTTAAGACTAATAGTTGACTGTATACATGCACATTCTAGCTTTTTAACTTTATAGTGATCATTTTAATAGTAGATTTTAAATTAATTATTTGTTATTTTTTGGCTTTCTATTATGATAATACACCATTAGTTTTCATTGTAGAATAATATTGTGAAGTGCCATTGGACAATTAGTGGAAATGGCACTATACATATTACTTATTATTATTTCTCAGGCTACTTCTAGGACCTCATTAAGATAGTTATTCACAAAATATAAATAAATATTGGTAAATTCTCTGTCGTGCATACATGGAAATGAAAATGCCCAACACAGCAATAAGCATTTCAGATTGAATTTCACAAGAAAAACAAATGCATGTGATTTGTACAGTTTCGAGTGCAATTTGGGATTAATTCAAACAAGAAGCTGCACACAGCTTGAACTCCGGCGTATCTTTTGCAACGCGGATGCTCTCATACACCTCAGTGCGTGTTTGGCACAATCAGATGCGAAGGTATGCATAGTCACAGTCAATCTGATCTAAAACTCCACACGAGTTAGAACACAAGTAAACACAAACTACAACACGAACGCAAGCAGAACATGAGTGAACACGAGCGAGGTTAAGTACTCTTGGATAACACAGATAGCCCAAGAATACTAAGATACAAATGCTGAGGAACTGATCTAAAACTCCACACGAGTCAGAACACGAGTGCACTAGCGATTCATAATTTAATCAACAAAAAATTATAATAAAAAAATCAACAATAAAAATTGTGTTATCATCTTAGTTGTTTCGGGTTACCTGTTCTTAGCTTACCCATCCACCTGCGTGTTTAGCACTTTATGGATGCACAATCAGATGCAAAAGTACACATGCACACTCTATCTGATCTAAAACTCCACATGACTGGTCAGAATACGAGTAAACACGAGTGAACACCTGCGACTTCACGTAAGCCAGGGTACCCTGGGAGAACACAGGAAGCCCAAAAATATTAGGATTTGATCTAAAATTCCACACGAGTCAGAACATGAGTGCATTAGCACTTTTTAATTAATTTACTAATTTAATTAACAACAAAATCATTAAAACAATAATTTAAATATCTAGTTCGCACGACCTCGTATGCCTGCATGTTTGACCTGTGGAGCCTAGAGGATATTAACCATAACCAAACTGGATATATACCGTAAAAGCTCTGTTAAGCCCCCCTCTCTAATAAGCCCCTCCTTTAACATTCTAATTTTTAAATAAATCCCCCTCTCTTTCAAGGCCCCCTCCCCTCTCTGTAGACGGAAGGCTCAAAATGAATCATGAAAAATCCTCTTCATTTTTGTTTAAAGATCAAATTTGTGTTGTCTGGAGGTGGGTTCTGGACTCCCTGTGGTCAGATTGCAGCCATCTTGGATCTGACCGAGAGGACCCTAGGGACGAGGTTGGGTCATTGTTTTTTAGGTTTGTTACAATTTATCAAAACCTTGGGCAAGCAAGTAACTACATTGTACTTCCAGATTTCGCATACCTGTAGGGTTTTTTATACAACAAAGCAAATTTTTCGCATGTACATGAATGGAGCCGGTCTGTACCAGACAGTCATGTATAATGTCTCACTCCAGTAGAAAGACTCTGGCTAAGTTATTCTGTCGTAAAACATGCCTTATATAGCTACATGTAGCTATTTAACAATATCTGGCCCAAACTTTCAACAGTTTTACCGATTGACAGATGGTTGTATTGCATAATTTTTCGGCCCACTTTCTGACAATGACTCATCGTAATCGATACCTCCTCATCTCAACTTGTCAGAGCTTTGACCTTTCTTATCTGAGTGCGCCTGATGAAATCTAACCTGAGATTATAATTTGATACCTTTTATATCTAAACGTGTTTGGATACACTTAAGCTGAGATTGTATTTCACTCATGAATGCATTAGATCTGTTCAGACAGCGCAGATGAATGTATTACATTGTTGTTGTATGTTTGGATCTATAATAGTTCCTTTACAAGAATCAGAAGATTAAAAAGTACAATGTAGTTAAAAAGAACTGTAGTGCCTCGAAGTCTCACGCATTGCTCATTTCACATTCTCACAGTGGTAATTATATGGTGATAGTATTATGTGATGTAAACAGTGGTAAAGAAATCTATAAATTTAATGCACATGCCTCCTGCTTTATTGCTCGATCACAGCGTTTCCGACCCACATTGTTAGCGACAAAGGTCTGAACTGATCAAATTCTTTACGATCTTCAGAAATACTTGGAAAATCAAGTTACCATATATATATTAAATGATACATGTATGTGCTACAGCATCTGAAATGTTTAGTACTATCAGGGTAAAAATGGGCTCCTCGTACTGTGAAATGAAATTACAGTGTTACGTGTAGATGTGTTTTTGCCATATATATTACCATAGAGGACAAATTACTCTCTAATTTTAACTTGAAATTGGATGCATAATTAGTAATTTCACATGTGAAATTTCACAGCCTATATGTGCTTAAAATATTTTTTTGCTGCATCGTAATGTGCCCTCCATAATATTAATGGGTAATCAAATACAGTGTTACTAGTGACTTGTAAAATTAGGGATACATTTCACTTGTGTTTGTCAAAATCTACGTACATGTAATTTCCCTCGCCAAAGCGGCTCGGAAATTACTTCGATTTATCCCTAATTTCACTCGTCCCCATTTTTATTAACTATACTAACCACAGAACAGCAAAGTCTGTTTTGGCAATTCAATTTTGTTTTGAAAAACTGGAATCTTCAGGAAAAATAATCCTACCAAAACATGCTGTGTACAATTTTTCATACATGTATACTTCTATTTCATTCTGGAGCTTTTGTTTTCGATTTAGAGAGAGTCAAAATCGTACACTTACTACAAATGTAGGTAATTAGGGGACAAGCCAAAGCTTTAATATTAATAGTACATTTTGAAAAATATGTACATGTATCTATAAAATTATGCAAACTTTTTTTAGGACATGCATATTATCTATATATGTACATGTATATGTTATTCTGATATACATGTTCATATATATTACATAAAATATTTAGTGAAGTATATGATTCTGTCTACTATTGACTCATAAATTCAACTCTTCATCATTCTATTTTCAGTTTATGAGTGAGCATGGCAACGTGAAAGGCAATGCAATCTGGGCAGTGAATGTTCCTGTGTGCTACAGGAAACCAATATGTACAGATCCACAGTACGTCAACCAATCTTACTATAGAGTACATGTAATAATGATTAGGTTTGCATACACATGTACATGTATATTTAATGTACAGCATGCATACAAGCCTGAGTTTCCAGTTGAAGAGCTGTGTGCAAAAAGGGTGTAAGTGACTCCTGATCACATTCTAAATTCTCCTTCAAATTCTTTGTTATCTAAGGGAGAATTTACAAATGTGATGAGGAGTTACTTACACCCTTATTGCATACAGCCCTTTGTTTGTAATTGTATACATGTGCAGCCATGGACCTGGTTTTATGAGAAAATGGGAGCTCCCAAACCTGTATATATCCTATAAAGTTATTGTGAAAACAAACCCATACATGTGTGGTTACCCTGACTGATTATTCTGGGTCATATAACCCAGAATTTCACAAATCACATACTTTTAAAAAAAAACTGGACCCTGAACTCTAAAGTACATGTAGGTTCAAACCCAGATCCTTTAGGGAGCGCGTCCAAATATCGGAATCGGTCCTGACCGATTCCGATCATTCGGTAATAGATCCGATTCCGATGTCACTGAAGGTCCACCCGATTGAATCGGTGCCGATAGAATGGGAATCGGAAATAAGTACAGTATCGGTACCGAAAGACTCGGAAGAATCGGAACGGAAATATGTATCAGTCTTTGATCTGTCAGATGACCTTCCAAATTGCTATGTTCAGTACTGCAGCCGCCACCACAACCGATTAAACCTGATCGCTACGCGCTAGGAAAAGCACGGTTTTCTGCATTCGCTTAATAAGCAACCAAACGAACTTTGAAGCGATTGCAAATAGCAGGGGCATTATTAAAATCCTAATGAAAGTTAATTAAAACGTTACTAAAACACAAACTAATGATAGATACGTGTAGGAGATTTAAAACAGTGTACTGTACATGTAGATAAAAATGTTTGTTAGCTCCGCAAGCGGCTTGGAAATATGCCAATTTCTTGCTACTTAATGGTCGTTGTTTTAGTTTTGATATTGACACTTTTTTTCTTTGCTTCTCCAACTTCTCTAAATTTCTTCATAGTGTAGCATCATTAAAGATAGGACACATGATATGTACACCAACATTAGCTAGCTGACGATAAGGAAGCCCGCACGAAACTTCGCTTCTTCGAAATGTCGCTTCGTAATTTCGATCCACTCGGTCAATTCGACCAACCTGAGTTGTAAACTTTATTTGGACTTTGACTAACTGAACTTTTCGGCTCATTTTCGAACGGTACAGGAAGACACCTGTAGAGTTTACTTCAGTTCAGTCAGTATAATCAGGCTAAGAATAGAAATCTGATGCTTTGAACCCGGTTTGAATCGAAGGCCGGAAGGGTAATATACGAAAGGAATGTAAGTGTTCAATTTTGTAAAGGTTACCGTATCGATAATATTCAGATCCGTCAGCCTTCGAGATCTTTGTAAAAGTCATTGCATGAAGTTTTCAAGTAAATTCGGACCATGCAGCATGAAAATAATATCGTGAGCCGTAAACTAAACAAAACAACGGCTGCTCGCTAATAGTTCCCAGACCGGCGGTATGTGGCCCGCTTTAAAGCTTGACTCACTCGCTGAGCGCAAAGCATAACACCAAATAAACTTTTGCTTCAGTGTAGTTTCACATTTACGGCAGATACTTGTCTTGTTACTAGTATTAAAAGGTTTCGGCAGAAATCATTGTAAAGGTTTGCGTATAAAAATCTCAACTCTTCTTGGAGTCTGAATTTCCACGTGCAATCAGTCAGGCGTGAACGTGTCAGTCTGATATTTTACAGAACATCGATCAACTGAGTTTTGAAGCAACGTTTGTCATATTGATCAAGACGTGCAAAAACTTCTATACTCTTACCAGAAAACTTCTACTGGGAAAGTGCAATTCCTTTTGAATTAAAAGAGCTTTAAATGCATCGGATCAGATCAGTCAGTTCACGTAAATGGAAATTAATTGCACCCCCGCGGTATTTTGTGTCAGAAATGAGGGGTGTCTATAAAACGAAGACCTATAAAACGAAGACCGAAGACCGAAGACCTATAAAACGAAGACCAAAGACCTATAAAACGAAGACCGAAGACCTATAAAACAAAGACCGAAGACCGAAGACCACCACAAATATTAATAATAATATTTATAAGTTAATAAAGTCACAAATAATGAGCTGACAACTCAAAGAAGCTTTGCATTGTCTACAGGGAACTTTTATCGCCAGGGTCTTCGTTTTAAAGATCTTTAAAATGAAGACCCCAGTTTCCTCTCTCAGCTTTATTAACCAATTGGTTGACTCTTTCAAAGCTATCACAATATAACATAATAATGTCATCACATTGATCAAAACTATAACTTTATATTACTTTATTCAAGTAGTTCAAATCGTTCTTGTTATTTAATGCTGTTTGTTCCTTATTAGTATATGTAAAGGAAATGTTATATAATTATATATATTTTTCCCTTCGTTATACTATTATCATTATTATAATATGTATTAAAATTTATTGGATATATACTGATGTACACAATGTTGTTCCAAGGTACCAATAAATAAACATTGTATTGTATTGTATTGTATTGTATTTATCGTAATCTAAGGGTGGGGGGAGGGGTACTTACATGAAAAATGGGTATGTACATGTATGTGAGGCCAAGAGACTCAAACCCTGACCCTGTTTGATCCAATCCGAGCTCCAAAACCCTGATTGCCCCCTTTTGGGGGAAAAAAAACCTTATTGCCCGGGATTGCATGCAAAATACGGAACATTTCAAGTCGGGACGTGGTATTGGGTAAACAAATCAGCAGATGGAGTACATAGATAAGTGCTGAAGTACGAATTAGCGGCGTCACAATGTAAGGGAACCTCAGTGCTTGCATGTGGACAGGCGATCAAAATGCGGCAACAGAATGTTTGTTTTTTACATAGTAGCTGAACTGAACCCTAACTGCCTAAAAAATACTGAACCCCGACCCTGACTGCACCCAAATTATACTCAAATCCTGACCCTGATCTGCCCAAATCAGGTCAAAACCCTGACCCTACCTGCCCAAACTGAGCTCAAAACCCTGACCCACCCGGGCGGCACATACATAATACGTCACAAACAGGAGTACCCCCCCCCCCCCCCCCCCCCCCCCCGAGCCTGGCGATAAAAGTTCCCTGTAGACAATGTGTATGAACCGAATACCCGCAAAGCTTCTTTGAGTTGTCTGCTCCGGCATTATTTGTGATTTTATTAGCTTAGATTACGATAAAGCTGAGAGAGTAAACTGGGGTCTTCGTTTTAAAGATCCTTAAAACGTGCTTACAAAACTCATATTCAAGAAGTACAAACAAAACAAAGTTGTAAGATTAATATTTTTTTGCAATATCTTTTGGAAAAATGCTGAAAGTGCCCTCCCCTTGCTAAATATATTAGACATTTTAACAGTAAATACGGTATAAATGTTTATTAGTATATACCACACCAGTGAATATCACTTTTCACGCACTCTGATTGGCTACTCAAACAGTGAATATGATTTCATATTCACCTCCAAGCAAAGCAGCGATCATCTCGCACAAGTTTTTGTCCATTTGACAGAAAATAAAATAACTATTTTGTGCTGGCTAATCCACCTGCAGTGTGGTATATACTAAAACAATTATTCACCTCAGTGTCTGTGAATAGTGGTGGATATTTACCTCGCCGAAGCAGCTCAGTAAATATCCACCACTATTTACCTCCACTTCGGTGAATAATTGTTAATTACCTACATGCCCTGAAATTCGCCTACCAGTGGCATAAAGGACTGTTGCCAAATATATTTAATAATTTCTTTCAATATGCAAGTAATGTACATAATTACAATTATATCAGATACATAATTATATGCAGCTAGTAAGCAAAACCTACATGTAGATATAAGTCATGTGTGAAAACAAATAATGGTAAACAAATGATTTCTTTCTTAGCAATTGACCTTTGGAAATAACTCCCTGATCAGCTTAAGGACTTAAAAGAATTTTCTTTCTCCAAAAAGTTAAAACATTATTTACTGTCACAACAATACTTAAAATAACTAGTTTGCTTATCATATGTTTCTTGTTATAAACTTTCCTTCATTTTCTAAAATTAATAAGTTAATTTCTTATTTAATATTCCCTTTTGGTTTCCTTACCTCTATTTACATAACATAAAAATAAACTGGAGGCTAACATGTAAACCTTGCGGTTAATTAAGCCTCCAGGCTCAAACATTACTATAATTATGTAATATTATACCACCTGTAAATATTACGTTTTTGTATATTATTTGTTTAAAAAAATATGTAGTTATGAAATTAAAACAATTTTTTTTTACCTCAGGGTAGCACTTACCTTTGCTTCAAACAACGGGGCCCAGGACATTAAGAACATTCTTTGTTTTTGCAAATTAAGTTAACTGAACCCTCTGAAAATGGCTAGTGCACGGCCAGGTGGACATTCTTTTTCTAGCTACATGTACATGTAACTTGGTCACTGTTTATGATTTTTTTAAAGGTCTGATACATGTACCATCCTGTTACTGGTTACTTATTAGTATTTTCATTGAAGTGCGACCCTGGAAGTTTCAAGTCTCGTTTCAAATTGCCTTTAGCCGACCATCAATCAAGCACAGTGTAGTCTCAAACAAAGCTTTCAAATGTGTACCATCTAGACTTAATTAAATCTAGGCAGTACTTATTTCATCGATGGTCGGCTAAATATAATTTTCCAAATGAGACTTGAAACGTTTAAAGTTGCACTTCAATGAAAACGTTATAAATAAGTTCAAACAAAGCTATAGTCAATTACTGTTGAAAAAGTTTTTGTGTGAATGGTACATGTATGTCTGAAAGTTTAAATCCAGTCCAAAGCTTCATACACATACATTATACATTTTGTGTACAAGTAGGATTAAACAACTTAATTTTCTTGCAAGATCAAGTTAATTAATCCATTCCAGGCCATTGGTCCAAGTGAGAATAACGAATGAAGTGTTGACATTATGGTGTTCTGTTTGTATCAAAAGTGTTTTGAGAGAGCAGTGGATACGAGCTAAGTATGAGAGGAAGGAATTTATAGATGGAGCACCTACACCTTTATATCTATCAGGTTTGTCTCCTCCATGTTATATTATATCTAGTACAATGTACACGTAAATAACATTTTTGGAAGTATATATTGGCATGTATGTGTGTACATGTACAAATGTACATTACAGTCAATCTCAAAAATGTTGTCCAAAACCATAAAAAATATAATTTATATACCAATAACTTTTGCATATTAACATTATGAAATGAAATGAAAAAATAATTATTAGTGATTGCATAACAGGAATTGTATCTAAAATATATAAGTTCACATTTAAGCCTTTAGTTAATATATGCCAATAAATATAAACACAGTATACCATACATGTATTTCGTATTGCATGATCAGGCCTGAAATACATTCTTCAGATGCCTCTTACGTCAGACTTATTGTAAATTCTTTTTGAAGATATCACATAATGTTGTGTATATTTTATTGGCATTATTTATCATTTCTACTTACAGTATATACATGTATGTTTATTTGAGGACAACATTTTCGAGACTGTAACCCTCCCCATGCGATAAGTATGAAATATTTTTACCCTTCCATCTTTCCTCCTTTCCAACAATTTTGAATCAGTTTCCCTATTTTTTTGTTTA
Source organism: Actinernus sp. WN-2022 (assembly GCA_030867875.1). Taxonomy (NCBI): domain Eukaryota; kingdom Metazoa; phylum Cnidaria; class Anthozoa; order Actiniaria; family Actinernidae; genus Actinernus; species Actinernus sp. WN-2022. The sequence continues at coordinate 102,619,181 of JAOWCC010001634.1, forward strand.
GGATTTAAAAAAACCTTCCCCTTTTCTTTATGAGGGAAAATGAGGGAAAATGAGGGAAAATTGGAAGATAATGCAGGCTGGGTCAAAAGCATCAACTCCTGCTCCCCTCTGTTACGACTAGCCCTGTGCTCCGAAGTAAAAAAATTAACCCAAACTGACCTGTCTTCATCATAACCTTCAATCTGCACGTTCTTCTCTTCATTTCTCAAACCAAAAGATTCAAACAGCGAGCTGCTGAGATTAAGCAAATTATTGCAGAAAATATGGAATCAACTCTGTTATATTACATTACATCATAGCCTGCACCTTTAGAAATAAAATTTATGCATCTCAAGCTTCAAAATGATATTTTTTATGAGGTTTTTCAATTCACTAGAAATTGAATTATCGGGAATGCAAGATGCTTTAGATTCACAGCTACATGTAGCTTCGCATAACAACAATGCACACACGAGAAGCCACTTTTATTAACAAAATAGGCATTTTCAAAGTTCCTCATAACATCACACATCGCATCATAGCTGCCTTTAGAAATAAAATCCATGCATCTCGAGCTTTAAAATGATATGTTTAGCGAGGTTTTTGATATATATATATATATATATATATATATACAATCATCCACATCTGTCCAATTCGCTAGGTTGAACAAACATGGAATCATGATACAATGCGCCATCTCGGCTATCACCATAATGGCTTTATGGCAACTCTGCACTTTGGACACAGGATGTACGGATACACATTGTAGGATTGCATTGTGAAGTCACCAGAGTGCTCAAACTGCGAGCAGCGAGCATAGCACAGTGCTAATAGTGAACGTCTCAGCGAGACTCTCCACCCAATCCATAAGAGTGCTCAAACTGCATGAGCAGTGAGCGTAATATATATATACAATTATATACGATGTATGTAACTAAAAAAAGACACTGTAACATCAATATTGTATCATTGGTAGATGTCATGTACATACAATCATGTACTGGTCAGTAGTTTCATTTCCATGTAATATAAGTTGTTGTAGAATGTCTCAACTCTGCATTAATGTTGAAGTCTCTCAATTTTAGGATCCAAAACAGGTTATCTTAAAAAGAAGAAAAGAAAGGAGAACATTTGGAATGACAGATTGTTTGTCCTTTCTGAAATGGATGACAAACTATCTTACTACATAAAAGCTGGTGTAAGTGTTTTGAAGCTTTTTATTTGTATCACAGGAAGTAATGTTCTTATCCTCAAATTGGTCAGTTTAATTGATTCTGTTGCTTAATGATTCTTGTTGCATTTAGAATCAATAGAACCAATTAGTTTTTAACCATGCAGTTTAATAACCAGGTTCTCTCAATTTTTAATTATCTGTTTTCTTCATCATTGACACAGGATGCAGAATCAAAAGAGGATCTTAAAGTGACAGAAATTAACGTAGTATTTGCTGAAGAGAAGACGGATAAAATGAACAGTTTACAAATCACTTGGTTAAAGGAAGGGAAGACAAGAAATTACTTTGTCTACTCTGATTCAGGAAAGGTGAATATTACCTTTTGTATTTATTTATTAATATTTCTTAATTTCATTTTATGTTATAATTATAATCATAACGATTACCAACTTTTTTCAACAACTGGTCAGTTTCTCCATTTCTAACGAACCCCGTTAATACGGACACCCCGTTAATACGGACACCCCGTTAATATGGACACCCTGTTAATACGGACACTTTCTGAGGTCCCTGTGGTGTCCGTATTAATGGGGCTCGACTGTATCTACTAATAAAATACAGTATTTAATAATACATCATACTTAGAGGAGCTGGTAGTACCATATATCCCTAGAAGGACTTTGCGCTCAGCAAATAAGGGACTACTAGTACAGCCTCGATGTAACCTTAAATCGTATGGATATAAGGCTTTTTCGTATATAGCACCACAACTCTGGAATTCTCTTCCTACTAATGTTAGACACTGCAGCTGTCTTAGCACCTTTAAATCTATGGTTAAGACGTATCTGTTTGAGATTGCTTATAATCTTAATTAGAAAACCGTTACTTAGCTTTATAACTAGGATTAGTATTAATATAATATTTATCTTAAATAATGTAAAAATAGATTTTTAATTTACTATTTATATTGTAAATTAGCATGAAATTGGTTAATATCAATGTTTTAAATTCTTATTATTGTAAAGCGCCACTGGATTCTTAGTAGAAGTGGCGCTATAGAAATTCATTATTATTAATATTATTAATTATTAATACATGTGTCCCCATGCTTTGAAAAGGATATAGTGGACTGGTATATGGCCATCAGATCTGTCAAGTTCAACCTACTCGGCCTTAATAGGCCACATGCCAAGCCAGAGGAGGTGAGTTTACCTTTATACACTTTCTGAAAAGGTCAGTGTTGAAATTAACACAAAGGCTTTTAAAATTGTTATCAATCCATAACAGGCATGCTTTCATTTGTTTTGCAGATCAGCGATCTTATCTTGAGAGACTTTGCGATGGAGGGTTTTCTGAACAAAACAGGCCCAAGGGTAGGTTATTGGAGATAATTAGACAGAGAGCAAGTACTCACTTTACGAGGGTCTGGATGGGGCAAACTGACAAACAACCTAAAATTTATGTTAAATTATATTTGTACCCCCCCCCCCCCCCCCAATAAAAAAACATACCCTACTTTATTGTTCTTAGTCAGGACTGTGCTTTGATTGCTATACCTTTCCCTGGCTGAGATAAGATTGAGCACAAGTCAAATTTCCTTGATGCAGGGGTGGGGGAGGGGACAACAAAATCGTTTTTCTTCCATACCTCCTCACCCCTCCCCAGGGGCTCAGTTTAGACTAGGCCTTATTCCTTGCTCAGTCAAAATTTGATCACAACATGGATAGTGACCAAGAAAAGAAATGGAGATATTATGATAATGAAAGTATTACCAGAAACACAGGTTCGATCATTTCAGCCATGTATCTTCCCTTTAATTTATAGTGCTGATCTGACATGTAGGAGACACTCGGAATGTAGATTTGGTAACCTTTTTACTGACTTGAAGTAAATAAATTTAAGATTACCTTATTACGTGAAGTTTTGGTGACATGTAGCGATTTTGAAAAATCCATATTTAGCAACACTTTAATTTAGCGATTTTGTCCACACTTCTTTATAAACGTGGAATCCGCAGAGTCCACATGGGAATGCAAAACTTAGTGCTAGTGAAGAATTCATTTCAGTTGTGAAGCTGAAATGTGCACAAATGTGTGATACTGCTGCCTAGGTACAGTATATGTCATAATCGATGTGTGTGGGTTTGGCCGTCGAACATTTCGTGATTGCGCAAAATGACCAGATGGTGGTAATTCAATAGGACATTTTCATTATGGTGTCATTTTACTACAACTACCAGAATCCTTTTAAAATTCTCTTTCTCATTCAGATTTATCAACTCCTTTGAGAATTCCAAGCCATAGTACAAATTAGAGGAACGAACGGGGATTCACACAAAGATTTCTGGTAGTTCTACATTTTGTACATGTACATGTAGTATGTGATATCATGCAAATGTCCTATTGTATAGAGTACCCAGGGTCCAAAATTGTGCCTTATTTAGCACCAATGCGACTAAATTTTGAGTGTCGGCAACCAAAATTTCAGAGTTAGTTACCAGCTGGTGACTTAACTAAAGTCTTCACAATGTCCCGAAGTCACACAATGTTCTAAGTAAATTTAGCCAATAAAAGATGCCAGAAAATGTTCTTTGTCACGTGTCGCTTGAAGACCAAAAAATATTGTCTAGTCACCAGCTGGCGCCTAAGTGAAAAAGTTGATTTCGGACCCTGGTACCCATGTGGAGTGTTGCTAAATTTAATTGTCACAAAATTAACGTGCCAGCACGTTAATTTTGCAATGATTAAATTTAGCGGCACTTAATTTTGGTGCATTTAAATTTGGCAATTTTTTGAAAAATCACTTAACTCGCTAAATTAAAGTGTCGCCAAAATGTCTTGTTATATAAGGTATATAAAGTACATGTACTTGTATTAAAAGATCTAGAGCCAATCGGCATCAACTCAGATCCCCTAGTTAAGATTACGTGCAACAACAGGACTCAACTGTTGCATTCTGTTTCTACAGCAGCACGAGCCTTGGCAAAAAAGATGGTTCACACTTGATGGTAGAAGACTACTGTACTTTGAAAAACCAATGGTAAAGCCTGGTTCACACTGGTGATGCAAGCATTATAAGTGCAAGCAAGATACGCAGATGCAGTAATGTATTGATCGTTAACGGTGGCTGTTGTTATCTCACAATTACAGCACTAAATAATTAGCATCTGCATACATGTACATTGTTGGCTTGTGCTTATGCTTGCATTGCGAGTGTGAACCAGCCTTAAGGGTTGCCTTAATGCTCTGGCTAGATTTAGCCAGGTCCTGGCTTTGATCAGCCTCAGGCTGTTTTTCAGGTCCCGTTAGAAATTCAGTGTTAGTGCGTTACCTGTAAATGCACCACACACTTTTCACTTGATTAATTTCTTGGTAAAATGCTGTGGACTACAGTAGGCATTTTATGGCCTAGAGTAAAACTTTTATCTCCCCCCTTCCCTCAAATCACTGATGACACATTCATTGTGGTAGTAGTTGGTGTTTCGCTTTCCAGAGGTGGGGAGCTTATACACTGGTTGAAATATTGTGAAAGGAGGCTGCTGTCTACAAAATAAGAACGGTAATTGCATTTGACAAAGGAGAATGCAGACGAAGGAGAACACATACTAATAATATTGTGTTGGACACCCTGTGGTCATGTGTAGGCTTCCTGTGCTTTCCCAAGTGGAAGAAATCAAGATTTTTGGTTTATGTGGACATGTGGCTCACTTTTGGAATAAATTATCTCAGCTGGGAAATGGGTACATGTAACTACACAATGGTTGCTTGTGTTCGAAGTAGCCAGTCCACTCATGGTTTTTGTTTGCTTGATATATAAAATTGTCTTATTTTTCCAATCAGATGTGCTGATGTTCTAAACGACGTTCAGAAGTATGATTATTTTATCGAAGCCTGAGTAAAGTGTGTACTACTTCTGGAGTATTGACAAAGTCTGATGTCCAAACTACATGTATATGAAGTCAAACATGGTCTGTTTTGTCGGCGCTGCCTGCACCTTGAATTTGAAGACACAAATAATTCTGCCATAATTTGTGCAGACCTACATTGTATCCAGTAGAAACCAAGTGAATCTGCAATCGAAAATTATTGGTTTGCTCACTGTACTGGATTGTACTTTTTGCTGTATGTACAAACATCAACATGCTATAACTCGCACCTGAAGAGCAATAATTTATGTGTTCTGAATTGTGAAGAAGCTTTTAAATTAACACTGCATCCAGGCTATATAAACCACACTTGGATATGTCATGGAACTGTGAAGGGGTGTTTTGTTTTACCATACAAAAACATTGTTGAATGCACTTTGATAATCTATGATTACTTGTAGTTTCTAGATATGCAGGGCACTCTGAAAATGTGAAAATGTAATAATAATAAAAAAGAAATCTAACTTGAAAATGTGAACATGTACAAATAGCTTTTACAACAATGGCATTTTTTCACAATCTGATTGGCTAATTTTCACCATGAGTAAGCTAGTGGACAGACATAGCTGACGTCATTCGCTCAGAGAGTGTGTCTTTCGAAGTGCTTTGTAGACTGATCGAGGTACATGTCTGTGAAAACTTCTGATACAAAAACATGGGAAAAGTTAATCAGTGAGTCAGACATCCTTGTAGCGTGCCATTTGTCAAAATGTGTGCTTTTTCTTGAGTCAAGCAAATATTTGATTGACTTTGTGACCAGTTCAACCTATTTTAGTACTAATCAACTCAGAAATGGTCTTGAATTAAAGGGGGAAAATTCTAGTTTGTCCTTATCCTTACTCAGGATATTTACACAACATTCTTCAGTAGAAACAAACAGTTTAGAGTAGCATTAGATATTTTAGTAGATTTTGAGCCATTTTGAACTTTTCAACTCAAAGTGTACATATTAACTGTACACACTCTTTTGAAGCTAAAAGTGTGTTGTATTTTTTTTAACAAATTGAAGTTAGTTTCTTTATGTGCAGTCTGGCCTATTGGGGAAGATATGACGAAAATCAGCATCAATAACAGGACAGACACAAAAAACTTAAATGATTCCAATGATTTTTGTTATTCCACAGGACGCCACTGCCAAGGGTGAGATTCTTATCGGCTCTTCAAGTGACGGCTTTAGTGTGACAGAGGGAATCACATCAAGACACAAGAACCATGGACAATGTTTCACCCTCACCACCCCTGACAGGGCATACAACATGAGCGCCGACACTGAGAACGAGAGGTACATGTGGATGGATGCCCTGAGTCAAAACCTGAAAGAACCAATGACTGATAAAGAAAGACAAGGTAAAGTAAAACTACTTTCTATTGATTGAGGATTTGTATGATGACGCACCCTACAACATTCTACACAATAATGTGGGAATTATTTTGAAAAGGGGGTTTTAGTCATGCTGCACCATTGCGTGAAACAATTGTATTACAGTGCTATTGACCCAATCGCAGTGGTACATGTATTTTTATCGAATCCAATGACCCCATTGCCAGTGGTATCAGTCGTATTGACCCATTGATCCAGTTGCCAGTGGTATCAGTTGTATCGATCCAATGATCCCATCGCCAGTGGTATCAGTCGTATCGACCCAATGACCAATCGCCAGTGGTATTGACCCAGTTACCCAATCGCTAGTGGTATTGGTGGTATCGACCCAACTGCCATTTGTTTTGGTCGTATCGATCCACTCGCCATTTGTTTTGGTCGTATCGACCCACTCGTCAGTTGTATCAGTCATATCCACCTAATGACCCAATCGCCTCACTTTGATGTAATCTGGGGCAGATCTGGGGGCCTTCTCTCAATCGAACACCCTTTTTCATTGAAACTCCCTTTCTCACGCTCCTTTTCTCACCCTCTCCTTTTATAAAGAAAAACAAAGATGTTTTCATGATTGAATCCCCCTTTCCTCTCAGAGAATCCTGGATTCTCTCCAGGTGAAGCACCACTATTCAAACCTTGTGTTTATTTAATAATAATAATAGCCTTCAATAAATACCTTATTCAACAGAGTGCAAACGTTAATACATGAACGTGTGAATAATAATTAGATTGAAAACCTCTTAGGAGGCTGTAGAGTGAGACTTTTGATTATACAAAATGTCTAACTAACAGAGTATGTTTTTCAAGTGGGTCTGCAGTGCCTCCACAGTCGTACTGATTAAGTATTGAAAATGTCATTACTGTGTGAGTATTTATTAGAAGTGGCTCTGCGACTCCACCGATGTAGGCTTGTTTTAGGGCCAGGGTTTAGGATAAAACTGCTGTTGGCGTTTTTGGGGAACACCTTCGAAATTGGCATTGAATTTCTGCACTCGCTTCATTGATTGGTTAACTTTCAAGGTTAAACGTGGCGTAGTCGTTCAATTTAGCAACCTTTATTGTTTTCCCCCAAATTGCAGCAATGAAATTGACAAAGGAAGTCCAATCAAGAAAGCGACGCTCCTTCACGAGACCAAGGAACAGATCTATGGATACTGACTGATCACCCGTCCATTAAAGTATCTCCAATCCATATGGCAGAGGGCCTCCTTATGTGGTTTCCTGAGTATGCATTTGCTGAATGGGTCTTTAGTAGGAATGCAATCATGTGGTTGTACTGGATGGCAAATAATCTGACTTCATTTATTTAAAGACATTGTACGAGATCACTAGTGTTATTAGCAAAACCTGTTTGTAGATGGTATTTTCCACCTCCAATCGATGGTAAAGAAACAGTGTTTAATAGAAGTTTGTTTGCCATCCAGTAAACCCTTTGCCATGGGATCACGAGCACAATTCATTGATTATTGAAGTGATACAGCAGCACGTGACTATTAGCTGCAAAAGGTCTATTGAAATCAAGAAATTGTTTCAGACATTAATTATATAATGGTAGTAAATGAAATAGTTTTTGAAGAATTTATAAAAATAATTAGCTAATCATAGAATGATGGAGAATATTATTTCAGCTAAACTTTCCTCCATTCATTTAGTTGGGCACATACAGATAGGGAAGAACACCTAATTTGAGAAGGCTTTTGGTTTCATTACAGTGTCTAGATATATGGATCCGGTGTCAATGTCTAGGTACAATGTATATGGACTGGATGTTATAATGTCTAGGTATTTGGACTTGATGTTATAATGTCTGGGTATATCGGACTGGGTGTTATATTCTCTGGGTATATGGACTGGGTGTCATATTGTCTGGGTACATGTATATGGACTGGGTGTTATATTGTCTGGGTATAATGGACTGGGTGTTATGATGTCTGGATATATATGGACTGGATGTTATAATGTCTGGGTGTATGGACTGGATGTTATAATGTCTAGGTATATGGACTGGATTTTATAATACCTGGGTACATGTATATGGACTTGGTGTTATGTCTGTGTATATGAACTGGATGTTATAATGTCTGGGTATATGGACTCTATGTTATAATGTCTGGGTATATGGACTGGATGTTATAATGTCTAGGTATATGGACTGGATTTTATAATACCTGGGTACATGTATATGGACTTGGTGTTATGTCTGTGTATATGAACTGGGTGTTATAATGTCTGGGTATATGGACTCTATGTTATAATGTCTGGGTATATGGACTGGATGTTATAATGTCTGGGTATGTTTATTTGATTATTGAAAAGTGTTTAAAGACCCCTTATTCTGGTTCTAAATCATCGGGCAGAATCCTATTGTTCTTCGCGACATGTACTTACTGTTGAAGAATTAATCTAAAGCGGAATAATTATAATCTAACGCTTGAGCAGTTCGCTTCAACGATACCTGATTGGTTGTTCATTAATCGTTATGGGAATACAAATGTCCCACGGCTGATAAGGCACTCGTCAATCAATGTCAGAAATAACGTGATGGCGCTAATTGAGTATCAGATTATTGACAATAGATATCCTCTTCAATTGAACCGACTGTTAATTACGCCTGCTTGAGTTTTCATGTTTTCTAACATAAATGACGGTTGGTTGAATTCTGAAACGCCGGTTCTAGAAAATAACTATGTTTGCTAAAGCCAAAAGCCTATTATGTCATTGAACGGTTTTCGAAAAGTTAGTGAATCATGATATTAGTCAGGTCTTGAGCGAATTTAGCGAACGTAACTGAAATCTCCCTGTCGAACTAGGATGAAAACGCACTACAAACTGTGTGCTAAAGTTTAACTTAACCAGTACAGTAGTTCTGCAACATTCGAAATAAGATTTAGCGACTAGTCAATTGTTTTACTGCTCGCGAGCGGTCATAACTGGGCAGTAATTTGTTTCAGAAATATTTTGTTTTAGAGTACCAGCCGGCTATTTATGTTTTTTTTTAGTTTCCACTTTAACTTTCAAACCGGATTTGCTCTGAATTCAAAACAGTGAGGCGGCAACGGCTTCACACGCGGCATATATAGCTCTGAGTCAATACGACAAGGCAATATATTCACATCATTCTTTGCTATTTGACTTCTACAGCAAACAGAAACATGAGAAACGTTTCATTTTTAATCTGAATAATTCAAAATTCCCTTTTGACATCTGTTGACGATGCGCAAGAGCTTTTTACGTTGTTCTGTTAGTTTTAATTTTCACTTTTCAAACGCCGGTTCTGAGTCAGAATTCTTTGGTCGTTGACTTCTAGTGCACACAGAAACACAAAAAAGGTCTGATTTTAAAGCTGAAGGTTTACACTGAAATCCGCTTGAACATTTGTTTTTGATGCGCTATCAATGTTTATGTTGTTATGTTAGTTTTGTTAGGTCAGAAACACGAAAAATGTCTCATTTTAAAGGTCAATAGTAAAAATATCCGTTTCTTCATTTGTTTTTGACGCGTTATCGCTTTTAATTTTACGCTGTTCTTTGAGTTTTTTTTCTTGTTTGAACTCCAAAGAGTGCCGCAGTCCTTCAGTCTTAGCCGGTTCTGAGCCGGTGAAGACGACAACTAGTTTCAATTTTTTGAGAGTTCGACTTCTAGAGCAGACAGAAACACGAGAAATGTCTCATTTTAAATCTCAAGATTAAAAATATATGTTTCTTCATTTGTTTTTGACGCACTATCGGTTTTTACGCTGTTCTTCTCCCAGCGAGTTTGGATACTTTTCGATGAATGCGCGATAAAAACGAATTCGGGATTGGAAGTGGGAACGTGAATTCCGATATAGTTTTCTAGTGTTTAACGGTGTTCCCGGATTTGTGTAGTCTCGAGCTTTCTAACGAATTTTAAGAATTGGTGAAGGCAAGCAAAAATCTATAACTCAACGCGATAAATACAAAATTCGGGCCGAAATTTCTTGTCAAAATCGTTTCATAAGTGCCCGGTATTTTCTTTTAGAAAACGCTTACCGAATCCAGGATTGTTATTTTTCAAGAATCGGGATTATTTCGAGTTTTCCTGAAGAAAGTATAGTTTGTATTCTGTAGGATTCACTACGCTACAATCCGCGTAAGAAAAATAACGCTGGTGTAGAAAGAGTAATAAATAAATAAAGTCCGTGATCGGTGAAAATATTTTCCTTTTAAAATCAGATTGTAATTCTAATTACAACGCTAACAGTGATGCGAATGCAAAGTTTCTCTTGATAATAATAATAATAATAATAATAATAATAATAATATATACATTTATATAGCGCCATATACACTACCTGTCCTATGGCGCTTTACAATCATAATATAAATCGATACGATGACTATAAAATACTAAAACTTGTTAAAAAAAGTTAAAAAATGGATTACTAATATTTAAAAAACTAAAAACTATATTACGAATACGTTGCTTTAAAAAGATAAGTCTTCAAACGTGATTTAAAAATATTAACAGAACTGCTAAGCCTAATCTCAGTTGGAAGAGCATTCCATAACCTTGGGGCGGCCACCGAGAAGGCTCTATCCCCATAGCTCTTGAGATTAGACTTAGGAATTGTAAGTAGGCACTGATTGGACGATCTTAAACTACGACTAGGATTATAGTGATGAAGTAAGTCACTTATATAAATAGGAGCCAAATTGTTCAGTGCCTTATAGGTTAAAAGTAAAATTTTAAAAATAACACGTTGTTCTATGGGAAGCCAGTGGAGCTGTCTGAGTAATGGCGTAGTGCGAGCGAACTTAGAATTTCGAGTAACTAGGCGAGCAGCGCAATTCTGGACAGATTGTAGTCTCTGAGTGAGATATTTCGGCAAGCCGTACAGCAAAGCATTGCAATTATCTAATCTGCACGTGACAAAAGCATGCACTAATGTTTCAGTACTGTCATCTGACAAATACTCCGGCTTTTGAATGCGTCTTTACTTTTTTATGTAGTTCCTTGGCTTTTGTAATTGCAGTTTTGTCAAATTCAAAAGCCAGGCGCTACCGCTGATATGATTATCCAACTCGATTGACTAATTAGCTTTCCACTGCCGCCCTAGCCTGCTTGCCGGTGTACCAGCGATTTCGCCCCCCCGTGAATTCGCCCCCCGGGGGGCGAAATCGCTAGTGAATTCGCCCCCCCTTCCTCGCCCCCCTCTAGCGATTTCGCCCCCCCTCCCCTTCAACCTTTTAAAAGGTTATGAATACATGTTTTCCTTATTATTACTACTGTAATGTATTGGACGTGGAGAATAGTACGGCAAAAATCTATCAGTAATGTTATAAAGGCATGTAATTCAATTTTATTTTAAAATTCACGCTTCACTTTTCTTCGACAAAATCCGTTACGGTAAACGTAAAGCTATACCCTGGATCAGAGGTTGGAAACCGCCTCTCCTAGATCACATTAGCTTCTCCTTTCTCACATCTTAGCTTAAAGAGGTCTCCCTTCGCTCGACTAAGACGTCTCGCTTCGAGCCTCTGGCATCCAGGGTAGTAAAGCTACGGTAAACGCTGCAATTTTCATTCGCGCGAGCAGTGCAACAAGAAACTCGACAAGGGATTCTGCAATCTTCGTCAATCTTCGAATGATTAGTTGTTAGTATTTCTTGCCTGAAGCCAACATGTAGATGATGTAGTTATTGTGGACACTTAAAGGTTTTGACAACCCGTAAATCCGCCTACTTTGAAAAGACTTTGCCGAATAAAGGTAAACGTCCTGAATAAACAAGCAGCAATGAACTAATTAGGATCTAAAACGGCGGGAAGTTTTAAAACTTACTTTAGCTTGTAGCGAGTGGAACTCATATTTGGAAACAACTGCCAAATAGTCTGATGATTTTTTCATGCATGAAAACCATAATGAAGTTGTCGTAATTATCGTGCTATGTAAGATTTTGATAACCCGTCAATGCTCGCGTCGATCCATCTATTTTGAAAGAACTATGAAGGAGCGTTACCGACTCGCGTGCTTTGTTCTATTTCAATTGAGCTAACGGCGCTTGTTAATTCGGTAATTAGATCAGTTCTAACTAGGAAAACCTTTCTGGATAAACAGCTTATTAACTAAGATAAAACGGCGGTAAGTTTTGCAGTACAGTTCTAGCAGTACAATTAATTCAAATCCGGAAAGAATTTGAAATGACTTTCCGAAGAAAAGGAGTGTTACGGACTCGCGTATTTTTGTAGTCAGTAGTAGTATGGGTCTTACACTTCATTTTATTAAAAAAAAATACTTTAGATTTATTAAAAAAAAACTTTTATTCAGTGCGTTGACATCTACTGCCTCTATTTTCTGAGGCGGGGCGATTTCAATAAGAATTACGAGTACAATTGACTAGCGATTTCGCCCCCCCTAGGGGGGGCGAATTCACTGAAGGGGGGCGAATTCACTAGCGATCTCGCCCCGGGGAGGGCGAATTCACTAGCGATCTCGCCCCGGGGGGGCGAATTCACTAGCGATTTCGCCCCGGGGGGGCGAATTCACTGGGGGGGGGGCGAAATCGCTGTGACACCGGCTCTCCTGCACTTTCGGTATCTTCTATTTTAACCCAGGAGGCGGAGCTTATGTTAGCTTGCCGGTCTCCCGGGAGTTTTGAAAGGTCGATTAATATGCAAGCATTAAGGACAATTTCACTGCTAGAAATACTTTTAAACTTTAATGGCAGAAATATTTAACGGATTTTGACAAAAGAACACTCGATAACAGATAAGTTATAAAATAATATTTTCCCGTTTTTACAATTTTTAATGATATTAGACTTCGTGAGAAAATAAGTCCTGAATAGCAAATGAGAACACTTTCCATACGTTTTCGACCTAAATTAACCCAAACTTCAGCGTTTATTTAATGGCAGCAGATTCCACTTAATCTACCCCCAAATTAGTGGAAATTGCAGCGTAACATCCCTACTTTAAAATCCCGTGTTTACATTTTTGTGGAAATCAGTTTTTAAACCCACAAACTGGCAATATTTTCAGGGCATAGACCAGTTTGAGGCAGTTTTCTTTGTTATTTGGCATGTGCGCTGGAGCAGAAATTTAAATCCAGCGCGTTTGATCGTGTCACGTGACTAAGTAATGTCGCCTGATTCTGCCCGATGTAGGGTATAAAGAACATCTTGGTAAACAAATGTATAAATGCACTCTGGGTCTCTCATTTTACAGCACTTTTCATATTTACGCACCCTGTGCTGTCAATGAATCAACACAGCAAGATTCTGATTGGTCGCCTTGGCATCTATGTCAGGTGGTACCCATGCGCAGTAGGTTCATATTATATGTCATTAGCATATCATAAATATGAATAGTCTCATTTCTCAATTTTGCATACGTACATACATGTGGAATTGTATCGAATGTAATTAGTTTCAAATTAACCTAGTTCAAAACCCAATTTCATTTAAGATTGCCAGATTATGATGGGTATAATTTGTATTGGGGAAACTTTGGAAAATACGTTTCATGATACTTTGTTTATGCTTGTACAGATTCGGCTTCCCCTTGGCTCTCAATGGGTTCGATTCCATTTTTTTTGCCCTCCTATAAACGGTTATGGTTGGTTCAAAACAATAAAAAAAAACAGTCATTGGAATAGCTAGAACGTTCCTCTCTCTCCTTCGCAGTTCGAGTGACAATAAATGACCGTGAATTCTCAATCTGTTCAGAAAGTCAGACTAGCAGAATCCAAGTCAAATAATATATATATCTTCTTATCTTCTTATTCACACCCGTTGATGTTGCTTTCCGCATGCCTTTCGGGTCTAACACGGTCATTCTGGAGATAACATTGGCCGACCGACCAGACACCATTACTACAACATTTTTCTTCAATTTTCTAAATCATTTTAACCAAATCACAATTTAAATAGCCATCGTTCAATGTATATAACTCCTGAAGTTTATATGGTTGATGGGCCACAAAACATTGAAGATTAGAACAGATTATATAGCGTTCCCCATTAAGGAATCAATTATCACCTACTGCTCATTGGCGGTACCAGTAACAATGCCCCTTTAAGTAATGATTCACGTAAGAACTATAGGAAAATACAATAGACTGCGGAGTAATACAGTACCGCTTGAAACCTGTATTCTGCTTGCAGCCATTATCCTGTAGCTCTATTGTTTTTGTACTGCACGTTCTAAAGGTTAGGGTGTTTTGTATTGTTGGGTAAGCCAATGCTGTGACTCCTTTCGAGCGGCACAGGCCGGCTCAGACCGCGGCAATGACTGTTATCTCGGACGGTTTTGCTTGAATGTGTCTTAAATGCTGTCTGAGATATCCTCAGTTGAAGTTTCAAGCAGAGAATAAAGGAAACTGTGCTGTTGGTCGTTTTTGCTGTGAAAACTTAAAGAAAACACCATTCAGCCAATAGGATAAGGACGGACAAGGACGTTAAATCGTAGGTCCATCAGTGGATGAAGAGGCACCTCGTGGAAATGCCACTGATTAATCCGTTATTATTTATTATTATTATTAGGAAAGGGGGAAGACAAAATATATTTGAATCGCAAATGTGAGAACTTTCCTCGGGGTTGATTTTCATTGAGTTCAAACCATAGTTAATATGATCAAAACTAAATTAATACTTCAAAAGTTATCCAGATGAAAGTGCATTACTTCGATATTTATCAGTATCAACCACAGGCAGCCCAAGCTCTGTATTTGCAAGTGAAACTGACTTGATATATATACAAAAGTGGTCACAGTGCAATGAATTTACGAAAAAGAAGAACAGAAAAAAAAAATCCCATTTTTTGCCGATCAGTGCTCTCGTTCTTTGCCGGAGCATTACTTAATTTGTCTCGTCTCGATTCTCTGTTCATCCAATTAGAATCGAGGTAGAGTATGAAGGCACATTTGATTGGTGAGAGTCAAAACTCCAACTGAAGAACGTCTGGGTCGCGTAAATACGAAAGGCACTGTAACCGAGATTAATTTATGTTCTTGAAGATCAACGTTTACTGCTCCATTATCACAAATAAGAAGTTGGTATAAATCTGCATTCGCGTCTGGAACTATAATAAATACCAACAACATTTTTATCTTTATGTTGCTTGGCAACACAAAATCTTATTCTACTTTCAGGAGACCATTTCTGTCCCGCTCATGGAGGCCATATATTGTCGTAAAGGCTGGTTTACACATTGAGATTTCAGCTTGCTTCTGTCGCCTGCAAGCTGTTTACGCCCGCAGTCGCATATTATAGTAGTCGGCTAACTCTGTTGCCACCCAATTCAGATCATGTGATGTAAACACATTACTCTGGAAAATTGACTCTTTGAAAATTTCTTTTATTCATATAGGCATGAATGCATTATGATTAGAACGAAAAAGGAATAATTCCCCAAAGTAGCATCTGTTTACATCACATGATAGGAATTGGGTAGCAACAGCGTTAGCCGATTACCTCTCTCCACGACAGATGTAACCAAGTCGAACGGTTGTGCATGAGAGTGGAGTAAGCGGGCTGTATGCGACAGACTATAGCTGAAAAGTCAACGTGAAAATCGGCGGCACTCGTTCAGAATGAACCTTGACAACTACCAATATATATGACGCTCTGAGACAGAAGATCAATACTTTGTGAGTGTGATGTCGAAGATTGAAGTGGTTAGATATGTTTTTCCAGCAAGTTGGTTTCTGTCCAACTGGACCTAAATATGCTACTTTAAGTTTACATTTCAAGCAGTTTTTTTCAACTTCTTTGCCATCCTTCATCACGATAGTCCGAGATTTTCTTCAGATTATCCGTAAAGTATAATCTGCAAATCTGAGTAGTTATATTTTTCGTTTGCAACGAAGATGTTTGTTAATGCCCTTTTAAAGGGAACCTCCACTGAAAACGATGTTTGCTGTCAAATGTTTATTGCCCTTTGCAGCTAACAAATCACGTGGTTGTACTGGAGATCAAAACATATCTGACTTCATTTGTTGCTATTAGCAGAACCTGTTTGTAAATGCTATTTTCCACCTCCAATCGATTGTCGATCTTTCTAAAACAGCGTTTTTAAATATAGCTTGTTCTCCAGCATCCATGGCAACGCCAACACCTAGTGTATTATTGACAGGAAACGAACACAGCATTAGATAGATATCTCAAACATTTGAGAGCAAATGTTACTTACTGCATGGAGGTGCCCTAGTAAGTCAAACCCTCGGGTACACAAAACACGAGAGGAACAAGTACTTGTTGTTTTATCATAGGAAATTGTCATATAATTAGGTAAGATAAATATGTAAAAATTATATTTAGATAAAATACATATTGGTAGAAAAAATACATGTTAAGGGCTGGGCCCTGCAAGCATGAGATTATATCATCACAACGAGGCTACTCTAGACACGAGGAAATGGTCGAGCAACAACGCTGCCATTAATAGTGAAGTAGCCCGGATGTAAAATAGTAGCAAAGAAACTTATTACCACAGACTTGGTTAAACAGATTAACGATTCATTTTACATTTGGATTTGTATAGGTTACAACATGGTTTCTACGGTGTATTTGGCATAAATGCAACGAGTGATCTTACGGTCAAATGTTTAAATATCACGAGTGGTATTTAAGCCAAATACCCAGTGCTATAATTTGCTGTAATTGCTAAGAAATTGTTCATACACGTAATCAAAGCATGCCGCGAAGTTGTCATGGAAACTGGTGCTGAAAATACCACTGCTCTCAACCAATCAAATAAAAAACATTCTTAGCCTGTATTATAAATGCTGGTAATTTTCCGCTTATGGGAATTACGCTAAAATCTTCCTAATTCAACAAAAATATTTCTTTTATTTTGTTTGGAAAATAAATAAAGTAAATTTCCATACGACTATCGACTACGTGATCGTACATTCAATCTGTAAAACGGTAACTATAGACAATTGTAACTCGTCAAATATTTTCTGCCGGTTTGCCAAACGACAGATATCAGCGAATACAACCCCTATGAGCGTATGAGCGAATATACCCCCTGTGAGCGTATAAGCGAATACATCCCCTTTGAGCGTATTAGCATTACACCCGCTGTGAGGCTATCAGCGAATACACCCTGTGAGCGTATCAGTGGATAACCCCTAACTAATTAAATATGCTGGGGGAATAGAGCCTTTGCACTTTACGTCATAGCCGCCATGTTGGTGTACAGGCAATAGATTCTTCGTTAGCTTCTTTCGTTCTGTACACCAACATGGCCGCCATGCCCTTTGTCATTTGAATCTCTGGGGATTGAGTACAAACCATCTATATTTTCACCAAGGCAATAATATATATCCCCCTGCATATTTAATTAATAGCTACACATGGGCCGGGGTTATATGGCATTGGGTCAACAAATACAGAGTGGTATTTTCTACCCCTGCCTCATGCATTAATATCGCTCTGAAACACCATTTTACTTATAAAAGGTATTCGCAGTAGTCCATGTGGGTCTAATAGAAACATCTACGCATGCTCAAGAGCTATTCTGTTATTTTTCCCTTTGTATTGAACTGACTTGTTAATGAGAAAACTTCGCCATTGTGAAAAATATGCATTTTATCGGCCTGAAACTCGGAGATATAACCGCGGGGCAGTATATCACATATCCCATCGTTTCAGGCCGATAACCCTTACATATTTGTAGAATTCAAGACTAACCTACTTTGGGGCTTTGAAATCTGAACTAATATTTGTCTTTGGACGTAATCTGTTCCGCAAAACTCAGTTTTC
Organism: Actinernus sp. WN-2022; assembly: GCA_030867875.1. Classification (NCBI taxonomy): domain Eukaryota; kingdom Metazoa; phylum Cnidaria; class Anthozoa; order Actiniaria; family Actinernidae; genus Actinernus; species Actinernus sp. WN-2022. Next base: position 102,637,365 of record JAOWCC010001634.1, read on the forward strand.
CGCGGGTTTTGCTCTCGGAAACTGTTCGCTTCTCTGACAAATGTCAGATGAATGCATATTTCAACGGCACAACTACGTTATTGTTTGTATACAAGCTATTGGCCAAAACCACCCATTGTTTTGTTCGACAGGTTTTGAAGCGAAACAGAGATAATAAAGAACTTTGTTATGCGATCATTATCGACCGAATTAGTAAGCTCTGTGATTTACTGATGTAATGGCTGCTCATAAAATAGCTCGTACAACATAGCCAACACAGATCTGAAGAACCAGATAATGAAGAAGAGAGAGCACGTACCTTTGGGGCTCACGTGGCTATAGCTCCCCAACTTTTTTGCCAAAAACATATTTTGCCTAGTTACTTCTCAGACATACCGGCTGAGTGACGAATCTTCCATAGGACTTTAACCCCGGGTGACGAAAAAGGGGATAGTACTTTGGGACCCACGCGGTCTTAGAACTTCGACAGAGCATCGATAGCTTGTACGGCACAACAAAGCCTAAGCCAGGCATAAAATAGCTCGTCCAACACAGCCAACATCTGAAGGACAAGGTAACGAAGAAGGGATAGCACTTTTGGCCACGCCGTCTTGGAATTTGAGCCATGATTTCGAAAGAGCATCCAGCTTGCGGAACGTTGCTTTCACGAATATTGTTGTGCTATTTATATTGCACTCGTATTCAGACAGAACCAATTCCCAGGCACGCATGTAAAAAATAAATATCTCTCTAGAGGAGGCATACAAAAACGTTTTCACGACTTTTCGAGACTATATCGATACTAACCCTATCGCCTCGTTTCTTGACTGTCTAAATCCAGTGAAATAAATTACTTTCTGTTTACCTGTTGCAGAAATGGCGCTCCTTCCTCGCCGGTTGCTGTATTTCATTGCAGCGACCACATGATTCCCAAAACAATGAATAAAAATCAAACTCGAAAGACACAAGTCCATCAGAATACTTTACCGGCCAACCTTGATCTCGTGAATATACTTTATCGCATCCTGTGGCGAATTTCCACTGCCGAGAGAGTAAATTCTCAACGTATTAAATTCCGCAAACCTTGCTATCGGACACCTGAGCGTAGCCTGTTCACAGGCTCTAGATACTGGGGAAGATGATGAAAATAAAACGTGTCGAAAACAAAATGGCGGACGGAAAGAAGTGGGGGACCCCTCCCTTCACGTTGTCTACCCCAGTTCTCGTCTTCTCTTTAGTTTTGTCAGATTTTTTAGTTTTTGTAGTATCCAAGGCCTGTGAACAGGCTAACCTTAGCGCGGCCGTGTCGGGAATTCCATTCTTCCCAGAGTGTAAAAATTGAAGTATAGTTTGCGGTAACGGAGCGCCTTTGCCGTGGTGGAGGAATCATTACCTATTCAAAATGGCGGCTGGATAGTAATTAGATGGAGGATTGCATTATATTACTTATTAATAAGTTGTAAAGTAATGATCAATATAATACCTTACTGGTTGCCTAGGTTCTTGACGAGTTCGCCTCTAGGGTTCTGGGCAAATCTATGGGGCGCCGTTTTGGACATTATTACGAACAGTATAAATAGATCCGTAACTTCAAATATTCATGGCAAACTTTTTATTGCGTGTAGTTAGATTACGTTTTTAATGCCAAACGTAAAGAAACATGCTAAACTTTTTTTCGTATACTTAATTTTCTTGTATAACCATGGCAAACTTAAAACAAACGTGCCATACTAAACTATGACACATTCGGAACACAATACAACTATACATGGTCTTTCTCAAATATACATGCTAAACTTTTCATTCCGTATGGTATGATGCACCGCGCGCTTCACATGCAAACATACTAGTACCTAGGTCTCGCGCGGCTATCTCGCCTCGTGATCTTTCTTGTTCTGTGGCTGCTTCAAGTTGGCTGATCGTCCAGAGAATTTCAGAGAAGCACAAAGCAACATAGCCCGCCAAGCCAGATTGCTGCTGGCCGGAAATGGCAAGTACGCGTGCAGCAGAAAAACTCACATCAGTTGTAAGCTTTCGTGTAACTATTTGTCCATAGCAGGACTTAACGAAATTGAACCCTGTACAGTACCCTGTAAATCAGGGAACAGCTCCCTCATCTTTGCTCCAAGATCTTCCTCATCCATTGACTTGTCCAGGGGAAATCAGTGCACAACAAACCAGTCATTTTCGAGGTGACAACGGGGTTGATGTGTCGGCATAGCTTTTGTGCAGGAAGAGGGAAGCAGCACACAATCTTTATATACTATAGACCCTATGCATAATTTCTGGTGACTTGTATGCCACGAGGCTGGTAGGTCCTCTGGAATGTTGAAATTGAAGCGCTCAGGGAGATGTGTGAAATGCACTGAACATATGTTCAGTGAAACAATGCCATTATTTTGCTATGCTATACCAGCCTCGTTGACATGCAAGTCACCAGGACTTATGCAGTCTATGCTGTCCTTATCTTCTTCGAAGGCGGATTTTTGTATACGTAACAGTTCTAGTCGAGGCTATCCCGCTCAGTCGACAATTAAATGTCGGAAATGAGCGAACTAGCTCTGCAGCTGCTGCTCTAGCCGGTCTTCAGTGGCGTCGTACATGGCTGATTCGTAGTTGTGTTTATTGTGCTGGTACTGCTAATACTGGAACGAAGTGATGGCTCACTAAGCCTCTGCTCAATCGGCAGTACACTCCTATTGCTATAATTACCCAGCAGCAATCTGGCTTGGTGGGCGATGTTGCTTAGTGCTTCTCTAAAATTCTCTGGACGATCAGCCACTTTGATCTTGAAGCAGCCACAGAACAAGAAAGATCACGAAGCGAGATAGCCGCACGAGACCTAGGTACTAGTGTGTTTGCATGTGAAGCGCGCGGTGCATCATACCATACGGAATGAAAAGTTTAGCATGTATATTTGAGAAAGACCACGTATATTTGTATTGTGTTCCGAATGTGTCATAGTTTAGTATAGCACGTTTGTTTTAAGTTTGCCATGGTTATACAAGAAAATTAAGTGTACGAAAAAAAGTTTAGAATGTTTTTTTACATTTGGCATTATAAACGTAATCTATAACTACACGCAATAAAAAGTTTGCCATGAATATTTGAAGTTACGGATCTATTTATACTGTTCGTAATAATGTCCAAAACGGCGCCCCATACAAATCTGAACAAGTCTATTGTGTAGTAACAATACACTATTGACGCCATACAAGTGATTTGACCTCACAATACATTGGACTTCACAATACCCCTCTGACCTCTAATAGACCCTATTGTTTGAGGTACTGGTATGAAGCGACGCTACTTCTAACAACGCATCACTTTAACTTTAACTTTAACTTGCTTCAATTATATTGAAATCATCATGGACTGTCACAAAGAGTCCATGGTAAATAAACTAAAAAGAGAACTCCGCTATTATTGACTCCGCTAGTTTTCTTAGAGATTAGTGATCAAAGAGCCATCACTACAGTTTGTCAGAAATAATAGACCTATTTGTTGGAAGGAAAAACGTAGATGCAAATTCTTATGAAAACTACCACAATTAACATAATCAACCAAACAAACCGGCCAGGTAGAGATCATATTTACAGTTCGTCAGTTCTCCTCAGTTGCAGACCCTAAAGAACAATTTTAGAACAGTATAGAACCCCCACAGAACCCTTTTAGAACCCCCACAGAACCCTTTCCGAACCCCTAACATTAGGATCGGAGTTAGGGTAGGTTAGGTTAGGGTTAGGGTTGATAGTGGCGCATGGGCGTTAGGGTTAGGGTGAGGGGCGGTGCGGGAGGCGGCTGTAGCAATGAATACAATTTGTTTCTATTTTTTGTCATGGCGTGCGGGGGCGGAGGAGGAGCTGAGGAAGAGAAGGAGATAATTTTGTTTTTTGAGGAATAGGAGGAGAGAAATTATATTTATATTTTTTTAAGGAGGAGGAGGAGAGAAATTATATATATATACATATTTATATATATACATTTTAGGAAGAGGAGGAGGAGTGAATACAATTTGTTTCTTATATTTTATTGTCATGGCGTTCGGGTGGCGGGCGTGCGCTTGCTGGGGGAGGATAGAATGTTAGATAATGTTTTAAAGAGGAGTAGAAGAAGGAGGACTAGATTCTATAAACCGGGGTAGCGAAAGGGTAGCCAAAGATGAGTCATAGCGGATTTACTATAAAGGTTTAGAAATATTCTGAACCCAAAATTATCTTGAGTGATAGCGGAGTTATTAATTGTAAGGAAAATAATAAAGACATTTTAAGGGTTCTGTGGGGGTTTTGCTGTTCAGCTGAAAAGCTACTATAGCGAATTTTTTTTGGAATGGAGAACTGATAGAGAATTGATTTCTTTACCAGTGAAATAATTTTACAACTTAGAGGGGTATTGTGATGTTCAAACTCTCCTTTGTAACTTTAGAGGGGTATACGTATTGTTAATACAAAAACACTTGCTCAGACTTGCCCGAAACCTAAATGCGAACTACCTCCCTTATATTCATTGCTCACTCTTTCCTCCCCCTTCATTAACTCATTAATTATTCATTGCGCACTATTATTGCTTATTAATTATTCATTGCGCACTGTTATTACTCATTAATTATCCTCACTATTTGCGCCCTGCGCCCTATTTGCGCCTTTTGGGAGGATCAATAGCTCATTGCGCACTATTATTACTCTCTAATTGTTAATTACTTAATATTATTACTCATTAAGTATTCATTATCTTCACTATCCTCACTAAAAATTAGTAAAACCTCACTTTTCCCCCGGCTAATTCCATCCCTATAATACTACTTCTGTACGTTTAGGCCCCGTTCAGACCAACTCTGGCAGGGCACTGGCACTAATGTGAACGTAGATTTTTCACGATTCTCGCACGAAACCTGGAACACAGTGCAACTGGGCATGGACACTACCTCCAATGGTAGTACTGGGGCACAGTTCCCGGGCACTGGCGCCTTTCTGAACAGGCTAGCTAGGTGGGGAGCCCGGGTGGTTAAGCGTCTCGCGTCGCACCTCTGTGGCCCAGGTTCGATTCCCGATCGCGGCGCCGCATGTGAGTTGAGTTTGTTGGTATCTTTTCCTTGCTCCGAGGGTTTTTCTCTGAGTTCTTCGGTTTTCCTCTCTCCACAAAAACCAACACACTAAATTCCAATTAGATCTGTGGTTTAGCCGGGTCCTAACTTTGATCAGCTCCTGTGGTTGTTTCAGGTCTCGTTAAAATTCAGAGTTTATCAGTGCCCATGCTTTTTACCCATGCTCCTCTGCAATTCGAAACGCTTAAATGTGACAATGGCCGCTTACAGCGTTTTTTGTGGCAGCTCCTTCTTATGGAATGCGCTTCCCAAGAAAGTGAGATCATGCAACTCGCTGTCTTCTTTTAAAAGTAATCTTAAAACGCATTTATTTCGCCACGCTTTTTAAATATACATTATAGTATAGCGTTTATATGGTGTCTTACTTTCTCAATTTTTTTATGCAATCATGTAATTTTTATCAGATTTTTATTGATACCATTGTAAAGCGCCTAGAGCTGTAAAGTATAGCGCTATATAAGTAATCATTATTATCATTATTATTATTATAGCTGGCATAAACCGGTGAAGTTTGCTCCTAACTTGGCAACATATCCTTGTTATGGCATTTAAAATCAATTCATATTGTCGTTCTCTATCACCAAAGTAAAACAGGACTACCAGAAAGACAATAGCAGCATAATATATATATACTCAGGGAACACAGAAAACAGAAAACAGATGTATGGGCAGCAAGTCTTCTGGGCATAAGCGTGAGCGTGCGTGGACCTGGGCATTATCGTGTCTGAATCAACCGTGAGCAGATTCTATATTTGGATGCAGTAGCCATTACTCGAGAAGGGTCTGTCGTACGACCTCCTTATAAGGAAGCACAATAGGCCGCGATATTTACGTGCAGAGGGTCCCTAAAGTACGCGAGGAGGTCATTGATGAATGTACAGGAGACTCGTCCCAGCTTTCGATTGAAGGTCAGTTTCTAAAATAGCGTAAGAAAGCGGCCATGAATCTTTTCGAGTCCCACTCGTTTATTGCGCCATTTTGAAACTTTCAGCCTCACAAATTAGGTAGAGACTTATTCCCTTTTACCAAACGTTCACATTCACTAAACCCTAACCCGTAACATAAACCTAACCGTAACCGGTTAGTAAACAAGTTCCCAGGTAAATGATCACGATGTCCCACCCACCTATAGCTAGGGTTCACAACTAAACAACGAGTTCTCGCTGGCCTTGGGCTAGGATTGATATAGGCATGCAAACGCCGAGTTTAAACCAAAATATCGAGAATTGAAAAAAATAACGTGGTGTGGTTCGAATCCGAGTACTCATAATGTGGACCAAGTGTGGTAACCACTAAGCTAAGCGACCTTCAGTGTTCGGTTATTGACTAATTTGAATACATAACTACCGCGGCAACCTGCGAGTCTCCTGTGCGTACATCAGTGACCTCCCTCGTGTACTTCAGTGACCCTCTACACGTACATCCCGTATAAGGAAGTCGTACGACAGATACTATTGGATTACCCGGAGCGCCATCTCCCATACTACGTCTATGATGCAGCGTTTTTACAGACCGGATTATTTTTAGAATGCATTTCCCGCGAGTTCGGTATCCAGTAGCCAATCACAAGCGTTAGCGTAATTTTAATTCAAATGATTAATGATGTTGCCATACTGGTTAATCAAGCAAGAGGAGCTAATGAGGCATCTATTGTTAACAACATGCCGCGATGAAAGTGAACAATGAGAAATCAAATAAAAACATAACGTAACCCGGTCTGGGAAACGCTGCACACAAATGGACCCTACAAGTAATGCTCTCCTGATGGATGATTTTTGGTGATACGGACTGCTAAGTGTAGCGCAATGCGCTGCCACGCTGTGTGCAATCATGAGTAGTTGTTAGTGACAGTCTCTCTTCTCTTTAATTCTCGTTTCAGGGATGCATGTACACCTAGTGTTATCTTATAAATCCTGTAATGAATAAAAAAATGTTTAAAAAAATATTTTAACAAAAGTTGTTTCGTGTATGTTAAATGGTGCCTTCAAAAACCGAGTCCTGAAAGGCAACACAATCGAAGTGTCCAGAAATCGTAAACCCCTCATATTGTTATTAATTGAAATGACAATGTAATATGCGCCATGCAAAATGCACTCCGATGCAATTTCAACATGCATGAGACAAACATTCAGTGAAATATACACATGTACCAATTTCCTGTATTGTTTTCCTTTGAGCAGTGCTATGGCACCAACATCAGCGTTCATATTCTACACTAATTCTAAACTATCTTAGGCCGTGGTAACATTTGTACTAGGAACACGTACCTACCTAGCATGATTTTTTATACCGTATATTTTTGCCTTCTTTTAATGCGTTTATTAGTCAACTGATGGGCTGTCAGATCGTGTTTTCGTAGCCAATCAAACGTGAGAGAAGTGTTGTGTTTGCACTTCGGTGTTTTTGAAGTTACACATGAGTAATTAGCATCGATTTTCGGGTATGGTACGTTCGCCAGTTTCTGAGCGTGCTCTAAGTGAGCTATCTCCACAGCAAATAAGGGGAAGTTTACTTTGCTTAGCTTAAGTGTAACCACGGCCTTTATCTGTCACTTTGTCGCCCTGCCATATTAGTTCTAGCCCACAAAATTGATGCTATAACTTATGAAAATCTCTTATCAGATCCTCTAAATCCTGTTTTGGTGTTCATCGTAATGTATTAAATACCAGCAATGTAGACTACGTACAAGCGTTTATCCATTGCGTAAAAATGTGCAATGTTAACCCCAAGGCCCTGTTTATATGAAGAAAAGTTGGCCTAGTCTGAGTACGTAATACTGGCTTGCGCGTGCTCTGTATGTTCCGAGTTCGCACGGGTAGGCGAGCCAGTGTTTTATGAGAAAATGAGAAAACCACAGCAAAAACCGTGTACAATCAATCCTGCCAGACGTTGGATCAAAAAACAGATATTGATCGGCAAGAATAAGAAAATATAACGATAAAGTGTCCGAAGACTAATGCAATACTGATCATATACAACGCTTGTCGAGGTTTATACGATATTTCGGCTTGCCAGTACCAGCCTTCTTCAGGTTTATTTTACAGTGGAGGTCACAAATGGATACAAGACTTATATAAATGGTTAATTAGGTAATGAGCGGAAATTGCAAAATCGATGACATATGTTTTATACAGTATAGTAACACATAAAAGGAAATTACGAAATAGGTTGGAAAAGATTGTGCAGCCGACAATTAAAGGTCAAATGGTGAAATTACATTTCATCACGTCTATTCATTTCGAGTGGTTCGCGGGTTGAGATATGATTCACGTGCTTTTCTCACGGAATCGTGTTTAGAATAGAATAAGGAGCATGTCAGTACTAGAATGGTTAGGGCTGAGGAAATATTCGGAAACGGCTGTTGGTTTAGAATTGATATTAGCTGTATCTACAGGTCGTGTATGTTCGTTAAAACGGTGAAAACCAGGCTTTAGATATATGAAATAATTTACACGGTCATGGGTCAGGAAAGGTCACATTTACACGATTTCAAACAAGCGTAGAACATAAAGTATTCACTTTAAACCAACAATTTCTTCACAGAAGTACTCAAAACATTTCGGAGGTTCATAAGCTATCAAAATTGCAAAAAGGGTGATGGGCACTTTAAGGAGGCTCTGCTAGCAGGGAATAAACTGATAATTTAGATGTATGATTAGTAACAGGAGTGTTTATGTGAATCATTGTAGGTTTGAGCCTTGCAGGCATACTGATTTAATTATCAATTAAATTAATTAGTCTATAGTGATTAGACCAAAGATTAACCAAAAAGACTTATCATATCACGTGTATTCTAGCCATTGTTAAAGTGCATATAAGCCCTGGCCAATTATGCTTTTTTTTTAAAGCTTAGACCTTAAAAGGTAGAGAAAAAAATCCGAAATTTCTAAATAAAAATGTTTTCATTATTTTTTTAGCGACTAAACTTCCAAATGTAGAATAATTTCCGCGCACCTTCGGAGACTGGGACGAGAATAAAACGTGACGTCATCAACAGAACTCGTCTCTTCGCCACTTTAAAACGTTGGCTTATTTGCAAAATAATTGAATAGATAACCGAGAAAGGTGATAATATCGCGCTAAACGTTTCGAAGAGCTTTATTCGACAAGGCCTTTCGTGCAATAGCGCATCGACCGTGTTCTGTTGATGACGTCAAACTAGACCCAGTGCCAATATTGTAAAGCGCTCTGAGCGCGCTTGATTTTCGTACACAGGCAACCCAATACACGTTTTTGGGCAACTTTGAACGGCCAGTACACCATGACAAATAAATCAAATCAACTTTTTATTCCGGAATACTTTGTCTATGGCCTCTCGTCTCTTCGTAAAAAATATAATTAGCCAGGGCTTATATGCACTTTAAGTAATAGATACAATATGAGCGGACGAACTGTATGTAGTGTTTACAATGATGAGCCGTTAGATGAGCATTGTAAATCCCATACAGATCGGACGCAGATAGTGTATGTTAGGTAATTGAAATGAAACTATATATTTTATTATATTTGGATAGTTCGGCGCTACAGTTTACGTCACGGACATGCGCATTGGGCACAATAACAGGTCCCACATAACGGTGAGACGGTCTGTATGCATCAAGACTGGAGTTTTATCTTGATGTTTTGCCCTGGGGCGGGGGAGGTCAGTGATTGGTTGTGTATATTCTAACGTATATGTTTTTACCAAACTTTTCGGAGGTTCATAAGCTATCAAAATTGCAAAAGGGTGATAGGCACTTAAACCTCCTCATATCTCTTCACAAACTCTTCCCTCCATATCCACTTTGTTGTTAATTTGACGATACTGTTGGTGTTAAACCTTTAACTGTCACTTCATGCAAAGCACCCGATTTGTTCCGTCCTCTGTAATCATAATCGTGCCATCCGCAAGCACTGCTATGTACAAGGGTTTACCGAGTTCCTCAAAAGAATTCCCAACAAAAAGGCCGTCCAGTGTGAACTTCTGAATACGATTATTACCGTAATCACATACAAGTACGTTACCATCACTGTCCACAGCAAGACCGTATGGGGTATTGAGCTCACCATCTTCACTTCCTTCTCTTCCTATTACGGATCTCCAGGTCGGTGTGTCACCTTGCTGGTCAAACACTTGAATCATATGATTCGTGTGGTCAGATACAATGAAAAGGTCACCATAAGCTATAGTGCTGGCTGGACTCATTCCGTCTAGCACCTCTAAACTAAACTGAAACTGATACGTTCCATCTCCTGTAAACACTTGAACGCGGTAGTTGTTATAATCACTGACTATAATACGTCTTTGTTCGTCTACATGTACTCCCGTTGGAGAATTAAACTCCCCATTTCTCTGACCTTTTCTCCCAAAGCACTTCAAGAGCCTTCCAGTTGTGCTGTCGAATATCTGTATTCTGTGATTTGAGTAATCTGCTACCACCACGTCATTATCGTTTAAGAATGCTATACCATAAGGACCTCCACTACCTTGATTACCAAACTTTGCCAGTAGCATGCCCTCCATATTGAATACAGCTATACAGTTGGACACGAAGTCAGTGATAGCAATCTTGCTATTGCTTTCATTAACTGCAATACCACAAGGATCGATGAGGGGTTTTGTCATGCCTTTCATCTTAAACTCTCCAGTAATCTTCAGCTTCTGTGGTTTCACATCCATCTCCAGCGGGCTGTTGGAGACATGCCTTCCATTAATCCTCACATCAGCCGTAAATTGTCTCGGTACCTTGGGGATGAATTCCACTTCATATTTCTCTCCAATCCTTTCTGATACTTGTAGCAGTTTCACGTCCTCGTTAGGGCTGATGTTCACCTCTACAACATCGTCAGGGTCACTGTTTGGTTCTCCCGCAGAGTCTTTAGTAAACACGCTCAGTTTAACGTCAGAAAGTGCTTCTAACTTCAGTGATTCCACTCGTACGGTACTCTTTACTGGGTCTGTAAGCTGTGTTTTTATCAAAAAACCGATACCTACTACTCGCAAATTAGTAGGCCCCTCACTAGGAACAAACAAAATGTTTGAGTAGGCCTGAGCAAAATCTTTCTGTAAGTCAATAAGTTCCTCGCATCTATTATCTACTGATTCTTTAGTGGTCACTATGAGATGTGCTGAGCCATATTCAAGCAGCTTGGAGACGTGCTCAATGGCACTGCGAGTTTGGTGAAGTAAGGACTCTTGCTTCGATTTCTTTCCAATTGTCATTTCGACCCCTTCATCTATCTGTTTCACCAAATCCCTCTTGTTTTGTTCAATAAAGGCGATCAGTTCTTCGGCTGCTTTCATAACAATCGCTTTCGTTTCTTCGGCGCAGACCTATACCTTGGAAACAGTCTCTTCTAAAACTTTAAGGTTGGTGTGTTCTTCTGCTTCTTTCATCTTCAATTTTTTAAGTTTCTCATTCAAAACCAACCTCTGTTGTACGGCTCCAACTTCTATGTCTGAAAGGTCATGTGCACCTTGATGATCTTGTAGAATACAATTCTGGCATACACAGCTCTCACATGTGTTACAGTAGAATTTTAAGAGTTCTTCCTTGTGTCGCTGCTTACCACAGAAAGATTGTCGACTGAGGAGGAGATGATAATCTACGGCTTGAAGATCTGCTAGGCTTAAAGTTCTATGTCCATCTCTAAACACGTTGTGGGCATTCAAGCATTGCTCACAAAGATAATGAGCACAACGCAAGCAGTGTGATGTTGATGGCTTTTCCGGTTTCTTGCAAATTGAACAGTTTACTCCAGAGCTGGCTTCAGTAGCTGTTGTGATGGACAGGACCTCGAGAATACGCGAGTGAAAGCTGCTTGAACCGAGAGAATCGAAGTCGCTAGACTGTGGTAGATCGATGTTCACCTGGCACAAAGGACAACTGAATGTTTTCCCTTCTTCTCTCAGCTCAGAGTGTGAAGCCAGACAACTCTTACAGAATGTATGGAAGCATTTGAGAATCTTTGGTTCCTTCAGGGTCTCATTACACAACAAGCAGTTGGTTAGTTGTCTGAGGTGATCCAGTACCGACTCCCGATCCATTTTAGCCGGTAAGACTGACTTGAATAGCAAAGATTGAAATCAAAATATGACGAATTTATACCGATTGCTTTGTCAACGGTTGCCAGAAATTGTGGAAACACTTCCAAGAAATCTTGTTGCTTGATTGATGTCATTGTTACCGTAAGCCAGTAAGGAGTCGTTCGGGTTGACCTTTTAGGGTTGAACCATTTGAAAATTGATGGGGGGAGGGGGGGGGGGGGGGGGGGTACCTCAAATCCTACCCTGGTTCCAGAGGTTTTCCAGACGGAGAACAGCCGCGAAGCGGCGAGTTGCGAAGCAGCGAGAAGAGAAAACCTCTGGTATCGGTGGGTGCCAATCTCACTTTCATGTTTTGAAAACTGTCAAACATTTCAACCGAGTAATTAATAAATCGACCAATCAGGCGAGAGATACCACGTGCGGGTCACATTATAATTTAATTCAGCGGAGTAGCCAGAGTAAAAGAATTATCTAGTAATCAAAATTTCCATACAAACGAGTTTGCGGGCCTATAACTTTGCTTCTATTCAAGATATAACTCTCAAATTTGGGATTTTGACTAACTTCGAGGTGCTCTTTTCAGCAGTATCGACGGTTTTGCCGTTGTACGTATATATCAAAGGTTCAAAGAAACCGTGGAAGGGTCTATTTGTTTACATGGCAAATGCATGCGATTCAGTTCGTCGACCCGGGGATGTTTTCACAGCAGAGAACTCGAGCTCCCCGTAAAATTAAAACACCACTCAAAGCCGTAAGATCTCGAACAAACGACCATTGCAGAGTCTGCAGGAAAAAACATTAAAGCACCTGGCCGATCTACAACGAATACCGACCTAAATCACTTGCTAAATGGCGTTTCACAAGTGATCCAGTGTCAAGACAATTATGCTACAGAACACAACTATATATATTCTACAGTTCGAGAAGACCTTTGATCAATGTGAGTCCACCAATGAGTTTAGAGGGCAGATAACAATGACTATTGCGTTCCGTGGATAACTAAACCCTCTCAATGATAATTATTTGCTTATATCTGGTAGCGACTGAAAAATTATCGACTTGCCATGACCAGTCGGTAGGATTTCCGATTTATAACGCCAAATAATGCTTTGTCTTGCACATCAGTCGGTAATGTTATCTTTGGAAAGCGTTCTTTTAGTACAGATGATACGATGTCTTCATAGATGATTTGAGGAATCGCCATACGAATACTATAATTTTCTACATGCGAGATCGAGCGGACTGCCAGCAAACGTAAATAATTCCCGTCCCCTCTTTAGTTGACCATACGATATCACAATGATTACTTATCCTTCCGTCCCTGAGTACAATATATCTAACCAATCACAGTTCTTGTTGAGCTCATTAAATATTCCTTCAATTAGAAAATACAGTCAGATTCTGACCCTCATGAAAGTGAGATTGGCGCCCACCGATACCAGAGGTTTTCTCGCAGTTCGCGGATCGCCGCTTCTCCACGGCTATTCTCTCTCTAGAAAACCTCTGGGACCAGGGTACTCAAATCCCCCCCCCCCCCCCCCCAAAAAAAAAAAATCGAGGTTCAGCCAATGTTTAGTCTCCAGAACACAGGAAACCAGTGTTTTAGAGAGCAGTAAAGTCTCAAAAATTTTACCTCGGGCCTTTTGCCCTCGCAATATTTAACGGAGATTCTGCTTTTTTCTTCCATACGCAGGATGGTATATTATCTAAGCTCATAATCAAAGGCACATTCCCATAGGACAGATAATGCATTCGTGTACAAGGGAATAGTTATATATGCCAATGTTGAGGACTTTTTCATTTTTTTTTTATTCTAGACTACGGAACAATGCAATATGATGCAGGAATTAACAGTACAATTTTAAGTATCCATCTGGGAAGGATTTCAAGAATAATACATGTATATCAGGCATGTTTTCACAAAAGAGCCTTAGAACCTAAGACCCCCTTTTGTGAAAACATGCCTGATCTTGTGTGCCATTAGCTTTAAAGCCAGTAACTCGTGTTTTTGCCGTTTTCTTGAAAGGGCAAATGACAGTTTAAGACTTTTCTGTCCTTTCTATCCCATAATTAATCTCTAGGTATTTTATGTGGGGGTGAGGGGTGGGGAGGACTAGTTTAAAAAAAATCACGAAAAACCAACTTTGCCTGGCGTATGGCGCAACGATTTGCTTTGTGCATTTTTTTAATGAAAACGTTGATAAGTGAGTTACCGGCTTTTAAAGCCAATGGGTACACATTAATTTACTTGTGTAACTTAAATTTCAAAGTGGTGCCATTTCTCGAATGGAGTTCGACTCACTACACGGCAATACAACATTCTCTTCCTGTAGATTAAGTTTAATCGATGGAATTTTGCCGTATTTTGAGTAGAAATCATACCAGAAAATGTATTTTTCTAACCTAACCTTAATCTCTCAAAGTTACTTGTGTAACCTACATTTCAAAGTGGCGCCATTTCTCAAGTATTAGTATCTTACAGCATGACTGCTTTGTCTGACTATTTTGTTATTTAATTTTAACTTTTGAACGTTACGCATTTAACATTGAGCCACTTTTTTGCCCTTGTTGAAGAAACGTTTTGCAACACGAATACGAAATTAACGCTGAAAGCTTTTATTCTCATTGGCAACTAGATTTAGGGACGGACCATTTGAAAATTGATGGAGAGGGCGCCCGGAATATAGAGTAAAAATATAGAACATATGGGAACACACACATGCACAAAAGAAAAAAAAACATAATTATGGACTAAGGAATCATGAAATAATAGTAGTAAGTGATCTTCGATAATTGTTAAGGGAAGATTTGGTGGATAGTGTGAATTGCTTCCGTATGGGGTTCGACACAGGACCTTGAAATCTAATACTGATGGTTTTCATCGTCATGACCTTCGATCGGAAAATTGGTTTGGGTTGATGAAATTAAATAAAACTGTGGAGCTAGCAAGAATACACTTTATAGGTCCCGTTCAGACCGACTAAGTATACCCTGGCTCTGGCGGGGCACGAGCTCTAATGTGAATGTAGATTTTTCACGATTCTCGCACGAAACCTGGAGCACAGTGCAACCGGGCATGGGCACTACCTCCAAGGGTAGTACTCGGGCACAGTTCCCGTACACTAGCACCTGTCTCAACAAGGTGGGGAGCCCGGGTGGTTAAGCGTCTCACCTCTGTGGCCCAGGTTCGATTCCCGATCGCGTCGCCGTATGTGAGTTGAGTTTGTTGGATGATATTCAAGTGCGCATGCCCACATTAGTTATCTTTGATATCGATTGTACATGAAGTGGATAGTCCAGCGGTAGAATATTTCTTGATTTAGGTGTTACGTCTACGAGATATAAAGGTATATATTTCCCATATGCTAATGTGCGATGTCATCTCCTGCATCACTTATTATACAAAAGCATGCTGGTAGAGACACATTACCTATTTTTAAAGTTATATTTGTAGCTTATCAAAGAAATAGAAAGTAGCTTCATTCACAAGCACAAAGAAATTCAGCAAATGTCGGTGATGACATCACATCATTAGCATATTGGAAATATAAACCTTAATATCTCGTAGAGGCAACACCCAAATCAAGAAATATTGGCCATTGGACTATCCACTTCATGTACAATCGATATGAAATATAATTTGGGCTTATATGCACTTTAAGATTTTTTGATGATACGGACTGCTATTGTGGCGCAATGCGCTGCCATGCTGTTTACAATCATGAGTGGTTGTTAGTGACAGTCACCCTTCTCTTTAAATCTCGTTTCAGGGATGCATGTACACCTAGTGTTATCTTATAAATCCTGTAATGAATAAAAATTGTTGTTGAAAAAACCTATTTCAAAAAGGTTGTTTCGTGTATGTTAAATAGGGCCTTCAAATGGTGACTGCAACAGAATCGAAGTGTCCAGAAATCGTAAACCCCTCATATTATTATTGAAATGACACATTTAATGTATATCTCTCTTTGAACGCGTAATGTAATATGCGCCATGCAAAACTGATGCATTCCGATGCAATTGTAACATGCGCTCGAGACAACTTATTTCCTGTATTGTATTTGTTTTGAGCAGTGCTATGGCACCATGCAACATCGGCGTTCATATTCTACACTAATTCTAAACTATCTTAGGCCGTGGTCACATTTGTGCTAGGAACACCTACCTACATGAAGCATGATTTTTTATACCGTATATTTTTGCCGTTCTTTTAATGCGTTTATTAGTCAACTGATGGGCTGTCAGATCGTGTTTGCGTAGCCAATCAAACGTGGGCAATCCCTTTCTGTAGGACGACACGAATTTTTACCAAAAATACAATAGAATACAGCACAATACAATTCAATACAACAATAGAACGCAACACAATACAATACAATAGAATACAATTTGATAGCAATTCGTGTCGTCCTACATGAAGGGATGGCCCAAACGTGAGAGAAGTGTTGTGTTTGCACTTCGGCGTTTTTGAAGTTTCAAGTAATTAGCATCGATTTTCGGGAATGGTGCAATTACGTGTAGTTTAGCTCAAGTGTACCCACGGCCTTAATCTGCCACTTTATCGCCCTGCCAAATTGATGCTATAAGTTATGAAAATCTCTTATCAAATCCACAAAAATCAAATCTGCTAGATCCTTTAAACACAATAATTATATAATCAACGTTTTGGTGTTTATCGTCATGTATCAAATACCAGTAATGTAAACTACCAACAAGTGTTTATCCACTGCGTACAAATCTGCAATGTTCACCCTAAGGCCCTGTTTATATGAAGGTTCTGAGGCTCCTTTTGTGAAAACATGTCTGCTATGTTTTCTACTAAACAAAGGTAATCGAATGTACATGGGAAATACCATAAATCTAGAAACATTAAAATTGTGTAAAATGTTCTTGATGTAAAACCAAAATACTGAATGCCTTAAAAAATATCGTGCAAGGTCCGATGCCATAACAAAAAATTCTTGCAGCAACAGGAGTCCTAAAACAAATTTCGAGCGAAAAAAAATCCGGGTACCCCCCCCCCCCCCCCCCTATCAATTTTCAAATCGTCCACCCCTTAGTAACACATCCATAGAATGACGACAGGTAGCCCTACAAGAGAATGTATGACATTTTCACTAATCGCTGTATATAATGCAGCCTGCATCGCATGGCTTGGTATATAACGTGTTACAAGATACAATAACAGTGATACGGTGATACAGTGATACAATGATATGAACATCTCAAATTTCCTTTAAGCGGACGCGAAATGGCCCAGCTAAATACAGGTTTCAGTATGAAACGGACTGTTGTATGGGTCACTTGAGCTCTTGAAGCCGTGGCGTGACGCTAATTTAACGGTATCAGTATCTTTCAGCATGACTGCTTTGTCTGACTATTTTGTTATTTAATTTTAACTTTTGAACGTTACGCATTTAACATTGAGCCACTTTTTTGTCCTTGTTGAAGAAACGTTTTTGCAACACGAATACGAAATTAACGCTGAAAGCTTTTATTCTCATTGGCAACTAGATTTAGGGACGGACCATTTGAAAATTGATGGAATATAGAGTAAAAATATAGAACATATGGGAACACACACATGCACAAAAGAAAAAAGTCATAATTATGGCCTGAGGAATCATGAAATAATAGTAGTAAGTGATCTTCGATAATTGTTAAGGGAACATTTGGTGGATAGTGTGAATTGCTTCCGTATGGGGTTCGACACAGGACCTTGAAATCTAATACTGATGGTTTTCATCGTCATGACCTTCGATCGTAAAATTGGTTTGGATTGATGAAATTAAATAAAACTGTGGAGCTAATCAAGAAATGGGGATTATTTCAATTAAATGGCAGGAGGCTCTTAGAATAGATACTGTTGTGCTATTATTGGAGGTTTAGTTGCGGTCAGCATTGATTTTGGATGAAAATTCGACCGTGATGTTCGAGTGATTAGTATCGAGGATTGAGGGAAAAGGAAAGTCAAGTTGAGAACTGCACAACACATCACAACACATATTTACCTTCAAAGCTGTATAGATGACTTTTCAATAACTGTAGAATCAAAAATAAAGTACATACTGTAAAGATGCGTGAGATGTCATTTATTGCGCACCCAGGGTAGCCTCGAGTGCAAGTGGATACTGTCGATAATCCCACTATGGTACCCCGCTTCGGTAGAATTTATGTTAGTGCCTAGGTCTCTGTCCGCGTGTTGGCGGTTGGCTCATCGCCAGAAAAACGCGACACGGCCGATTGTGCAATATCAATTTCGGCTCAGAGGTCAGCAAGCACAGTTCATATAAAATTACAAGCAAACTATGGGGGAAAAACGCTTAATCTCGATTTCTCACTTTCCTGAGTACGATTTAAAAAATGTCTAACCAGGATCTCAATCTACAATAAGAATTAAATAGTTCTACCTACATTTCTATAATCAGCTCGTGAATTTTAGGTGTCGTTTTTTTTAAAACATAAACGAGTGTTTTGACTCAAATTATTACAGAGCTAGAGTGAGAATTGGCGAGAAAAGAGCTTACTTACTGTTTATAACTTGGATTCTGAGGTAGAATATACTGTATTTTGCAAAATGTCTATACCAGGCCTTCTGAACGAAGGGTTCATCGTCGTCACCAAATGCCATTAGAGCAGCTGTGGATTCCTTTGCGGTTTCGTTTTTGCAGTTGAATATTTCGATCTTGGATAAACCGGCAGAAACCGCCATCTTCGTACGCTAAATCCTGTAAATTTGACTGTCTTGAGACCATCATATCTCTGGCCACGAGCGTCTAAAACACCACGAACACATACCAATGGACAACTTGTTCTCTCCTTATGAAACTGCAGTGTACAGTAGTTATGGACAAAACTTGGTACATCAACGAATGTTAAAGACAACTTAATGACACCAAATTTTACCGACAATTAAACGAAGACATAACGGCTAACATACAACAACGTATCACTGTATATGTTAACAGAATGCACAGTGACAATTTAATCAACGACAAAACCAAACAATACCTTATACAAACAGACGTTACCCCAGGACGCTTTTACATTTTACCTAAAATACACAAACCAGGCAATCCAGGACGCCCCATTGTATCATCTAACAGCCACCCTACTGAACGTATATCCCATTTTGTTGACTACCACCTTAAACCTTTAGTTGCTAAACTACCCTCTTTTGTCAAAGACACTAATGACTTTCTCAACAAACTCCTTGCCATCGATAATTTACCCGCTAACACACTACTAGTTACCCTTGATGTCTCATCACTCTACACTAACATTCCACATAATGAAGGGATTAATGCATGTGATCACTTTTTACGTACTCGCCCCCATATAACCATTCCTACTGGCACACTATGTGACCTTATTCGCATGATTCTAACCATGAATAACTTTTCTTTTAACGATAACCACTACCTTCAGATTCACGGCACAGCCATGGGCACTAGAATGGCCCCTACTTTTGCCAATCTGTTTCTTGGTTTTTTCGAAGCCAACGCCCTGGTAAACGCTCCATCTCAACCACATACTTGGCTTCGATATATCGATGATATTTTTATGATCTGGACCGAAGGTCCAGACAACCTAAAAATATTCATCGATTATCTTAATGACATTCACCCTACCATCAAATTCACCAGCTCACACTCTTCTACTAACGTACCTTTCCTTGATGTTAATGTTTCTTTAAACAATGGTAATATCGAGACTGATCTCTATTCTAAACCCACAGATAAGCACCAGCATCTACTTTATTCATCTTGCCATCCACAACATACCAAAAAAGCCATCCCTTTTAGCTTAGCCCTCCGTTTACGACGTATCTGTTCTACTGACGAAGCTTTTAAGCACCGCACTGCTGAGCTTATCACATACCTCATTAAACGAGGCTATAACCGTTCCTTTCTTGCTAGACAAATACAACGCGCTGCCGACATCCCTCACGCTTTTGCTCTACAAACCAAAGACACACACAATTCTAACCGTATACCTTTTGTTATTACTTATAACCCATCACTCCCTCATATTTCGGAAATAATTAAGAAGAACTACAGCCTGCTACACTCCTCTGTCCGCTGCAAGAAAGTCTTTCAACACTTGCCACTTGTAGCCTTCAGACGCACCTCTAACCTCCGTGATTTACTAGTTAAAGCTAAACTCCCTTCTAACTCGACTGATCCTCAGCTCCCACCTGGCTCTTTCCGCTGTGGAAAGAACTGTTCTACTTGCCCCTACATCTGTGACGGACAAACCACTTATACTTTCTTCTCTACCGGTGAAAGACGCTCTATCAGAACTAATTTGACGTGTAACACAAAAAATCTAATCTACATGATTCAATGCAACCGCTGCAATTTACAATACATAGGTGAGACAAAACGACGTCTGAAAGACAGATTTAACGAACATCGACGGACCGTAGACAAGTCTAATAACATATCTAAACCTACTACAGCTGCTGAACATTTTCTCTCGACACCTAATCACACTGCTAATGACATGCAACTAATCCCCATCGAAAAAATGTTCTCTAATAGAGATTCAATTCGTAAGGCCAGAGAAGCTACTCTCATTACACAAGCTAGAACACTCGTACCTTATGGTCTCAACATCCGTGACGAGTCATACTAGCTGGTATATATATAACCTCATTATCTTGTTATTTCTATATTTATAGTGTCAATCATTTGTCATCTATTTCCTGTATTTCGTAACCCATATTTCTAGTTAGTCACGTTCGCCAATGTAATAACATTTCTTCATATTACCTGAAGAAGGCTGGTTTGGCCAGCCGAAATATCGTTATAAACCTCTAAAATTTACGTTGTGTCGGCTTTGCTATTTTTAGTGTATTTGTAACTGACCAGCAGTTATTCAAATGAATTGTCCCTTTTTAAAAATAGGCCCTAGCCGGGCAATTTTTTTTTTTGGGCCCCAGTTCAGATCAATGAGCAACTTTACCATGAGGCCTTGCGCGCCCAATCCAAGATGGCGGACAAAGATGGCGGACTTGGGGAAAGGAAATTGTTCTCGGGGTGGTGCTAGTAAAATTTTGACAACTGCGTTGACGTAATTCAAGAAACCACGTGATGTTGCCATAATGACGGGAGGAGTGGGTCAGTAAGAAATTATACGCAGTGGGTGGCTGGCGGCGTTTCATTTTCACGGAAGATTACGCTTTTGTGCGGGATCGTGGGATTTTCAGTATTCTTTAATACTATTAAACCTGGATTTTTCTAACCGCCGGAGCCGAATAAGGGTTTGAAAAATCTCGACAACTCTTGTTTCCTGAACGGTGATCATGAAAGTAAGTGCAATTCAGTACTTGCTCGTAAGCGTTTATACCTTTGAGACATTTTTGCGTAGTTTCCGGACATATATTCGAAAAGCTGCAAGTTGATGAAAGGTGAGAATTTTAAGTTTCCTTATTAAAAATTGTAAGACCTTTAATTGTAATCTTTAATTACTTATGATTCTTTTCCCGATTGTGCAAAGCGATTATTCTCTTCAGAGGGATCAATAGGATCTTCTCAAATATGAAAGGTAATAAATACCCTAATTATAAGTAAAACAAAGTGAATGTTAAAAAAACGAATTTCCCTACGTAAGGAAAAAGGAACACAGTATATTTTATAAACATTTTGTCGTAATTTCATAAGAAAATATTATTTTTAATTTGTATATTAAATATAATTAATATAATTTTAAAAAGTATAGCACCCCCCCCCCCCCCCCCCCTCCCCTCTCCCTTAGTTTTTTTTTTTTTTTTTTACTTTTCAATACTTTATGCAGAGTTATATAAAAAAAATCATATATATGTACTATGTATACATTGTTACATTTGTACCTGGTAGAGAAAGAGTAAGGGTATTTTGATTGTAATTTTGGGTGACTAACAATTGCACTTAATCATAACCCTACCCTATCCCTTCCTAGGTATGCTGATTTGTTTCAGTTCAACCCTTTCCTTAGTTGAAATCTCATATTTCTTTACTGAGTAACAATATAATTACAATAAATATAATAAAATGTACTTACTTTAATTATTAACCAACACAGGCTTGAACCCATTATTTTGTGCCAGCCAACAAGAGGGTGTAGTCATGACCTCATGACTTCCTTCATAAATAAGCTACCCCTTGGAGCTTTTGAACTTTTCTAGTTGTGATATTGGAATTTGAAGTACATGTAAAAGGTAAATTAGGTGGATTAAAGAAATAAAAAACCCTAGCTGTAATACTGTAATATTGTAATTGTCAGAAAACATATTAACTATTAAAACACAGTATTTTTCAAGTGTCAGTAGTAGGCCAGTCATGCATGTATGTTGCCCATTTATATATCATATTATAATATACTGAGCACACACTTACATGCATTTTAAATTTAAAAGTTGTGTTAAATAATAATGATCAATTATATACTCTGATAACACTATTATTTATTAAAGCTTAATTGACTAATTAATCAGAAGGTTGTGCACTAGCTGTTTATTGTAGAAAAAATATTTAAACACAGCCAAAAATTATTATAAATGTGAGTGTTTCATAAGCAAATAAAAATGCATGTACAAGCATAATTCTGAGCTAGCTTTTATATATTCAACTAGTGTGCTAGTATATATATAATTTTATGTAAATGGTAACAATTACAAATAATTGGTATAGCCTTAATTCATACTGCTTCTAAACACTTGAAAAATACTGTGTTAGGTTTTCTGATAAAACAATTGTAACAAAATTGGAACCCAAGAATTACAGGGTTCTTTTTATTCCTTTAGGCTGTATTCATAATATGTATACCTGACAGGGGGAGGGGGGCAGGTGATTTTTAAGGGGATCCCAATTTGTTTTAACAGGCTTTAGAAGGGGGAATCTTAAAATTTATTTATGAGAGGTTGGGTGGATTAATGTTAATTTTTTTAATGTTTGTCAAACAAAGACCTACGTATATACACTTAAAATGGTAGGTGCACAGAATGGCTAATTAATGCACTAAATAGAGCTAGCTTAAGAAATGCAGGAGAATGCACTTGCAATACCCCCCAGAACACTTTTTCTTAAGGTTGCATGCAGCTAGGAATGCCTGATGTAAGGAATTAATGATGTTTTATATCAATTAAAGGACAATATATTCTTGTGTAGTTTTGGAATACCATGCAGCAACAAATACTTTTTACAGACACCAAAGTAGTGGTATATTAGTTAATAACAGTTAATTTTATGGTTTATTCTTAGCTTTTCTACATATTGTAGTATTAAACCGAGTTTCACGGCCCGAAATGACAGTTCTGTAAAATCATGCTTGTTAAATAATGCAAGTTTGCATATGGAAAAGGACTAGGGGGAGGGCTAGGGGTGGCGGTGTATTAAATTTTTGAAAGGATGGAGGGGGGTTGCTAAAATTATTTAAATAAGCAGTTTATTCTGGGGGGAGTAATAAAAATATGACGTAATCTGAATAAATAACCTGCCCCCCTGTGGTATAGTCATAATCAATGCAGCCTTTAATTTACTTCCAATATCACAACTGAAAAGTTCAAAAGCTCCATGGGATAGCTAATATTTATAAAGGAAGGCATGAAATCATGTACATTCTCTTGTTGGTCAGGCACAAATAATGGGTTCAAGCCTGCATGTTTGGATAATAAAGAAGTACATTTTGTTGTATTTATTACAAATATTGTTACTGTAAAGAAATACTAGACTTCAACTCTAAGGAAAGGGGTGGAAATGAAACAAATCAGTCATCGCCCAGAATCAGTGGACATATTCATCCCTGAATCTCATTAGAGGCCCGAAAATCATTGAACCATTGCTGGTTAATGAGGCAGCGGGAGATTCGAATACAGAGAAAACGGCGAAAACCGCTTCACCAGCATACCTTTGAAGCGCTCTAATATTATGGTTTTTGGACAGAAAAATGGCTTACACGCGGCTTATTATAGCTAATGGTCACACAAAACAACTGGGCTATTTACTTTAGTTGTATCTTTCAAAAACCCCTGTACCTTAGCCTTCTGAATCTTGGCGAGTTTTGAGCGAATTCTGTATGGAAAGTTGCTCGGGACAATATTCATGGTCGATTTACAACTAGAAATATAAGACGCAGAAATGGCTTACACGCGGCTTCTTGTAGCCCTAAAAATTAACTTTAAAATGAGACCTCAAGCTCTCCAAACGGTCACAAAAACCCTGTACCTTGGATTAAAAAAATGAAAAAGTTAAATAATTCGGCATTTCTGTCTACCAGATGAATTGAACTCTTCAATTGAGTATTAGAGTGTTGAGTCCCTTGGGGGTGTTTAACAAGCGGAGCGAAGCGAGCGGGAATTTCAAAGTCGAGCAATGATCAGCGTGTTGAGTCCCGTGGGAGGTGTTGTTGCTTCGTGGCGACGGCATCAGAACAACTGAGGACGCCATTACGAGTTGCCGAAGTAGATTTTTCTTTGGTTTTAGATACTCTCTTGAAAACGCATTGGCTAAAATATTTTAAAAGTGAAAGTGTTCATTAAAAGCTTTTAAATGATATAAGTAACGGGGTATTTTGTGGTTTAGAAAATGTATCAAGCGTTCGGCTTCGGCGTCATAACAACTGAGGACGCCAGTTAACGAGTTGAAGTAGATTCTTCTCTGGTTTTAGATGCTCTATTGAAATCGAATGGCGTCAAACTACGTAAGAACATAAGTTTACTTGTCGTGATAGGATTTCATCGGAACTAGAGTAGTTAGGTTAAGGCAGAAGATGAAATCATAGGAATTGGTATCGAACTGACTTGGTATTGAAACGTCTTGAGTTGGTACCGAAATGGCTGGCATCGTAAGAGACTGGTATCAAAACGACCGGTTACCGCTTGAATAACATCTCATTTTAAAGCTACATATTTCGAGAATCTGTATTCAGACTTATTTGCGATGCGATTTGAACACGACTGGGAGATTATTGAGAACGGCTTGGAACACTGTTTGTCGACCGGCTTTTTTTCCGCTTCTACGTGAGTTGCATGAACACAACTAGCTCAGTTTCTTTGTGGGTGATTTTGTGGATCCGATTTTGTTTGATTTCTTCCGGCAAGAATAAGCTTGAATGATGTCTCATTTTAAAGCTACATCTTCCTAGAATCTGTATTCAGACTTATTTGCGATGCAAGTTGAACACGATTGGGAGAAAATTGAGAATGAGTTGGAATTGCGGACCGTCTATTTTTACCGCTTCGACGCGAGTTGAACAAAAGTATACTCAGTTCAGTTTCATTTGGTTATTTTGTTTGACTTCTAGGGCACGGATAAGATTGAATAACATTACATTTTAAAGCTACAGCTTCCTAGAATCTGTATTTAGACTTATTTGCGATGCGTTGTGAACATGCTGTGAAAAAAGTTAGAGCATGAGGTTTAAGCCGAAGGGCTTTGTCATTTTGTGGATAAACTATTGTTTGGTTCTTTCATGCATTAACCTGGTTTTACGAACTTCTATTGAATTGACTTTTACACTTGAGAGATCGGCTTGGGACTAGCAGTTCCCAAAGCTCGTTCCATTTGAGATCGGCTAGGGACAAGCAACTCCCAAAGCTCATTTATTTAAGCCAATCGTAGGGCAATCCTCTAACTCATTAATATTATAATTAGTTGACCTTAATGTAGTCCAAAATCTCAAAGTGTCCCTCGAACAAAGGCCATTCTGCGCGATGTATAACCAGGTTATATGTTTATAAAGACTACCCTTTCCTTGCATAACCCTACTTTCCCTCCCCCATCCTCATAAAGAATACCAAAACCATACACACAATATATTCTGTAAAATTCACAAGTACCCCACCTCCAATATTTTGATTGAAAATGACAACCCAAAAAAATAAAGATTGTTGGATAACCCATAATTTCTCTGAAGACACACTTCAGGGGCAGATTCCGACTTCGGAAGAATGGTAGAATCCCCAAAAGGAACAAAGTATATTTTATAAAAAAATAGTCGTGATATCAAAATAAAATATATTATTTTTAATTTGTAAATTATATTATAATAAAAAGTCCTTTGTTTTGCACTCGCAGAACCCCCCCCCCCCCCCCCCCCCCCAATTAGTTTCGCCCATCCGTATTTACTTTGCCAATACATTGTGCAGAGTTATAAAACAACATTCATATATATGTATGTATTTGTTACATTTGTACCAGGTCAGAGAAAGGTACTACTATATAATTTATAATTTTAATTCCCTTTATAAATTGAGCTACTTGCGGTCCCGAAAACATTTTTTAGCGCGCGAAAACGTCTCGCCAAGTTCGCGTAAATCATAAAGTCGTGAAACGCGAACACGAAAGAGTAATGCGCTTTTGATCGTTGGCCTTGCATAAGGAAATTTGTTTATTTTACATTAGCACTTAGGGGTATTTATTACCTTTCGTATTTGAGAAGATCCTCTTGTCATCTCTCTGTATATACCGAGATATAAATAATCGCTTCGCACAACCAACAAAATTATAAAAACATAGCCTAATATTTTTGTATCGGGAAAAGTAGTTAAAGTTTACAATTCTCAACTTTTCGATTGATGACATGTCCGGAAACTACGCAAAAATGTTTGAACAAGTACTGAATTGCACTGTTCAGGAAACAAGAGTTGTCGAGATTTTTCAAACCCTTATTCGGCTCCAGCGGTTAGAAAAATCCAGGTTTAATAGTATTAAAGAATACTGAAAATCCCACGATCCGCGTAAAAGCCGGTGCCGAATTCGTAATCTTCCGCGAAAATGAAACTTGCCGCCAGCCACCCACTGCGTATAATTTCTTACTGACCCACTCCTCCCTTTATTATGGCAACATCACGTGGTCTCTTGAATTACGTCAACGCAGTTGTCAAAATTTTACTAGCACCACCCCGAGAACAATTTCCTTTCCCCAAGTCCGCCATCTTTGTCCGCCATCTTGGATTGGGCGCGCAAGGCCTCATGGTAAAGTTGCTTATTGATCTGAACTGGGGCCCAAAAAAAAAAATTGCCCTAGCCGGACCTATAGAGAAGAGTCTGCGATACTAATTGTGGTCAGCGATATCTCCCATTCGTGCCCGTTTTGAGGCTTGAGAGACAGTAAACAACAATATTTTAGTATGGAAGGCGACTCTAATAGCTTAAAGATAGAGGAAAAGTTTAAATAAAACTGAGAAAGAAGAAAAAGAAGTAAAAAAAAAAATGTTCGTGTCCCGCGTAGGAGTCGAACTCCGGTCGCGGGATTTCGAGGCCGGCGCTCTAACCACTTGACTGTGAAGCCGTCCTACTTGTAACGCCGCTGACAATTGTTAAATGTCGCTTATTTCTGACGTTGTGTCACCACTTTGGCGAGTCACGGGTATTTTGGCTCGATCTGGCGAGATTTTGGCGGACTCGATGCGATTTTCGTGAAAAAAATCGTCCCAAACGTGAGTGGCTTTGAAGCCGAGATTTGAACTTCGTCTCCTATCTTCCATTTCTGCTTCTTTTAATAGTATGTAGAGTAAGGGATGTAAAATTCGCTTAAACTACGTACAGACACAGCCAAGACATATTATAGACACCAGGTAAGTTTTATTCATTTTATTACAGTATATTTATCGAAAAGCCAGATTAAAAAATTCCCATACAACCCTTATCATATTAAATTTATATAAACAGAGCTTGGGCTTCCTGTGGTTATTCTCGATCACCAATCGATAGTCTATATTCTCGACTATAGCGATCGTCATTCTCGATCACCAATCGTTTTTTCGACCATAGCGATCGTTATTCTCGATCACCAATGGATAGTCGATATTCTCGACTATAGCGATCGTCATTCTCGATCACCAATCGTTTTTTCGACCATAGCGATCGTCATTCTCGATCACCAATCGTTTTTTCGACCATAGCGATCGTCATTCTCGATCACCAATAGCCGTGAACTCGTACCACTTTTGAATGATATGGCTTTATTACCGACAGAAATAGTAAAATTCGATTTTGTGTCACTCGTCGAAACCTGGTTACCTTGTGGTGAAGACTGACTTAAACATAGACGGCATTTATGCTTGCTTTACTGAAAATGTAGAAAGAAGCATCAAAATTCTCGTAGAAACTTTGGAAGCATTACAGTATTAGTAAAATTTCATTACGAAAAGGAGTTAAATTTCTCAATAAAGAGAGTTGTGAAGAATTTGTTTGGTGAAAATTAGAACAAGATTTCTTCCATTTGAAAAATGCTGTTTTCATCTGTACTGTTTATATATCCCACCTCTAAACTCCCCAAGAGAGAGGAGATTAGACAAAGACCATTTGGATACCCTACAAGGAAATATTTACAATTTCTCTAGAAAAGGCGAAATGATGTTATGCGGTGATTTTAATGCATAAAATGGGAAATTTAGAAGATGACGTTAACGATGTTTCTTTCAACCTTGCGGATGTTATTTCTGAAATATTGGAACCAAGATCAGAAATTCTAGAGATATTCACACAAATAAATACCATACGGCAGATCACTTTCTGAATTATGTATTGAGAATTATAGTGTTTTTTTAGTTTTATTTCTTAAATAGAAGGCGTGACAAATGTAAGTTTTGTAAAGAAAGCTTTTCCTACGGCAAAATAAGTTGTGACAGCTGCTTTCCTACATTTTACCTTGAAACATTTGACCTTGAAACACTCGAAGGCCATATTTTGTAGCTTTTTTAGTGCTTTTGGGCACTGTATTTTGTTGAATTTTTTAATTTATTTCCGCATCGGAAACAATCGCGAAACGTGAATTTACGCCTGCCATTTTGTTTCAAAATTATCCCGAGTTTTGTAGGTGGCTATTGCTCATTAGTATATACCACACCAGTAAATATCACTTTTCGCGCCCTCTGATTGGATACTCAAACAGTGAATATGATTTCATATTCACCTCCGAGCAAAGCAGCGATCATTCCGCGCGAGTTTTTGTCCATTTGACAGAAAATCAAATAACTATTTGGTGCTGGCTATTCACCTGGAGTGTGGTATATACTAAAAAGCGGATCGGTAAATATTCACCTCTATTCACCTCCACTTCGGTGAATAATTGTTAATGATTTCGAGATAGCGAGCCAATCAAATTGGAGCCAATCACCAGTGGTATCAGTCGTGTCAATCCAATGACCCAATCGCCAGTGGTATCAGTCGAATCGACCCATTGACCCATTTTATCTTTATGTTGCTTGGCAACGCAAATTGTTATTCTACTTTCACGAGACCCGGCATTTCTGTCCCGCTCATGGAGACCAGGGTGAAGCTAGTTACTGATTCGCATTTCCTGATTCGGCTGTTTCCTGATTCGTTCATTTACTGATTCAAACCCGGGGGGGGGGTTAGCCCTGAAAACTTCAATTGTGCTCTAAGGGACCGGCCATTTATTAGAGGGGGGGGTGGGCTGGTGCAAATGGGGAGGGGGTCATACCTTTTTGTGCACCAAATAATGGGGGGCTGCACAAAATTCTGCAACCATTTCTGAGGGGCCATGTAATTTTGTGCATTCCATTTTCCTTTCTACTAAAGAAAACAGTCCTGAAGGGATCAACCACAATCAAATTTATTATCAAAAATGATATAACAAAACAACAAAATCTGGTGTATAACAGTCCTTCACTCTATTATAAATGTTATTGTGATTTAGGGTGGGTCATGTCATTTCATGTGCACTCTCTTGGGGGGCCACATTATTTTATGCAGTGACATGAGCAGGGCCACTTGAAATTATGTTAAGGAAAATGAAAATGCACCAGCCCACCCCCCCCCTCTAATAAATGGCCGGTCCCTAAAATCGATGTGAAGATGATTTACCTAAATATCATCACATTGGTATCTAACCTTGTATAACTCTGCGATATATCTTCCAGTTCCATTGCTTAGTGTATTTATCTCGGTGCTTACTGTTTCACGGTCGATTGACCTCACCAACTCAGATCAGAAGCGCAGCGAATTGCTTAAATATTGTCGTACAAATGCTCTTAACTTAATTTTGAAACCTTGCATGTATTGTTACCTACAAAGGAAACGATATACGTATATGTGTCTCGCATTTGACGAGTAGTATGTTCGATTTTCAAGCATTTACTGATTCACCGCATGGTTAGTTCATGTCGTAAATGCTAAATGTCTTTCGTCACGTTATCATTTACTTATTACGTCATTGTCTTCTTGTGTTACCCGGATCATTGAACCATGACAAACACATAGAAGCTGGATTGGAGTGTAAAATTTAATTTTAACTCACTTTATTCTCCTCAGCAAGAATATCGTGCGTATTTCAAAGTTATTTCCTGATTCTACACTTCAGAATATCGTGTATATTTTAGGTCATTTCCTGATTCGAGACTTCGAATAATTCACAATACAAAGCTTGAGAGGACAGTTCCTGATTCAACCGGCAAGTTAAAATAAACTGCCAATTGACTTTAAACTGCTTCCACGTTATTCATTTAACCTATCAGTAAGCATTATACTGCTCTAAGAGCATTACAGTGAATATCGTGTGTATTTTAGGTCATTTCCTGATTCGTGACTTCACAAAGTAATCATTATTATTATTATTATTATTATAGCTGGCATAAACCGGTGAAGTTCCTAACTTGGCAACATATCCTTGTTATGGCATTTAAAATCAATTCATATTGTCGTTCTCTATCACCACTTTTTGTTAAAGAAAAACACGACTACCAGAAAGACAATAGCAGCATAATATATGTACTCAGGGAACACAGAAAACAGAAACACGCTCTGCACATGACTGCTTTATAAGGCGAATCAGATGTATGGGCACCAAGTCTCCTTGGCATAAGTGTGCGGAGCGTGCGTGGACCTGGGCATTATCGTGTCTGAATCAACCGTTAGCAGATTCTATATTTGGATGCAGTAGGCCATTACTAAGGGTCTATCGTACGACCTCCTTATAAGGAAGCACAATAGGCCGCGATATTTACGTGTAGAGGGTCACTAAAGTACGCGAGGAGGTCATTGATGTATGTACAGTAGCCTCGTCCCAGCTTTCGATTGAAGTTCAGTTTCTAAAACAGCGTAGGAAAGCGACCAAGAATCTTTTCGAGTCCCACTCGTTTAATCCGCCATTTTGAAACTTTCAGCCTCACAAATTAGGTAGAGACTTATTCGCTTATTCGCTTTTACCAAAAGTTCACATTCTCTATCACTAAACCCTAACCCGTAACATAAACCTAACCCTAACCGGTTAGTAAACAATTTCCCAGGTAAATTAAACGATCACGATGTCTCACCCACCTATAGCTAGGGTTCACAACTAAACAACGAGTTCTCGCAGGCCTTGGGCTAGCATTGATATAGGCATGCAAACGCCGAGTTTAAACCAAAATATCGAGAATTGAATAAAATAACGTGGTGGGGTTCGAATCCGAGTACTCATAATGTGGACCAAGTGTGGTAACCACTAAGCTAAGCGACCGTCAGTGTTCGGTTATTGACTAATTTGAATAGATAACTACCGGCAACCTGCGAGTCTCCTGTGCGTACATCAGTGACCTCCCTCGTGTACTTCAGTGACCCTATACACGTACATCCCGTATAAGGAAGTCGTACGACAGATACTATTGGATTACCCGGAGCGCCATCTCCCATACTACGTCTATGATGCAGCGTTTTTACAGACCGGGTTATTTTTAGAATGCATTTCCCGCGAGTTCGGTATCCAGTAGCTAACCACAAGCGTTAGCGTAATTTCAATTCAAATGATTAATGATGTTGCCATACTGGTTAATCAAGCAAGAGAAGCTAATGAGGCATCTATTGTTAACAACATGCCGCGATGAAAGCGAACAATGAGAAATCAAATAAAAACATAACGTAACCCGGTCTGGGAAACGCTGCACACGAATATATGACAAATGGACACTCCAAGTAATGCTCTCCTGATGGATGATTTTTGGTGATACGGACTGCTAAGTGTAGCGCAATGCGCTGCCATGCTGTTTACAATCATGAGTGGTTGTTAATGACATTCACTCTTTTCTTTAATTCTCGTTTCAGGGATGCATGTACACCTAGTGTTATCTTATAAATCCTGTAATGAATAAAAAAAAGAATTTCAACAAACGTTGTTTCGTGTATGTTAAATGGTGCCTTCAAAAACCGAGTCCAGCAAAGGCAACACAATCGAAGTGTCCAGAAATCGTAAACCCCTCATATTGTTATTAATTGAAATGACAATGTAATATGCGCCATGCAAAATGCACTCCGATGCAATTGCAACATGCATGAGACAAACTTTCAGTGAAATATACACATGTACCAATTTCCTGTATTGTTTTCCTTTGAGCAGTGCCATGGCACCAACATCAGCGTTCATATTCTACACTAATTCTAAACTATCTTAGGCCGTGGTCACATTTGTGCTAGGAACACGTACCTAGCTAGCATGATTTTTTATACCGTATATTTTTGCCGTTCTTTTAATGCGTTTATTAGTCAACTGATGGGCTGTAAGATCGTATTTTCGTAGCCAATCAAACGTGAGAGAAGTGTTGTGTTTGCACTTTGGCGTTTTTGAAGTTACAAGTTAATTAGCATCGATTTTCGGGTATGGTACGTTCGCCAGTTTCCAGCGTGCTCTAAGTGAGGTATCTCCATGGCAATTACGTGTAGTTTACTTTGCTTAGCTTAAGTGTAACCACGGCCTTTATCTGTCACTTTGTCGCCCTGCTATATTAGTGCTAGCCTACAAAATTGATGCTATAACTTATGAAAATCTCTTATCAGATCCTCAAAAATCAAATCTGCTAGATCCTTTAAACACAAGAATTATATAATCTACGTTTTGGTGTTTATCGTAATGTATTAAATACCAGCAATGTAGACTGACCTACAAGCGTTTATCCATTGCGTAAAAAATGTGCAATGTTAACCCCAAGGCCCTGTTTATATGAAGAAAAGGTGCCCTAGTCTGCGCACGTAATATTGGCTTGCACGTGCTCTGTGTGTTCCGAGTTCGCACGGGTAGGCGAGCCACTGTTTTTAGGAGATAATGTTGGCTTCCCCCCTTCCCCTTCGTTTTATAAAGAAACGTTTGAAACGTTGGCTTTCCAGCGTTACATAAAAATCAAGAAACGGAGATGTAAGCAGAAGCGTACAGGGGTGTAGCCAGGGGAGTGTTCCACTGAGAGGTCCGGAATGCCAGACTCAGAACCCCCCTCGGAGCACTCCCTCGTGGAACTCATGGCTACGCCCTTGGCGTAAGCTCGAAGGAAGCAGAAGCAGAAGTAATGGAAGGTTTCCTTCTTCTTACGTTTTTCCTTCTGCCGCTTCCGTTCCAGTGAAAACTAGTCAAACGTAAGCAGAAGCAGAAGAATGTAGCGAATCAGAATGGTCATATTCAGGCTCGTAGCAATGTAAACATAGCATACAAGCGAGGTTTTCGCTTCTGAACGTGGCTTATGGTTATGCTTCCGTCGTGTTCATTTTCACTAGAACATAACTTTCTTACGTTTCTGCTTCAGTCGCTCGTGAAAACCAGGCTTTAGATATATGAAATAATCGCCCCAGTCCCCTCCGTTTGAGGAAGACGACGTTGAAATAGAGTTAGATACTACAAGCTGAAGTGTCATAACAACGAAACGGACATTTAAAGAACGTTTTATTCCCAAATAACACAGACTACTATTTAACTAAGCTAGTTTTCAGTATTCTGTAACTGGTAAGGTAATACCAGTATTCTGGTAAAAATAATATACGTTAGAATATACACAACCAATCACTGACGTCCCCCGTCCCAGGGCAAAATATCAAGGTAAAACTGCAATCTCGATGCATACGGACCGTCTCACCGTTATATGGGATCTGTTATTGTGCCCAATGCGCATGTCCGTGACGCCGTAAACTGTAGCGCCGAACTATCCAAATATAATTAAATTGTTCAATCTTATATAGTCTCATTTCACAAGTAACATACAAAATCTGTCTCCGATCTGTATGGCATTTACAATGGCTCTTCTAACGGCTCGTTATTGTAAACACTACATACAGTTCGTCTGTACATACATATTGTATCTATTACTTAATAATCGCTAGAATACACTTGATATGATAAGGCGTTTTGGTTAATCTTTCGTCTAATCACTTTAGAATAATTAGTTTAATTGATAATTAAATATGCCTGCAAGGCTCGACCCTAAAATGATTCACGTAAACACTAGGCCTGTTACTAATCGTACTTCTAAACTATCAGTTTATTCCATGCTAGCAGAACTAGCGTAACTAGCTTGCTTAACCTCTTCATATCTTTCACAAACTCTTCCCTCCACATCCACTTTGTTGTTAATTTGACGATACTGTTGGTGTTAAACCTGTAACTGTCACTTCATGCAAAGCACCCGATTTGTTCCTTCCTCGGTAATCATAATCGTGCCATCTGCAAGCACGACTACGTTAACGGGAGGGTTACGTATACCGAGTTCCTCAAATGATTTCCCAACAAAACGGCCATCCAGTGTGAACTTATGAATACGCTTATTACCGTAATCACATGCATACAAATGCGTTACCATCACTGTCCACTGCAAGACCTTATGCGGGGTGATTGAATTCACCATCTTCACTTCCTTCTCTTCCTATTAAGGACCTCCAGGTCGGTGTGTCACCTTGCTGGTCAAACACTTGAATCATATCATTCCTGTGGTCAGATACAATGAAAAGGTCACCATAAGCTATAGTGCTGGCTGGACACATCCCCTCTAGCCTCTCTAAACTAAACTGAAACTGATACGTTCCGTCTCCTGTAAACACTTGAACGCGGTCATTCTCATAATCACTGACTATGACACGTCCCTGTTCGTCTACATGTACTCCCACTGGAGAATTAAACTCTCCATTTCCTTGACCTTTTCTCCCAAAGCACTTCAGTAACTCTCCAGTTGTGCTATCGAATACCTGTATTCTGTGATTTAAGTTATCTGCTACCACCACGTCATTATCGTTTAAGAATGCTATACTATAAGGCTCACCGAGTCACTGGTTGTCCAACTCCACTACCTCGATTACCAAACTTTGCCAGTAGCATGCCCTCCATATTGAATATAGCTATACAGTTGGACACGAAGTCAGTGATTGCAATCTTGCTATTGCCTTCGTTAACTGTAATACCACAAGGAACGATGAGGGGTTTTGTCATGCCTTTCATCTCAAATTCTCCAGTAATCTTCAGCTGCTGTGCTGTCACATCCACCTCCAGCGGGCTGTTAGACACATGCCTTCCATTAATCCTCACATCAGCTGTGAATTGTCCCGGTACCTTTGGGATGAATTCCACTTCATATTTCTCACCAATCCTTCCTGATACTTGTAGCAGTTTCACGTCCTCGCCAGGACTGATGTTCACCTCTACAACATCGCCAGGGTCGTTGTTTGGTTCTCCCGCAGAGTCTTTAGTAAACACGCTCAGTTTAACTTTAGAGAGTGCTTCTAACTTCAGTGATTCCACCTGTACGGTACTCTTTACTGGATCTGTAAACTGTCAGTGGTTAGAGTCTTTAGTGGTCATTATTAAATTAAATTAAACTTCAAGCTACAAACAAACAGACTATATCAGTTGAAAGAGAATTTTAAATTGAGTAACCACCGAAAATTTGAGATTGATATGTTAAATATTTAATGAGAAATTGACTTTTCAAAACTATAGAATGGGCTGGGGGGCAAGAGTTGCTGACAGCCATACATTCATTGTAACTTTTGAGCTTTTTAAACGCTCATTCCTCAAAATATATTTATCATATCACTCTCAAATTTTCGGTGATTATCAAGTGTGACAATCTCTTTCGATTTATGGACTCTGTTTGTTTGTATGTACGTCGCTTGAAGTTTGATGTATGCTAATGAGGAAAAAACGTAAACAAGGATTCGCCTAAATAATGTAGTCTGCGTCGCATCCGAACTGAACCCAGAGTTCAGTTCGGATGCGACGCAGGGTATATATAATGCTAATGCTCTTAAATCTCTCTAAAATGTTTTGATTTCATTTGTAGTGATTAGATTTAAGAGCGGCCGTCTGTTAATATCGCCTATTAAAGGTGTTTAGGATAAGAAAAAAATGAAATTCCTGTAACTTTCTCATTATATTAAATGGCCTAGGTGAGTGACAAATATTATTTTTAGGTGAATCGGATATTTATTTTAGCCGAACGGCTTCCAAATGGGTTTTACGACTCTTAGACCGGTTAGTTTCAGGATCAGATATCATTAAACGCCTCGCTTAAAAATGAAAATATAAATTCAAATCAATATTGTGCAGCTGATAACAAATAATAAACAATGCTTTCTCTTTTCCTTCGTTTACGAATTCAATATTTTAGCGATTTTTCATTATTTTGAAAATTTTACACATTTTTAATTTGGTAAAATTAGCCAAATTGGTAAAGAAAAACAATTCCAATTATACATGGCCTGGGCTGTATAAGAGTATAACCTTGTGAAAGAGCAATGTTTCTACTTCAAATGTCGACCATCTGCCACGGCAAAGCTATAATGGATGATCAACCAGTCAATCCTCAGTAAAGCCCCATGTCCAGTCAGAGACCGCACAATCTATAGTGGGTGAACAGCTAAATAATCATCGTCAGGATTCCTCAGTTCTGCGGGTCAGCTGAGATACTAATATCAATAACATCAACTCAATTAACTCACAAGTAAGTTTATAGGATATAGTTAAAGAACTTTATTCAAATCGTTAGTGTAGACAACCATCTCAACAGCAGCCGGCTACGGTATATATCAAAGGGTCGTACTTCCTCCGCCGCCTCCATCCGGCTTACGGTCACTGATGTGCTTTCACGGCAGTTAGATGCTCAAGTAAGACCGGTATAATATACGTATTACATTCATTTTCTTCATTAAACTTATTTCTACATATTTTAGAGAAGTTCACAGACTTCAGTCACATACAGTTTCTATTTCTGTTGTGAATGTTTCGAGGGTAGGGGCGGATCCAGGGGTGGTGATAAGGGTGGCTAACCATCCCCCATTTGGAATGGCAGAAATATTTCTGTAAAACTGGAGTGATAAAATACAGCTAGTGAGCACGTTTTCTTGGATTGATAAAGTTTCGCATTATTTGTTTATTCTATATTTGACAGCGTGAGTATTGTAGCCCGTAGCCTATGTGCATGTATTTTTTGAACGGCATGTTCTCAATCCTACTCCTGTTTTTCATGGTTTCCAGCCATGGTTTCCGGAGAATAAAGTGTCGCGACGGAAAATTAGTTTTACCTAGCGCAAGGCACACTAGCCTGAATTTAAAGGAGACGGCTGAAATTCAGGGTAAAGACTCTCTAGTCCAGTTGCTCTTGCACCGAGATCAGCGGAGTCGACAGAATGCAGCGTTCGATTACAAACTTTTTAGAGACGGCATGGTCAAATTGATATGTTTGAAGATGGGTTCCGTTTAATTTTCGATAGATTCTCGTGTAAAAATAAAAAGGTAAAGGTATATTTTACTTCGGTAACGCAGGAAGTAGAGTTTTGAGACAAAGCACGTGCTTGCGATTTTGAAGGTCCCCGAAGAAATGAACAACCTCCTCAGAAGAGACGACACTTGCCACAGGCAAGTGATTGCATTAATTCAATGTAGTTACAATCCGTGAGACAATTTCGGTTTGGTTCTGTGAAACATCGCGGCGAGTTTGGCCAAGCCA
Organism: Actinernus sp. WN-2022; assembly: GCA_030867875.1. NCBI lineage: Eukaryota > Metazoa > Cnidaria > Anthozoa > Actiniaria > Actinernidae > Actinernus > Actinernus sp. WN-2022. The sequence continues at coordinate 102,675,153 of JAOWCC010001634.1, forward strand.
TATTTTTAGCAAGGAATGAAAGATGCTAAGGCACATACTGTCTTTAATTTTGAACTTTGATAGGACAGATGTTAGGGACTGTTCGTTAATTAATTTATAGTTAAGGGGGAAAGGGGAGTGGGGGTTTTCGGAGGGGAGAGGTACAATTTTGAAAATTAGTTAGTGAAAGTGGGGGTGCAATTTTTTGATATAGCAATAAAAGTGGGGGATTACATATTTAGCTAGCCCGTATTTTTTGTAGTTAGTTAATAATTATCCCTTCAAAGCTGACTATCAGACGTAATTATTAGGCTATTTCGTATCCAAAATTTGGAGGATATCCCAGTTCTGATATCCCAGTTTCTGACTGTTGTAGAATGTCTGAGGGGCGCAGGTCTATCGTTAGTTCTCATCTTAAATCGCACAACGGGGATAACCTCGTGTTAACTTATTATGGCGGTTAGTATTACTGGAAAGTTAGTCGTAAAACAAGATAGAGGGAAAACGATAATATTCATGTTTCTTTTATAGAGAGGGTAGCAGCCACATCCCCCCCTTTAAAATCATGGACCCGCCTCTGCTAGGGTTTAGTGTTTCGGCTGTTAATAGGTGGTGGTGCCAGTTTCATAATTGTTTGTTTTTTCCAAATATGCAAATGTCTAAATAGTAGGTCTAAGGGTAGCCTGCGAAACAGGCCCTCAGTGTTATTTCAACGCAATGCATGGAAGTGATAAAATGATTTGGCCGCTTGAAAATGGAAAAAGGAGACTGGCACGAGAGAGGAGAAGGAGGGCCTGCAGCCATCCCTTATTCATTTTCATTTCCCGTACAGATTCTGAACGGGAAATACTGATTGGTCAATTAGCTGTCATCGCTGTCATGTGTCACGAAATGTCGCACATTCCTCCTGCGAACTGACTGAAATGGCGGCGACAAGAGAGAAGTGATTGAGCGGTTGAGCGTTAATTCAGGAAAGTATTTAGAAGAACAAAGCAGGCAGTGAATAGTTTACATTTGTACTTTCTAGGCGAGAAATTTTTGGGGTTTTACCAACAGGTGAAAGCCTTATTTTCCAACTGTTTGCCGTGGAAGTCGAGTCAGACAGGACTTAGCGCTTCGGCATTGTCCTATTTGCAAAGCATTGTGAAGGATCAGTTAATCGAAACTAAATACAGTGGGACTTAAAAGCCATCTCCCTCAACGATCTAGACGTACAACTTAAGGAAATTACGGAGTTCCCTAAAGTAATTTTCGCTCCTGCTGTCAGAGACTGTTCGAGTGAAAGAGTCAGTCAGGGTCGAGTACATGAACTGATGAAAGAAAAACTGAGCGGGGACTGAGCGACTTTATAGAGGCTGTGGTCGTGAATAAATCCCACACTGTAGAGACTTGGAAAGGAAAAATAAAGGTAATAAAAATGAACTGTGCATATCTCAGATACCGACAAAGTTACGAGCACACAAAGTTTGATTGACATGTTTAATAATCCATTGTTAATCCATGCGGAAAAGGGTAGAATTCAAATTTCCGTATAAGATGGCGGCAGGCGCTAATTTTTTTCTCGCCTATGCTCGCTTCACTCGACTCGCTCCGCTCGGATCGGAAAAGCGCCTGTTCTGCAGGCTAGTCTAAGGGCGATTCTCTAGGTCAGTTTTCCGGCAATCCCTTTATGTAGGACGACGCGAATTTTTACCAAAAATACAATAGCATACAACACAATACAATTCAATACAACAATAGAACGCAACACAATACAATACAATAGAATACAATTTGGTAGCAATTCGTGTCGTCCTACATTCGTGTCGTCCATATCGCCGACTTAATTACTGCCTATGTTCCTAAGCGTAATCTTAGATCGTCTTCCAGTAACCGGCTTGTAGTCCCACAATACAACTTGCGCTCCTATGGCTATAGAACATTTTCTTGTGCTGCGCCTACTCTGTGGAATTCCCTGCCACAGGATATAAGGGTCTGTGACTCACTTATGAGCTTCAAGAAGCAACTCAAGACCTATTTGTTCAAGAAGGCATTTTATTAATATCTACATATCTTTGTTTACTTTATACCATGTAAAACGCAGATAATTTTTATCATTTTAATTATAGTTAGGTTAGCTTAGTTTTTAGTTTCTCATTTCTATAATGTTTTTAATTAGTTAGCTGTAATTGCCGGTTAATTTTTATTGTTGATATAGTTATTTATTCAATATTGTTGTGAGCGCGATTTTATTGTTACGCGCAGCCTTATGTATTTGTTAAGCGCTGTTGGGCACTTATTCTCTGTGGAAACAGCGCTATATAAATAAAGATTATTATTATTATTATGAAGGGATGGCCAGTTTTCCTGTCATACTTGTGATGGTGCGAGTGTTGTTAATTACGCTATTGTTTCTCACAACCTATTTTCGCTCTATCAACTTCTTCACGGTCTCCAGTGTTACGAAGTTCTCGCATCACTGTTTTCTGTCATTCGTCATGGAGACTAAAGTTTCGAATATGTTAGAAAAAGGTGCACGTGTGGCATCCAAAAGTGAATTCGTCAATAGGATTGAATCGGATAAGGTTTATAATAAATTATGTTCCTTTTTTGATTTGATACATGTAGATAAGGAGGGAACTGACATAGATCTATTGGTATAAATGAGTTTACAAATCTACACTGCAGTCTATGGAGCCAAAAAAGTGTTACCTACTAAGAGGTAAAAGTTATCCAGAAACAAAAATGGTTTGATAAAAATTGCTACGACTTCAAAAAGGAAGTACAAAATTTGGGTTATTTGGTTTCAAAATATGGAGGTGACCTTACTTGAGACACAAGTTTTCTCTACCAAGAACAAATACAAGCAATTGATTAAAAAGACAAAAATCCTATTCGAGAATGAGTTATGAGACAAAATTGTTTTCTTAGAAAGTAATCATAGAATCCAAAAGAGTTTTGGAAGTTTTGTAAATGTAATATTAACATTTGTAAATGTAATATTAACATTTGTAAATGTAATATTAACATCAGTACAAATTCAATTTCCAAATATTATTATTTAATTATATATCAATCCTCCTACTGACCGCCATGATTTCTTCTATTTATGTACTTAAATGTATACTATATGTAAGCAGTGACCAACTCGAAAGCTTTACGGCTACTTTGGTCACTGCGCACTAATTACTTTTTCTTGTGTTACTTACTATACCTATCTATCTTCTATAACTGGTCTTGTATTTAACAATTATTCGCCGAAGGCGAAGTCGATATTGGTGAATATTCCCCGAGACAAAGTCGACTGAGCCTGAGGCGAATAATTGTTTTAGTATATACAACTCGGGAACCTCAACACAAAATGAGAATTATAGTGTTTTTTAGTTTTATTTCTTAAATAGAAGGCGTGACAAATGTAACTTTTGTATACAAAGCTTTTTCTACGGCCATATTTTGTACATATTTTCTACGGCCATATTTTGTAGCTTTTTTAGTGCTTTTGGGCACTGTATTTTGTTGAATTTCTAAAATTTCCGCATCGGAAACAGTCGCGAAACGTGAATTTACGCCTGCCATTTTGTTTCAAAATTATCTCGAGTTTTGTAGGTGGCTATTTAACAATTATTCACCGAAGTGGAGGTGAATAGTGGTGGATATTTACCTAGCCGCTTCGACGAGGTAACCACTATTCACCAACACTGAGGTGAATAATTGTTTTAGTATATACCACACTCCAGGTGAATAGCCAGCACCAAATAGTTATTATATTTTCTGTCAAATGGACAAAAACTCGCACGAGATGATCGCTGCTTTGCTCGGAGGTGAAATCATATTCACTGTTTGAGTAGCCCGCAATCAGAGCGCGCGAAAAGTGATCTTCACTGGTGTGGTATATACTGATGCTCAATATTCCGAGATAGCGAGCCAATCGAATTGGACCCAATCGCCAGTGGTATCAGTTGTTCCACCTAATGACCCAACCACCAGTGGTATCGGTTGTATCGATCCAATGGCCCAACCACCAGTGGTATCAGTTGTATCAATCCAATGACCCAACCACCGGTGGTATCGGTCGTATCTACCCAATCGCCTCACTTCGGTGTAATCTGGCGATCCAGGGGGGCTACTCTCAATCGAATCCTCTTTTTCATCAAATTCCCCTTTCTCACCCTCCCGTTTAGGGCCAGGGTTTAGGATAACACCCTGCAGTTGGCATTTTTTGGGAATACCTTCGAAATTGGCATTGGATTCTGCACTCGCTCCATTGATTGGCCGTTAGCTTAGGTTAAACACAGCAGCGTAGTCGTTCAATTTAGCAACCTGTATTGTTTTTTCCCCAATAATTGACAAAGGAAGTCCAATCAAGATAGCGACGCTCCCTGGCGAGACCAAGGAACAGATCTATGGATACTGACTGATCACCCGTCCATTAAAGTACCTCCAATCCACATGGCCTCCTTATATGGTTGCCTGAGTATTCGTTTGCTGAATGGGCCTTTAGTAGGAATGCAATCACGTGGTTGTACTGGATGGCAAAATAATCAGACTTCATTTATTTAAAGACATTGTACGAGATCAGTAGTGTTATTAGCAAAACCTGCTTGTTTGCGTTCATATTCTACACTAATTCTAAACTATCTTAGGCCGTGGTCACATTTGTGCTAGGAACACGTACCTAGTATGATTTTGTATACCGTATATTTTTGCCGTTCTTTTAATGCATTTATTAGTCAGCTGATGGGCTGTCATATCATGTTTTCGTAGCCAATCGATCGTGAGAGAAGTGTAGTGTTTGCAATTCGGCGTTTTTGAAGTACTGTTTAAAACACGTGCTGTGAGTGTTTTAAACGGCTTCAAAAACGCTTTAAGAATGCAATGAAAGAAAGACGCACACTCAAGGGAATGATTACTTAATGAACCATTGAACCTTTGTATTCACAACGCCATGCAAAATATTCGAGTAATCACCGCCTGCAATTACGAACATCTCAAGGGAATGACATGAAGAAATTACCATACTATGTTGTTTGAAGCGGCGTTTCGCAATGCAAGAAGAACCTGCACTTGAAGGATTTGGTGTCGTGATTTACCTCGATAAAGTTCAAGACTTGGAAAGCAATGTGACTGACATGACGGCAGACTGTAAATTTTTGACTCCGGCACAAAATATGTAAGTTTCACGCACGTTTTTATTATTTTACGGCTTTGAGTTTGGTTTTTTATTTTTTATTTTTTTTATTTAACCATATACATTCTCTGTGTTTGCTTCAAGAGCAAATGCTCATCTAGGAAACTTACACAGTCATACATTTACAAGTCTACAAGCAATTTAAATACAAATAAAACAGGAGAATAAAGAAAAACTACATACATTAAGTGTACATGGATATAATAAGTGAGTAAGTCAAGCTGTTGCAAGGACAGATTAAGTAAAGCGATTTGTTTCTATGATAAAAAATTGTACAGCCTTGAAAATATGTTCATTTTGTAGAAGTGACAAGCTAGCGTCTCCGAACAGTAAAGTTCTTAGCTTAGATCTGTCCGTACAAACTTTCCAATTATTAAGAACAAGTGCAACAGAGGTGAGAAGTTTGGTTCGCTGGGCAGCATAATTGGGACAGTAGAGGAAAAAATGCATTTCAGTTTCATTTAGAAATCCACAAGAACAAGATGGAGTAGAGATACAGTTTCTCTTAAATAGATTAAAATTCAATTGGGAATTATCCATTCTTAGTCGGGTGTGCATAATTGAAGAAAACCTAGAAACAGAAAAATTATATAACCTATTATACTGTGGACACCCAAACGCAGATTTGATAACATATTTAAAAGAGGTTAAGGTGGAAATTTTACGTATTTTTAAATCTAAATCATTCCATAGCTTTAAGGCTGAGGGCAAGAAAGACCCTTTATACCTTTCAGTTCGACAGGTTGGTAAAATAAAATTGTCACCATGTCTCAGAGATATGATTGTACGTTCACTAACGTTTTGAGGAAGTAGCTGATACAGATAGTTTGGTGTGAGATGATTAACTATTTTATACAAAAAAACTAATTATGCATATGCCTCCTTTCTTTTAAATCTTCCCATCCTAATTCTTGTAATAAACGAACTCTACTAGTTCCTTTCATAGCTCCTGTTACCAATCTAGCAGCTTCATATTGAAAATTTTCTAAGAGATCACTTTCCGTTTTGCTACACCCATCCCAAATACAGTCGGCATAATTTTCTATGATTGGTCGAACTAGACTCTTGTAAAGAACAATAAGAGTCGATCTATTAACTTTATATTTTATGCGTTTAAGAGGGCATCCATGTGAAAACCATGCACCCTGAAAAAATGAGTCTACATGGTACATCTCAGATTTTGTTCATATTTTGCACATATGTTACTATTGGCCTGGCATTAGACTTGGTAGAATATTTTGTAAAAAATCCAAAAACTGTAAGAGATGTGGGGGTCAGTACGAACTGCCTCGGTTTGAGGGGTATTTCCACTATGTATTTTTAGTCATGTTTAATTTACAGAATATTTTTGAACAAACCATATAAGCTATATACACAAAACGTTTCTACAGCATAAACACGACCAATTGGAATTTAATTATGATATAAGTGCCAAAAAATATTCAGTATTCAAGGAGTAAGGCTTTCATGTACAAGTGACTTCCGAAATTATTTTTCAAAAAGTCAAATTTTAGGGTAAAATGACATTCGAATACTATCGATGCGGCGAAATTGTAGAAGATGAGAGAGTTATTATTTTGTAGATCAGTCATTTGGAAATACAACTGGGGACTAAAAAGTTTGTAAAGTTTATTCAGCTTAGGAGCAGTGAGGCCAAAGTAACATACTCCCAACGCCCGGGTCCAACGTAAATAAACAATCAACGCCAGATGCAAGCTGTATCGTGTGCAGAATAACGGGACAAATAACGGACAGGAATGAGAAACATAGCCCTAAAATAACTGGGTGATAAATTTATTTGTCATTTATGCCTATGGTTTTGCAATAAACAACAACTAATTAACAATCAACTTCAAAATAAGAGAAATTAGTAATACGAAGGATGAATCAGCGATAAATGCATACCTGATTCTAGCCTTATTTGTGCTCTCCTCCCCAGCTCTGTCATGGTCTCGAAGCCACAACTTACGATAATTATCTTCTTGTCGATTTTACACCGAAAGAACATTTACCCATTATAGTTTATACAGATGGCTTTGTAGCATCCGCCATTTTATTTAGGACTAGAACCCAGTCTGCTGTTGTGCACCACAGGTAGCCCGAACACAGATGTGTACATTCCATGTGGAATATTGGAAGAAAAAACTCTCTACCGTTGAATCAGCCTTTCCTTTCTTGTCTATTTATATATATATATTGCTGATCAGATCCCTAGACGCTAGGAGATCCGGTGTTTTATCATTTCGTCTGTGGTGCCCAACATATATACCAGAGTGGGTAATTTATATTGAAATATTTATGAATCTCATGAAACAGAACTGAAAATAATCATAATGCACTACTTAATACATCTACATAATTTTGTTTGCAAAACACTATTTTTTTCCAAGCTGATTATAGGTTAAACTTACCCATGATGCACCTGATATATGTAACTGTTATGGGGTCAAATGTTTGCATACATTCATACACAAGGTCACAACAATGAATTATAAATGATTTCTAACATCCCGTGCATATATCCTGTATATTCACACGACCCACATACGGCCATCCCAATAAAATGTTCCGTTTCCAATCGCCAGATCGACCCAATTTTTTTTGGAAAAGTTAACAAAATACAAAGCTTGACATTGACCCAACTTTCAACTACACCTCTTTTCCTAGCTCTCTACGTATTTGCATTTTATTGGGATGGCCTAATCAGCTGTGTCGGTGCCGAACTGGAGCGCAGTGCCATCCTGGAAAGCGAAGTTCAGAAATGTCTGACGTATGTTGCTATTGCTACAAACTATCTTAGAAAAGGGTTCAGAAAACATCTGGGTAAACGATGAAACATATTGTGTGGATCGTGACAGACTTTATCCAGACCTGAATTACGCTGGATTTACATATACATGTATGTGCGGGGCGCTTGTGTACACACGGTAAGCCACGCAGTTTACAAGCATGAGTAGTTATGTTAGTTATCTTCCCATTAATGCGGCTGACCAACAAGCACTGAGGGTGGTCACTGCCAGATATTTGTTTAACGTCCAAAGTGGTTCCTTAGCGTCCTGTGGTACACAGCTGCTGATGAATACGAGCGTCGTGAGATGCAATCTCGTTCCCAGAGCCCGCGATATTTTGACCAGCGCCAAGATACTGGCCAAAAGATCGCGGGTTATGAGAACGAGATTGCGTGAGACGGGACCGCCATTTTACGTGATCATCCGATCGAGGCACGAGGGATCGAAGGCGTAGGCGCGAACACTGCGCTTCTCTGTTTCTCTTAATGTTGCCTGGGTGGCTAATTGAACGAGCAGGAAGCATACAAATGTTTTGCTGCACGGGTGGATATACTAGGAAACGTTGTTGCAGAAAAAAAACTAACGAATGCGCACTGTGTCAAATTGTCTTGCCGGTGGGGTCTGGGTTTGTGTTGCTAAGAAACACATATACTGTGTGTCACTGGAGCCTAGTAAACATTGTTTTCCTCCATAGCCAACGTGAAAACATTGTTGCGGAAGCAAATTTTGCCTCATCGAAACAAAAAAATGTCTTTGAAATGCTTCAGAAAAATGTTTTCCTTCTTGGAAGATTGATTTTTTTTGCGCAAATTTTCCCGCGGACTTTGACTCGTTTTTATTACAGACAAATGTATGGAAAACTAAATCCACGATTGCATGCTTCCCAGCACAGCTACATCCCTCAAATTTCGATCAATTAATCTTTTACCTGGTATCTTAAGTTTGTATCTGAAGAATATTTCAGAAATTCGATTTTACGGATTTTATTTGTCATCGGATTCCCATACAAACACTGTATTTCGCGCCATGTTTACACCCCTTTCAAAATGTCGGAATTATAATAAACCGCGAACTGGTCTATTACCTTAAAACTGTAAAGAAATACGTTATTCTTTGTGTACGAGGTTTGTAGTTTCTCAGCTGTAGGATGTCCGGTGTCCGCGGGGAACAGGATATCAGGACATGTGACTTGTCCCTTCGTGTGTACCGACCTTTACGTCTGCGAGGGGGCGAGGCGCGCGGCGTGATTTTTTTTCACTTATGTGGGTTGTTCTTTTATCTTTTGTTTTCCATATTGATTTTTTTTTTTTATGCAACGAGCTCCGCTATAAAGAGATACGAGGACGACAGTAACAAATCGCATACAAGTGTATCACAGGCAGCTTTAAGCAGAGAGTGAGCCATTATGCACTAGTCTAAATAAACTCCCACCCCCCTCCCACCCTGTCCCGGGTTGGGGGAGGAGGAGGGGGGAGGGGGGGGGGGGGTTACTTTGACTAGTGCATTACCACCCCGCCCTAAAATCAAAAATGAATAAAATACCCTGTCTAGACAGTACAGTACAGGTGAAAATATTTATAGATTTTATGATAATTTTACTTGACACGCGCCATCAACAACATCCGCGCCAAGTGCCAAGGCATTTCATACAATTCTTAGTAAGGGGGTCGGGACATGCCTTCAACGATAATAATATTTTTCTCTTTGTTACATGTTGAATACATGTTTTTGCATTATCCCTTGGGATCAATTAGGAGTTCTATAAATGCCACTCCTTCACATGTTCATACCACTTGACGTCGCATTTCAGCATCGTTCTCTGGAGTTATGAGTGATGAAGCATTTACCAAACAGGATTTGGTTGATTTTAAACATTTCGTTATCGAGAAACTTGAAACTCATAAGTCTGATATAGAAGCTAACTATATCTGTACTAAGCAAGCCGCTGAAGAAGCGTTGGCCGTTTCAAAACGTCTTGAAGACGGCTCCGAGCTCAAATTCACACACCGTGGAAACGAGCGTAATTTTAAATTCAATTTAGAAGTTGTTGCTTCCCTTGAGAAGACTCAAGCGTTATTCGAAGCTAGCGACTCTGTGAAGGCACTCGGTTCTGTTGAAGAAGCTATTAAGTTATTGAATGAGAAGAACAGGATTATTCGTATCGCGTACTCTTCAGAAGGCGGCTGGGCTACTAGCTGTTAAGTACTACGAAGAGAACCCCGCTGCTCTAGACGCAGTCGGCACAACCAGGAGGACAATATCAGGATGGCGATAGAGCAAGAAGTGCCTGCCAGTTCTTCGGTGCCCATGGTCATTGGTGGAAATATTGCCCTGTACGCCTTTCGCGAAGCCTCTCCACTCCCGTTGGAAATACGTCCTTCAAGGCAACTAACCCCTCTTATCAGCCAGGGTCCGGCCAGTGTTTCAAGTTCTACAGCTTCTACGTCATCCTACCCGGATTCAGGTGACCTCTGTGTATCACACGAATTTGAGGAGTTACTAACAGATAAGTCTCACTTTGACACAACTATGTTATATAAGGTTAATTTGTACGAATATGAACAGGACAAAGCCACCCCTATCGTTAAAGGGCGTATCAAGGCTCACACTATCAGTCCTGGTTATGTTATATCTTTCGAATATCTACCTTCTGGTATTGTGCTTCGAAATAATCAGACGTCGGCCTATTCGCACGCTGACTTTGTGTCCTGGGCAGTTGGGGAACTACTCCAATTGGGGTTTATTGTCAAATATAATAGTCCGCCCACCGTTGTCAACCTGTTTTCTGTTTCCGTTAATTCGGAGGGAAAACCTAGACTCTTCCTCGATCTCAGACACGTTAATAAATGCATACCTAAAGCTAAATTTCGCCTTGAGGACTGGCGCGTTTTTCTGCAGTACACCTGCCCACAGGGATAATGGTTAAAATTGACATGAAGTCCGGATATCATCATATCGACATTCATGACGGGCATCAGCAGTATTTAGTTTTTCAGTGGCACCTGACATCAACACGCAACATATATTTTTGTTTCACGGTCATTCCATTCGGTTTGTATTCGGCTCCGTTTTGTTTACTAAGCTTTTCCGTCCGCTCGTCAGGCACTGGCGCTCCTTAGGTTTACATATTGTTCTGTACTTAGATGATGGTATTGTTTGCGAAAAAAAAATATATATATCTATATTTTATAACGTTACGGAATGTACACAAGGGGGTAGGAATTTATGCGTTGTGTTATATAAACACTCGTAGGTGGGGCATCAATAAACGAAATGCCCGCCCCTGATCTGTTGTTTGTGTTTAATGCAATTTAGCTATTAAATGTTTTATGCTCGTTCAGAGTGATAAGAGTATAAGACAACTCTACTACTCTGCAGGTCTCGGCTGCAATTCGTTCCGACCTAGCGCGCGCCGGAATAGTAGCTAATTGTGATAAGTTAATTTGTGGTTTGTCTCAATGCATCAGGCGTTTTCTAAAGTCTCGTGACTATTATAGTTGTTGTCGTTTTTGGGTGACGTGTTTATGCCAATATTACCATATACTTTATACACATGAAATGAGAGTAACAATGTCTGCAGTATAGAAAGTTGTAATGAACAGATTACCGAGTACAGCTTATATTGTGCTCCTGTGCTACTCGCGTTTCGTTGCTATATATTTATACTGGACTTGAAGCTCTAGTGTGGCTTTGTATTTGTCACCATATGGCATATTGTGGCTCTCGTGTGGCCCTGTTATCAGTAGTATTTTATTACACCGAGGCTTACCTGTGGCCCCGTAGTTTTGTCTTACCTAATTTTATTATCGGGCTCTCGTGTGGCTCATTGTTATTGGTAAGAGATCTGTGGTGTACATGAAGTAGCTCCACGTGTGGCCCGGAAGGTTGTTAGCTTTCGTATAGCTTATATAGACATATACATATAAGGCCCTTTTCTTAGGTGCACGTACTTTTATGTACTTATTTTCTTTTCTTTCCCCAGTACATGTTTTTTACCTTGTAGGGTAAGATTTCTGATTAGTACCTTGTGGGGTATGAGTGTTTATTACCTTGTAGGGTAAGATTTCTGATTAGTACCTTGTGGGGTAAGAGTGTTTATTACCTTTTAGGGTAAGATTTCTGATTAGTACCTTGTGGGGTACGAGTATTTATTACCTTGTAGGGTAAGATTTCTGATTAGTACCTTGTGGGTTACGAGTATTTATTACCTTGTAGGGTAAGATTTCTGATTAGTACCTCGTGGGGTACGAGTGTTTATTACCTTGTAGGGTAAGATTTCTGATTAGTACCTTGTGGGGGTACGAGTGTTTATTACCTTTTAGGATAAGATTTCTGATTAGTACCTCGTGGGGTACGAGTGTTTATTACCTTGTAGGGTAAGATTTCTGATTAGTACCTTGTAGGGTACGAGTATTTATTACCTTATGGGGTCAGGTCTCCGATTAGTACCTTGTGGGGTATTAGTGTTTGTCGTTACCTGGTGGGGTAAGATTTCTGATTAGTATACTTTATGGGGCACGTCGTGTTATATGTACCCTGTATTGTACGATTTTCTATTAACACCCTTTGAGGGGGAGTTTTCTTGTTGGGACCTTATATGGGGTATGATTTGTTATTAGTATCCAGTATGGTGTATATATTTTCTTATTAATTAGTACTCCATGGAGTATAATTTGAGTTAATACCTTGAGAGGTATTACTTCTAGATACGTTACATTTTGTTAGTAACCTTGAGGCTTAAGTGTTCATTGGTACATCTGATTGGTACAGCTGAACAATATCTTCATCGGTATTCGTCGCATATCAGGATTATACTCGTGGGACTGACACGATAAATATGTACTAACTCATATTTCCTTTCGTTTCTTTTGTTATTTTATTGTTTTTCTAGATGTTTTCAACAGCAAGGAAAACAGATGACTACATACGGGCCTTTGTTAGATGGGAAAGAACTTCGCTTCATCAAGAGATGAAATACAAGCCTTCCCAGTCAAGATATAGCATCTGGCCTTGTATACCTCCAACATTTATTGGACACTACTCATTCGCATAATGCAATGATCAAGCTATTTATTCTATTCAATGGGTTCATGTTTTAGCTGGTTTACTATATCCTGATAGTCCGATTATATATATATATACATATATACATACGTACATATAATTAGGGATGGGTCCAAAAGAAAGAGTATATTTCAGCTACAACGATTCAGAAGTTGGTTGAGAGCTTTAATTTAGAAAACTTGCTACAGTTAAGCATATTCATTTTTTTTCGGAATCGAGGAGGTTCTTCATCTCTAGTATCGAGATGTTTTTATTGTTACAGCGAGAAGAAAGACTGGCCAATTGCGTAAGGGTCATGCAGTACTCTTTTTTGAAGGCATCGTTAATGATATATGTCCGGTTAATATTTTGAAACAATATTTAGCTGATCGATTTATTACAAGAGTGAGCTTCCACTAATAGTCTAATTTGTTACTCTAGCATCAGAAAATATTTTAAGACTACTTTTAAGGAAATTGTTCCTGATATTTCTCAGTTTAATACTCATTCCTTTAGATTAGGAAGCGCTTCAGCAGTCTCTAACGCAGGAGTGAAATATTAGGCTTTTCCAAAGAAATGGAAGGTGGAATTCAGTTGCAGCAAGAGCAGTTACGTTTTAGATCTAGATTATCGACTTCAATCGTAGTTATGCGCTTTTTCAGTTCACCTATTCCTTTCTTTGTTTTTATATAGGACAGGTTAGTAAATCTGACTGGCGCCTGTCACTCCTAAATTACTATTCAATATGAACGTCTTGGTGTAGTGTGGCCATAAGATTGTCATGCAGTATGTCGTGAGGCTCTTGTGTGGCCCTACTCTATAGTAACTCCATTCTATGTGTGGCCCGGAAGGTTGCTAGCTTTTGTATAGCTTATATGATAGGCATACAAGGCCCCTTTCTTTGGTGCAGGTACTTTTACGTAATTATTTTCGATATATTTTCTTTTCTTTCCCCAGCGGTTAACAAGGAGCTTCCTGACCGACTAATTAAAAAGCATGGCGGTTGGAAAACTGAGAGCGTGAAAGATCTCTATTGTAAGGAAGACCGGCCAAACAACAGCTCTTGGTCTCTTTGCATATTGACATTTAGATTCATAATTTCTTCCCACACTTTGTTGCTTGAGGTCAGCTGTGCGGCTCCCTCCAAACGTTGTTATCATTATTCTAATGTCGAAAATAGAAATACTTTCTATTTGGCTGAGCGTAGCGAAAGAAAATAGAAATATTTTTCTCTTTGTTACATGTTGAATACATGTTTTTGCATTATCCCTTGGGATCAATTAGGAGTTCTATAAATGCCACTCCTTCACATGTTCATACCACTTGACGTCGCATTTCAGCAGCGGCCTTAGTTTTCCTTGACATATTGTAGCTTTTTTATAGCTTGAGTTAATAGTACGTAAAACTGTCTCTCAGTACGTATACAATTGCAATAACTTGTAATAAACGATGCCGTCAGCTGTGCGGTAATATTGTTCCTAAAAGTATATTAATAGGATGCTTTAAACCTTTAGACTCCAGAGGTAGAGGTGAATTTGCAATGGTTTGGAGAATACGTTTCCGGGTTTTTCCTCAACTGGGGGGTTTTTATCCCGGTTTTTCGTATCCGGCAATTCACCATCTAAAATCTAGCTCGCAATTGTACTATTATTATTGTACTGGACTACTGTTATTAGTTATAACACCAATTACTGCTGTAACGGCTTAATGTAATAAACGATGCTGTCAGCTGTGCGGCTCCCTCCAAACGTTGTTATCATTATTCTAATGTCGAAAATAGAAATACTTTCTATTTGGCTGAGCGTAGCGAAAGAAAATAGAATAGTTGTTTTTCTCTGGTAACGCCGAGAAGATATGCCACATTCCCTCGTTGAATATACACAAAATGAGCACTTGATCAAGTCCAAATCCATCTCGTGGATAAGGCGGGAAATACACGTGCAGACGTTACACGCAGTTCCTGTCACGCAATTCTTGAGATATCATTATATCACTGAAGGGATTTCATCTATTTCGGTGATACCACATTTGATTTCATGGATTATACACACATTTTGGTATTTCAACGGAACTAACAGAATATTATGCACAAGATTGAAACAAATTGAGTCCGTAACAAGGTAGTAACGACATCAGAATGGCTTCCCGTTGCTGAATCTAAACGGTTCTAACTTGGCCAACTATTCGATGAGCATATAATAAAGGGCTTCCAAGAAAACGAAACCATTAGGTTTTTTTTATTACGAAAAGAAAACATCGTTTCTTTACAGAATAAAAACTAAAAACTTGAATAGAGAATCGGCTGAAGAACCTAATACGACTGTACGTGCATTTCTACTTGTCACTCATTCACCCCGCTACAGAGGCTCGCAAAATTCAGAGTGACTCGCCGGATTAGAAGCTGTATTTAAAGCGTAGCGTCGTTTGAAATCCTCTATATATCATATTCAAAGAAAATTCATTGTCTTTGATCCAATCTAACAATTTTAAACGAAGATACTGCCATAAACTATGAGTACCTATTTTTCAGCTTTGACTCCGTCAAACTCGACAATAATTCAGTCACTTTAGACATCTGCATATCGGGTGATGGACTTGGTCACCCTTCAAAACTAAAATAATATTGAAAATGAATGTGCATTCGAATTCTTAAAGCAATTATTGGCAGAAAATCTGTGAAGTTCACCGTATTTTCGATTTTAATGGGAAACAAATCGCCGTGTCACCATATCGTCGTTTGTTTAATAACTGAACATTGCGGATTTTGAGAGTGCGTACTCTCTAACTCAGCATTAACTTTACATATATTTTTTTTACCAGATGCAAAGATCTATTGTAAGTCAATCTAGAAATATTTCTAAATTCAAAGAAAAGAAGGCCGCAACTCTGCAAACGGCCATTGCCAGACAGCATTTATCGGGTTTTAAAAAGACCTATTAAAGTAGCGTTAAATAAAAATTCGACAGAAGCGACAAAATATAAATAAAATTAGTTGATTTTGGTTTTAATATGCTGACGGGACTTAGTACTAAAGCAGGTAAAAATATTATCTTTCTACTTAAAATCATTTGCGATTGCGACATGTTACAACATAAGGTATATTTTGCTCTGATTTTGAGCATTTCAGGGGGTCAAACAGTTTGATTGTCATATCTCAAAGGCCTTTTACATTTCAGCCAAACTATTTCACATGGGACATTAGCTAGTTAAGATATAAATGTGTGCCAAGTTTAAAGGAAATCGGAGAGGTGCACTGTAGACTCGTCTGCATGGTTTTCACATGGATCCTCTCTTAAGTAAATTAAGCCGGTTCGAGGCTTTTTGGTGAATGTCTAAGATATAGTTCCTCCAAGATAACTTACCAGATAATGTTAGCCCTAAGTGAGTGTGATTATCAACTTCTTTGATAATATCCCTTCCTAAATTTAGAGTTGGGTGCGTTACTTTGTTTTTCTTTGCAGTGAAAACGATACTCCTAGTTTTAGTAGTATTCATAGTAACTAACCAATTGCTTGACCAATCCGTGATGTTAGATAAATCAGCTGACAGATTTTCAGCTGCTTTTCAGCTGGTTTAATAATTGGAACTAAACAGTGGCTCGGTAAACAAGTAATGGTAGTTGGATAACTTCATTTTAAAAATATTATCTGTGTATCTCGGTAGTCTGCTGATATTAGTAAATTTAGTGCAATTTTTTTTATCTAGGTACCTTATGTTCCGTGTACTTTTTGCTATCTTTGGGTCTTTATCAGTGAATTCTTAATTAGGATGAAACTTTATATAAAATTTCATGTTCATTGGTATTCTTTATATAAAACGTTCATTCTAATTAGCAATTCAATGAGAAAGCTGAAACATCAATAGAAATTCCATTGTCTCAATCATTAACTCCGTTTCCCCCTGGGACAGCATTCAAATCCCTCCGAGGGCCTTTTAGAATGATGAGATTTTATCAGGTATAAAGGAGCATGCACGTGACTGATTTACTTCATCTGATTGGACAAAATGCTCAGTAATTATTCATGAGTTTTTGAAGTTTCAAGTAATTAGCATCGATTTTCGGGAATGGTACAATTACGTGTAGTTTACCTTAAGTGTACCCACGGCCTTAATCTGCCACTTTGTCGCCCTGCCATAGTAAATCAATATTCAGTTCTAGCCCACCAAATTGATGCTATAAGTTATGAAAATCTCTCATCAAATCCTCAAAAATCAAATCTTCTAGGTCCTTTAAACACAAGAATTATATTGTCAACGTTTTGGAGTTTATCGTCATGTATTAAATACCAGCAATGTAAACAACCTACAAGTGCTCATCCACTGTGTAAAAATCTGCAATGTTGACCCTAATTATAAGGCCCTGTTTATATGAAGAAAAGTTGGCCTAGTCTGGGCACGTAATATTGGCTTTGTTCTGTGTGTCGGCCGAGTTCGCCCGGGTAGGCGAGTCAGTGTTTATGAGAAAACGTTATTCTATGGATGAATTGAACTCAATCTCCAGAGATTCAAATGACAAAGGGCATGGCGGCCATATTGGTGTACCTAACAAAAGAAGCTAACGAAGAATCAATTGTTCAAGGTACACCAACATGGCCGCCGTGACGTCATGTGCAACCATCTATAAGCTGTTGTTTTATATACAGCTTAAAGAATATCTTAATAAGAATAAATTATTATCTAATAACCAGTCTGGCTTTAGGTCTCTACACTCCACGGTAGCTGCCCTTCTAGAAGCTACTGATAGTTGGTCTTTAAATATTGATCAAGGTCGTGTCAATGCCGTTATCGTTCTTGACCTAAAAAAGGCATTTGACACTGTCAACCAAGGAGATTGGAAGGCCTTCCCATGAACACTTGCGCTTGAAAATTTGTCAAGAAGGCAAGAAACTTGGAGTTTCCCGCGAGTTTTGTCATTTCCAACTAAATTTCTCCTTGCAGTTTTTTTAACTCTAGAAACTAGAGATGGATTCAACAAAGTCACAAATATACTTTCTAACACTACTACTCGCTAAACATCTTCAATTTTTAAACTTTTCATACAATCTGAGCATATTTATCGGACACTTTTCTCGAGAGGTTGTTTCGGAAAAATTTCCCGCGAACTCAAGTCGTAAATCTTACCCTGAAAGAAATTAATTACAAACCTTTTAGACAACTAACCTTACCTGGAAATTAGTATGAGCAGTGACATAAATAAATTAAGTGTCTAATTTGTGCAAAGGGCTCCAAAGGGCTCCAGGTTTAAGAGGTTTACAAAGCCGTTGAAAATGCGTATTGTTTACGGTGTTTCGATACCATTCACAAAATGTCGCGCTCACTGGATATACAGTACTCACGCCGATCTTTCGTGAAGCATTTCGCGAACACTACGAGTGGTGTTTATTGTTAATTATACCAAAAAAACCAGACGATTCTTTGTTAATCATTTTACTTAAAAACAATTATGATTACCTGAAAAGATATAAAGGGCAGAAATAAGTAATACTTTGGTTTATTCAGTCGTGCGCTCGTACAAAAGCATCTTTGAGCGCGCGCTCATTGTTCGAAAATGGCGTGATCAGATTGCGTCAGCAGCGCGCGCGAACCTCTAAAATTGAAAACTTTTCACTCAAATCACAGGTAATTCTCTGCATATTTTCCCATTTTTCGTAGGCTTTCATTGTAAAATAATGGCCAGAAATACGGTGAAATCAAAGCTAGCTTAAACATACGTCAAAATCCCAGGAAAAACTTTGGTTTTGAGATGCTTTGTGAAAATTTGTGCTGCTGAGGTCTGGGCCGGGTTGTTCAAAGCCCGATTAGTGCTAATCCAGGGGTAATTTCCATGACAACCAATAGGTTGTGTGCAGAGTTAATCCAGGATTAACACTAATCGGGCTTTGAACAACCCGGCCCTGATCTCCACGAAATTCAACGCAGAATGAATTGCTCACGTGACCGGGAAAATTGATAATATAGTTGCTACGCAAAGGATTGTGGGAAGGCCTTCCAATCCTCCTTGCTGTCAACCACGAGATTCTTTTAGACAAGCTTTGGTACCATGGAGTTAGAGGCCTAACGCACTCTTGGTTCAAATCTTATTTGACTAATCGCGACCGGAAGTGTTTCGTAAACGGCTCGTTGTCTCAGCCACACGCTTTAAAATGTGGTATTCCCCAGGGGACTATCCTTGGACCAATAATGTTTTTAATGTACATCAATGATCAGTCAGTCCCTAGAATGTACGCGGATGATATAAGTCACACGTTTACGGACAATAATATTTCTGAGCGCGATAGCCAACTCTTAACGCAAAAAAAGTATCCCTTACCGGTAATCTTAAGAAAACAGAATATATGTTAATTGCTTCAAAACAACAAGCATTAACATTCCCCACATCCAAACACCATCAATAAATAACGTTGCTATTAAGTAGTTGTCCAGATAAGAACTGTAGTGTATACGGCAAGGAATGTTAAAAGTGTTAATTTTCTATTATTCTTTCTCGTAATTTCATTGGTTGATACTTATAAATTCAATAGAAACCAATCGAAATAATGCATTTTCATTCGATATTGTTTTGTGGTTTGAATTTATTTTGACCAAACTAACTATGGTTTAATTTCGAAGAATATCAAATTTGCGATTGAAAAACCTTTGTTTTCTCTATATCCGATTGGATAGATGGTGGCTTGTCTGCGTTTTCACAGAAAAAAGAGCCAGTAGCATAAAAAAGACTGTAGATACCTTCTAAAGCACTTAAGGCATATTCAAGCAAAATCGTATGTGGGGGAGGCTCATTGCCGCAGAACAATGGATTCTACTACAGTTCTTATATGGACCATTACTTAAAAAACATAAAACATAAAACACCAACATTTACTAGATTGTGCAGTTATGATGTACACGTCACTAAATAATTTAGCTCCAGATTATCTTTGCTCGAAATATATCTTTAAGAATGAGCTAGTTAATTATTCACTACGCGATCTTACTAATAAACTGGCTGTTCAACATCCGCGCACTGACTATCTTAAAATAAGTTTTAGCTATAGCGGTGCACAATTGTGGAACAGCCTGCCCCTTGATATTCGCCAATCGGAACCCTTAACTCGCTAAAAGACAAATTACGATGCTATGACTTCTGAAATTACTAATTCACGGCATCCACGTCAAGCAGGATTTACTTATTATTTATGTAGATATTATATCATGTAGTATAATTGTAAGTTATATATTTTTTATTTAGGCATAATTTTAGATTAGTCATTGGATTTTATAATTTGTAAATTACCTGATGGAACAACCGTGACAAAATAAAGTTATCCAATCCAATCCCCGGTCACCCTACCTTGTGAACCGAGTGCCTCGGGATGGAGAGTCACTCTCCCCATCACCTTCCCCCCCTCCCACCCCTCCCCCCCCCCCGAGCCAAGTTTGCGGTTTCTCATGTACACGGTGTATTTTGTTTTATCCCCGAGCCAGCTTTTCTTCACTTCATATAAACAGGGCCTAAGCCTTAAAGTGCAAGTATAATGTCGAAAAAAATAATATTTATATTGTACTTTTGTGTTTGTTTCGCAGAAAATGGTATTAATCTTGCAAAATTTGTAACTTGGTTACTTTTCATGGATCTTGTGATGTCAATAAAATCCCTAGGTTTCATTGTGACATCACAAGATGAATCAATCCTGCAATTCGGGTAACTTTTATTCTAGTTGAATTGTTGCTCCAGTCTCTCGAAGAAAACTAATTTAGACAACTGAAGTGTATTAGAAATAGAATTTGGAGCAAAAAGAGTTAATGTTGTGGTATGGCTTTACTTGCACTTTAAATTACTCCAGCATAAAATACCCTGAAAATAGCTGAGATATTTTTATTTTTTTCTACTCTTGTGTAGGTTGCGTTGAGTTAAGAATATTTAATTCCTACCTTAGAAAGAGCTACTAGGTTCTTTTTAGCTCGTGCATATGCGAAGCACAGCAACGAATTGTTGTGATGTGGCAGTTTTTGACACTCGCCGGATCTCACACGTTTAGCACGGCCAAGAGCCTGGGAACGAGGTTGGGGATTGGACATTTGCATTATGACATCACATACTACAATGAACCATTACTCTTTCTGATACCTAATCTAATAACTCGTTCTAATAATCGACCCTTTGAGCCTGGTTTTCAAGAAGCAGAATCGAAAGCACAAGAAGCTTTACGTTTTAGTGAAAATATAGAAACGGAGACGTAAGCAGAACCGTACAGGGGTGTAGCCAGAGGAGTGTTCCAGGAGTCCCCCCCCCCCCCCGTGATTTCCAAAGGGTAAATATTTTGAAGCAGCTCTGTCAGATGATGGATCGCCAGACTCAGAATTCCCCTCGGAGCACTACCTCGCGGAACTCCTGGCTACGCCATAGGCGTAAGCTCGAAGGAAGCAGAGGCAGAAGGAACGGAAGGTTCCCTTCTTCTGACGTTTTTGCTTCTGCCGCTTCCATTCCAGTGGAAACTAGTCAAACGTAAGCAGAATCAGTAGAATTTAGCAAATCAGAATGATCATTTTCAGGCTCATAGCAAAGTAAACATAGCATACAAGCGAGGTTTTCGCTTCTGAACGAGACTTATGGTTATGCTTCCGTCGTGTTCCTTTTCACTAGAACATAACATTATTACACTTCTGCTTCCGTCGTTAGTGAAAACCAGGTTTAGATATCTGAAATAATCGCCCCAGTCCCCTCCGTTTGAGGACGACGTTGAAATAGAGTTAGATACTACAAGTATTTACAAAACGTTTTATTCCCAAATAATACAGACTACTATTTAACTAAGCTAGTTAGCATTCTGCAACTGGTAAAAAATATACGTTAGAATATACACAACCAATCACTGACATCCCCCGTCCCAGGGCAAAACATCAAGGTAAAACTCCAGTCTGGATTAGGCATAAATAGATTGTGCTCGGCAACTTTTGAGCAACTTTTAGCGTTTTGAGCAACTTTTTGTAGTGCGAGCAACCTAGAGCAACTTTTGCCTTCCTTGGCAACTTTTGAGCAACAAATCGGTATAAAACTGATCCAAACTATCAAAAAGGTCTTTATTTAGAAGGTTTTTATTAAAATTGGTCAAAACTAAGGATAGTTAATTGATAAATGATATACAAATAAAATAAAACTGGCTTTACGCGCGCCCACGCCAACTGGACAGCAGCTATCTATTTAATATCGCCCGCGAATTATCCAGCCGAGGGCCGAGGGCCGAGGGCCGAGGGCCGAGGGACGAGGGCCGAGGGACGAGGGACGAGGGACGAGGGACGAGGGACGAGGGACGAGGGACGAGGGACGAGATATAGTAAATCATAACGACGGTCCGTATGCATCCAGACTAGGCATGAATAGATTGTGCTAGCAAATCCAGCCAAAGTTGCTCCAAAAAAAGGCTAAAAGTTGCTCAAAAGTTGCCAAAAATTGAAAAAGTTGCCACCAAAATTTGTCCCTCGTCCCTCGTCCCTCGTCCCTCGTCCCTCGTCCCTCGTCCCTCGTCCCTCGTCCCTCGTCCCTCGTCCCTCGTCCCTCGTCCCTCGTCCCTCGTCCCTCGTCCCTCGTCCCTCGTCCCTCGTCCCTCGTCCCTCGTCCCTCGTCCCTCGTCCCTCGTCCCTCGTCCCTCGTCCCTCGTCCCTCGTCCCTCGTCCCTCGTCCCTCGTCCCTCGTCCCTCGTCCCTCGTCCCTCGTCCCTCGTCCCTCGTCCCTCGTCCCTCGTCCCTCGTCCCTCGTCCCTCGTCCCTCGTCCCTCGTCCCTCGTCCCTCGTCCCTCGTCCCTCGTCCCTCGTCCCTCGTCCCTCGTCCCTCGTCCCTCGTCCCTCGTCCCTCGTCCCTCGTCCCTCGTCCCTCGTCCCTCGTCCCTCGTCCCTCGTCCCTCGTCCCTCGTCCCTCGTCCCTCGTCCCTCGTCCCTCGTCCCTCGTCCCTCGTCCCTCGTCCCTCGTCCCTCGTCCCTCGTCCCTCGTCCCTCGTCCCTCGTCCCTCGTCCCTCGTCCCTCGTCCCTCGTCCCTCGTCCCTCGTCCCTCGTCCCTCGTCCCTCGTCCCTCGTCCCTCGTCCCTCGTCCCTCGTCCCTCGTCCCTCGTCCCTCGTCCCTCGTCCCTCGTCCCTCGTCCCTCGTCCCTCGTCCCTCGTCCCTCGTCCCTCGTCCCTCGTCCCTCGTCCCTCGTCCCTCGTCCCTCGTCCCTCGTCCCTCGTCCCTCGTCCCTCGTCCCTCGTCCCTCGTCCCTCGTCCCTCGTCCCTCGTCCCTCGTCCCTCGTCCCTCGTCCCTCGTCCCTCGTCCCTCGTCCCTCGTCCCTCGTCCCTCGTCCCTCGTCCCTCGTCCCTCGTCCCTCGTCCCTCGTCCCTCGTCCCTCGTCCCTCGTCCCTCGTCCCTCGTCCCTCGTCCCTCGTCCCTCGTCCCTCGTCCCTCGTCCCTCGTCCCTCGTCCCTCGTCCCTCGTCCCTCGTCCCTCGTCCCTCGTCCCTCGTCCCTCGTCCCTCGTCCCTCGTCCCTCGTCCCTCGTCCCTCGTCCCTCGTCCCTCGTCCCTCGTCCCTCGTCCCTCGTCCCTCGTCCCTCGTCCCTCGTCCCTCGTCCCTCGTCCCTCGTCCCTCGTCCCTCGTCCCTCGTCCCTCGTCCCTCGTCCCTCGTCCCTCGTCCCTCGTCCCTCGTCCCTCGTCCCTCGTCCCTCGTCCCTCGTCCCTCGTCCCTCGTCCCTCGTCCCTCGTCCCTCGTCCCTCGTCCCTCGTCCCTCGTCCCTCGTCCCTCGTCCCTCGTCCCTCGTCCCTCGTCCCTCGTCCCTCGTCCCTCGTCCCTCGTCCCTCGTCCCTCGTCCCTCGTCCCTCGTCCCTCGTCCCTCGTCCCTCGTCCCTCGTCCCTCGTCCCTCGTCCCTCGTCCCTCGTCCCTCGTCCCTCGTCCCTCGTCCCTCGTCCCTCGTCCCTCGTCCCTCGTCCCTCGTCCCTCGTCCCTCGTCCCTCGTCCCTCGTCCCTCGTCCCTCGTCCCTCGTCCCTCGTCCCTCGTCCCTCGTCCCTCGTCCCTCGTCCCTCGTCCCTCGTCCCTCGTCCCTCGTCCCTCGTCCCTCGTCCCTCGTCCCTCGTCCCTCGTCCCTCGTCCCTCGTCCCTCGTCCCTCGTCCCTCGTCCCTCGTCCCTCGTCCCTCGTCCCTCGTCCCTCGTCCCTCGTCCCTCGTCCCTCGTCCCTCGTCCCTCGTCCCTCGTCCCTCGTCCCTCGTCCCTCGTCCCTCGTCCCTCGTCCCTCGTCCCTCGTCCCTCGTCCCTCGTCCCTCGTCCCTCGTCCCTCGTCCCTCGTCCCTCGTCCCTCGTCCCTCGTCCCTCGTCCCTCGTCCCTCGTCCCTCGTCCCTCGTCCCTCGTCCCTCGTCCCTCGTCCCTCGTCCCTCGTCCCTCGTCCCTCGTCCCTCGTCCCTCGTCCCTCGTCCCTCGTCCCTCGTCCCTCGTCCCTCGTCCCTCGTCCCTCGTCCCTCGTCCCTCGTCCCTCGGCCCTCGGCCCTCGGCCCTCTTTAGTAAACACTCTCAGTTTCACTTGAGAGAGTGCTTCTAACTTCAGTGATTCCAACTGTACGGTACTCTTTACTGGGTCTGTAAGCTGTGTTTTTATCAAAGAACCGATACCTACTTCTCGCAAATTAGTAGGCCCCTCACTAGGAACAAACATAATGTTTGAGTAGGCCTGAGCAAAATCTTTCTGTATGTCAATAAGTTCCTCGCATCTATTATGTACTGATTCTTTAGTGGTCATTATGAGATGTGCTGAGCCATATTCAAGCAGCTTGGAGACGTGCTCACTGGCACTGCGAGTTTGGTGAAGTAAGGACTCTTGCTTCGATTTCCTTCCAATTGTCATTTCGACCCCTTCATCAATCTGTTTCACCAAATCCCTCTTGTTTTGTTCAATAAAGGCGATCAGTTCCTCGGCTGCTTTCATAACAATCGCTTTCGTTTCTTCGGCGCTGACTTTTACCTTGGAAACAGTCTCTTCTAAAACTTTAAGGTTGGTGTGTTCTTCTGCTTCTTTCATCTTCAATTTTTTAAGTTTCTCATTCAAAACCAACCTCTGTTGTACGGCTCCAACTTCTATGTCTGAAAGGTCATGTGCACCTTGATGATCTTGTAGAATACAATTCTGGCATACACAGCTCTCACATGTGTTACAGTAGAATTTTAAGAGTTCTTCCTTGTGTCGCTGCTTACCACAGACAGATTGTCGACGGAGGAGGAGATTATAATCTACGGCTTGAAGATCTGCTAGGCTTAAAATTCTATGTCCATCTCTAAACACGTTGTGGGCATTCAAGCATTGCTCACAAAGATAATGAGCACAGTTCAAGCAGTGTGACGTTGCTGGCTTTTGTGTCTTGCAAATTGAACAGTTTACTCCAGAGCTGGCTTCGGTAGCTGTTGTAATGACAAGGACTTCAAGAATACGCAAGTGAAAGCTGCTTGACCCGAGAGAATCGAAGTCGCTAGACTGTGGTAGATCGATGTTCACCTGGCACAAAGGACAACTGAATGTTTTCCCTTCTTCTCTCAGCTCAGAGTGTGAAGCCAGACAACTCTTACAGAATGTATGGAAGCATTTGAGAATCTTTGGTTCCTTCAGGGTCTCATTACACAACAAGCAGTTGGTTAGTTGTCTGAGGTGATCCAGTACCGACTCCCAATCCATTTTAGCCGGTAAGACTTGAATAGCAAAGATTGGAATCAAAATATGACGAATTTATACCGATTGCTTTGTCAACGGTTGCCAGGAATTGTGGAAACACTTCCAAGAAATCTTGTTGCTTGATTGATGTCATTGTTACCGTAAGCCAGTTAGGAGTCGTTCGGGTTGACCTTTTAGGTTTGGACCATTTGAAAATTGATGGGCAAAATTATCGAGCAGGCCGAATTTCCACAGAAAAAAGAGCGAACAAGCCAAAATCACCCCGAAAAAAGGATGAAACTTTGTTCATTAGCTGAAACAAGTTCAGCCAATGTTTAGTCTCCAGAACACAGGAAACCACTGTTTTAGAGAGCAGTAAAGTCTCAAAAACTTTGACTCGGGACTTTGGCCCTCGCAATATTTAACGGACATTCTGCTTTTTTTCTACCATTATCTAATCTCATAATCAAAGGCACATTCCCATAGGACAGATAATGCATTCGTGTACAAGAGATTAGTTATATATGCCAATGTTGAGCACTTTTTCATTTTTATATTTTTATTCGAGACTACGGAACAATGCAATATGATGCAATACAATACAATATGATGCACAAATTAACAGTATAATTTTAAGTATCCATCTGGGAAGGATTTCAAAAAGAATACCTGTATATCAGGCATGTTTTCACAAAAGGAGCCTTAGAACCTAAGACCCCCTTCTGATCTTGTGTGCCTTTAGCTTTAAAAGCCAGTAACTCGTGTTTTTGCCGTTTTCTTGAAAGGGCAAATGACAGTTTAAGACTTTTCTGGCCTTTCTATCCCATAATTGATCTCTAGGTATTTTATTTGGGGGTGAGGGGTGGGGAGGACTAGTTTTTTTTTTTTGCGAAAAACCAACTTTGCCTGGCGATGGTGCAACGATTTGCTGTGTGGAAGACGTATATTTCCAAGTAGGTCTGAGAAAAACGTTGATAAGTGAGTTACCGGCTTTTAAAACCAACAGGTACACAATAATTTACTTGTGTAACTTTAATTTCAAAGTGGTGCCATTTCTCGAATGGATTTCGATTCACTACACGGCAATACAACATTCTCTTCCTGTAGATTAAGTTTAATCGATGGAATTTTGCCGTATTTTGAGTAGAAATTATACCAGAAAATGTGTTTTTCTAACCTAACCTTAAAGGGATACCCGAGTAAAAAACACATTTGGGCTCAAAAACATCTTTCAGATGTACCTTGTTCTGAAAATGTATTAAAATTTGATAAAACTTTTTCAGAGTTGAGAAGTTGGCCCCGTGAAGACATGGGCGCCGCCATCTTGTTCACATTAATTCCTATGACGATTTTTACGTCACTTCGTCCCACGGGAGTCTTGCGGTTAACTTGATGCGACTTGTTTTCTTTGTAGAATTTTCACACGCTCGGAATTAGAGTACATTTTCATCGATATATGGCAGAGCAATTTCGTACTAGAACAAAAATATCATGAAGACGATATTGTGAGAGAAGTTCAGAAGACTGGGAGGACGAGGAAAAGCATGTGGAAGGCGAGAATATCAGACGAACAACAAAAGGCGACTACCGAGCTAGTGCAAAACTGGTGTTGTGCTATGATGTAAAGATTCACTGTGTGTTTTTGTATGGAACTTGTCAGCCTTAAACAAGGTAGATTATGACAATATTGATCAGTATTGGCATTGCTTTCGAAACTTATGTCTTATTGGAGCTATATAATTTGCGAGTTATCCGGTTCGATCTCTACTGACTGCATGTATTTGTGCTACTGAAACGAAACACCTGAAAAGTTAAAACCTCCCTGTCAAATCCGATCATAACTAGCCCAACATAGCATCAGGGCTAAAAATAACGGCCGGTCATCGGACAATGTCCGGCCAGAATTGGAACTTGTCCGGTCAAATCTTTGCCTTGCCGGTCATTTTGACCAGTCAATGTTACTACAGTTTCAACCAAATACTGATCTTGACCGGCGACTGACCGGCCATTATTTTTAGCCCTGAGCATAATATAGGCAATGACACAATAACGAGACACTCGGAGCAATTTTATTGCAAAAATAATTCCATTCCCTTATTAAATTGTGTGAAAGCATTGACGCGATCAACTGAAGCCCGGCATGTTTGTGGTAGAACTTGGCGCGCGCCCGCTGTTTCACAACGCATCAGTTAAGTAAATGAAATTTAAAATTATGTGGCTTGCCGAGTAATAAATAACTCTGGGTCAAATTAAAGAAGTTTCGATTGCTATGCCGATATCAATATTGTAATAATCTACCTTTAGTCTTGTGTTTAAGGCTGACAAGTTCCATACAAAAACACACACAGCGAATCTTTATAGCACTAGCTCGGTAGTCGCCTTTTGTTGTTCGTCTGATATTCTCGCCTTCTGCATGCTTTTCGTCGTCCTCCCAGTCTTCTGAACTTCTCTCAATACATCGTCTTCATCATATTTTTGTTCTAGTACGAAATTGCTCTGCCATATCGATGAAAATCTACTCTAATTCCGAGCGTGTGAGAATTCTACAAAGAAAACAAGTCGCTACAAGTTAGCCGCAAGACTCCGTGGGACGAAGTGACGTAAAAAGCGTCATCGGAATTAATGTGAACAAAATGGCGGCGCCCATGTCTTCACGGGGCAACCTTTGAGGGTCTCGTTCTCAACTCTCAAAAATGTTTTATCAAATTTTAATATATTTTCTGAACAAAGTACATCTGAAAGATGCTTTTGAGCCCAAATGTGTTTTTCGCTCGGGTATACCTTTAATCTCTCAAAGTTACTTGTGTAACCTAAATTTCAAAGTGGCGCCATTTCTCAAGCTTTTAATGGATTTCGATGCAGTATACGGCAATACAACGTTCTATTGAGTAGAAATACCAGAAAATGGCGTTTTTCTAACCTATAAAGAAATTATGGGATAATCTCACACAAGTAAATTATGGTATAGAAAGACCAGAAAAGTCTTAAAGTGCCTATAACCCCAAAAATTTTTTTTTTTTAATTGAAACTTTAAACCATTATTTAGAACTTAAAGCAAAAATAGGAGGCTAAAACTCAACAGTATTTTTTTTACGGCGTTTCAAAGTTGAGAACCAGAACATGTGGCCGTCAGTTTTCAATTCCCTTTGGGAGCCTGGAGACCAGTGGCCTGTGACGTGAATGTAGTCAGGCGTTCGTTCAATCCCATACAAACGTCTCTTAATTTTGCCTCCACTACACAATTCAGACACACACAGTCTTATAGGATACTTGGGGATGTCGGTCAGCCGAGCCCGACATTCATATAATTGCTCATTATAGCTTACAGGCATTCGTTCTTCAACTTTTGGTCTCTATTTACTACTATTACTAGAAGTAATCATAGATTATCAAAGTGCGTTCGACATATTTTTTGAAAGAGAAAGCACTGTGGTAACAGTCTGAAAATCTGAAAAATTGCTGCAATGATGTGGACAGTGTACGTAATCCTGATCAAAAGTGCTTGTTTTTTAACTAATGTGAAAATTTTGATGTCTTGACTTATATGTTAATATACAAGGGGATGCATCTGGGTATAAAACTGTAATTATCTTTGTGCAACATTAAATCATTGGATGCAATGCTTATGGGGCTATATGTATACATGTGTGTTTTATATGGTTATGGCATTGATTTGAGAATTCGTAGCACATTTTGCTGTGTGGTATACAGTGTAAAGCAATAATTGAAGTTAGTGTAGAACACAAATCAACCCAGGCTATAGCTACATACATTTACATAGATACATGCATACATGAACTTTATATGAGTGTCAATAGTATTTAGCTGTAAAGCTAATTGGGGACACTATATTACAGGATATATAAAATACAGTATATTACAGGGTATATAAAGGGATTCATATAAAGTACGTATAAATAAATATTATTATTCAGATGTGTATAAACTGAATTCCAGTTCCTAGAACATAAACTATATAGGTATGCATGTGTATAAAGTACAGCCCATGCAGTTCCTTCGATTCAGATCATTCACATTATGTTTCCCGGGTATTTTTCAAGTGAGAACAAGGTTGGCTGCAGAATATTGAGCGCCATTGTTAGTTCCAGAATAATTTATGGTCAATGTTGGTAGCCGGGTCCTGGCTTTGATCGCTTTGATCAGCCTTGTTTCAGGTCTGTTAGAAATTCAGTGTAGATTAATTGAACACAGCAATGAAGTCAGGACTTCAAATTTCCCTCACCTTGTACTGTGTTGATATTCCAGTTCCTTGGCATATCAAAGTGTCGGTATAGATTAACTCTCTGTCTGAAATATGTAGTGTTAATTTTAATCCGTTAATTTGTATAACCAAGACGTACAGTGTCGTAACTCACACAAGATACGGCGATTACGGGTATCTAGAAAACTCAGACCTTGTTTCTCTTCAGCCAGGTTATACATGTATTACTGTTTGTAGTTTCGGTATCTGTATGTACAGCGAAAAGCAGAATCCAGTACAGCGAGCAAGCCAACAGAATTCACTCGGTTATTTACAAATTATGGTGAGTTGATTTGACTCAGTTCTCTGTTCAACTTCGCTGGTGTCGACAAAACAGACCATGTTTGACTTACAAAATGTAAACCATGACCATGCTTAAACCACCACGATGCACACGTGTAGACTATTTAAAAAGCTTCTTCACAACTCACACTGAAATATTCATATCCATGTATTTCTCTTCAACCTTCAGGTATGATTTATAGCATCTTGACCATTTGCAGTTTTGGTATCGGCAAACCGAACAGCACAATTCAATGCAGCGAGAAGCCAACAGCATATTTTTCGATCGCACATTCACTCGGGTTCAGCATAAATAAATAATTATGGCCGAGTTGAATGTACAAGGTCCTCCAGATGTACTACACACTTTCCTCAGGCTTTGCTCAATTGCATTTGCGAACCTTTGAAACATCATTGCATTGCATTGTCGGAATATAAGGCAAGTAACTAACCGATCGCGAAACAAAACAGAAGTCATGATGGCATTCACTAAAATGGCCGCTCGCATCGTGTACGTGTGGTTACCAGTTCCCCGGCCGAGATAATTTATTCTAAAAAGTACAAACATGAGGACATGATGGACGACGGACATACACGAATCTCGATTTATTTCGCCTGGGGAAGCACAGGTAGCCCACACATGACCACAGGGAGTCCACTGCAAGATTAGTATGCGTTCTCCTTCGTCGAACGCAATTAATTATTGCTACACTGCCGGATACGAAAACCCAAAACCACTGTGTGGACTAAACGGGAACGTATACTCCCACCAATGCAGTGCCGCCAACTCTGGGAGCTGAGGTCATCTAAATACATAATTGCTCATAATAGCTTACAGGCATTCGTTCTTCAACTTTTTGTCTCTATTTAGTACTATTATTAATTATTGCGACACTGCCGGATACGAAAACCCAAAACCACTGTGTGGACTAAACGGGAACGTATACTCCCACCAATGCAGTGCCGCCAACTCTGGGAGCTGAGGTCATCTAAATACATAATTGCTCATAATAGCTTACAGGCATTCGTTCTTCAACTTTTTGTCTCTATTTAGTACTATTATTAATTATTGCGACACTGCCGGATACGAAAACCCAAAACCACTGTGTGGACTAAACGGGAACGTATACTCCCACCAATGCAGTGCCGCCAACTCTGGGAGCTGAGGTCTTCTAAATACATTTAGTCCGATATGATAAATACAATCTTATGCCGATTTATATTAAACTCGGACGATTCTAATCTAGCCAGAATGGTTTCCCTTAATGTTCGTAATGTCTCCAGCTTCTCGATCCAATCATTTAAAAAAAAAATGAAGCAAGGTAGCAAGGCTGACCTAGAATGAATTCAACCTCTTAACAGTCACCTACTTATGGCACACTACATTACCCATAATTCTCAGCACTACTCTCCCCAGTCTTCTGTTCCGTGCCAGCAAAATATTCATTTCTGTGAATTTCGTACCTCAACTAACATAAATTACACATTTTGCCTCCACTACACAATTCAGACACACACAGTCTTATAGGATACTTGGGGATGTCGGTCAGCCGAGCCCGACATGCATATAGATTTACAAAGGTAGGGCCCGAGTGGTGAACCCGTTAGCCTTTGCCACTGACGTGACGTTAGCATTAACATATTTCCATCTATCATGCCGCTGGAAGTTTCTGTCTGGGATACGAGAATTAGCGGCTGAAAAAGCTCCGCCAGACCTTTTGGAATGTGTACTAAATTTGGAATTATCGGGGACAATATCTTTAAATAATTTCTTAAACAATCCCCTAAAATAGAGTGGCTAACATGCTTTTTCGTACGCAAAAGGCGTTTCTGCTTATGGATCCAAATAAAATATCACTGGAATTTCATTAATTCCGACCTTAGACATATATATGTATATACAACCTTAATAACTGGACAAAATACGATTTATGCTAGATGTAGACTTGGATGTCTCTATCAAATACTGTAAATATAGGGCCAATGAAATGGATTGGCGGAAACAGATTTTACTTATAAGAATTCATGTGCAAATAATGTCCATCTATTAAATGCTGTAAGGTAGGGTTCAGTAGTCCCTCTGGATCTGGATGCTAGAACTGCTTTATTTCAGGTTCTCCTTTAGCTGTTTGGTTCTATCACTGGTAATGTCTGATAACCACAACTCGTTAATGTCTGATAACCACAACTCGTTGGCAACTTCTGGAGAAAGAAAAATGAAACAAACGAAAAATAAGGGCATACAGTGAAAGCAGTGATATGGCAAAGACCATGTCAGTATTGAAGAATCGATAAATTTCATAACATGGTAAGATTATAATGCCCATCCAAGGCGTGGCCACAATGCCTGATACACCCCTTCAGGGTACCCCTTTAGGGCCGACTGCATGAAAACACATTTTCAGCGATTACGTGTTACACAAATTCTTTCAAAATCTGTGCAGAGACATAACACCATTCCTAGTTGAAAAACTTAAACATTTATTGCCAAATATACAATTGTTAATTGGCTTTACCTCTCATAAACAACTCAGGATTATTTATTGCTTAAAACTACTCAATCTTGGACGAAATCACTCCAATGTATCCCATCTGAACAAAGTACAGGCCAGAAATGACCCAATTTCACAGCGGTACAATTACCATGCCTCTAGCATTACTTACTCGTGTAATCAATTACTTTACGAGTCAGATAGACAGGCTGACATAAGCAATTGTTGTTGTAACTCCCTATCCTGGGAAAATGCATTTACCCCACAATATCGTGTTCAATAATACAGAGTATTAAGCTTTGGCACCTTAGCCTTTTATTGTTTAAAACTACCCAATCTTGGGCGAAATCACTCCAATGTATCCCATCTGAACAAAGTACAGGCCAGAAATGACCCAATTTCACAGCGGTACAATTACCATGCCTCTAGCATTACATACTCTTGTAATCAATTACTTTACAAGTCAGATAGACAGGCTGACATAAGCAATTGTTGTCATAACTCCCAATCCTGGGAAAATACATTTACCCCACTATATCGTGGTCGATAATACTGAGTATTAAACTTTGGCACCTTAGCCTTTGGCACCTTAGCCTTGTAACAAGCATGCGAACCTATCGCACGTGTGCGGACCCCATATAGGACTTCAGAACCGTTCATTACAATTTTGGCTGCGTTTACATTGTCTGTAAAATGCATTTACCCCGCAAGTTCGTGTTTGCTGATAATGAGTATTAAACTTCGGCAACTTAGCCTTGTAACGGCATGCGAACCTATCGCACGTGACCCCATAAATGGTGAATACTAAGAATTGCGTAGTCATTAATAGTATCGATGATCGTCATAATCTATTATTCAACTAATTTCTTCAACATAAGAATTTAGCTATCTTGGAATCCATTGTGCCTCCAAACTTATTCCCTTGATACAGTTCTGATAAATATCTAAAGCGATACCGAAACTGCAGATAGGCCGGGACCTCAGAGCCATTCATGACAATTTTGGCTACGTTGTTTACATTGTCAGTAAAATGCATTTACCCCGCAAGTTCGTGTTTGCTGATAATGAGTATTAAACTTCGGCAACTTAGCCTTGTAACAGCATGCGAACCTATCGCACGTGTGCTGACCAATAAATGGTCAATACTAAGAAATCCGTCATCATTAATAGTATAATCTTCATAATCTATTATTCTACTAATTCTTCTACATAACAATTTAGCTATCTAGGAATCCATAGGTCTGTGATAAATATCTCTATTAATTAAGTAGAAATTTGAGACATTTCAATTTCTGACCTATTTTGGTGGAAAAACCTTTCTTCAAAGTCTAATGTACTTCCACATGCTGTAGCGGATGCTTCACTGAAATAGACTCGGTCAGTCTATGTTTAACAGGCCATAAAGGGATACCGTTAAGTTTATTAACAACCAAAGTTCTATAACCGACAGAATAAGCCGAGTAACATACAACTGCTGATTTGGTAGCGGAATTGCAGAGTGATAACAGCGTGAATATTCCTTGTCGTAAGTCTAGAAACATTCCCCATTGCACACAATTACAACTGAAATAACTTTGCCGCAAAATATTGCCAATTTTCTTAACATGGAATGTGGATCTTAATGAATGGAACACTGCGGTAAGATCTTTTGACAAGCTTTGAATTCTTTTATCTTTAGCAGAAATGGTAGCATCTGAAGCGTTAAAGTAATTATGGCACCAAATATATTTCCAATGAGAATTAACTTCATTAGGTAGGAACTGAACTTAAACAGATCGGAATGCACTTGTAAACTGACAATTTGCCGTGCTAGAATATAACTGAATGTTAATACAAATCCATAGTATATATACACTACAGTAGATTTCCTTCAGATCTAAACTTTTTAATTAACAGTTTTGAGCAATTCAACCTTAACGAAATATGGTATTGAACTGAAAACGAAAGGCAAAACGTGCGATTCGTCTGTAAATATCCACTAAAACAACTGAATATGTCATTTGTTCTTCAAAAATTACTACGTCGTAATAACGGCTTTCAAGTCGAAAGACTGCACATGAAGTACTCCATGCTTAACAAATTCCTTTGAGGACAGACACATATTCTCATCTAAACTTGTTTTTATATAGATACAATTATTTGTATGTGTAAGATCTAGAATTAACTTACGGACTTCTGGAAAGAAACAGATAATGTTTAACAATATTCGACTTGGTCTGACACTTCTGAAATACAATCAAGACACAATAGTTCGTTAAACGCTTCTTCTACGAACACGGCTTCTTCAAGAGCCGACTTATTATTTTGTGCCTTTTAAGGACCAGGAATGTACAACAACGGTAATAAGTAGCTATAGCCAAGGTAGACGACATATAAAACAATTAAACCGAGGCACACCATTGACACCCCTTGTATAAAAGCTCTACTTAAATTCCCCTAACAGAGTTGCGCCTCTGAGAAGTTTTAGAATTTAGTATTAATGTTTTCAAGTTGTTGGCATTCAACCTCTGGTACGTTACGTATACTAAAACCACAATCAACCTCTAAGGAACTCACAATGACAAAATCAAAAATTCCAGTTAACCGGAACATACTACACCTTTTTCGTAAATGTCGACACTTTCGCCTAGTCGTTTATGGAGCATTTGACGAGCGGCAAGGAAGTCAGAACAATTCGCCAACCAGCTTCCATATAGCCTGTGTAGCAAGCATTTCTGTGGGTTTTCCGATTGTGTCGTCTGTGTGGTATAAAATGGTAATCTGGGAACCAGATTATGGCTTGGAGTTTCCCTCACTCTTTGATGTTAGGCTCTGGAGGATGTGAAAAGCTTAAGCAATTTCACAACTCTCGCTTCTGCTCTGTAGATAGTTTTCTCCTCCTCCTCATCTTTGACCGCTTCTATTACGGCTTTAGCGGATTTGTACTGTTCCTGGTTGCTTTTCTTTATTGAATGAAGGCGTTCCACCTGAAGTTTTTATCTGCTTAATTTCTCTGTGAGTCATTATACCTTTTAAGGGCTGCCATAGTTCTTTATAAGAGTAATCACATCTGAAAAATGAGATCTTCGTTGTTGCGTTCGGTGTTCTTTTTAACTTCGGTTTCTTCCAAAAAAAATGAAGCAAGGTAGCAAGGCTGACCTAGAATGAATTCAACCTCTTAACAGTCACCTACTTATGGCACACTACATTACCCATAATTCTCAGCACTACTCTCCCCAGTCTTCTGTTCCGTGCCAGCAAAATATTCATTTCTGTGAATTTCGTACCTCAACTAACATAAA
This sequence comes from Actinernus sp. WN-2022, assembly GCA_030867875.1. NCBI lineage: Eukaryota > Metazoa > Cnidaria > Anthozoa > Actiniaria > Actinernidae > Actinernus > Actinernus sp. WN-2022. The sequence continues at coordinate 102,711,088 of JAOWCC010001634.1, forward strand.
TTACACTTTCTGCGACTCTTGCAAGCTCACCACATGATAAATATCCAATGAAATATCACCAAACTTGGTAAATTTACTAATTTCGTTGTGCTCTTTCTTGTGATGGAGTTTATTCCCTATTATTAGACTATAATAGGACGTTTTTCCTTTTTTTAATTCTTTTTCTTATTCAGATTTTCCAACTCCTTTGAGAATACCAAGACAATAGTCTAAATTAAAGGAACAAAAGAAACCGTGCAAAGGATTCTGGTAGTTGTAGTAAAATGCGCCCGATTGACGTCATAATTCCAGGCCCTCACCAAGACTCGCGCTGACTTCCAACTGGAAACAGGAAGCCCAAAACAGATGTTTTCGCTAACTTTGACGCCAGTAAAATCGTCGAAGTTTAGTTTTTTCACTTTTATTTTTTCGAATTCTTTGTCAGGGAGCTATACAGAATAGACGTCAAAAAGGTTATTGGCGGCCTTCTGTAAATATCGCCTAAACTGTTTAGGATGAGAACAAATGAAATTCCTCAAACTTTCTCAGAATAATGGCCTGGGTGAGTGATTCATATAAATATAACTTTTAGTTGAATCTGATTTTTATTTTAGCCAAACGGCGACAAAATCGTTTTTTTCGGCTCTCAGACCGGTTTTTAGGAGCTCGATACCACACATCGTTAACGGCTCGCCTAAAAATGAAAATACAAATTTATAGCAATACTGTGCAGCTAAGTACAAAGAAAAGATAATGATTTCTCTTTTCATGGGTTGTTTATTTAATTTAATTACAAATTAAATATTTTAGCAATTTGTCATTATTTTGTTAATTTTAGACATTTTTGGTACGCAAAATAATGACCAAATTGAGAAGCCAAAATCTCCAATGATACATAACCTGGCTATATTAGAGTATAACCTAGCGAAAGAGCAATGTTTCTTCTTCAAATACATGCAATATGTTTTTTGGGCAATTAAAACTACGAATTTCCAGGGCACCAAACGCAAGTGGCACCGACGTAAGAATACTCTCTTTTCTCACAGCGTTCGAATGCACAGAATCTAAGATCAACATATTAAAAAAAATTATATCAACTTCTATCAGGTTAAATTTAATACTAAAGAAGCCTGAGTACTTTCAGATAGATTATATATCGGTTTCTACCAATTATGTACAAAATCAGTGGCTTTTAGCGGTATTTTTGCGATGACATATTGTTGAATCTTTACTCCGTGCCGGAGCGCCGACAACTTTCAATCGATAGACTACCTTTATGAGACTTCTAAGTTAATCCGAATGATCTACAGTTGAACTATTCACTGTTAGGAATGTTAAAAAGTAATTGTAATGGATTAATATGTACCTTTCATGTGGTTTCGTAGAGAATCGGTAGTATAAACAGACGACTGCCGTAGTTCAACTGTCAACAGCTGAGATTGCGTTACACACAGGAAGCCCGCTTTATCAGGAAATATGAACGCGTAATATAACTATATATGGACTTCTGGTTTACGTTCCTATCTCAGTATCACTGGATTTGTTTTTAATTTTTGTCTTTGAGTTTGGTCGCCAATTGAAATCAAAGCTACACGTAACCTTATCTCCCTCAGGGGGAAACGGGGGTACTTATGTTATGCTCTTTTGGTATAACCAGTTGGCGAGCCCGACCTATTATTATAATTCGCAACCCAAGTACGGTTCTGAAAAAAAGTGTTTTATAGCTACTTTCCGCACACCTGGTCAGGTTCTGGAGCTGACGCCGGCCGCATAATAATCTCCCGGGAGTTCTAAAACGGCAATTACGTATATTCAATCTTTTCACCCAGTGGCCATCTTGGATTCAAAGCGAGAAAATCAGTTTTGTTTTTAGCAACGGTATAACCTCGCACTGAGGGATATTAGAACGAGTTTAGCCAAGCAAACTCGCATTGGATCCAATATGGCCACCGAGTGAAAAAAAAGTGAATGCAACCGCGTTATTTATGGTGCGGTTTCCGTGAGTTTAATTTTCGCTTGCCTATCACAAGCGCAATTTTATGATTAGATGGTGTTGCATCCATGGCCATGTAGGTTGACCAAACAAGAGAAGTTAATGTATCTATCAATTCCAAATCTGCCCCCCGGCATACGTGTAGCATTTGGCCGCGCAGTCTGACCCAGGGTGGGGCATTTTACCACGTTCGATATATGTTTCACTTTCACGCACAAAGATTTCCACATGTGTCTTCGGGGTAAATTAAATATATTATATTATTTGAACAAAGAATGAAATTAATTTAATTACCCTGGAGCATCATCATGCTGAAACCTTTGTGTGTGACGAGTGGAGCATATATTGAAAGTGGTGTATTGGTGAAAGAGAGTCAGGGTTGCGGATTTTACATCAATATTTATTAGAGATTTGCACTCGTTCCTAAGCCCCACGGTTAGGTATTTGCAACGCTCTGATTCCAAAAAGTCAAATGCTCCACAAATGGGCGGAGGGGGAGGGGGGGGAGGGGGAGTGGGCAGGTTTGGAATCAGCTAGAGACATAACGAGTCATACTTTATAAAGCCCGATTTACCATAGGATCGTTACGATCACAGTGACCGCAGCGATGATAGATAGCGATCGTAACGATCTACATATGGAAACCGATCTATAGTTCTATCCTGTCGATTGTACAATCCATGGAGCCCGTGGGAGGAGGACTGTGTGGCGGTTATGATTTCCGGGTACGAGTTTTTCACAAAAAGACAGGAGTATGGACGACTCGGAATAATAAAACATAAATCCGGATTCGTTTTCACAATAACTTGGAAAATCGGGTTTTGGAACTATACTTTCTCTGGAAACCGGGTCTGGATCCCATGGCGGCACATACGTACGTACCCATATTGTGACGAATATCTTGTTCACATATCACTGATTTATCAGTTTAGCCAAGGTTTAGCATAGTGACCGGATTTCGAATTTTATACCATGGCCAGTTGAGCCACCATATTGCATGCATGAAGATCGGAGGTCTAGTCGTTGTCGATGCCATCATACAAAATGTCTCTAAAATTAAACTACATCTCAATGCGACAATTTCTATTAAATAGAAAATGGGAAGAACTAAATATCCTAAAACAATATATATAGATTCGAGAGCACCAAACTGAGCATAAAACAGACTGAATGAATCAAGTTGTGACAACCCCCGAGTTCGTACCCGACCAGTTATTCTTCATCAATAGTGGATACATTACTTTGCTATTTTAAAAAGGGACGCTTATTTATATTTAGACTCTGCCAAAATGGTATAGATAGCAGCAAAGGCTAAATCATCCGATGTCTACAGACATTCTTCTGAGCCTATTATTCTCAGTCTTCTGAGCCTTAAACGGATTACTATTGTGGTCAACTTCTTTCTTATCAGTTGTCCCCTTAAATTATTTTAATTATAATTCAATAAAAAGGGTACAGCCATGGCCACATAACGGACTTACATGCTCTATACCAACGCGTACACCGTACATGCAGTTATGGTGTCAGTTATTTCTAGCCAACACAGCTACGTTTTTCACACACCTCTACCATTTAATTAATTTTGCAAGTGCTACCCTTCCCCCATCCGGGATATTTCCATGCCTGGTATTAAAACAGCTGATTGATAGTAAACTTGCTGAATTTGATAATCTCTCGCGAACCCAAAAGACTCAATATTGATGGAAACTTGCAAGAATATTGACTTACATTGTAGGTAAGATACCAAAGAACTACACTTAAACAGATGTCGCATTTATGATTGGTAAATGAGAGATGGCATACAGTGGCGGATCCAGGGAGTGGGTTCCCCCTTACTACTGGATATCACTCAGAAATGAATAGCTAAATACATCAATTTCAATGTATGCTACTAAGACATGAAAAATTATCATAGAAATATCATATGGAACCTGTTACCTGAGATTGTAAGTATAGTTCTCTAGTATGACACTATTATTTTGCAAAATCCTGGATCCGTCCCTGGATGAGTTGTCTCGGCTTCTTCATCAGTAGTGGATGACTCTAGATCGGCTAAAAAAACGCAAAACGATCTCACAAGCGCCTAGATAGAACGAAGAACAGAATACTAAGTCCTAAGCGCCTGCGGATACTTTTTTGCGGTCTTTTTGGGCAGAACTTGAACATAAATCAACATCTCTTTAACATCAAAGTAATATATCCACTGCTGATAAAGACTGAATAGCTACTTCCAGAAAAATACTTCTATACTACTACTAGTATTGTTTGGCACATGATACACTTTTCCGCCAGTCGGTGCCTGCATTCTCCAGCGTGTTTAGCGAAACAAATCATCCTTTAGACATAAACAGGAGACCATTACCCGGAGCGTTATCGTTTATTTGTAGATTTTATATATACTGCCATACGTATTGTTTGCTTTCATCGCGAATGTATGCTGGTTTTAATTTGGTCGTTCGCTGCGATCACTGTAATGGTGAGTCGGCTTTAGGGACCGGACATTATTTAGCGGTAGTTCTCTGGTCTCACAAAATAATGACCCTCCTCTTAGATAAGTCTATAAATATATTTAACCTATAAAAGAGGAGCATATAAGAATTTGACCCCCTCCCCTTAAATGGGAGCATAAAAAATCGTGACCCCCCCCCCCCCCCCTACAAATCTAGTAGTCCCCCTCCCCCACCGCTAAATAATTTCAGGTCCCTTATAGCAATCGTAGTGGTAACATGGAATCTACTCTCAAGCGGTCATAGCGATTACGATCGCCAGGATATAATTTATTGTTGTACACGATAGCTCGGTTCAGTTCCATTTGATAGCAATATATAATCGCTACGATTGACAAGTACTTTTTTTCAGCGGTCGCTGCGATCGGAGAAACGGGCATATGGGATATAATTTAGCATGGGGAGTGTCATACTTTTTCAAACCCCCAAAAAGAGAGGGTCGTACAAAATGGGCAACTGAAAAAGGGTTGGCTGTAGGGGGAGGGACAAAATATGTCATACTTATTGTCCGGGTAGGGTTATATATTTTTAGACTTTTTCATTTCATTCTCCATAACCAAGAGACCATCCATAACGTATGGTACGGACCTCGTACTCAGATAATGAGAGGTAGATACTTGTGACTTCCGGCACTCTTTTTCTTCGACACTTTGGAAAAGAGTTCTGACGCGACAGTTTTATAGCTATTTTCCGCACACCTGGCCGACGCCGCTCAAGTACCCTCCATCTCCCAGCCATTGTAACATGTCGATTGCCGTCCAATATACAGTTCACGCCTGGCATAAGTTACCAAAACCAGCACATCTTGTTTAATTCGCTGTCAAATTTAACGAAATTTTCGCATGTTAATATTAAAATGAAATAACGTCATTAGGATCAAACACGTTTGTATATTGACTTTGGTGTGACGTCATAACGAACGACTCCTTTTAAGGTCAAATTCTGCGTTACCTATACGTTTGAAATAAAGCATGTTATCACAACAACATAAATATGTGTTTTCGATTGCCGCAATTTTAAAGTCTCTACGATAAATATTTGCTGAGTTATTAAGAACTGAAGTTTCCTGTGACGTCACATTTTCTGACGTCATGGTTCTGACATCAGTCATGCTTTCTAAATTGAATAAACATAAAAAAAGACCATATTGCGGCTATTCAGTGTACAGTAAGTACAGTTCCTCTTTAAAACCCGAAAAATACCCGAATAGTTATTTTTAAAAGACGTTTTCAAAAATATATGACGTCATAATGACGTTTCTTCTTTTTCACTGGGAATTTTAAAGTATTTCCTCTCAAAAATCGAAAATTCTATAAACATACGGTTGTGGGTACCGATTTACTCTTTTGATTGCTAGATTGTCGTAAACAAATATTTTAAACTCTAAAAGATGAATGAAGAAGTTATTTTGTAAATGGTTCTGTATTGAATATTTCCCAAGGCCAAAACACTTGAACCTCATGGCATCAATAGATGTGATGAAACCTAGCTCACTTTCACCTTATTTTCTATTCATCTATTCACATTGTATTAGTTTTTTGCACCCATTAGTTTATCGTAATTTGTTACCTTCCTTTATTTACCTTATCTACATCACTTTATTATTTCATCATTTTTTACCAGTATCCGTTCCATTGCGTCACTTCCTATTTACATATTGTGAAATCCTATATATTGTGAAATCCTATATATTGTAGCCCCCTATTTTAGAACTCTCTAGTTACAACATCTAGTACCTGAAGAAGGCTAGTTTGGCTTGCCGAAATATAGTACGTTGTTTCAGCTTTGCTATAGTCCTTGGACTTCTCGCTTCTATTTATTATTATTTGGCTGTTTAGATCTTCATACAGATCCAACGTTCAACAAGCAGGATATTCGTCCACGGTTTTTGCTTATTCGCGAGTCATTTAATATTTCCCGCCATTTTTTGGCGGGAAAATTGCAAAAATTCAAAATTTAATAACTTTTCTCCCTCTTAACCAATCGAACTCGGGTTTTCGGTTTCTTTGTTGTCGACATGATGGGAAATTGAAAATATAAAATTTACTGATGTTCAAGGTAATTGAAAACATCGAGAAACCTAATATAAATGGATACACGACGTAACTGTGACGTCATCAAGATGTCTACGGTAGATCAAATCATCGGATTTTGTTTAGCGCGTCGGTCTTCATCATCCCACAAAAATGCAATCTTCTATGTTGGAAACTTTTGAAAATATAGCAAAGTGATAGATTTTAGGGTCATTTGTGCCAAGCGTGGTTTGAAACTCAAAGACAAAAATAAAAGCCTAATCCAGTTACACTGAGATCCTATATCGAATATAACTAGTTCTCCGGATCGGAACTGATTTAAATCAGAAATCCACATTATGGAGTTCTGCGTAAACACGTTGTTCATTTGTTCCGAAAAAGCGGGCTTCCTGTGTATAACGCAATCTCAGCTGTTGACAGTTGAACTACGGCAGACCTGTTTATAAAGCTACCAAATCTCTACGAAACCACATGAAAGGTGCATATTAAGCCATTATAATTACTTTTTAACATTCCTAACAGTGAATAGTTCAACTGTAGATCATTCGGATTGACTTAGAAGTCTCATAAAGGTAGTCTATCAATTGAAAGTTGTCGGCGCTCCGGCACGGAGTAAAGATTCAACAATATGTCATCGCAAAAATACCGCTAAAAGCCACTGATTTTGTACATAATTGGTAGAAACCGATATATAATCTATCTGAAAGTATCCAGGCTTCTTTAGTATTAAATTTAACCCGATAGAAGTTTATATAATATTTTTTTCCTCTGTTCATCTCAGATTCTGTGCATTCGAACGCTGTGAGAAAAGAGAGTATTCTGACGTCGGTGCCACTTGCGTTTGGTGCCCTGGAAATTCGTAGTTTTAATTGCCCAAAAAAAATATTGCATGTATTTGAAGAAGAAACATTGCTCTTTCGCTAGGTTATACTCTAATATAGCCAGGTTATGTATCATTGGAGATTTTGGCTTCTCAATTTGGTCATTATTTTGCGTACCAAAAATGTCTAAAATCAACAAAATAATGACAAATTGCTAAAATATTTAATTTGTAATTAAATTAAATAAACAACCCATGAAAAGAGAAATCATTATCTTTTCTTTGTACTTAGCTGCACAGTATTGCTATAAATTTGTATTTTCATTTTTAGGCGAGCCGTTAACGATGTGTGGTATCGAGCCCCTAAAAACCGGTCTGAGAGCCGAAAAAAACGATTTTGTCGCCGTTTGGCTAAAATAAAAATCAGATTCAACTAAAAGTTATATTTATATGAATCACTCACCCAGGCCATTATTCTGAGAAAGTTTGAGGAATTTCATTTTTTCTCATCCTAAACTCTTTAGGCGATATTTACAGACGGCCGCTCTTAAACTGTCATTTGCCCTTTCAAGAAAAAGGCAAAAAACAACGAGTTACTGACTTTTAAAGCTAAAGGCACACAAGATCAGGCATGTTTTCACAAAAGTGGGTCCTTAGGTTCTGAGGCCAAAGGTAATCGAATGTACATGGAAAATACCATAAATATAGAAACATTAAAATTTTGTAAAATGTTCTTGATGGAAAACCGATGCCATAAAAAAAAATTCTTGCAGCAACAGAGCCCTAAAAAAAAATTCGAGGAAAAAAAATCCGGGTGCCCCCCCCCTCTCCATCAATTTTCAAATCCACAGGTAGCCCTACAAGAGAATGTATTATATAATGTAGGCTGCGTCACAATGATACGGAGATACCAAGATACAGTGATACAGTGATACGGTGATACCGTGAAACAGTGATACGGTGATACAGTGATGCAATGATATGAATATCTCAAATTTCCTTTTTTAAGTGGACGCGAAATGGCCCAGCTAAATACAGGTTTCAGTATGAAACGGACTGTTGTATGAGTCACTTGAACTCTTGCAGCCGTGGCGTGAAGCTAATTTAACGGTATTAGTATCTTTCAGCATGACTGCTTTGTCTGACTATTTTGTTATTTAATTTTAACTTTTGAACGTTACGCATTTAACATTGAGCCACTTTTTTGTCCTTGTTGAAGAAACGTTTTTGCAACACAAATAAGAAATTAACGCTGAAAGCTTTTATTCTCATTGGCAACTAGATTTAGGGACGGACCATTTGAGAATTGATGGAGAGGGGGCCCGGAATATAGAGTAAAATATAGAACATATGGGAACACACACATGCACAAAAGAAATAAAATCATAATTATGGACTAAGGAATCAGGAAATAATAGTAGTAAGTGATCTTCGATAATTGTTAAGGGAAGACTTGATGGATAGTGTGAATTGCTTCCGTATGGGGTTCGACAGAGGACCTTGAAATCTAATACTGATCGTTTTCATCGTCATGACCTTCGATCGGAAAATTGGTTTGGATTGACGAAAATAAATAAAACTGTGGAGCTAGCAAGAATACACTTTATAGGTCCCGTTCAGATCGACTAAGTACCCTGGCTCTGGCGGGGCACGAGCACTAGTGTGAATGTAGATTTTTCACGATTCTCGCACGAAACCTGGAGCACAATGCAACCGGGCATGGGCACTACCTCCAAGGGTAGTACTCGGGCACAGTTCCCGGGCACTGGCACCTGTCTCAACAAGGTGGGGAGCCCGGGTGGTTAAGCGTCTCACCTACCTCTGTGGCCCAGGTTCGATTCCCGATCGCGTCGCCGTATGTGAGTTGAGTTTGTTGGATGATATTCAAGAGCGCATGCCAAAAACCTTAAAGTGCATATAAGCCCAAATTATATTTGATATTGATTGTACATGAAGTGAATAGTCCAGCGGTAGAACATTTCTTGATTTAGGTGTTACGTCTACGAGATATAAAGGTTTATATTTCCCATATGCTAATGTATGATGTCATCTCCAGCATCACTTATTATACAAAAGCATGCTGGTAGAGACACATTACCAATTTTTAAAATTCTAAGTTATGTTTGAAGCTTATAAAAGTGATTTTACAATAAAAAATAGAAAGTACCTTCATTCACAAGCACAACGAAATTCAGCAAATGTCGGTGATGACATCACACATTAGCATATTGGAAATATAAACCTTAATATCTAGTAGAGGCAACACCCAAAACAAGAAATGTTCCACCAATGGACTATCCACTTCATGTACAATCGATAGGAAATATAATTTGGGCTTATATGCACTTTAAGGTTTTTTTTATGATACGGACTGCTATTGTGGCGCAATGCGCTGCCATGCTGTTTACAATCATGAGTGGTCGTTAGTGACAGTCACCCTTCTCTTTGATTCTCGTTTCAGGGATGCATGTACACCTAGTGTTATCTTATAAATCCTGTAACGAATAAAAATTGTTGTTGAAAAAAAGGTTGTTTCTTGTATGTTAAATAGTGCCTTCAAATGGTGACTGCAACAGAATCGAAGTGTCCAGAAATCGTAAACCCCTCATATTATTATTGAAATGACACATTTGATGCATCTCTCTCTTTGAACGCGTAATGTAATATGCGCCATGCAAACCTGATGCTTTCCGATGCAACTGTAACATGCACTCGAGACAAACTTATGTCCTGTGTTGTATTTGTTTTGAGCAGTGCTATGGCACCATGCAACATCGGCGTTCATATTCTACACTAATTCTAAACTATCTTAGGCCGTGGTCACATTTGTGCTAGGAACACCTACCTAGCATGATTTTTTATACCGTATATTTTTGCCGTTCTTTTAATGCGTTTATTAGTCAACTGATCGGCTGTCAGATCGTGTTTACGTAGCCAATCAAACGTGAGAGAAGTGTTGTGTTTGCACTTCGGCGTTTTTGTAGTTTCAAGTAATTAGCATCAATTTTCGGGAATGGTGCAATTACGTGTAGTTTAGCTCAAGTGTACCCACGGCCTTAATCTGCCACTTTATCGCCCTGCCATAGTAGATATTTAGTTCTAGCCCACCAAATTGATGCTATAAGTTATGAAAATCTCTTATCAAATCCACAAAAATCAAATCTGCTAGATCCTTTAAACACAAGAATTATATAATCAACGTTTTGGTGTTTATCGTCATGTATCAAACACAAGTAATGTAAACTACCAAGATACCATCACCTTAGAGAACTGATCTTGTACCCTATGATAGTCTGCGCCAATCTATTTTTGGCTCAGTGGACGTCACGATGCTATTTTAAGATTCGGTTCCAGCTCCTCACGGATTTTCATCGCTCCATCTCATGAATTCAACCTTGATTTCAACAAAGAAAGAGGGGCGATGGATGCGAAGCTTCAAAACTCTGAATTATGGCTCTGAATTATGTGTTGCTCCATAACCTTACTACCCGGACTGGTATGGGACGGATCTGACCTGATCTGACTTGAAGACTCGAGAAAATGAACTTTGAATTTTATTAATATAAGCTACGGAGTGTAATTTGAAAACCCGTTAAAAATATTGCCGTTTGGATTTGACTGGGAAACTGTAGGCTGTATTAAGCCAGACCCGTAAGAAATTCGGATGTGACCTGGAAGCCGTGAAAAGAAACTGGAGTAACCTGAATTTCGTGAAACTATCAAAGGAAATGAAGCCGTATTCCATTCAGTTTGTAGCCGGATCGGCGAGCATGGAAAGTCTTCCAAAAATTAGAATAAATTAACAATCCCGTATCGTTATTGAAACTTCGCTTACCTTATACATACTCGTTCCCTGTAGTTCATATTCATGTATAGCTAGATAACATAACTAGGGAACTGATCGGATTATTTGCTCTTTCATCAGGCTAATAATTTTAGAAACGTTCAGTTTATAGCAAGCAAGTACACATCGATCGACTTTTGACCACATTTTTGCGAAATTATAAATCCAGTTAATCTGAAACACTAGATAGATAGATAGATAGACTGGTTTATTTGAGTCACTTCGCAGTAAGAAAACTGAATTGCGTAACTATTACAAATTGTGTACAACTCTAAATGATACTGAATAATATAATTAACTACTACAAAACTAGGTACTACTATGAGAACTACTATAGCTAGAATTATTATAAAAAATATATATGGCATTAAACGAATTCCTACATAACTACTACTGAATGTATGATAGCTATAGCATTATAACACGTTGTAGGCATTGCAACTGGAAATAATAAACGATTTAGAGAACCGTTTGGTTTTTGTGCATGGGACCGAAAAAAGCCTTTGTTTCCTGAGGTTATTTCCTAATATTGGAGTTGGCTTTGGGTAGGAGATGTTTCAACTAATTCTCAGTATTCTTGCTTATTGCTTGGAACTGTTTCCTAGTTAACATTTCGTGATGGTCATGAATATAACTAATTCCTGCCTGAGCTAGTGCGTCGGTATAGCAAACCCCCGGAAAAATACAAGGCAATGCTCTCTTCTGGATACGCCTTAAGTCTTCCTGTAAGTATTTAGGGAGAGCATGGTGAAATACAGGACAAGCATAATCTATAGATGACCTTATACATACGCAATAGTAAGCTACAAGATCGTTCGTTGTAACGCGAGCACGTTTAAGCTGTACCAAAAAGTACAGTTTCCGAGAGGCTCTTTTAACAAGGTCTTCAATGTGATCATTCCATGTTAGCTTGGAGTTAATCGTTACGCCCAGTAGCTTTGTACTGGTCACGGTGCTTGATGGGTTTCCCCTCGATGAAAACTGTTGGGAGAGATTCCTCCTGAGCTGAGCGGCTGAAACTGATAATAAGATCTTTGGTCTTGTCGCAGTTGAGCTGAAACAAATTCTTTTTTGACCAATCGTGAACTTGGTCGGCTATAAGCTGCGCTTTGCTTTGCTCACCTTTGGCAATAGTCTCACACACTGTAGTGTCGTCTACGTATTTCCAAATGCTGAATGGATCTGAGATGGAGAGGTCATTTATCATGACCAGGAACAACCATGGACCCAGCTTGGTCCCCTGGGGCACGCCGGAGGGGATTGCGTCCCACTCTGAAAAACAGCTCTGACCCAATTTGACCCTCTGTGATCTGCATGTGAGGAAGCTTATAACCCAGTTAATGATACTATTAGGGATGTCCATCTGCTTCAATTTGATAATAAGCAGAGAATGATCTATTAGATCAAACGCTTTACGATAGTCAAAGAGTAAAACTCGTGATGTAGAGCCCGTACCATCGGTGTCCCCCAACCATTATGGAGCATACTTATCAACGCCATGACGGTAGAAGAGCCTGAGATTGTCCCAAACTGATTAGGGTCGATAGTTTTAACAACAGCAGGCTTGATGTAGTCGGTTACAACAAAATCCTCAGCAACTTTAGATAGAGAGGGCGTGAGTGAAATTGGACGGAGTTCCTTTTTTGGATCTGTGACTTGCTTAACTTTGGGAAGTGGGGTTATGTCTGCAAGTTTCCAGACTGAAGGTAGTTTCTGTTCTCTGAAAGAAGCGTTCAAGATGTCAGTGACAGGTTCCACTAGGAGGTCTGCGTACTCTTTAAAGAGCCAATTAGGGAGGCCATCTGGACCCGAGGCTTAATACTTGTTTAGATGAAGTAATGCCTCATAGACGCGGTGTATGGGAACTTCTAGGAACTCCGCGTCATCTTCCAGAGTTAGACGAGCAGTACTAGAATCGAGTGGTTCAAATACTTGCAGTGGTTCTAAAAGGGCAGCGTTAATAGCATTAGCTATTTCATGTCGGGACATGTCCTCAAAATCAGGAACTGCCAGAACATTTAGCAGGTCCGTGGTTTCTTTATTGGAACCGCTCAATTTTTTAACTTCCTTCCACCATTGACGGGGGTTGACGCCTTTCATGTCATGGACTTTTGAGGCATAGTACCTTGATTTACAGAGTTTTCTTTCCCTGTTGACCGCATTTCGGTATACCTTATATAGAAGGCCTTCTTTATTTGAATGGAAGGCAACTTGACGCAGGCGTATCAGTTCTTTAAGTTTAACAGTCATCCAGGGTACATCCTTAGGGTAGACTTTGATTGACTTCACAGGCATGATGTTGTTCATACCGATCTTCACCAGCTCCTCAAAGGTTGTGAGTTTACCCTCACAGTCATTTTGGGTGTTGATAATGGACCAATCAACATTAATGAAGTAGCGGCCGAGTGACATTTTGCTACTCTCCTTCATGTCCCGTACAGTGATATATTTACTAGTAGACTGCCCTCGTACTCTTGCTATGGGATTCAACAAGACGGTACTGTGATCAGAGAGCCCAAAAGGGGGAACAATATCGGGTGACGAGAAAAATTGAGCCATGTTAGTAAGAATCAGATCAAGAGTCGCTTGACTAACGAGAGTCTCTTGACTAACTGACTGAGTTTGGAATTATCGTAAACAGACGCTTACAGTTATCTAAAGAAATTATAAACAGAACCTATAATATCGTAAATAATCGGACATGCTTTTGCAACACCGTAATCAATATGAATCTGTAGAGTAACTGTCGTGAAAGTAGAAAATTGTGAATGCTTTGCCTTTTACTGAATAAAACACTGAATTGAATGCATTCTTCTGCTCTCGCCGCCCGCCGGGCCATTCGGACACGTGACACCCACAACCAATCGGATAGAGTGGTAAAAATAGTCCAACTAATTTATGCAAGCTAAAAATAAATCGGCGCAGTAAGACTATCATGGGGGGAGAGGCTAGTATGGGGGATCGGTTCTCTTAGGTGATGGTCTCTTGAAACTACCAACAAGTGTTTATCCACTGCGTACAAATCTGCAATGTTGACCCTAAGGCCCTGTTTATATGAAGCACAGGAACAGGAACGAATTGTTGTGATGAAGCCGTTTTTGTCACTCGCCGGATCTCCAACATGTTTAGCACGGCCAAGAGCCTGGGAACGATGTTGGCGATTGGTCATTTGCATCATTATGACATCACACACTACAATGAACCATTACTCTTTCTGATACCTAATCTAATAAGTCGTTCTAATAATCGACCCTTTGAGCCTGGTTTTCAAGAAGCAGAATCGAAAGCACAAGAAGCTTTACGTTTTAAACGGAGACGTAAGTAGAAGCGTAGCCAGGGGAGTGTTCCAGGGGTCCAGACCCCACCCCCCTCGTGAATTACAAAGGGTATTTTTTTATGAAGCAGCTCTGTAAGATGATGGATCGCCAGACTCAGAATTCCCCTCGGAGCCTTCCCTCGCGGAACTCCTGGCTACGCCATAGGCGTAAGCTCGAAGGAAGCAGAGGTCAAAGTAACGGACGGTTCCCTTCTTCTGACGTTTTTGCTTCTGCCGCTTAACATTCCAGTGGAAACTAGTCAAACGTAAGCAGAATCAGTAGAATTTAGCAAATCAGAATGATCATTTTCAGGCTCATAGCAATGTAAACATAGCACACAAGCGAGGTTTTCGCTTCTGAACGAGACTTATGGTTATGCTTCCGAGTAGTATGTAAAGTAGCGGTTCTGGTGCAGTACCAACTTATTATCAATGCACGCCAATTTGCTGTTCCCTCACCCTCAACGCATTTGTTTGGATTTTGTAGACCACAATGCCCAAAATCCCAACTTATTATCTATTGAGTACCCTAGATGTTGTTATTTTGGGCATTGTGGTCTACAAAATCCAAACAAATACGTCGTGGGTTCGGGGACAGCAAATTGGCGTGCATTGATAAACGTTGTAATTCCGGCTCGCTTTGCCAAAACACGCCACTGTTCATACTACTATATACGGGGATGTACCATTTTTTCAACCAACATTTTTCCCCTATTAGAGATACGTACCATCATGTTATATCACACATCGTAGTTACTATATCAAAACATCGGAAGTATACTATGGCTAATATATTATACCTCCCTATGGAAATCTTGACTAAGATCGTAGAGTATGCCGGTCCCACATCATTTGCAAGCATCTCTTTGACTTCAAAACGTCTAAACGATGCAGCATCTCTAGCACGCTATGAAAACATAGACAAAGAGTTTCGTAGACTAGAAGTACTATTCGGGCTTATGTCTGCTCATAACGATGATGAGAGAGATAATTTGGCTAGGATCTTCAATATTTCCGATAATGCCGGATACGACGAAGATGTAGGACATAGCTTTGGTGGTGGTGATTTTGAGTGCTCATACTACTACGACGACAACGAGCATAACTACGATGGGGACGTATTAATCAATGCATGTAGGAATAATAATTTTGATATCGTTAAGTGGCTCATTAAGCGCTTCAAGTTCGACATAGACGATATATACATCGCATGTGCACTATGCTACGCATGCGAAAATGGCCATCTTGATATCGTTAAGTTGCTCGTTAAGCACTCACAGATCCCAATCCCAATAGATGATGGAGATATGTTCTATGATGGTACGCTATCCAAGGCCAGTAGGAACGGCTTTCTTGACGTCGTTAAGTGGATCATTAAGCACTTTGATCCCGAAACATATGATAGAGACGCCATACGCGCACTACGTTATGCCTACGATAATGATCATCACGATATCGTTAAGTGTCTCGTTGAGCACTTCTTCCAGCTCACCGTAGAGGACGAAAAGGCGGCAGCTTGGCGTAGAGAACGAATTCGTGAGAATGACAGCCGTCAATACATACCCATTTAAGACCATAAGAAGAAAAAACCCAATAAAGAAAACAAAACAAAAAAAAACTCATGCGAATGATGCACCCACTACCAAAAACGACGTCCACCAATACGCACCCATTTAAGAACCAGAACCTCTCCCTTTTCCTTCCTTCTCCTTTTTTTTTTTTTTTTTTTTTCCCTTTTCAGAGAGGTTGCCGGGCGATTCTATTCTGATGAACATCTTATGACTCCAATACTATCATGGCTCCTTGTTAGCCCAGACACTTCCTCTACGATCATACTTGAGGTAACGTAACTATTCCACGGAGCATTTTGATTATTGAATATCTTATTGAGTGTGACAGTTCCTGTGTCTTTCACTTTTATCTGTAATTTATATGTGTGTGGGGTCTTATTGATTGGAACGTGGAATCCCTTATGGGACACACAGGTAAGAGTTTCTGGATTGATTGCTAATTGTGTGCCAAAGCTAGCTCTGTTACGGGTTTGAATGCTACTATTTGGTAACGAATTCACACTGATGAAATATATTAATCCTTGACTCGTAGTTACGACCCAGCGAAACCATACGTTAGCTCCTCCTGTGTCACATCCAAGGTAAATCGTACACGACAGCCGAATTAAGTGTGTTACGCTCTTGGGATATATTGTGATGAAGAAGTGTGGTAGGTCTCCCCACTCCATGTCTGCGTGGCGCCATACATTTGAAATTTCCTTTGCTATATAAGTGACTGTCTTAATAGGAACTAATTCGCGCACTCTTAGTTCGATAAGGTACTCATTATCATCGAAGACAGCAGGATTCACGAAAGTGTTTGACATTAATGCTCCAGCAATAAGGGCAACGTATATAGTCATTATTTGATTAGACGATTGATCATGTGTGACTGTGAAGGATAGTTTACCTGTATGGGTACTCGTGGTTATGCTAAGCTCTTTAAAAGCCGTATATGTGGATCCTCCTATTCTACCACTTTTTTCTGTGTTTGATACGAATCCTATGTTTTGCTCAATTGATAAAGGGCCTAATGTTAGGATTCCAAGATTTGCATAAATTTCGAGCCTAATTGTGTATGCGCTATTACTTTTTAATCCGTGGTTTGGGTCGTCGTGGATTGGTTAACTATTCTACCGATTGAGGTGAGAAGGTTTCAAGGATTTTAAAACCTTGGTGCTCCGAAGGAATCATACCCACTGTTGAGTACGCATCCTTAATGATCATGAATGTGGTTACGCTGCTTGATGACGCCCAATTACTAGACTTCATAAGAAATTTACCACAATTGAAGGTTAGACTACTATGCGTAACGCCAGACCTGTGGACGCCTCTGTCTCCTTTTGGGCCGTGGAGACCTGTGTCACCCTTATCTCCTTTTACCCCTTGGATACCAGCATCTCCTTTTGGACCTGTATCGCCTTTATCTCCTTTTACCCCTTGAATACCAGCATCTCCTTTCGGACCTGTGTCGCCTCTATCTCCTTTTGGACCTTGGAGGCCTGGGTCACCTCTAGCACCTTTTGACCCCTCTTTCAGATCTTGTTCTTTATCATCCAAATCATTGAAAATGCCCATCTTATATTAATAACCCCACAAGATTCCTCTTACACCTCTATTAGAGGAGTGCCAGTATAAGTATATGCGAAAGCTCTGACGGTATGGATCAAAAATTAATAGATACCCTCTACAGGATTTCCAATGGGCCAACTGCGGGCGATCTTATTAAGTCGCTAAACAAGTCAGAGTCAGAGCCAGAGCCAGAGCAGCCCCCACCTCCCACATACCATCGTTATGAGGATAGGAGCCATCCCACAAAATTCTTGAGTCATAGCCGATACGGGTGGATTGACCAACTCGAGCGGGAGTCGATTCTTAACCTATTTAGTCAGGTCGTACGCGCCTTTACTTTATCTTGTGATGAATGGCGGCTCCCAAAGCTTTCATTCATATTCGGAAAAATGTTTGAGCTCCGCGGAGATCATGAGCGGGCGGCCCTATGTGGTGGAATATAACTCGGCGTTAAGACACAAAAGAAGTACGATAGGATCTGGCACCGCATTCTATATTGGATAGAGCAGGACGCCGCTAAAGACTGTTAATAGGTTCCATAACGTAAATAAAACCACCCCCTCCCCCGCTCGATAATTAAATGAGTTTGTTTCGCAGTTTTTCCTTTTCTTCCTCGTGAATGCGGGCTACCAAGTCGGCTGGGGGGTTTTATTGTCCCAAGTTTTTTGACGAATCTCCTGCCTCATCGCTTCGTATTTCTCGTACTCTGAGAGGATGAGTGTGAACTCTTTATCATCGATCTTATTGTCCTGGAGGGCCTTAGAGACCAAACCACGCACCGTGTTTAATGTAGCCTTACCACAAGCCAGCGTCTGCTCGTGCTTGATCAATTTCTGAGCGAGTCGTTTGGAAGCAGCGGTTGAAGAGACCGATATGAGCCCAAAGAGGCCACCACCACCCCCTAAAGGAACTCCAACCAGGATCCCGAGACCGGAAAGGCTGGTGGCTAGACCGGAAACGCCGAGAGCAACACGCAGACTCCCAGTAACCATAGCAAGCCCGCGAAAAAGAGCACAGGCGCGTGAGTATTTCTTACGAATACCTGCGGAATCCTTTATAGCATTCTCAAGGGAGGTCTGCACGTCACATATTTTTTGGAGGCGAAACGCTTGCCCCTCATCATTAGCGGAGAGTACGGGGTAAAGCTTAGATTCCATAGCGATATATAATATGTTTAAACAAAAGTACCGAATGCATATATCTGTACTTTCTGGAGAGTGGGGAAATTGTGGGATAAGACATACGACTGTTCGCCGGGCTCACTACACATCTCTATGGTAGACTCTAAGTACTGCTGATTCCCTTTTCCATCGATGTCGCCCTGTTTGCGGCTGCTACCCTGCACTAGAGGGGCAGCTAAGGTCAGAAGGACTCCGGGAGATGCGAAGACTTCTATTCTTAAGGTGTACGTCCGACCTGCTTGCAGGCCCTGATTGATATCGTCACTAACAGGCAGGCGGAGAACCAGCGTTTCTTCGGTGTTAGGAGGAATCCGATCGACGGCGTAGAATGTTGGGTACTTTGGCCCAAAACCAGAGCTTGCAAAGGGTCCGTTGATCAGCCTCAGAGCCCCAGACGTTACACGCCACAAAGATCTCTCCCGCAGAAACCCGAAGGCGTTGGAGGTGTGGTGGGCCGGCTCGCTAACTTCTACTTGCCTCGGCGGGCCTGCAGAGGGTTGATACCCAGTGTTAAAGAGGCCCATGAAAGTTCCGCGTCACCCGTTTCTTAGGCTTATCAACACAAAGGAAGGAGAACGGTTGGCAGGTCGCTTTCTCGTATTGTTCAGGTGTCACTCCAAGCTCGCTTCCAATACAGTTCTTCTCACGTTTGGTTGGGAAGTCTGCTATATAGTAATGCGAACAATTTAACCGAATCGTCTTTGGGGTGGCAAAGAAGGTCTGCGCTAAGTATATCGGGCTACAGTTCTTGTGGCGGCCGCCCGTGAAGTATTCCACAATGGGCTTCTGGTTTTTTTCCGTGATGAAGTCGTCAAAGATAACAACCTTCCGGGATTCTTGATCGAGGGTCTGTAGAGGTACGATATCGTCGATGTCGCTGCTACCCTCCAGAATGGGGTACCCAACCTCCTCACTTAACCCACTGAAAAGGGCACAAAGGTCGCGATACTTCTCTTGGTCGAGATTGCGGGCATAAAGATATATCTTATCGTAGTACAAAAGCGGGGCGCGGAGCATGTGAATAAGCAAGTTTGTCTTCCCACCCCCCGAGGGGGCAGCGATAAGCATTCGGAAAGGCTCGCTAGGCATAAAAGGGTAGAGCTGCTTATACTTCGTGATTGCGTCCTTCCCACCATCATAGTTCGGAATCTCCATAGCTATATATATATGTATAACTAAGCTGATTTTATTCCAACTAAGCTGATTTTTTATTTCAACTAAGTTATAGATATGGACCTCGAAGCTTTTCAGCTACATGCTCTTCCTCAGATAGAGGCGGGACGGATGGTCAATCTTGTTCATAGCACCTTAAAGAAGGAGGAACACGCCAGGCAAGATACTTATGAAAAACAGAAGAAAGCATTTGAGCCCATCATCGAGGAACTCGAAGAGCTACGGGAAGAGGTCGAAGCCGCTGCGCCACCACCGTTTGTGCCGGCACTTCCTGCGCCTCCAGAACAACAAGCCTTGCCCGCCCCTGTAGGACTTGTTGTGGATCCCAACCACGGCTTCACCTCCGAAGAGCTGCAGATGCTAACCGAGTTAGGGCTACCAACACCGAAGGAAGCCTTTCAACAAGGTACCGAGAAGGAAGCTCGAGGCGCCGCAGCAAACCTGAATAAGAAACTCGGTGGGAAGAAGAGCCGGGCAAAGGTCGGGTCGCCGCAAAGAGCGGTATTTGAAAAAAAATCGCACTTAATAAAAAGTTTATGAAGAAGGCGGATACTATTTGGGACGGTCGAGCAACCCTACAACCACAGCAAGGTCAAGGGGGGCGACGCAAGCGGGGCGGGGCTATATACTATACCGGTCCGGGCGACCCGCTTGATCGGCTGGAGATCCTCGGAGGGTCTCTAAAGGGTGGAAATACGAGTCGGCAAGTGAAGCAAGAGGTTTCTGACATAGCACACAAGCTGCGCGACCTCGGGGAGGTTGCCAACACCCAACTCACAGCCCTCTTGCGCAATTATGGGACATAGAATATAGGCACTATGGATCGAGCGCTCTACATCTCATCTGTGGCTCGGGTGAAAGTCGGGGTCTCTCGCCCTGATAGCTTTACGATTAAGTACACTCCTACCTTACAACTTCCACCAAACATGAGGCACTCGTTAGCACTCGATAAACTTTCTATGACATACTCCTGGCACAACATCACTCCTGTGTATCAAAACAACAGTGTGAAATACAGCCCCGACGGCGGCAATAACTGGACGGAGGTGGATTTTCCAAATGGTATGTATTCGTACGATGACTTGGATGACTACCTGCATCAGACTATGAAGCATAAAAAACACGATCCGAAGAGCATTTCCATTATCTTTGTCCTCACGAGTTACAAAGTGGTGATCGAGCTCGTTGGTAGTTATCAAATAGATCTCAGTGGGACGAAATTCTGCGAACTCCTAGGATTCGAGCCAAAGGTCATAACCAAATCCGAGTACGGAACGAAACTACCCAACATCACCAACTCAATCGATTCTCTCCACATAAGAACCACTGCCATTTCAGATTCTCTGGTGAGCGGTGTGTCCGGCAATACGATCGCCGTCATCCCAACGGACAATCTTCAGCGCTCTTACCCATTCTCGGTCGAGCCTAAGCGGGCACTCTTTACACCCCTGACGTCGAATAGCATCAGTCACATGAGCTTTTTCGTAACCGACGCCCTCAATAGACCCGTAGACCTCAGCGATATTGACTGGCATATGACGCTAATCTTACGAAGCGAAAAATTATTCCAGCCTTAATATAGAGATGCCTTACTATAACGAATACAAGAGGCGCTACGACCCTGGAGCGGGAAAGTTTATCTACACGCATGTCCACGGTGAAGGTCTTTTTGATTCGCTGAAAAGCTTTGGTCGGCGCGCTTTGGGTAAAGCAGCTAAGTCCGCAGTCAAGTCCGCAGTCAAGTCCGCAACCAAAGCACCCGTGACCCAAGCGCCTTCACAGACACCCGATGGCGGAGCTAAGATTGTTCAGCTTCTACGAGGGCCCGCGGTGTCACAGTTGACTACGGCGGATCGGATCAACCGCTTGCTGCAGGGTGGGAGAGTCTTTTAGTTTGTACTTATATATAGCGATAGCGTAAGTATGGAATCGTATAGAAATCCGAAGTACGTCGAGCGATATGAGGATGTGGTCTTTGATTTGGAAACCCCGCTCATTTCAGTCGTCGCTAACAACGCGCATCAGAAAAAGTAGGGCTATCAGTTCGTTGCCGATAATAGCGGAGAGGTAAGCCCTTTCGATTGGTACAATGCCCGCTTTGCAATCGATTTTAAAATGGTGAAGCTGGCCGATGGTGGCGATATAGCCGTCGATGATCACGGTGGTATAGTGAACGGCTCGCACAGTTTTGTCAACGAGTTATCTGTTAAAGGAAACGGAATGCAGCTGTACGACTGCCAATCGGCCAATCACGCCGTGAACGTGAAAAACCTTCTCGAGTATAGTCGGGAGTACGTAAAGACGACTGGCACAAACGCATTCTTTTACTTGGATACCAGTCGTACAGCTGAAGAACGCGAGGCGGAAAATGGCTATAATAAAGGTTTTGCCATGCGGAAGGGCGTGTTGGGCGCGTTAGCCACGGTGAACACCGAAATCCCACTCAACCGTTATGCCTTCTTTGACGCACTCGAGGACCAGCTGCTCCCCAACATGAAGATGGAGCTCGGTGTGGTGCTTGAGAGCGACGCCAACTTGATATGGCGGGTTGCGGCTGTGGGTGCCTGTCGCGTAGTCGTCACGAAGTTCCAGCTGTGGGTCCCACGACTAGTCTTCAACGCAGCTGGCACCAGCATTTACGCGAGTCAGTTTCTGAAACCGCACAAGTGGTCCGACCTACGGGAAATGATTGAGCGCTCGAACTCCTCTCGTCAACAAACTGGAGCGTTCAAGATCACGTCTGGTATTAGTCGCCCGCGACATGTGTTTGTATGGATTGCTAACGATGCCACTCAGGACAGTCAAATGGCTAACCCCTTCTTGTACAACACATTTTCCGTGGTGGATGCCAAGACCCTCTCTAGTTGTCATCTCGAGGTTGGAAATGGAAATCAGTACCCCGAATATGAGTACACCCCATCGACCGATATGTCGAGAGTGTTCCGCGACGTCCTAAAGTACAGTTACGACATAAACAATTACGCCGGTGGAACGCTACTGACGCGGACAAATTTCGGGACCATCTTTCCCGTATTATATTTCGACCTCCGCCACCAGAAGCCGGATCTGAAAGACGGTACGACCAAGTTGACATTCAAGTACAAGTTTTCGGGTGGAACCAACGCAGACTATAGCGTATACGCCCTCGTCCTTTATAGTCAGGACGTTGAACTCCTGCAATCAAGTGGCAAGTTGCTAGTTCGGGCGTAAATTGTTTTCTATAAGTATAGTCATGGCATACATTGGGTACGACATCAGTTTGTCTCCTGGACAGAAGGAAAAAATTGCTAAGGCCTATCGGGACCGAGCCCCCGTCACGATTCGTTTGGCACACGAGCAGCTCTCAGGCTCTGATACGGTCTTGTTGACGCAACGACAGGTGACTCGGCTTGAGAAAGCCAAGCGATTGGGCAAGGGATCCCAGATCGATATAAGCACGACTCAGATCCGCCAACAGACGGGAGGTTTCCTGGGAGCGCTACTGCCAACCTTGGCTCGCTTAGGCACTGCGGCTCTTCCGTGGCTCACCAAAGCGGCTGTCCCACTAGCTACCGGCGCTCTTTCTGGATTGGCTAGTTGGGAGTCAACAAAGCACTTCCAAAGGGAGGTGGGCTATTCTCGGTCCCCAACGCAAAGGTGGACAAACTCATCGAGTACCAACATTACCTCACCACGAAGCAGAAGGAGCGAATTCTTCAAGCGCTGACGGCCGGTTCTGGAGTACAGGTTCAGCTCACCAAGAAACAACAGGGTGGGTTCCTAGGCACATTGCTGGCAAGTATCGGCATCCCCTTGGTCCTTAAAGCATTGACGGGGCGAGGTCTTCAGGTGGATCCCGCATCTCTGGCTAGCGCTCGGCCTACTTACTTACCTCCGCCGCAGAAGGGCGGTAAAAAAAGTGGGTGCGGGTTGATCCTAGGCAAAAACAGTCCATTCAACGGCATTCCGATCTTGGGTGATATACTCTAACCAATCTTGATTTATATAGGCTCGTAGACGCGTACAAAATTAAAAACTTTCGGGTAGTGTTCAGCAGGGATAGCCTACCTGACGCGCCTAAGGCACGAGAATGTGGGATCGTGAATCTTGATGCAGTGAGTGGTCCTGCGACACACTGGGTATGTTATCGTATTGTCAAAGGAAGCCCCGCCGAGTATTTCGACTCGTTCGGGCTTGACATGCCAGAGGAGGTAAGTGAGTACCTTGGGTCTTCGGTGCTCTATAGTGGCGACGAGCTCCAAGAGCGCTCTTCCGTGCTGTGCGGGTGGTGGTGTTTGTACTATCTAATAGAGCGGCAGAAAGGTACGCCCCTGCTCGAGGTGATTCACAAAGACAATCATACCTTCATCAAAACTTACTTTAGATTTTAAACTTTTCTTTCGTGAATGATATAGGATGGCTTCGTACTGTGTGAAGGAAAGGAAACAAACTCAATCCGTTCCGGGGTCCGAGACCTTGGTGACCACTAAAACTGGCCGGACAAGAATGAGATCTGTTTGTGCAAGCTGTGGAGCGGCGAAGTCTAGGTTTGTCTCAACGAAAGCCGGTGGTGACCTTGGCGCGGAACTTTTCGAGGCTGGTACAAAAGCTATCTGGCAAATGGGGAAAGCGGGGATCAGGAGTGACGCGGCGAAGAATATGGCTTCGAACTACATCAAAGGGATGGCGTGCCAGTTGATTGACCAGGGCGTCTCCCAGACCTTGGACAAGCTGGGCAGCGGGGTCGAAATCCACAAGCAGATTCTTAAAATAGCGCCAAAGAAGGGATTCGTGCTCCCGGGGCACAACTACACCGGCCCTGGCAATCCTCTGGAGAAGCAAGTCCGGTGGACACCCGACGGTACGATCCTCGAGGTTTTTCAACCACCTACGGGTAAGACTGATGCGGTGGCTATGCAGCACGATGTCGATTACAGTGTTTGTGATAACAGCGCCAACAAGCTCGCTTGCAAACACGCGGCCGACCGCAAAATGGTCAAGGCCTTAGATGCCATCCCTTGGAAAGAGCGACAATGGGGACATGCCCTTGCCCGACACACGATTCAATCCAAACAGAAGTTGGGGTTGGGGTTTAAAAAAATGTTATAGATCTGGGTGCGATATATTACGGCCCAAGAGGTTATTGGAAAGGGGTGGCCGCAATTGGCAAGCTCGCCGATGCTGCTAAGGTACCAAAAGATGAAGCTAAGAGTTGGTTGGAGAAACAAGCACTATGGCAGATATACCTACCACCGCCACGACATATCCCAAGACCTCATTGGACCGTATCGAAACCTAATGAGGTCCACCAAGCTGATTTGATCTTTTTACCTCACGATCGACCTGGCCGTGGACGAAAGCTATATAAGTATGCTTTAGTGGTAATCGATGTGGCTTCTAGATATAAAGAGGCTGAGCCTTTGTCCTCGAAAGATAGTAGTGAAGTGGCTGCAGCTTTCGAACGAATCTACAAACGGAGTCCACTAGAATGGCCAAAGTTATTGCAGGTCGATCCTGGTAGAGAATTCATGGGGCATATGTCTGAAACCTTAAAACTACATGGTACGAAAGTCCAACGGGGCGAGGCCGGTAATCATAGGACGCAAAGTTTTGTCGAGCGAGCAAATAGAACACTAGCTGAGAGATTGTTTGGATACCAATATGCACAAGAGATGGTACTTACTTCGGAAGGATCAGATGCGCGTAGTAGAGAATGGGTATTGCGGCTTCCAGAAGTTATCAAAGCCATGAATAATGAAGTTACTCGACTTACTGGTAAAGAGCCTTCGAATTCTGTAGTGGTACAGCAAGTCAACATCAAAACTCCTACATATTCGCGCACTGTTGGATTGAAAGAAAAGCGGTTGCCCTTCGATATTCTAGTTCGATAGCTATATGCACCTGGAGAATTGGAAGGTGGAGCTAAACGAGCAACTGATCCCGTGTGGAGTTTACAGACATATATTATTTCGCGTAGTGTGATATCTTCAAACCAACCAGTTCTGTACTACCTTACTTTGCAAGAAGGGGAAAAAGATGCACCAAAGCGAGGGTTCGTGCGCGAAGAGCTACAAGTCGTTCCACCAAATACTGAACTACCACCAAAGGGAATTCTGTTCGTACCTAACCGATCTAAGATAGCAACTCGTAAATAAAATCATCTATGTCTAAGTTTTTGTGCCCATAGGCTAATGTATCAATTCCATTACTATAGATCCAACGCTTAGAGTCGAATGGTGAGAGAGATATTTTATTCATATGCATACCATACATCCTATGACCTTCACTTCTAAGCATATCCATCCCGTGGCGGAATACTTTCTTATCTCGTAAGCACTCTTTGTATTGTTCGTGGCGAATACGATGTTTAACAACTGCCTTCTTGGTACCTTTGGCTTTCCGAATCTCGCCACCACCTACTTTCAAGATCGAGTATAGCTTAGATTCAGCTTAGATTGCTGAACATATTCAGCAATGAGAATACCTCCACATTCGTCTTTCATTTTACCAAGTACTTTCTTGTTGGATATGTCATACAGAGGATGATCCTTGCTGTAGTTGCTCGTATCGTATAGACGTTTATTGGTGGCAATGTCTGTATAGATGTCTTCTGTTTCAATGTGAAGTAATAGACTATCGGTGTCAGTATATAGTAGATTACAACGTTGCCCATACTGATTCTTTATCTCATTATAGTAGAAGTCGTACATCAGATGTTTCGAGAGATCTAGAATCGACATTCCGACATATACTGGGCGGTTCAAAAGTAACTTACTTCTGTAGTTGTGTACAGCAGCTAGATCGTTGTCGAAGATCGTGGATCGGGCATAACTAGGCTTATTCAATAAACGTTGTAGTTTGACTACCTCTGAAGATCGCACTAGTTTGACATCTACACGTTTTCGTAGATTTTCCATTGTCTTACCAAATACGCTATTGTTCATTAGTTTGTAGAGATCCTGCTCGAAAGTGCTCTTCGCTTGTTTTCGTAGTTCTGTATTCATTCGTATGTATGGCTCCATCCATGGTGATTGGTCGAATCGTAGTGCCCTGTGAATCTTCGTTAAACGCATTCCAAGAGATAGATACAGTTGTAGATTGCGGTAGTGGAGCACATATCGTTCTTTGTTGTATAGGTTAGGTACGAGCTTTTCCACTTTCAAAGATCCGTTGCCTTCGTATAGTTTCTCAAATAGATCGATTTGATAATTTGATAACCAACCTTTATTTACTTGCATTCTCTCGGGAGCTAGTGGATAGTCGTTATGTAAGTCGTGAAGTTCTTTAGGGTACTCAAGATCGACTTCGAGAATGTATCCCACGTCTGAATCGATTTCGTGTTGGGTGATTTGCTCTTCCGTTGGTGTACACCACTCAAATCCTCCCGTTGGTAGATGCTGACTCATGGCCCATCCATATAGATTGTTGGCGTCGAGATACATTATATGGCTATTTGGCTTATCTGGATCGAAGTCGGGTACGTTTGGATTGTTTGCTTTGGCATAACGCTGAGACACCATAGATATCCCACCGCGTAGACCTTTCTCAACGAATATATGCATGTCATAGTCGGTTAATAGTTCTAGTTCCACTCCAGTCTTCTTTAACAACGCATCCCACGAAAGACCTGGACTAGTGTAATAGTGAGCCGGGTTCAATCCATAGTTATCCATACATGTCGCACGGAAACCCTCAAACACATCTGCTAAAAGAAGTACATCGGTTTGAAGATATAGGTCGTGGTAGTCTCCTAACGTTTCACAACCGAATGTCTCCCAAACTTCTAGTGCGTTTTCGTAATCTTCGTGGGATATGCCCTCTAAGGTTAGCTTGCTATAGAATGCTTCTTTCGGTGGAAGAGAAGTCTCTACGAATCTCTCCCAAGTGTCCATATACTCGTATGGATAAACACCTTTACGCCCAAGAAGGTGTGCATTCTGAGATGTATGTTTAACAGTTATCGGGAGGCGAGATGAGTCGAGTTGTTTTATACTACCTTTCCCACATTTTGGGCAATTCCCCACTAGCTCCCAAGCCTCATTAATGACAACTAGCTCATCCTCATTACATTGTTTGCATTCACCTGCTGCATCTATAGTACTACACACCAATTTACCAAGAGAGGATGGCAGAAATTGAAAGCTATCAATGAACCGTAGGTTACCAAGTGAGAATGAAATATATTTCTCCATATTGTTTGGAATACAAGAGATATTACCTGACGTCTTAGATATGGATTGCATCAATAGGTGAGAATCATATCCACGAAGATTGTGGAAAACGACTGGGATAGTAGGAAAGATACGCAATTTGAGATTACATACCTTATGTGCGGCACCTCGAAACTCACCAGTGATATGGCAATGATCGCGTACTCTATCTTTACCAAGAGGTTTCTGGCAGATATGACAAATAGTTGACCTATCATAATCTCTTTTATTTTTCCGTGACATACATAGTGGCTTGGTCTTTTATCTTTGTTTCTTCTTCTTGTATACATTGTAGAAAGCGCTCAATAGTACCTATACCTCGATATAATACGGGTGGTTCGCTATGACCATCGGAACGTACGACGATGTAGGAAAATCCACAAGGAATATGTTCTTCTGTTTTAAGTGTATTGCTTTTTTTCTGGGTCTTGGGCAGGTCCTTCGATCTTAGTAGTTAAAGCCTCAAGATCTGCATAGATAACGTAGGAAACTTTTAACTGTTTGTGGACGTTCTGAAATGATACTTTGTTATTCTTATTGGTTGGCATTTCGATTCGAATGGCTCGGTCATCAATGCCGTTATACTCTGGGATGTGCTTCGCAAGAAGAGTTTCGTTGGAATATCCATGTAGACATCGTTCGCAGAAGTGCTTCCTATGTTCGTACTTTGTCTGATAGAATAGGAGGCGGTTGAAGTTCTTGATCCAGCAATAGTGTTGCAGACCATTCTCTGGGCACTCTATTAGCAATAGGTTAACGCGTGTTGAGAAAGTCTCCTTCGAAATGTGATGTACAATCAAACACTTTTCCTTGGGGTCCCAACCATATACATTGATAGAGATCTCGTTTTGCTTCTCTACGCGTTTTACTTGTGATATTGGTGTTGTTGCATCCACTCCATCAAAGTTCAATCCATCATCTTCTCTGTACTTCGATGTCCTCACGGGGTTTTGTTTGAATTGAAACTTCGCGGCACGTAGCGACCAACGTAAACAATGATCATCGTAGTTTTTCACATTGATCACGGCTTTCTTTTTCGCGATTTCTGTAGGTAGTGGTAAATATGAACCTCCGCGTAGTGGTTGATATCGAGCAATGTTCACCCATAGAATGTTGACTTTATCTATGACCCAGTTTGATCCTCGGCTGATCCACTTCTCAATGTAGTTATTGCTTTAGCAATCATATTCACTTCCCTGCCATATGCAAGCGCGATGGCTAAAGCTGGGATCACCACCCTAGAGGAGCGCAGGGATATGGCATGCGCCAAGTTTATAAGAAAAATCACTCCTGGAAACCCCCTGTATTCTCTTATACATTCTCGGATCACCGGACAGTCTTCTCACTATAATATGAGACCAAAAGCGCATACCACTATGGCGACAAAAACCGACCGCTTTGGCGGTTTTGTCAGCACAAAATATGCGTCCAGAGCGCTCATTAACTAGTTCTCGGTTATATCTCATAAATATAGATATGTATATCTATTAGTATTATTTATTATATAGTAACTTACTAGGAAGTTGTCTGTTCGTTAGTATATATGTATAGTTGACCTACACTGTAATTCAGCCACTGGCTGCGAGAGTGATTAATAAACGAATTATTATTATTATTATTATAGATCTGAGCATGTGCTTCTACTATTACTCCACGGGTATCAGAACTGTTGGTCAGAACTGCTTGTGAACTCCGAAATGTGATTGTATCGTATACCGAACCCTCAGGTTTGTCGAGACGGAGAGTTATGTTCAAAGCTAGCTGAACCTTAATGTTATTTAAGTCTTGTAGCTCTTCGTCGATCTTTTCGGTAGTCTCCTTTCGTACGCCTGCAAGGAAAGCAGCTGGGTCTGCTCCTAGAGGATTACCATCTGGAACGTCCATCTTCCATCCTCGTAGATAGCCCTTAAGACCAGGTCCTTGAATGAACGTTAGTATATGATCTGCCATGGTATATTACTTATATTATCCTTTCTCTAATTGGGTATAGAAATATTGAGTACCGGCGCGTATCTAATTTTTGTTAACGATAGGATTGGGGCAGTTATTCTTCTTATGTCTCCACAAAGCAAAGTAGCAGCTTAGCTCTCTTCCACAATTCTCACATATAAAACGCTTTGGAGTCCTAACACATGGGGTCTTGCGATTCTCTTGGTGGCGTTTCAGATTCCAACTCCTATTAAACGCTCTACCACACTTTTCGCACTCCATCTTCTAGGGTGGTCCTATATCTTAGCATAGCTATTTGTTTAAATGGTATATCGTGTGGAGTAGTAGTATGTAAAGTAGCGGTTCTGGTCGCAGTACCAACGTTTATCAATGCACGCCAATTTGCTGTCCCCGAACCCACGACGTATTTGTTTGGATTTTGTAGACCACAATGCCCAAAATAACAACATCTAGGGTACTCAATAGATAATAAGTTGGGATTTTGGGCATTGTGGTCTACAAAGTCCAAACAAATGCGTTGAGGGTGAGGGAACAGCAAGTTGGGGTGCGTTGATAATCGTTGATGCTGCACCAGAACCGCTACTTTACATACTACTTTCCGTCGTGTTCATTTTCACTAGAACATACCATTATTACACTTCTGCTTCCGTCGTTAGTGAAAACCAGGTTTAGATATCTGAAATAATAATAATAATAATAAATGAGTTTATATAGCGCCTATACATTGCTGTTCTAGGCGCTTTACATGAAGTTCTACAGAAAATGTCTGTATATATATATTAAAAATTAGAAATGTGACTAACATAACTGATGAAAAGAAATAAGCAAATCATTACATTTCTCTAGACTATTCGCAAGAATACTAAAAATAAGCAATAAAAATGATGAATTAGCAATAGGCCTTCTTAAAAAGAAACGTTTTTAATTTTAACTTGAACGTTTCAACGTTGGAAGAAGCACGGATGTCTAAAGGTAGCTTGTTCCAGAGCCTGGGAGCCGCGGTAGAGAAGGCGTGTTGACCATACGTTTTCATGTTAAAGGCGGGCTCAACCAGACGAAGGTGGTCTTTAGATGACCTCAAGAGTCTTTTCTGTCGGTAAAATGTTAAAAGGTTTTTAAGATAGCGTGGACCGAGACTATTTAATGATTTAAAAGTTATAAGATTTATTTTAAAAATGATTCTGTACTCGATTGGGAGCCAGTGAAGTTCTTTTAGAGTCTCCGTGATGTGGTCGTTTTTTCGAAGACATGTCACAACTCGAGCAGCTGCATTTTGAGCAGACTGCAATTTCGCTATATCACGTCCTTGGGCCCCATGAAGAAGAGAGTTACAAAAATCTAGTTTTGAGTTTACAAAACTGTGGATCAAAACTTCTGTAGTTTTCTTGTCAATATATTTTCTTATTTTAGCAATATTACGAATGTGGTAGAAGGCACCCTTGACAACAGCATTTACATGTGGTGAAAAAGACATAGTTTCGTCAAAAAGTACACCGAGATTACGTGCTTTATTTGTCGGTCTAATAATTTTCTCGCCAACAGTCAATGATGGAAGTATGGGAGTTGGGCGAAATTGTGAGTGCAAGAGAAGAAGTTCCGATTTGCCATTGTTTAATTTAAGCTTATTGGCAGTCATCCATAGTGTAATGTCAGATATGCAGCTCTCAAGGCGTTGTTTAGCAACTTGAAAATCATGGGTGTTTTTACAAGAAAACGACGTATATAGTTGTGTGTCATCAGCGTAGAGATGAAATGATAGATCGTGCTTACGAATGATATCACCCAGGGGAGAGGTGTATAGCAAGTACAATATTGGCCCCAGTACAGAGCCTGTGGCACACCGAAATGAAGGGGGCGCACAGATGATGAAGCGTCGTCGATTTGGACAAACTGTGAACGATTTGCAAGATATGACTCAAGCCAAGAAAGTGCTTTTCCTCTCACAGCAAATCTTGAATTTAGTCTTTTTAAAAGAATGGTGTGGTCCACTGTGTCAAACGCTGCGGAGAGGTCCAGCAGCAATAGGAAGACACAGTTATGTTTATCAATGGCCTCAAGAACATCGTTCTGGACACGCAACAACGCAGTTTCACAGCTGTGGTACTGCGTATATGCAGATTGAAACTCCTCACTCAGTCCATTTGAGTTCACATAGTCCCATAGTTGCGTAGCTGCCACTTTCTCATTCGCCTTGGATATGAACCTCAGGTTTGAGACAGGTCTGAAATTTGGGTAGAGCTCCGTGTCGAGTGACTGCTTTTTCAGCCTTGGAGATATGCTTGCCAATTTCATAGGGATAGGAACTTTAGCACTCTCGAAAGAAAGATTTATGATGTTTGCAATGACCGGTAACAGATCCGAAAAGCAAGACTTTAGGAGAGTAGAAGGAATTGGGTCCAGGGAGCATGATTTACGAGCCATTTTTTTAATTAGGTTACTAAGCTCCTCAGCTGTAGTTGGTTCAAAATTAGCAAATTCACATGTTAAGGTGGGATTATCAAGATGATTGAATTTAGAAAGGGCGGTGTCAGACAGCTGTATTGAGTCAAGATCATTTCTAATAGTCGCTATTTTTCTGAGAAAAAATCCACAAAATTGTTACAGAGCTGAGTTGAAGAATCACAGGTGGGATAGCTTTTTTCAGGTTTAAGGTTTAGCATACGGTCTATTGCGGAAAAAAGAACTTTATGATCAGATTTATTCTCAGTGATAAGGTTAGCATAGAATTCCATTTTGGAGAATTTTATGAGTGATCGTACAATTTTACATTGATCTTTATATAGTTCCTGGTGAATAGTTAACCCTGACTTCCGCCACCGTCTTTCATACTTGCGCCGCTCACGTTTTGCAGAAGCAATGTTGTCATTGTACCATGGAGCTGATGGGCGCAAAGTAACAAGACGTTTCTTTAAAGGCGCATGGGAGTCAACAAGACCAGCGAGATTAGACTGATATTGGTCTAGTAGAGCATCAACATTGCTTGCAGGTGAAGTGAAAATTGGCAGTGTAGATAGTTCATCGCGAAATTTCTCAATGTCAACGCAGCGCAGTTTTCTGTAAGTCAGTTCAACTTTTGAGGCAGTTGGTTTAGTTAATTTTAACCTGGAGTGTACTGCATAGTGATCAGACAGGTCAGGATCGTCAACCTTACAGTCCAAGACTGTGTCTTCACTTGCTCTAGTAATCAATAGGTCTAGTGTGCCTTTTCTTTTGTGCGTTGCCTCTTTAACATGTTGGACCAGGTTGTACGAGTCCAACATATCAAGAAATTTAGCCGCCATGCGATCACGAGATGGCTCATTCACATGAAAATTAAAGTCACCCATCAACAATAGTCTTCCAGAAGTAACTGAAAAATGTTCCAGTAAATCATTGAAGTCTTGGAGAAACTGAGAAGCAGTAAATTTGTTTACTTTCGACGGGGGAGGGCGATAAACAACAGCAACTCTTAGAACTGCATCAGGGGTATTAACATTGACTTCCAAGTGTTCAAAAGAGGAATACTTGGTACTCAAAATCCGTTCAATTTTAAGACACTTGTTATAAAGCAGGCCTACGCCTCCCCCAGATCGTTTGGTTCTTGGTACGTGTATAAACGCGTAACCACGAGGGATGAGCTCATTTACTACACAGTTAGATTGGCCGTCAGATTTCGTCCACGTTTCTGTAATACCCAGGATGTCGAATTGATTATCCACAACATAGTCTTTAATAAACAGCGCTTTATTATTGATGGAACGTGCATTAAGAAGACACATAGACATATGGCGGGCATTGGTCGCTTTAAGAGGTAACCGCTGTATAGTAACCAAGTTATTTGGGTTCCGTGCCTTAGAAATAGGTTTACAGCCTAAGTCAAAGCGTGAAGACTTGATTGTTGGAATTGGCTGATTAATGGGGCCTGGGTTCAGTTTGAACACCAAGTCACCTATGAGAGGACAGCGGAAAGAAGCAGTTGAGTTGTTATAATAAAGACTGGGGCGCATGTGTCTCTTTAATTTTAGACGTATAGA
The DNA here is from genome assembly GCA_030867875.1 of Actinernus sp. WN-2022. Classification (NCBI taxonomy): domain Eukaryota; kingdom Metazoa; phylum Cnidaria; class Anthozoa; order Actiniaria; family Actinernidae; genus Actinernus; species Actinernus sp. WN-2022. The sequence goes on from JAOWCC010001634.1 coordinate 102,745,208, forward strand.
AAACATAGGTCTGTGTGAGATAGAGCCATGTTCAGGACTTGATGATACGTCCAGAACGCCACGCATTATAAATAAAAGGATATTTCAAAAACTAAAATCTATTTATAAAAGCTAAGCAGACGTTAATAAAGGTTCTAAAATTGTTGATTTAATTAATAAAATACTTATTTAATAGTTTATTATTTCCACTTTGAGGGTTGGGGGAAATATAATTATTATTTGGTATTTTAATTCTTATTATTTTTATTATTTACTACCCTATTCTTGACTTCTTTTTGATGAATATAAAAGGTGTGTCCCGCGGGTTGTCCCGAGAGCCACGCGCGGGTGGAGACAAATGCAAGTAGCAATATGTAAATTTGATGAGGTTGAAACTTTATGGATGATTGATTTCTTTCAAACCAACCAGGAATAATTAACAAAGAATGGGAAAAAAATATATTTATCAAGCCAAGAAAAAATATCTATACCAAGAAAAGGAAGAGTGACAGCCTTGTAAAAATCAAATAAATCTGGCGGAAATAAGATCAAGGAGACAGCATATAATTGATATGATTCAAGTTAATAAGTTTTACCGAAGAGTGGTGCGCTGTGAAGTCCCAAACTTGTCTTTCTTGTCTCCAACTCTTGAGTTTCCAACTAAAGCTTGTAAGTAGCTTGTAAAACGGCGAACCCGCGGAAAAAAGGCAGTCGGTGGTTCCACGAATACTTAGATATTGTTAGATATGATTCAGGTTAAATTTTACCCAAGAGTGGTGCGCTGTGAAGTATATTGAAGTCCGAAACTTGTCTTTCTTGTCTCCAACACTTGAGTCTCCAACTAAAGCTTGTAAATAGCTTGTAAATAGCTTGTAAATCAGCGAAACCCGCGGAATAAGGCCAGTCGGTAGTTCCTCGAGAACTTAGATATTGTTTAGTTGTTGTGGAAGCCAAGAAGAAGGTAGATCATACCAATGTCTTGAGAAATTTCAAGATCGGAAGAGCACAGAAGAAAACGTGACCGCGTGCTCTGGAACTATATGTAAGCCCCAGTCCCCTCCGTTTGAGGACGACGTTGAAATAGAGTTAGATACTACAAATATTTACAGAACGTTTTATTCCCAAATAACACAGACTACTATTTAACTAAGCTAGTTAGCATTCTGCAACTGGTAAAAAATATACGACGTTGAAATAGTTAGATACTACAAGCTGAAGTGTCATGAGAACGAAACGGACATTTAAGAACGTTTTATTCCCAAATAACACAGACTACTATTTAACTAAGCACGTTAGAATATACACAACCAATCACTCATCTCCCCCGTCCCAGGGCAAAACATCAAGGTAAAACTCCAGTCTCGATGCATACGGACCGTCTCACCGTTATATGGGACCGGTTATTGTGCCCACTGCGCATGTCCGTGACGCCGTAAACTGTAGCGCCGAACTATCCAAATGTAATAAAATTGTTCATTCTTATATAGTTTCATTTCACAAGTAACATACACTATCTGCGTCCAATCTGTTCTATTGTCTTTCCGCATGAATAAAATGAAGATTTGTAAGGTGTTATGCTAATTTTTAAGGCGCTCATGAATAAAATGGGGGTGAATAAATTATCTTTTGTCTTTCCGCATCAACAAAGTGCGGCGCTCTCATGAATAAAGTGTGGTGGTTTCTCATTATCTATTGTTCCTTTGGATGAGGTCAAAGTGGTGGCTCATGAATAAAGTGGTGGGCTCATGAATAAAGTGTGGTGGAATCTGATGACGGCATAGAAGGCGGAGGATTTCAATTTCAGCTGAACAGCATAACCCCTACAGAACTCCTAAAATGTCTTTATTATTTTCCTTACAGCTATTACCTTCGCTATCACTCGTAACGTAATTCTGAGATCAGAATATTTATAAACCTTTAAGGTAAATCCACAATGACTCATTAGAGCAACTTTGCTATTGTCCTTAGGGATTAACGATAACTGAAGGGCCATCAATACAGTTTGAGAGAAACAATAGCCCTATTGTTTTGAGGAAAACTCTTGAGATGCAAATTCTTCTCTAAAACTGAACTATAATTACCATACGAATAAAAACAAATCCACCAGATAAATTAAACAAAGTTTATTCAATTTCAAAAACACCTATTGACAGTTTGTTTTCCTTAGTCTCGCAGAGTTGATAACTTTCTTATTTCTCAGTTCTAGGGTTGATATAATGTACCATGTTACAAGATTACACTGATTTATATTTCATTGATGTTTTTCTTGTTGACAAATGCTACAGACAGTTGTGTTTTTACCGAGGAGAGGAAAATTAATGACCTAGGTAGTCTAGTCTAGTCTAAAAACTATACTTATACTTCATACTTTATTCATCTTTCCTTAAAAAGGCTTTTCAAAGACAAAATACAAATACAATACAACTACATGTACAGTGTACATGATAATTTGAATTACATCTATTAATTTAAACTATTTTGAGTTTGATATAATTTGCTCTTCAGCTTTCGCTTGAAACTTAAAACATCTTTACTTAATTTCAGTTCATTATCTAGTGAGTTCCATATTTTTACTGTTCTTCAGCTATCATTTTCTAATCTAGTCTAGAAATTGTATTATTTTCTAGTCTAGTCGTTCTAGACTACAAAGTATCTAGTCTAGAAACTCACAACACTCACAACATCCAATGCCCACATGCCCTGAACGCCCGCCGCCCGCCAATGCCCGCCGCCCGTCAACGCCCGCCGACCGTCAACGCCCTCCTCCTCGCTCCTCCTCCTCCTCCCTCCTCCTCCTCCTCCCTCCTCCTCCTCCTCCTCCTCTCGCATCCTCCTCCCTCCTCCTCCCTCCCTCGCGCCTCCTCCTCCTCTCGCCTCCTCCTCCTCCCTCATCGCTACCCCAAGGCTTCCTTATGTTATACTTTCGGTTGTTCATATATTTTTTGTAACATAAGGAAGCTTTGGGCTAGCGATGAGGGAGGAGGAGGAGGCGGGAGGTGGAGGGAGTAGGCGGAAGGGAGGGAGGAGGAGGAGGAGGAGGAGGAGGAGGGAGGAGACTAAGGAAAACAAACTGTCAATAGGTGTTTTTAAAATTGAATAAACTTTGTTTAATTTATCTGGTGGATTTGTTTTTATTCGTATGGTAATTATAGTTCAGTTTTAGAGAAGAATTTGCATCTCAAGAGTTTTCCTCAAAACAATAGGGCTATTGTTTCTCTCAAACTGTACTGATGGCCCTTCAGTTATCGTTAATCCCTAAGGACAATAGCAAAGTTGCTCTAATGAGTCACGTGGATTTACCTTAAAGGTTTACAAATATTCTGATCTCAGAATTACGTTGCGAGTGATAGCGAAGGTAATAGCTGTAAGGAAAATAATAAAGACATTTTAGGAGTTCTGTAGGGGTTATGCTGTGCAGCTGAAATTGAAATCCTCCGCCTTCAGATTCCACCACACTTTATTCATGAGCCCACCACTTTGACTTCATCCAAAGGAACAATAGATAATGAGAAACCACCACACTTTATTCATGAGAGCGCTGCACTTTGTTCATGCGGAAAGACAAAAGATAATTTATTCACCCCCATTTTATTCATGAGTGCCTTAAAAATTAGCATAACACCTTACAAATCTTCGTTTTATTCATGCGGAAAGACAATAGAACCGTGGCGTCATTGAATTAATGAGAACGAACCAAAAATTAACATAGCGCACGAAAAAGGAGGCTAATTCGCCTCTCTCCCTACTACTTATCTGCATTCGATCGGTATGGGATTTACAATCCTCATCTAACGGCTCGTCATTGTAAACACTACACACCCAGTTCGTCCGCTCATATTGTATCTATTACTTAACAATAATAATAATAATAATTTAATTTCTTCTATTGCGCAACATACAAAAAGATGATCAGTTGTGCATCACAATACACAATTAAAACTAATAATGAACTAATATATAACTATTAACTAATAATGATATAAAAATGTATGTATGTTTGAATAATATCTAAGGCATATAGATCTCACTATATATATCTGACAAGACTAAGGTAATACTAATAAAAATCTAAAAAAATTCAGTGATAAGCCAGTTTAAAAAGATATAACTTCAAATGGCGTTTTAAAATTGCAATATAGTCTATTTCTCAATGGCTAGAATACATTTGATATGATAAGGCTTTATGATTAATCTTTTGTCTAATCACTATAGACTAATTAGTTTAATTGATAATTAAATATGCCTGCAAGGCTCAAACCTACAATGATTCACATAAACACTCCTGTTACTAATCACACATTTAAACTATCAGTTTATTCCTTGCTAGCAGAGCCTCCTTATCCTACTCATATCTCTTCACCTCCATATCCACTTTGTTGTTAATTTGATGATACTGTTATTATTAATGCACTAGTCAACTATGTCCCCGGCCCCCCGGTCCCCGGGACATAGCGGGGAATCAAGAGACCATCACCTAAGAGAACTGATCTCGTACCCTATGATAGTCTGCGCCAATCTATTTTTGGCTCAGTGGACGTCACGATGCTATTTTAAGATTCGGTTCCAGCTCCTCGGGGATTTTCATCGCTCGAGCTCCATCTCATGCATTCAACCTTGATTTCAACAAAGAAAGAGGGGCGATAGATGCGAAGCTTCAAAACTCTGAATTATGGCTCTGAATTATGTGTTGCTCCATAACCTTACTACCCGGACTGGTATGGGATGGATCTGACCTGATCTGACTTGAAGACTCGAGAAAATGAACTTTGAATTTTATTAATATAAGCTACGGAGTGTAATTTGAAAACCCGTTAAAAATATTGCCGTTTGGATTTGACTGGGAAACTGTAGGCTGTATTAAGCCAGACCCGTAAGAAATTCGGATGTGACCTGGAAGCCGTGAAAAGAAATTGGAGTGACCTGAATTTCGTGAAACTATCAAAGGAAATGAAGCCCTATCCCATTACGTTTGTAGCCGGATCGGCGAGCATGGAAAGTCTTCCAAAAATTAGAATAAATTAACAATCCCGTATCGTTGTTATTGAAACTTCGCTTACCTTATATAAAATACTCGTTCCCTGTAGTTCATATTCATGTATAGCTAGATAACATAACTAAGGAACTGATCGGATTATTTGCTCTTTCATCAGGCTAATAATTTTAGAAACGTTCAGTTTATAGCAAGCAAGCACGCATCGATCGACTTTTGACCACAATTTTGCGAAATTATAAATCCAGTTAATCTGAAACACAGACTGACTGAGTTTGGAATTATCGTAAACAGACGCTTACAATTCGCTAAAGAAATTATGAACAGAACCTATAATATCGTAAATAATCAGACATGCTTTTGCAACACCGTAATCAATATGAATCTGTAGAGTAACTGTCGTGAAAGTAGAAAATTGTGAATGCTTTGATTACTGAGTAAAACACTGAATGCATTCTTCTGCTCTTGCCGCCCGCTGGGCCATTCGGACACGTGACACCCACAACCAATCGGATAGAGTGGTAAAAATAGTCCAACTAATTTATGCAAGCTAAAGATAAATCGGCGCAGACTATCATGGGGAGAGAGGCTAGTATGGGGGATCAGTTCTCTTAGGTGATGGTGTCTTACGGGGAATGTAATATTTATATAGTGTTACATTTGGACCTTTTCCCCGCCCATCGGGGGACAGTTGGCTGTTACAATACCCGCTCCTATGGCCCCGGCATGTGCTTCAGAATTTTCAATTGACAGGAGGCATTGATAAATTGAATATACATAAGCTTGCTTAGGACAAAAACTCACTTATAGTGGAATTTCTATCAACAACTACAACTATCGTACGATCATTCTAACGAAGAAGCACCTGAATTGAGAAGTAAATACATGCATTACAACCGAAGTTCGTGAATAATGCGATAGAGATCTCATAAGTTTGAATATGTATGATGATTGAATATTTATAAACTTATCACGACATGAATAATTCATGTCCAAAACGAATTGCTACGGAAATAGGGGATAATACAGTCTTTAAGCATTAATAAGCCAAGCGTTTAGGACTAAAATAGCGATGGGTAAAAAAGGGATGTTATCAAAGGATGCAACTTGCCTTTTCCAGCGTTGTTTATGCAAGGGCCAAGTCCCGCTCTGTCGTGGCTAGCGTTACAACCACCGCTAAAATCTCCGCAAATTTTGCAAATCGTTACTTTCCCCGTTACACCGGAGAAATGCAGCGTTAAATGTGCGTTATTCCACGGCCATGTCTGCGTTAATGCCCCGCTATGTACCGGGTGTCGGGGGGCCGGGATTTCAATTGACTAGTGCATATTAACCTTAACTGTCACTTCATGAAAAGCACCCGATTTGTTCCGTCCTCTGTCATCATAATCGTGCCATCTGCAAGCACTGCTATGTACACGGGTTTACCGAGTTTCTCAAAAGATTTCCCAACAAAACGGCCGTCCAGTGTGAACTTCTGAATACGCTTATTACCGTAATCACACACAAGTATGTTACCATCACTGTCCACAGCAAGACCGTATGGATTAGTGAGCTCTCCATCTTCACTTCCTTCTCTTCCTATTAAGGACCTCCAGGTCGGTGTGACATCTTGCTGGTCAAACACTTGAATCGCCCGATTTATGTGGTCAGATACAATGAAAACGTCACCATAAGCTATAGTGCTGGCTGGACTCATTCCCTTTAGCCCCTCTAAACTAAACTGAAACTGATAAGTTCCGTCTCCTGTAAACACTTGAACGCGGTGGTTGTCATAATCACTAACTAGGACACGTCCCTGTTCGTCTACATGTACTCCGATTGGAGAATTAAACTCTCCATTACCTTGACCTTTTCTCCCAAAGCACTTCAGCGACTCTCCAGTTGTGCTATCGAATACCTGTATTCTGTGATTTAAGTTATCTGCTACCACCACGTCATTATCGTTTAAGAATGCTATACTATAAGGGTGACTGAGTTGTCCATCTCCACTACCTCGATTACCAAACTTTGCCAGTAGCGTGCCCTCCATATTGAATACAGCTATACAGTTGGACACAAAGTCCGTGATAGCAATCTTGCTATTGCCTTCATTAACTGCAATACCACAAGGATCGATGAGGGGTTTTGTCATGCCTTTCATCTTAAACTCTCCTGTAATCTTCAGCTTCTGTGGTTTCACATCCATCTCCAGCGGGCTGTTGGACACATGCCTTCCATTAATCCTCACATCAGCTGTAAATTGTCTCGGTACCTTGGGGATGAATTCCACTTCATATTTCTCTCCAATCCTTTCTGATACTTGTAGCAGTTTCACGTCCTCGTTAGGGCTGATGTTCACCTCTACAACATCGTCAGGGTCACTGTTTGGTTCTCCCGCAGAGTCTTTAGTAAGCACGCTCAGTTTCACTTTAGAGAGTGCTTCTAACTTCAGTGATTCCACCTGTACGGTACTCTTTACTGGGTCTGTAAGCTGTGTTTTTATCAAAGAACCGATACCTACTTCTCGCAGTTTAGTAGGCCCCTCACTAGGAACAAACATAATGTTTGAGTAGGCCTGAGCAAAATCTTTCTGTAAGTCAATAAGTTCCTCGCATCTATTATCTACTGATTCTTTAGTGGTCATTATGAGATGTGCTGAGCCATATTCAAGCAGCTTGGAGACGTGCTCACTGGCACTGCGAGTTTGGTGAAGTAAGGACTCTTGCTTCGATTTCTTTCCAATTGTCATTTCGACCCCTTCATCAATCTGTTTCACCAAATCCCTCTTGTTTTGTTCAATAAAGGCGATCAGTTCCTCGGCTGCTTTCATAACAATCGCTTTCGTTTCTTCGGCGCAGACTTTTACCTTGGAAACAGTCTCTTCTAAAACTTTAAGGTTGGTGTGTTCTTCTGCTTCTTTCATCTTCAATTTTTTAAGTTTCTCATTCAAAACCAACCTCTGTTGTCCGGCTCCAACTTCTATGTCTGAAAGGTCATGTGCACCTTGATGATCTTGTAGAATACAATTCTGGCATACACAGCTCTCACATGTGTTACAGTAGAATTTTAAGAGTTCTTCCTTGTGTCGCTGCTTACCACAGAAAGATTGTCGACGGAGGAGGAGATTATAATCTACGGCTTGAAGATCTGCTAGGCTTAAAATTCTATGTCCATCTCTAAACACGTTGTGGGCATTCAAGCATTGCTCACAAAGATAATGAGCACAACGCAAGCAGTGTGATGTTGATGGCTTTTCCGGTTTCTTGCAAATTGAACAGTTTACTCCAGAGCTGGCTCCAGTAGCTGTTTTGATGGACAGGACTTCAAGAATACCCGAGTGAAAGCTGATTGAACCGAGGGAATCGAAGTCGCTACACTGTGGTAGATCGATGTTCACCTGGCACGAAGGACAACTGAATGTTTTCCCTTCTTCTCTCAGCTCAGAGTGTGAAGCCAGACAACTCTTACAGAATGTATGGAAGCATTTGAGAATCTTTGGTTCCTTCAGGGTCTCATTACACAACAAGCAGTTGGTTAGTTGTCTGAGGTGATCCAGTACCGACTCCCGATCCATTTTAGCCGGTAAGACTTGAATAGCAAAGATTGGAATCAAAATATGACGAATTGATACCGATTGCTTTGTCAACGGTTGCCAGAAATTGTGGAAACACTTCCAAGAAATCTTGTTGCTTGATTGATGTCATTGTTACCGTAAGCCAGTTAGGAGTCGTTCGGGTTGACCTTTTAGGGTTGGACCATTTGAAAATTGATGGGCAAAATTATCGAGCAGGCCGAATTTCCACAGAAAAAAGAGCGAACAAGCCAAAATCACCCCGAAAAAAGGATGAAACTTTGTTCATTAGCTGAAACAAGTTCAGCCAATGTTTAGTCTCCAGAACCCAGGAAACCACTGTTTTAGAGAGCAGTAAAGTCTCAAAAACTTTGACTCGGGACTTTGGCCCTCGCAATATTTAACGGACATTCTGCTTTTTTTCTACCATTATCTAATCTCATAATCAAAGGCACATTCCCATAGGACAGATAATGCATTCGTGTACAAGAGATTAGTTATATATGCCAATGTTGAGCACTTTTTCATTTTTTTTTTTTATTCGACTACGGAACAATGCAATATGATGCACTACAATACAATATGATGCACAAATTAACAGTATAATTTTAAGTATCCATCTGGGAAGGATTTCAAAAAGAATACCTGTATATCAGGCATATTTTCACAAAAGGAGCCTTAGAACCTAAGACCCCCTTCTGATCTTGTGTGCCTTTAGCTTTAAAAGCCAGTAACTCGTGTTTTTGCCGTTTTCTTGAAAGGGCAAATGACAGTTTAAGACTTTTCTGGCCTTTCTATCCCATAATTGATCTCTAGGTATTTTATGTGGGGGTGAGGGGTGGGGAGGACTAGTTAATTTTTTTGCGAAAAACCAACTTTGCCTGGCGTATGGCGCAACGATTTGCTGTGTGGAAGATGTATATTTCCCAGTAGGTCTGAGAAAAACGTTGATAAGTGAGTTACCGGCTTTTAAAACCAACAGGTACACAATAATTTACTTGTGTAACTTTAATTTCAAAGTGGTGCCATTTCTCGAATGGATTTCGATTCACTACACGGCAATACAACATTCTCTTCCTGTAGATTAAGTTTAATCGATGGAATTTTGCCGTATTTTGAGTAGAAATTATACCAGAAAATGTGTTTTTCTAACCTAACCGTAAAGGGATACCCGAGTAAAAAACACATTTGGGCTCAAAAACATCTTTCAGATGTACCTTGTTCAGAAAATGTATTAAAATTTGATAAAACTTTTTCAGAGTTGAGAACGTGACCCTCAAAGTTGGCCCCGTGAAGACATGGGCGCCGCCATCTTGTTCACATTAACGGGAGTCTTGCGGTTAACTTGATGCGACTTGTTTTCTTTGTAGAATTTTCACACGCTCGGAATTAGAGTACATTTTCATCGATATATGGCAGAGCAATTTCGTACTAGAACAAAAATATCATGAAGACGATATTGTGAGAGAAGTTCAGAAGACTGGGAGGACGAGGAAAAGCATGTGGAAGGCGAGAATATCAGACGAACAACAAAAGGCGACTACCGAGCTAGTGCAAAACTGGTGTTGTGCTATGATGTAAATATTCACTGTGTGTTTTTGTATGGAACTTGTCAGCCTTAAACAAGGTAGATTATGACAATATTGATATTGGCATTGCTTTCGAAACTTATGTATTATTGGAGCTATATAATTTGCGAGTTATCCGGTTCGATCTCTACTGACTGCATGTCTTTGTGCTACTGAAACGAAACACCTGAAAAGTTAAAACCTCCCTGTCAAATCCGATCATAACTAGCCCAACATAGCATAATATAGGCAATGACACAATAACGAGACACTCGGAGCAATTTTATTGCAAAAATAATTCCATTCCCTTATTAAATTGTGTGAAAGCATTGACGCGATCAACTGAAGCCCGGCATGTTTGTGGTAGAACTTGGGGCGCTCCCGCTGTTTCACAACGCATCAGTTAAGTAAATGAAATTAAAAATTATGTGGCTTGCTGAGTAATATATAAATAACTCTGGGTCAAATTAAAGAAGTTTCGATTGCTATGCCGATATCAATATTGTAATAATCTACCTTTAGTCTTGTGTTTAAGGCTGACAAGTTCCATACAAAAACACACACAGCGAATCTTTATAGCACTAGCTCGGTAGTCGCCTTTTGTTGTTCGTCTGATATTCTCGCCTTCTGCATGCTTTTCGTCGTCCTCCCAGTCTTCTGAACTTCTCTCAATACATCGTATTCATCATATTTTTGTTCTAGTACGAAATTGCTCTGCCATATCGATGAAAATCTACTCTAATTCCGAGCGTGTGAAAATTCTACAAAGAAAACAAGTCGCTACAAGTTAGCCGCAAGACTCCGTGGGACGAAGTGACGTAAAAAGCGTCATCGGAATTAATGTGAACAAAATGGCGGCGTCTCGTTCTCAACTCTCAAAAATGTTTTATCAAATTTTAACATATTTTCTGAACAAAGTACATCTGAAAGATGCTTTTGAGCCCAAATGTGTTTTTCGCTCGGGTATACCTTTAATCTCTCAAAGTTACTTGTGTAACCTAACTTTCAAAGTGGCGCCATTTCTCAAGCTTTTAATGGATTTCGATGCAGTATACGGCAATCCAACGCTCTTTTGAGTAGAAATTCCAGAAAATGGCGTTTTTCTAACCTATAAAGAAATTATGGGATAATCTCACACAAGTAAATTATGGGATAGAAAGAGCAGAAGAGTCTTAAGAGCGGCCTTCTGTAAATATCGCCTAAACTGTTTAGGATGAGAAAAAATGAAATTCCTCAAACTTTCTCAGAATAATGGCCTGGGTGAGTGAGGCATATAAATTTAATATATAATTATCGATGAAATACCAGTGTATCTCTCTTTCTAAAAAGTGATATCTTCACCGCGCGCAGTGACAAGATATTTTTGATATCTTCACACGTGAAGATATAGCTGTTGCCATGGATACAGTTTTCTCAAATAACGGCAAAGCCACAATTCAACGGCTCGGCTGATTATTCAGGCTTGTCTCAATATGGCTTCTGGTTCAAGTTTAAGCGCAGATTTGGAATTACCGAACTGGGATTTAAGCATTAGCGTTTGTGAACAAGGAGAAGAGACAGAAAAATCTTCGAGGTTCGCTTCTGTCACAGAAAATGATGTCGAAAAGCTTATCGAAGTGGAAGAAAACACGAACACGAAAAGAAAGACCGGCTATGACCTCAATTTGGTAAAAAGGTTTTTGAGCGAAGAACACGAAGAAACAAGAGCTATTGAAGAAATTCCACCGTTGGAGCTCAATGGCTATCTGTGCCAATTTATTTTGGCAGTAAAAACAAAGTGTGGCAGTGACTACGAACCGTCATCTTTACGTGGAATTCTTGGAAGTGTCGATCGCTATTTGAGCCGCCATGATTACGGCAAAGGGCTATTCAAAGACCTAGAATTCAAGAAAACAAGGGATGCATTGAAGGCTAAACAAAAAGAACTAAAGAGACAAGGTCGGGAAATAGACCAAGGGCTACAACAGCTCTAACTGACGAAGAAATAGATATTTTATTTGACAAAGGAGTGCTAGGAACAAGTTCGCCACAAGCTCTCCTGAATACAGTTTGGCTCAATAATATTATGCACTTTGGGCTTCGTGGGTGCAGAGAACAAAGAGAACTGCGCTGGGGCGATGTCGTTCTAAAGACCGACAGCGAAGGAAAAGAATACCTAGAATATTGCGAACGCCAAACTAAGACAAGAACTGGAGAAGATCCACGAAATGTACGTCAAGTGAAACCTCGAATGTACGCCAACAAGGCGAGCGCCAATGAACGTGATCCTGTGCACGTTTACAAAGTTTACAAAGAAAAACGTCCTGCATCAATGTTAAATCCGGATGCATGCTTCTATCTGTCTCTAAATCACTTTAAAACAGTAAGTCAAGTAGAACTGAAAGACTCCATGTGGTTTAAATCTCAACCAATGGGAATAAACAAGCTAAATAGCATAATGAAAGACATGTGTCAAGCCGCGGGAATTTCAAGAAAAACAAATCAGTGTGGAAGAAAAACACTGGTTCAAAAGCTTCAAGATAGTGGCGTTCCTGCCAACCAAATTATCCAAATAACTGGACATAAAAATCTGCAGTCAATTAACAACTACAGTAGTCTTCGAGAGAAACAACAGGAAAGTATTTCAAAAATTATTTCAACAACAACAACAACAAGCGAAAACTCGGCACTCACACCTGCCACCCTGCCGCGTTTTCCGTACCAAGTAGCCTCCAGTTCCACTTCATCTACCGTGGACTTGAACTCTTTCAATGAAAATAAGCTTCAAACAGTATTTTATGGAAACACGATTACAGGAGGAGTCTTCAATATCAACTTGACCACGGAACAAAGCACAATGAAGAGTCCTGATAGTGGCTCTAAGTCGACGTTTCGGCGTGTGATCCGTATCGAGAGTGACAGCAGTCAAGAGTCACTATAGTATACAAGAGCCTTCAGTATTTTTATGTTCCATGTCTAGTATTTTTTATTGACTCATTGCATTACTTATATTTTCATTAGCTATAGGATTGACTCATTACTTGAGCTTATATCATATTTGTATTATCATAAAACTGTTACATCATGAATTAAAAATATTTTTTTGGTTAATTGATGGAAGAAAATATGTTTGTATTTCATCGATAATTATATATTAAACAGAACATTACATGGCCGCTTGGAGATACGAGTTTTATCTTCTCGTGTTGATGAAATATCTTACTCGTTCGCTGCGCTCACTCGTAAGATATTTCATCAACACTCGAAGATAAAACTCGTATCTCCGCGCGGCCATGTAATATCCTCTATATAACTTTTAGTTGAATCTGATTTTTATTTTAGCCAAACGGCGACAAAATCGGTTTTACGGCTCTCAGACCGGTTTTTAGGAGATCGATACCACACATCGTTAACGGCTCGCCTAAAAATGAAAATAGAAATTTATAGCAATACTGTGCAGCTAAATACAAAGAAAAGATAATGATTTCTCTTTTCATGGGTTGTTTATTTAATTTGATTACAAATTAAATATTTTAGCAATTTGTCATTATTTTGTTAATTTTAGACATTTTTGGTACGCAAAATAATGACCAAATTGAGAAGCCAAAATCTACAATGATACATAACCTGGCCATATTAGAGTATAACCTAGCGAAAGAGCAATGTTTCTTCTTCAAATACATGCAATATTTTTTTTGGGCAATTAAAACTACGAATTTCCAGGGCACCAAACGCAAGTGGCACCGACGTAAGAATACTCTCTTTTCTCACAGCGTTCGAATGCACAGAATCTAAGATCAACATATTAAAACAAATTATATCAACTTCTATCAGGTTAAATTTAATACTAAAGAAGCCTGAGTACTTTCAGATAGATTATATATCGGTTTCTACCAATTATGTACAAAATCAGTGGCTTTTAGCGGTATTTTTGCGATGACATATTGTTGAATCTTTACTCCGTGCCGGAGCGCCGACAACTTTCAATCGATAGACTACTTTATGAGACTTCTAAGTTAATCCGAATGATCTACAGTTGAACTATTCACTGTTAGGAATGTTAAAAAGTAATTGTAATGGCTTAATATGCACCTTTCATGTGGTTTCGTAGAGAATCGGTAGTATAAACAGACGACTGCCGTAGTTCAACTGTCAACAGCTGAGATTGCGTTACACACAGGAAGCCCGCTTTATCAGGAAATATGAACGCGTAATATAACTATATATGGACTTCTGGTTTACGTTCCTATCTCAGTATCACTGGATTTGTTTTTAATTTTTGTCTTTGAGTTTGGTCGCCAATTGAAATCAAAGCTACACGTAACCTTATCTCCCTCAGGGGGAAACGGGGGTACTTATGTTATGCTCTTTTGGTATAACCAGTTGGCGAGCCCGACCTATTATTATAATTCGCAACCCAAGTACGGTTCTGAAAAAAAGTGTTTTATAGCTACTTTCCGCACACCTGGTCAGGTTCTGGAGCTGACGCCGGCCGCATAATAATCTCTCGGGAGTTCTAAAACGGCAATTACGTATATTCAATCTTTTCACCCAGTGGCCATCTTGGATTCAAAGCGAGAAAATCAGTTTTGTTTTTAGCAACGGTATAACCTCGCACTGAGGGATATTAGAACGAGTTTAGCCAAGCAAACTCGCATTGGATCCAATATGGCCACCGAGTGAAAAAAAAGTGAATGCAACCGCGTTATTTATGGTGCGGTTTCCGTGAGTTTAATTTTCGCTTGCCTATCACAAGCGCAATTTTATGATTAGATGGTGTTGCATCCATGGCCATGTAGGTTGACCAAACAAGAGAAGTTAATGTATCTATCAATTCCAAATCTGCCCCCCGGCATACGTGTAGCATTTGGCCGCGCAGTCTGACCCAGGGTGGGGCATTTTACCACGTTCGATATATGTTTCACTTGTCACGCACAAAGATTTCCACATGTGTCTTCGGGGTAAATTAAATATATTATATTATTTAAACAAAGAATGAAATTAATTTAATTACCCTGGAGCATCATCATGCTGAAACCTTTGTGTGTGACGAGTGGAGCATATATTGAAAGTGGTGTATTGGTGAAAGAGAGTCAGGGTTGCGGATTTCACATCAATATTTATTAGAGATTTGCACTCGTTCCTAAGCCCCACGGTTAGGTATTTGCAACGCTCTGATTCCAAAAAGTCAAATGCTCCACAAATGGGGGGAGGGGGAGGGGGGGGAGGGGGGGGGGGAGGGGGGGAGGGGGAGTGGGCAGGTTTGGAATTGCTAGAGACATAACGAGTCATACTTTATAAAGCCCGGTTTACCATAGGATCGTTACGATCACAGTGACCGCAGCGATCATAGATAGCGATCGTAACGGTCTACATATGGAAACCGATCTATAGTTCTATCCTGCCGATTGTACAATCCATGGAGCCCGTGGGAGGAGGACTGTGTGGCGGTTATGATTTCCGGGTACGAGTTTTTCACAAAAAGACAGGAGTATGGACGACTCGGAATAATGAAACATAAATCCGGATTCGTTTTCACAATAACTTGGAAAATCGGGTTTTGGAACTATACTTTCTCTGGAAACCGGGTCTGGATCCCATGGCGGCACATACGTACGTACCCATATTGTGACGAATATCTTGTTCACATATCACTGATTTATCAGTTTAGCCAAGGTTTAGCATAGTGACCGGATTTCGAATTTTATACCATGGCCAGTTGAGCCACCATATTGCATGCATGAAGATCGAAGGTCTAGTCGTTGTCGATGCCATCATACAAAATGTCTCTAAAATTAAACTACATCTCAATGCGACAATTTCTATTAAATAGAAAATGGGAAGAACTAAATATCCTAAAACAATATATATAGATTCGAGAGCACCAAACTGAGCATAAAACAGACTGAATGAATCAAGTTGTGACAACCCCCGAGTTCGTACCCGACCAGTTATTCTTCATCAATAGTGGATACATTACTTTGCTATTTTAAAAAGGGACGCTTATTTATATTTAGACTCTGCCAAAATGGTATAGATAGCAGCAAAGGCTAAATCATCCGATGTCTACAGACATTCTTCTGAGCCTATTATTCTTAGTCTTCTGAGCCTTACACGGATTACTATTGTGGTCAACTTCATTCTTATCAGTTGTCCCCTTAAATTATAATTCAATAAAAAGGGTACAGCCATGGCCACATAACGGACTTACATGCTCTATACCAACGCGTATACCGTGCATGCAGTTATGGTGTCAGTTATTTCTAGCCAACACAGCTACGTTTTTCACACACCTCTACCATTTAATTAATTTTGCAAGTGCTACCCTTCCCCCATCCGGGATATTTCCATGCCTGGTATTAAAATAGCTGATTGATAGTAAATTTGCTGAATTTGATAATCTCTCGCGAACCCAAAAGACTCAATATTGATGGAAACTTGCAAGAATATTGACTTACATTGTAGGTAAGATACCAAAGAACTACACTTAAACAGATGTCGCATTTATGATTGGTAAATGAGAGATGACATACAGTGGCGGATCCAGGGAGTGGGTTCCCCCTTACTACTGGATATCACTCAGAAATGAATAGCTAAATACATCAATTTCAATGTATGCTACTAAGACATGAAAAATTATCATAGAAATATCATATGGAACCTGTTACCTGAGATTGTAAGTATAGTTCTCTAGTATGACACTATTATTTTGTACCCCCCCCCCCCCCCCCTATGACTCGCTTAACCCACCTTTTACAAAATCCTGGATCCGTCCCTGAATGAGTTGTCTCGGCTTCTTCATCAGTAGTGGAGGACTCTAGATCGGCTAAAAAAAACGCAAAACGATCTCACAAGCGCCTAGATAGAATGAAGAACAGAATACTAAGTCCTAAGCGCCTGCGGATACTTTTTTGCGGTCTTTTTGGGCAGAACTTGAACATAAATCAACATCTCTTTAACATCAAAGTAATATATTCACTGCTGATAAAGACTGAAAAATACTTCTATACTACTACTAGTATTGCTTGGCACATGATACACTTTTCCGCCAGTCGGTGCCTGCATTCTCCAGCGTGTTTAGCGAAACAAATCATCCTTTAGACATAAACAGGAGACCATTACCCGGAGCGTTATCGTTTATTTTTAGATTTTATATATACTGCCATACGTATTGTTTGCTTTCATCGCGAATGTATGCTGGTTTTAATTTGGTCGTTCGCTGCGATCACTGTAAAGGTGAGTCGGCTTTAGGGACCGGACATTATTTAGCGGTAGTTCTCTGGTCTCACAAAATAATGACCCTCGTCTTAGATAAGTCTATAAATATATTTAACCTATAAAAGAGGAGCATATAAGAATTTGACCCCCCCCCCCCCCCCTACATATCTAGTAGTCCCCCTCCCCCACCGCTAAATAATGTCCGGTCCCTTATAGCAATCGTAGTGGTAACATGGAATCTACTCTCAAGCGGTCATAGCGATTACGATCGCCAGAATATAATTTATTGTTGTACACGATAGCTCGGTTCAGTTCCATTTGATAGCAATATATAATCGCTACGATTGACAAGTACTTTTTTTCAGCGGTCGCTGCGATCGGAGAAACGGGCATATGGGATATAATTTAGCATGGGGAGTGTCATACTTTTTCAAACCCCCAAAAATAGAGGGTCGTACAAAATGGGCAACTGAAAAAGGGTTGGCTGTAGGGGGAGGGACAAAATATGTCATACTTATTGTCCGGGTAGGGTTATATAGTTTTAGACTTTTTCATTTCATTCTCCATAACCAAGAGACCATCCATAACGTATGGTACGGACCTCGTACTCAGATAATGAGAGGTAGATACTTGTGACTTCCGGCACTCTTTTTCTTCGACATTTTGGAAAAAGAGTTCTGACGCGACAGTTTTATAGCTATTTTCCGCACACCTGGCCTACGCCGCTCAAGTACCCTCCATCTCCCAGCCATTGTAACATGTCGATTGCCGTCCAATATACAGTTACGTTTGAAACTCAAAGACAAAAATAAAAGCCTAATCCAGTTACACTGAGATCCTATATCGAATATAACTAGTTCTCCGGATCGGAACTGATTTAAATCAGAAATCCACATTATGGAGTTCTGCGTAAACACGTTGTTCATTTGTTCCGAAAAAGCGGGCTTCCTGTGTATAACGCAATCTCAGCTGTTGACAGTTGAACTACGGCAGACCTGTTTATAAAGCTACCAAATCTCTACGAAACCACATGAAAGGTGCATATTAAGCCATTATAATTACTTTTTAACATTCCTAACAGTGAATAGTTCAACTGTAGATCATTCGGATTGACTTAGAAGTCTCATAAAGGTAGTCTATCAATTGAAAGTTGTCGGCGCTCCGGCACGGAGTAAAGATTCAACAATATGTCATCGCAAAAATACCGCTAAAAGCTACTGATTTTGTACATAATTGGTAGAAACCGATATATAATCTATCTGAAAGTACTCAGGCTTCTTTAGTATTAAATTTAACCCGATAGAAGTTTATATAATATTTTTTCCCTCTGTTCATCTCAGAATCTGTGCATTCGAACGCTGTGAGAAAAGAGAGTATTCTGACGTCGGTGTCACTTGCGTTTGATGCCCTGAAAATTCGTAGTTTTAATTACCCAAAAATGTTATTGCATGTATTTGAAGAAGAACCATTGCTCTTTCGCTAGGTTATACTCTAATATAGCCAGGTTATGTATCATTGGAGATTTTGGCTTCTCAATTTGGTCATTATTTTGCGTACCAAAAATGTCTAAAATCAACAAAATAATGAAAAATTGCTAAAATATTTAATTTGTAATCAATACATCCCTTCTAGAGGTTTCAAGGATGGATCCCGGGATGATATTGTTGAAGAATACTTCAATCTTGGCTTTACACAAACGGAAATTATTGCATTTCTTCTATTATGCCACGGCATAAGGCTCAGTGTAAGACAACTGAAAAGAATATTGGCTAACAAAGTACTCGGAAGAAGGCGCAATGCAAGTAGCTTAGGGCAAGTGACGAATGCAATTCAGCTAGAACTTCAAGGTAGCGGATGCTGCATTGGATACAGGGCAATGTGGCAAAGATTAGTTGTGGATCACAAGCTCAGAGTAAGTAAAGAAACAGTCAGAGAAGCAATTAAGGTTATGGATCCAGATGGTGTAGAAAAACGTTTAAAACACAGGCTTCAACGACGACAGTATAGAGCTAAGGGACCAAATTTTATTTGGCACATAGATGGGTACGATAAATTGAAACCATTCGGCTTTTGTATTCACGGATGCATTGATGGCTATTCGAGGCGTATCATGTGGTTAGAAGTCGCACGTAGTAACAATAACCCCGCCGTTATTGCAGAATACTTTCTGGATTGCATAGAGCAAATTGGCGGAACTGCACGTATTATACGTAGCGATTACGGCACCGAGAATGTGTATGTGGCAGGCATTCAACGCTATTTACGACATGAATCAGATGATGCTTTCTCTGGAGATAAGAGCTATCTGTATGGGAAATCTGTGTCAAACCAACGTATTGAGGCTTGGTGGAGTCAACTTCGAAGAGGGTCTACTGATTGGTGGATCTCACATTTTAAAGACTTAAGGGAGAATGGACACTATAACGATGCCAACTTGGTACACGCAGAGTGTCTGTGCTTTTGCTATATGCCTGTTATTAAAGAGGAGCTGCAAAGATTTGCAAGACTATGGAATTTGCATCGCATTAGACCTTCCACAAATATGGAATCTCCCAATGGTCGTCCAGATGTTTTGTACCTTTTGCCAGAAATGAGAGAAGCTACAGATAAAAAATGTGAAGTTGAGAGAGATGACATTGAAATCGCAAAAGAATTGTGCTGCAATGATATACCTTCTTTTCCTTGTTCTTCAGAATTTACTGCTTTAGCAGAAGTAATTATGATGGAGGAAGGCTTTCAGTTGCCCAACATACAATGGCGCTGAAGCTCGTGAACTTTACCTAGCGCTAACTTACGAAATTGAGAAACTCATGTAATTTTTGTTTTCAAGTGTCTATTGCCATGTCTGTTGCCATGAAATATCCAGTATGCAATGTATATTGCTTTCTGCAGGCTCTATACAATCTCAAGTATGTCCTGGACAACATGTACCAAAGGCAGGCCTTACATAATGAAAGTTAAAAAGGTTGCTATCGGTGATTGGGCATTCATAGCCCGCAAAGCTTCACAGGCACTCTATTTCGGTGAACATTTCATGCATCAGGCCGGCAGTGCTTACTAACTATTCCGTCAACAAGCCAAAATGTTGCAGCTTCCCAAGAATAACAGAGCGTCTGTAATGCTTTGCAGGCTATGAATGCCCAATAATCGATAGCAACCTTTTTTTAAAATTAGGTGTATACAGAGGGTTCATTTTTAAAATAGAACGTTTGCATTATGACGTCTTTTACTACGACTACCAGAACTCATTCCGCTGTCGCCTTTGTTCCTTAAATTAAGGCTATTGTTTTCATATTCTCATAGGATTTTGAAAAGATGAATAAGAAAGGAAAACTGACAAGGATTCTGGTAGTAAAATACGCCATAGTAAAAATGTCCTATTTTATGTCTAAATCTATTTTGCCCAAGTTATGACATTCAAGACGAGACGTTTAAGACAGCTATTTGATATGATAAGGCTTTTTGTTAATCTTTGGTCTAATCACTATAGACTAATAAGTTTAATTGATAATTAAATATGCCTGCAAGGCTCAAACCTACAATGATTCACATAAACACTCCTGTTACTAATCACACATCTAAACTATCAGTTTATTCCTTGCTAGCAGAGCCTCCTTAACCTCCTCATATCTCTTCACAAACTCTTCACCTCCATATCCACTTTGTTGTTAATTTGATGATACTGTTATTATTAATGCACTAGTCAATTA
Source organism: Actinernus sp. WN-2022 (assembly GCA_030867875.1). Lineage (NCBI taxonomy): Eukaryota > Metazoa > Cnidaria > Anthozoa > Actiniaria > Actinernidae > Actinernus > Actinernus sp. WN-2022. Next base: position 102,766,205 of record JAOWCC010001634.1, read on the forward strand.
AAACTCCGGCCCCCCGGTCCCCGGACATAGCGGAGAATCAAGAGACCATCACCTAGGTGATGGTCTCTTGCGGGGAATGTAATATTTATATAGTGTTACATTTGGACCTTTTCCCCGCCCATCGGGGGACAGTTGGCTGTTACAATACCCGCTCCTATGGCCCCGGCATGTGCTTCAGAATTTTCAATTGACAGGAGGCATTGATAAATTGAATATACATAAGCTTGCTTAGGACAAAAACTCACTTATAGTGGAATTTCTATCAACAACTACAACTATCGTACGATCATTCTAACGAAGAAGCACCTGAATTGAGAAGTAAATACATGCATTACAACCGAAGTTCGTGAATAATGCGATAGAGATCTCATAAGTTTGAATATGTATGATGATTGAATATTTATAAACTTATCACGACATGAATAATTCATGTACAAAACGAATTGCTAAGGAAATAGGGAATAATACAGTCTTTAAGCATTAATAAACCAAGCGTTTAGGACAAAAATAGCGATGGGTAAAAAAGGGATGTTATCAAAGGATTCAACTTGCCTTTTCCAGCGTTGTTGATGCAAGGGCCCAGTCCCGCTCTGTCGTGGCTAGCGTTACAACCACCGCTAAAATCACCGCAAATTTTGCAAATCGTTACTTTCCCCGTTCCACCGGAGAAATGCAGCGTTAAATGTGCGTTATTCCACGGCCATGTCTGCGTTAATGCCCCGCTATGTACCGGGTGTCGGGGGGCCGGGATTTCAATTGACTAGTGCATAGTGTAATTTATGTTAGTTGAGGTACGAAATTCACAGAAATGAATATTTTGCTGGCACGGAACAGAAGCCTGGGGAGAGTAGTGCTGAGAATTATGGGTAATGTAGTGTGCCATAAATAGGTGACTGTTAAGAGTTTGAATTCAGTCTAGGTCAGCCTTGCTACCTTGCTTCATTTTTGGAAGAAACAGAAGTTATAAAGAACACCGCACGCAACAACGAATTCCTCATTTCTCAGATGTGATTACTCTTATAAGGAACTATGGCAGCCCTTAAAAGGTCTAATGACTCACAAAGTGCAGCAGAACAGATTAGAGAAATTAAGCAGATAAAAACTTCAGGTGGAACGCCCTCATTCAAAAAAAGAAAAGCAACGAGGAACAGTACAAATCCGCTAAAGCCGTACTAGAAGCCGTCAAAGATGAGGAGGAGGAGAAAACTATCTACTGAGCAGAAGCGAGAGCTGTGAAATTGACTAAGCGTTTCACAACCTCCAGAGCCTAACATCAAAGAGTGAGGGAAACTCCAAGCCAAAATCTGGCTCCCAGATTACTACTTTATACCAAACAGACGACACAATCGGAAAACCCACAGAAACGCTTGCTACGCAGGCTATCTGGACGCTGGTTGGCGAATTGTCCTGACTTCCTTGCCGCTCGTCAAATGCTCCATAAACGACTAGGCGAAAGTGTCGAAACTTACGAAAAAGGTGTAGTATGTTCTGGTTAACTGGAATTTGATTTTGCCATTGCGAGTTCCTTAGAGCTTGATTGTGGTATTAGTATACGTAACGTACCAGAGGTTGAATGCCAACAACTTGAACATATTAATACTAAATTTAAAACTTCTCAGAGGCGCATCCTTGAATGCGGTTATTACGACGTAGTAATTTTTGAAGAACAAAGAGACATGTTGGTCGTTTTGTGGATATTTACAGACGAATCGCGCGTTTTGCCTTTCGGTTTCAGTTCAATACCATATTTCTTTAAGGCCAAAATACGTTTGGTGCCCTAATTAATTTAATGCGTCAGATGCTACCATTTCTGCTAAATACAAAAGAATTCAAAGCTTGTCAAAAGATCTTACCGCAGTGTTCGATTCATTAAGTTCCACATTACATGTTAAGAAAATTGGCATTATTTGCGGCAAAGTTATTTCAGTTGTAATTGCGTGGGGAATGTTTCCAGACTTATGACAAGGAATATTCACGCTGTTATCACTCCGCAATTCCGCTACCAAATCAGCAGTTGTATGTTACTCGGCTTATTCTGTCTGTTATAGAACTTAGGTCGTTAATAAACTTAACGGTATCCCTTTATGGCCTGTTAAGCATAGACTGACTGAGTCTATTCCAGTGACGCATCCGCTACAGCATGTGGAAGTACATTAGACTTTGAAGGAAAGGTTTTTCCACCAAAATAGGTCAGAAATTGAAATGGCTCAAATTTCTACTTAATAGAGCCGGTTGTATACAGTCTCCCTGTCTGTCAAAGCGTTTTCTCATAAACTGTGTCATGGCTTACAGACATTTTTATAAATGTAGCCAAAATTGTCATGAACGTTCTAATAATAATATAATAATAATAATATAATAATAATAACTCGACTTTATTACCAAAAACTGAACTTAATTACATGTACTATAGTATTTTATAGACAAAGAAATGATGGTAAAAGTTACTCAGAATAGCAGAGCTAATCTAGCTGAGTAACTAACATGATACAATTATAAATAATAAATGGTCGTGGAAATAATAGATATTAAAACAATCGCAGGAATTTATCAATCATTTGGTAATTAAGTACATACAAAAAAAGAAAAAGAAAAAAAGAGAGGGAAAGGGCAAATCAGATGGGTGGTACCATATTTCATTCAAGAATAATTTTATTATAGGTGTAAACTGAAATGTCAAATTATATATCTGATCATGAGAACTGAGACCCCGTTCTCACGTATCCGCTTCCGTAGCGCCCTCGTACCGTTTTAGGTAAAGGTAATTAGACCAAAGTGTTCTATTCTCTTGAGGACGGAGAACAATACAAAAATGACACGAAAACGGACACGTGCGGAGGAGGTCTAAGTGTAAGACTGGATGAGATCAGATTTAATCTTCTTTTTAAATAATTTTAAGGATTGTTTTTTCATATCTTCATTGAGATTATTCCAAATAGATGGTCCAATAAATTGGAGACTGAATTTCCCATAATTAGTTCTAACAGGAGCAATATAATAGGTAGATCTGGAGGCTAGTCTGGTGTTATAGTGATGAATAGATGATAAAGTTTGAAAGTAATTGTTAAATGCTGTAGGTAAAAGATTGTAATGATACTGGAACATGAAAAGGGCAAATTAGATCTTTAAATTTGAGTATTTCTAAATTTTTGAAGAGAGGACCAGAATGTTGATCAGGCTTTGAAAAGGTCATGATTCTCAGAGCTTTTTTTTGTAAGATAACAATAGGATTTAGTGTTGTATCATAAGTATTTCCCCAAATTAACAAACTATAAGCTATAAAAGGATAAATAAGAGAATAATATAACTGAACTAGAATTTCCTTAGTAACAAAATGTCTTAATTTAGAAAGAATACCCACACCCCTTGATACTTTCTTTCCTAATTCATGTATGTGTTTTTTCCAACTTAGGTGAGAGTCTATCATTAATCCTAAATACTTAACACATAAATCCTCTTTAAGCGGCTTACTACAGATTTGTAGTTTCATTTGATGAGTAATTCTTTTCTGGGGTGGATGGAATAAAACAAAGCTTGTTTTATCAACATTGAGAGATAATTTGTTTGAACAGAGCCACTCGTTAACATTTTCTAGTTAATTATTCAATTTAGATTCTAAGTTAAGGATATTGGGATCACTAAGAAATAGGTTCGTATCATCAGCAAATAGATGAAATTCAAGTAAAACAGAACATTTGTAAATATCGTTAATATAAATAAGAAACAGAAGGGGACCATATCTACATTTCATCACTTTAGATATTTATCACAGACCTATGGATTCCTAGATAGCTAAATTGTTATGCAGAAGAATTAGTAGAATAATAGATTATGACGATTATACTATTAATGATGACGGATTTCTTAGTATTGACCATTTATGGGGTCCGCACACGTGCGATAGGTTCGCATGCCGTTACAAGGCTAAGTTGCCGAAGTTTAATACTCATTATCAGCAACCACGAACTTGCGGGGTAAATGCATTTTACAGACAATGTAAACAACGTAGCCAAAATTGTCACGAATGGCTCTGAAATCCCCTATCTACAGTTTCGGTATCGCTTTAGATATTTATCAGACCTGTATCAAGGGAATAAGTTTGGAGGCACAATGGATTCCAAGATAGCTAAATTGTTATGTCGAAGAAATTAGTAGAATAATAGATTATGACGATCATCGATACTATTAATGACTACGCATTTCTTAGTATTCACCATTTATGGGGTCACGTGCGATAGGATCGCATGCTGTTACAAGGCTAATTTGCCGAAATTTAATACCCAGTATATATTATAAACCACGAACTTGCGGGGTAAATGCATTTTACAGACAATGTAAACGCAGCCAAAATTGTCATGAACGGCTCTGAAGTCCTATCTAGTTGTGGGGAGTGTGAGGAGTAAAAGCAGGCCCCCACCAGCTTTAAGCTGTAATACTCGGCTTGCTATAACAAATAAAATATTTATTTATTTTATCTACAGTTCCGGTATCGCTTTAGATATTTATCAGACCTGTATCAAGGGAATAAGTTTGGGAGGTACAATGGATTCCTAAATAGCTAAATTCTCATGCAGAAGAAATTAGTAGAGTAATAGATTACGACGATTATACTATTAATGATTACGCATTTCCTGGTATTGACATTTATGGCGTCCGCACACGTGCGATAGGTTCGCATGCTTGTTACAAGGCTAAGGTGCCAAAGTTTAATACTCGGTATTATCGACCACGATATTGTGGGATAAATGCATTTTCCCAGGATTGGGGGTTATGACAACAATTGCTTATGTCAGCCTGTCTATCTGACTTGTAAAGTAATTGATTACACGAGTACGTAATGCTAGAGGCATGGTAATTGTACCGCTGTGAAATTGGGTCATTTCTGGCCTGTACTTTGTTCAGATGGGATACATTGGAGTGATTTCGTCCAAGATTGGGTAGTTTTAAGCAATAAATAATCCGGAGTTGTTTATGAGAGGTAATGCCAATTAATAATTGTATATTTGGCAATAAACGTTTAAGCTTTGAGAATTGACTTAAGTTTTTCAACTAGGAATGGTGTTATGTTTCTGCACAGATTTTGAAAGAATTTGTGTAACACGTAATCGCTGAAAATATGTTTTCAGTCGGCCCTAAAGGGGTACCCTGGAGGGGCGTATCAGGCATCGTGGCCACGCCCTGGATGGGCATTATAATCTTACCATGTTATGAAATTTATTGAAACTTCAATACTGACACGGTTTTTGCCATATCACTGCTTTCACTGTATGCCCTTATTTTTTTGTTTCATTTTTCTTTCTCCAGAAGTTGCCAACGAGTTGTGGTTATCAGACATTAACGAGTTGTGGTTATCAGACATTACCAGTGATAGAACCAAACAGCTAAAGGAGAACCTGAAATAAAGCAGTTCTAGCATCCAGATCCAGAGGGCCTACTGAAGCCTACCTTAGAGAATTTAATAGATGGACATTATTTGCACATGAATTCTTATAAGTAAAATCTGTTCCCGCCAAATGAATCCATTTCATTGGCGCTATATTTACAGTATTTGATAGAGACATCCAAGTCTACATCTAGCATAAATTGTGTTTTGTCCAGTTACTAAGGTTGAATATATATATATATGTCTAAGGCCGGAATTAACGAAATTCCAGTGATATTTTATTTGGATCCATAAGCAGAAACTCCTTTTGCGTATGAAAAAGCACGTTAGCTACTCTACTTTAGGGGATCGTTTAAGAAATTATTTAAAGATATTGTCCCCGATAATTCCAAATTTAGTACACATTTCAATAGGTCTGGCGGAGCATTTTCAGCCGCTAGTTCTGGTATCCCAGACAGAAACTTCCAGCGGCACGGTAGATGGAAATATGTTAATGCTAAGGACACGTATGGTAAAGACTCTATTGCGAACGGACTATAATTACTGAGAATTTTGCTAACGGGTTCACCCCTCGGGCCCTACCTTTGTAAATCTATATGCATGTTGGGCTCGGCTGACCAACATGCCCAAGTATCCTACGTGACTGTGTGTGTCTGAATTGTGTAGTGGAGGCAAAATGTGTAATTTATGTTAGTTGAGGTACGAAATTCACAGAAATGAATATTTTGCTGGCACGGAACAGAAGCCTGGGGAGAGTAGTGCTGAGAATTATGGGTAATGTAGTGTGCCATATGTAGGTGACTGTTAAGAGTTTGAATTCAGTCTAGGTCAGCCTTGCTACCTTGCTTCATTTTTTTAAATGATTGGATCGAGAAGCCCGAGGCATAACGAACATTAAGGGAAACTATTCTGGATAGGTTGGAATCGTCCGAGTTTATTTAAATCGGCATAAGATTGTATTTATCATATCGGAGTAAATGTATTTAGATGACCTCAGCTCCCAGAGTTGGCGGCACTGCATTGGTGGGAGTATACGTTCCCGTTTAGTCCACCCAGTGGTTTTGGGTTTTCGTATCCGGCAGTGTCGCAATAATTAATAATAGTAGTAAATAGAGACTAAAAGTTGAAGAACGAATGCCTGTAAGCAATTATGAGCAATTATATGAATAAACGTCGTTGGGCTCGGCTGACCAACATGCCCAAGTATCCTACGTGACTGTGTGTCTGAATTGTGTAGTGGAGGCAAAATTTAACTTTAACTGTCACTTCATGAAAAGCAACCGATTTGTTCCGTCCTCTGTCGTCATAAACGTGCCATCTGCAAGCACTGCTATGTACACGGGTTTACCGAGTTTCTCAAAAGATTTCCCAACAAAACGGCCGTCCACTGTGAACTTCTGAATACGCTTATTACCGTAATCACACACAAGTATGTTACCATCACTGTCCACAGCAAGACCGTATGGATTAGTGAGCTCTCCATCTTCACTTCCTCGTCTTCCTATTAAGGACCTCCAGGTCGGTGTGACATCTTGCTGGTCAAACACTTGAATCGCCCGATTTATGTGGTCAGATACAATGAAAACGTCACCATAAGCTATAGTGCTGGCTGGACTCATTCCCTTTAGCCCCTCTAAACTAAACTGAAACTGATAAGTTCCGTCTCCTGTAACTGACACTTGAACGCGGTGGTTGTCATAATCACTGACTAGGACACGTCCCTGTTCGGCTACATGTACTCCAATTGGAGAATTAAACTCTCCATTGCCTTGACCTTTTCTCCCAAAGCACTTCAGCGACTCTCCAGTTGTGCTATCGAATACCTGTATTCTGTGATTTAAGTTATCTGCTACCACCACGTCATTATCGTTTAAAGGAAACCTCGGCTGAAAAACAATGTTTGCTCTCAAGTGTTTGTTATGGATGCCTAAGTCTGTTTCTTTGTTTGTCTCCAGTAAATTGTACACTAGATGTCATTTATGCACCGATTTTCCTCTCGATAAAACTCATTTGAATTTCCTGCGCGCCGCCATCTTGGATATCATGACGTCACAGTGTTGCCCTATACACGCCTTTCATAAGTTTTACTTCCGGTTACGAAAACGAGGCTCCAGGTGGTTTGAAATCCAAGATGGCGGACAACTGCACAGTCTCAGCTAGAAAGTACCGAAAATACGAAAATACTCCCAAAAGTATGTTATTCAGTAAATCGTACCTGTGTTTGATTTTACAATCACTGTATTTATGTCCATGTGTAGTCTGCATTATTTTAGTATATTGTTTAGCGCACAAAAAAGTACTTTTCTACTTGATCAAGTCATCCGTCATTTCCGAACAATGTACACCCGACAGGTTGCAAATCTAAAAAATGTTTGCAGCATACAGAGGACGATATTAATTATTTCAGGGGCATCTTTCCGTCGAAGATATCTAAGCTAACTTAAAGGAGTCGGAAATATCTTCTGCCTAAAGTAAATTAGTATTGTGGTCTAAAATTGAGGCAAAGTGATTTATGAGGTGCAAAGCAAATTTTAGTTTATTTCTGATCTAGGCTGTTTAATAAGCTCATGTCATGATATCTAATCTCTTTTGCTATTTATACAGCAAGTGAAGTGCTATCGATGGGAAATGTAACTACTGTTCACCTAACAGAAAACAAACATTGGAAAAAGCTGGAGTCAACTGATAAGATGCAGGCAACGAGTATACCGAAACAGCAGCCATTATACTGGATAACCATCCAGACATAGTTCCAGTTAGAATATGGTTTATCCGTGCGTAGTTCCCCAAAGCCGTTTTCACTTAAATTTTGTACAGAACTTTTACATTAATAAAGAATCATAGGACGTTTTCCTTCCCCTATCCCTACCCATTATATGGTAAATTCTATTTTTCCATACCCTTTTTTCACATTGTATACAATTCATACCCTACCCTTCAATGTATATTCCCTGACTTTGTATCACTTACATTATTGTGTAACAGCATACGGTATTGATTTTATTATTCATATACCATTAAAATAAGTTTATTTGTAGTTAGAATATATCTAGCAGAGGCTTTTGGACACTGCTTGGGCTTTTTGAATGGAATTCGAATTTCTAACACTACCATTTTGTACAGAATATTCTTTTTTGCAATTATTGATAATTTGATAATTATATATAATGAAAAGCTTAGCACAAACCGATCGTAATTAGTAGTGGTTCCTATTCCCCTATCCCTGCATGCTCTGTGTGGTATATTACAAATCATTATCATGGAATATCCACATTGATTATACTGAAAAGAAGGTTTCGCAACGCATCGGATTACTTAACCGCAATAAAAGGTACATACCTCATGCAGAAAGAATACTATTTTATAATGCACTAATTAAGCCTGTGATCGAGTACTGTGCCACAGTTTGGGGTGGATGCTCCATAGAAGGTAAGTACCGCCTTCTTAGATTACAAAAACGGGCTGCTCGAATTATATTAGACGCACCTGCACTTAGCCCTTCCGTTCCCTTATTTAATACACTTAGCTGGATTCCTATCCATGAAGTCTGTAATTACTGTATGAGCTGTATATTAATGTTTAAGATTTTAAATGGCTATGCACCAGCCTATCTTTCAGATGGCATTAAACCTATTAAGAAAGTACACAGAATACACACTCGCTCGTCTAGGTTTAATGTACAGATTCCAAAGATATCCCTAACAACAGCAGGCGGCAGATCATTTGCTTTTAGAGCCTCATCATTGTGGAATTCATTACCAGTTGATGTTAAAGATGTATCCTCTTTGAATATGTTCAAGTCCAAATACGTTTATAATATTTTATTGCAACAGAAGTTAATTGACCATTTTAAAGTTTAGCTTTTTGTAATTCACTTATCTTAATCTCTGTCTCTAGTCAATATATATGTACTCGTTCAATTTCTAGATTATATTAGATCGATTTAGCTATATGTTACTAGTTAGTAATTGTGGTTCTGATTTCAATTGTATATAATGCACATCTTAGTTTTATCCGTAGTTTTTATCATATTTGCTACCTATATGTAAAGTTATATTTTATACTTAAATTAGTAGTTGAGGGCCACAAGTTTGTAAGCTTTGCTTTTGGGTGTTACCCTCTTTAAATAAAGAATATTATTATTATTATTATTAGCTCACCATATCTAGGGTTTTAGCCAGTCAAATAAGGGGAGATGGGGCAGGGGTGCCAATGCCCTCCTTTCCCCAAGCAACTTCCCCCACTCCCTTCACTCTCATATCATCAGGCCACCACATTGTCATATCAGTTACTGTTTATTTAGCAGCTCTCACTACTCATAATTTTCCTTTTTTTTAGTGTTTTTCTCATTTCTGATTTTGCTTCACCTTACCCCAAACCTTCTGGGCTAAAACCCTGCTATCCATACACACATTATCACTCATCTTATGATTCCCCCAATTTCATGTGGACTAATTTTAATATCACCTTCATGCAACCACCACTTAGTTAACACCTATTTTACCAATTAATAGTTTTAATATGTTTGTTACAATTTATTTAGTACTTAATGTTTTCATATTTTTATTGACCTGAATTGCTTGTATAGCCACTGTTTATAAGTGGTATTCCCTTCCCATATTGTAAAGGGGAGAATCTTAGGACTTTTAGAAACTAGAAATTTCGAAGTAACGTGGAAAATCTGAACGATGGTTACCAGTTAAAATTCAATTACAGTACGATTACCACCAGCTGAGTTTAAATTAATAAGCGTAACAGTTGCTTAGCTTTTACAAATTACCACCGGTTGAGATTCGGTTAGTGTAACCATTACGCAGTCCTTACTCTATAATTTATAGGGGTAGGACAAACCAATGATTTCCCTTCTACATTACGTTACCCTCATGGAAATTACATATCTATTACAAATCGTGCTATGATTCGCTTATTATTGTATCGGTGTTTGATTTCAACTTATTCGTTATTTACAATATGTGTTCATTTCACCTGTAATGACAATGATGTAATTAATTAAGCTGTTAGTATAAATAGAAGTTATAATCAATTGTAAATCGGAGGCCGTTCAGTCTGAACTGAACAACAGTGAATAAACTACGATACAGTCAAGAATACTTCGTATTCGAGCAGGTTTTTCACGAGCAGGTTTTTCAATAGCGGTCGGTTGAATTTGTATTTTCATCGTTTGACTGATGCCCATTGATTGAATATATATCATCAACAGTCTTTTCTTCATTCTGGTAGATGTATCTATCATTATTTCCAAGAGCCAGCATTATGCTTGAAGATTTCTCTTCTCTAGGTACATTGACACCAAGGGAACATATTTGTCCGGGAATGCCTGTGCCTAATACGACGCCTGATGCCCGCATACTTCAATTACTTTTCTGGGTGCTTCTTGGTGAAGCAGATTCATTGTTTGATTCATGTTTCTGGGGATAGGGTTCTTTGTATTTCAGGGCATTGTTTTGCTTTAGAAGACAATAGTTTTCTTTGTGTTACATATGTGATGATCTGTAACACCAAGAAACCCCCACTTCCCTCAAAGTTATACGTTAACTGAACAACCATATTTCAAGCAACCGTATCAGCCATACACTTTCTCAGTTTTGGGTTGGCTTACACTACAAATCACATCTCAAGAGTTATTCCAGTACATAGTGTACACAGCAATGCAGTATTTCATACGGCGTGTGCTTTTTGTGATACTGATCTGTGGAGATTTTCAACAAAAGTTAATAGTTTAAAAGTTTCGTCCGCGCTCTTTCGGAATTTTGCCCAAAACGTGGACGTTTTTCATGCAAATCATCAGTTAATATACGGTAGACTATACATGAACATAAATACAGTGATTCTGAAGCCAAATTCAGGTACGATCTACTAAATAACACACTTTTCGAGTCCTTTTCGGAGGTACTTTCTAGCGAGCCTGAGCAGTTGTCCGCCATCTTGGATTTCAAACCACCTGGAGCCTCGTCTTCGTGACCGGAAGTAAAACTTATGAAATGCGTGTATTGTCGCATAACAAAAGGGCTATTGTTTTCTGACAATAAGGCAATACTGTGACGTCATAAAATTCAAGATGGCGGCGCGCAGGAAATTCAAATGAGTTTTATCGAAAGGAAAATTGCTGCATAAATGACATCTAGTGTACAATTTACTGGAGACAAACACAGAAACAGACTTAGGCATCCATAACAAACACTTGAAAGCAAACATTGTTTTTCAGCCGAGGTTCCCTTTAAGAATGCTATACTATAAGGGTGACTAAGTTTTCCATCTCCACTACCTTTATTACCAAACTTTGCCAGTAGCATGCCCTCCATATTGAATACAGCTATACAGTTGGACACAAAGTCAGTGATAGCAATCTTGCTATTGCCTTCATTAACTGCAATACCACAAGGATCGCTCAGGGGTTTTGTCATGCCTTTCATCTTAAATTCACGTCCTCGTTAGGGCTGATTTTCACCTCTACAACATCGTCAGGGTCACTGTTTGGTTCTCCCGCAGAGTCTTTAGTAAACACGCTCAGTTTCACTTTAGAGAGTGCTTTTTAAACTTCAGTGATTCCACCTGTACGGTACTCTTTACTGGGTCTGTAAGCTGTGTTTTTATCAAAGAACCGATACCTACTTCTCGCAGTTTAGTAGGCCCTTCACTAGGAACAAACATAATGTTTGAGTAGGCCTGAGCAAAATCTTTCTGTAAGTCAATAAGTTCCTCGCATCTTTTATCTACTGATTCTTTAGTTGACGTTATGATATGTGCTGAGCCATATTCAAGCAGCTTGGAGACGTGCTCACTGGCACTGCGAGTTTGGTGAAGTAAGGACTCTTGCTTCGATTTCCTTCCAATTGTCATTTCGACCCCTTCATCTATCTGTTTCACCAAATCCATCTTGTTTTGTTCAATAAAGGCGATCAGTTCCTTGGCTGCTTTCATAACAATCGCTTTCGTTTCTTCGGCGCAGACTTTTACCTTGGAAACAGTCTCTTCTAAAACTTTAAGGTTGGTGTGTTCTTCTGCTTCTTTCATCTTCAACATATTAAGTTTCTCATTCAAAACCAACCTCTGTTGTACGGCTCCAACTTCTATGTCTGAAAGGTCAAAGACATGTGCACCTTGATGATCTTGTAGAATACAATTCTGGCATACACAGCTCTCACATGTGTTACAGTAGAATTTTAAGAGTTCTTCCTTGTGTCGCTGCTTACCACAGAAAGATTGTCGACGGAGGAGGAGATTATAATCTACGGCTTGAAGATCTGCTAGGCTTAAAGTTCTATGTCCATCTCTAAACACGTTGTGGGCATTCAAGCATTGCTCACAAAGATAATGAGCACAACGCAAGCAGTGTGATGTTGATGGCTTTTCCGGTTTCTTGCAAATTGAACAGTTTACTCCAGAGCTGGCTCCAGTAGCTGTTTTGATGGACAGGACTTCAAGAATACCCGAGTGAAAGCTGATTGAACCGAGAGAATCGAAGTCGCTACACGGTGGTAGATCGATGTTCATCTGGCACGAAGGACAACTGAATGTTTTACCTTCTTCTCTCAGCTCAGAGTGTGAAGCCAGACAACTCTTACAGAATGTATGGAAGCATTTGAGAATCTTTGGTTCCTTCAGGGTCTCATTACACAACAAGCAGTTGGTTAGTTGTCTGAGGTGATCCAGTACCGACTCCCAATCCATTTTAGCCGGTAAGACTTGAATAGCAAAGATTGGAATCAAAATATGACGAATTGATACCGATTGCTTTGTCAATGGTTTCCAGAAATTGTGGAAACACTTCCAAGAAATCTTGTTGCTTGATTGATGTCATTGTTACCGTAAGCCAGTTAGGAGTCGTTCGGGTTGACCTTTTAGGGTTGGACCATTTGAAAATTGATGGGGGAGTACCGCAAATCCCCCCAAAAAAATCTATCAGGTCGAATTTCCACAGAAAAAAGAGCGAACAAGCCAAAATCACCCCGAAAAAAAAATCGAGCAAGGGTGAAACTTTGTTGATTAGCTGAAACAAGTTCAGCCAATGTTTAGTCTCCAGGACACAGGAAACCACTGTTTTAGAGAGCAGTAAAGTCTCAAAAACTTTGACTCGGGACTTTGGACCTCGCAATATTTAACGGACATTCTGCTTTTTTTCTACCATTATCTAATCTCATAATCAAAGGCACATTCCCATAGGACAGATAATGCATTCGTGTACAAGAGATTAGTTATATATGCCAATGTTGAGCACTTTTTCATTTTTTATTTTTTTATTCGAGACTACGGAACAATGCAATATGATGCACTACAATACAATATGATGCACGAATTTTAAGTATCCATCTGGGAAGGATTTCAAAAAGAATACCTGTATATCAGGCATGTTTTCACAAAAGGAGCCTCAGAACCTAAGGACCCCCTTTTGTGAAAGCATGCCTGATCGTGTGTGCCTTTAGTTTTAAAAGCCAGTAACTCGTGTTTTTGCCGTTTTCTTGAAAGGGCAAATGACAGTTTAAGACTTTTCTGGCCTTTCTATCCCATAATCGATCTCTAGGTATTTTATGTGGGGGTGAGGGGTGGGGAGGACTAGTTAAAAAAAAATCGCGAAAAACCAACTTTGCCTGGCGTATGGCGCAACGATTTGCTTTGTGGAAGACGTATATTTCCCACTAGGTCTGAGAAAAAAGGCGTTGATAAGTGAGTTACCGGCTTTTAAAACCAACAGGTACACAATAATTTACTTGTGTAACTTAAATTTCAAAGTGGTGCCATTTCTCGAATGGATTTCGATTCACTACACGGCGGCAATACAACATTCTCTTCCTGTAGATTAAGTTTAAGCGATGGAATTTTGCCGTATTTCTCTCAAAGTTACTTGTGTAACCTAAATTTCAAAGTGGCGCCATTTCTCAAGCTTTTAATGGATTTCGATGCAGTACACGGCAATACAACGTTCTTTTGAGTAGAAATACCAGAAAATGGCGTTTTTCTAACCTATAAAGAAATTATGGGATAATCTCACACAAGTAAATTATGGGATAGAAAGACCAGAAAAGTCTTAAACTGTCATTTGCCCTTTCGAGTAAAAAGGCAAAAAACAACGAGTTACTGACTTTTAAAGCTAAAGGCACACAAGATCAGGCATGTTTTCACAAAAGGGGGTCCTTAGGTTCTGAGGCTCCTTTTGTGAAAACATGCCTGATATGTTTTCTACTAAACAAAGGTAATCGAATGTACATGGAAAATACCATAAATCTAGAAACATTAAAATTGTGTAAAATGTTCTTGATGTAAAACCAAAATCCTCAATGCCTTAAAAAATAAAAAATGCCATAAAATATGTTCTTGCAGCAACAGGAATCCTAAAAACAATTTCGAGCAAAAAAAAATCCGCGTAAACCCCCCCCCCCCATCAATTTTCAAATCGTCCGTCCCTCAGTAACACATCCATAGAATGACCACAGGTAGCCCTACAAGAGAATGTATGACATTTTCACTAATCGCTGTATATCATGTAGCCTGCGTCGCATGGCTTGGTATATAACGTGTTACAAGATACAATGTAACGGAGATACCAATATACTAACAGTGATACAGTGATACCGTGATACAGTGATACAATGATATGAACATCTCAAATTTCCTTTTTTTAAGCGGACGCGAAATGGCCCAGCTAAATGCAGGTTTCAGTATAAAACGGACTGTTGTATGGGTCACTTGAGCTCGTGCAGTCGTGGCGTGCCGCTAATTTAACGGTATTAGTATCTTTCAGCATGACTGCTTTGTCTGACTATTTTGTTATTTAATTTTAACTTTTGAACGTTACGCATTTAACATCGAGCCACTTTTTTGCCCTTGTTGAAGAAACGTTTTTGCAACACGAATACGAAATTAACGCTGAAAGCTTTTATTCTCATTGGCAACTAGAGTTAGGGACGGACCATTTGAAAATTGATGGAGAAGGCCCCCAAAATATAGAGTAAAAATATAGAACATATGGGAACACACACATGCACAAAAGAAAAAAATCATAATTATGGACTAAGGAATCAGGAAATAATAGTAGTAAGTGATCTTCGATAATTGTTAAGGGAAGACTTGATGGATAGTGTGAATTGCTTCCGTATGGGGTTCGACAGAGGACCTTGAAATCTAATACTGATCGTTTTCATCGTTATGACCTTCGATCGGAAAATTGGTTTGGATTGATGAAAATAAATAAAACTGTGTGTTCAGACCGACTAAGTACCCTGGCTCTGGCGGAGCACGAGCACTAGTGTGAATGTAGATTTTTCACGATTCTCGCACGAAACCTGGAGCACAGTGCAACCGGGCATGGGCACTACCTCCAAGGGTAGTACTCGGGCACAGTTCCCGGGCACTGGCACCTGTCTCAACAAGATGGGGAGCCCGAGTGGTTAAGCATCTCGCCTCTGTGGCCCAGGTTCGATTCCCGATCGCGTCGCCGTATGTGAGTTGAGTTTGTTGGATGATATTCAAGTGCGCATGTCCAAATTAGTTATCTTTGATATCGATTGTACATGAAGTGAATAGTCCAGCGGTATAATATTTCTTGATTTAGGTGTTACGTCTACGAGATATAAAGGTTTATATTTCCCATATGCTAATGTGTGATGTCATCTCCAATATCACTTATTATACAAAAGCATGCTGGTAGAGACACATTACCTATTTTTTAAATTCTAAGTTATATTTGAAGCTTATCAAAGTGATTTTACAAAAAAAAAAATTGAAAAGTAGCTTCATTCACAAGCACAAAGAAATTCAGCAAATGTCGGTGATGACATCACACATTAGTTTATTGGAAATATAAACCTTAATATCTAGTAGAGGCAACACGCAAATCAAGAAATATTCCACCAATGGACTATCCACTTCATGTACAATCGATATGAAATATAATTTGGGCTTATATGCACTTTAAGGTTATTTATGATACGGACTGCTATTGTGGCGCAATGCGCTGCCATGCTGTTTACAATCATGAGTGGTTGTTAGTGACAGTCACCCTTCTCTTTAATTCTCGTTTCAGGGATGCATGTACACCTAGTGTTATCTTATAAATCCTGTAATGAATAAAAATTGTTGTTGAAAAAGTCTATTTCAAAAAGGTTGTTTCGTGTATGTTAAATAGTGCCTTCAAATGGTGACTGCAACAGAATCGAAGTGTCCAGAAATCGTAAACCCTTCATATTATTATTGAAATGACACATTTAATGCATCTCTCTCTTTGAACGCGTAATGTAATATGCGCCATGCAAAACTGATGCATTCCGATGCAATTGTAACATGCACTCGAGACAAACTTATTTCCTGTATTGTATTTGTTTTGAGCAGTGCTATGGCACCATGCAACATCGGCGTTCATATTCTACACTAATTCTAAACTATCTTAGGCCGTGGTCACATTTGTGCTAGGAACACCTACCTAGCATGATTTTTATACCGTATATTTTTGCCGTTCTTTTAACGCGTTTATTAGTCAACTGATGAGCTATCAGATCGTGTTTTCGTAGCCAATCAAACGTGAGAGAAGTGTTGTGTTTGCACTTCGGCGTTTTTGAAGTTTCAAGTAATTAGCATCGATTTTCGGGAATGGTGCAATTACGTTTAGTTTAGCTCAAGTGTACCCACGGCCTTAATCTGCCACTTTATCGCCCTGCCATAGTAGATATTTAGTTCTAGCCCACCAAATTGATGCTATAAGTTATGAAAATCTCTTATCAAATCCACAAAAATAAAATCTGCTAGATCCTTTAAACAAAATAATTATATAATCAACATTTTGGTGTTTATCGTCATGTATCGAATACCAGTAATGTAAACTACCAACAAGTGTTTATCCACTGCGTACAAATCTGCAATGTTGACCCTAAGCACAGGAACAGGAACGAATTGTTGTGATGGAGCAGTTTTTGTCACTCGCCGGATCTCCAACATGTTTAGCACGGCCAAGAGCCTGGAAACGAGGTTGGCGATTGGCCATTTGCATTAGGACATCACATACTACAAAGGATCATAACTCTTTCTAATACCTAATCTAATAACTCGTTCTAATCGACCCTTTGAGCACCCCCACCCCTCCCCCTCCCCCTCCCCCCCCCTCGTGAATTACAAAGATTTGTAATAAAGTCCACACCATCTACTTATCGATATTGTTGGGTAAACCGATCAATAATCTCTATCATTTAGGGAGTTTAGAGTGAACTAATATGTCCATCGGTGATTAAAATTCCCTTTGGTTAGGAATTGTTTTTGGTTCGTGTTACTGCACCAAGCGAATATTTTTTACTAGACATTTGTGATAAAATGGAACTGTATAGTGTTTGGCCTATTTTTGAGCTTCAGTTGCGAGACTAGTTTCGGATAACTAAAGTTATCCTTCTCAAGTCGCAGCTCTCAGTGACCGCTCTGGTCTGCCAGTGCACGTGGATTGCACTGACAGTCGGCAAAGCTTCCTTGCTTGTGATTGGTTGTCTTTCGACTTAATTGTTGAATCAGTGAATTTTAATGTGAACTGCTTTGGTGCCAATCTCGTACCCAGATCCCATTTGTTTCTTACTGCGCATACTCTACGAAAAAATAGAGCTCTGGAAGAATCCGATTTTGTCTATTCTGATTGGCTAGTAGTATGGAGTGAGGCGGATTATCCTGTTTTTTAGGGCGCTATGCTAATTTTTAGGGCGCTATGCTAATTTTTAAGGCGCTATGCTAATTTTTAAGGCGCGCTCATTAATTCAATGACGTCACGGTTCTATTGTCTTTCCGCATGAATAAAGTGTGGTGGTTTCTCATTATCTATTGTCTTAGACTCACGAATAAAGTGCGGCGCGCTCATGAATAAAGTGGTGCGTTCATGAATAAAGTGGTGAGCTCATGAATAAAATGCGGCGCGCTCATGAATGTCTATTGTTCCTTTGGATGATGTCATCGATCTATTCGGGCATATTTGGGCAAAGCCTATTGTTTGGAGCAGCTATAAAGCTAGAACCGATCGCTCCCAAATCCATTCGAAATTGAGCAGCAACAAGATCGATCGACCCTGAAACCATTCGAAGTTGAATAAAAATAAATAAAACATACCTCGCAATATCTAAACCCCTTTGTAGTGTAAATAGTAAGAACAAACTACTCGTGATAGGCTCTAAACTGTCTTTATTGTTTTCCTTTACTGTTAATAACTCGGAAGATAATTGTATACAAAATCTACTATGATTCATTAGAGAAATTTTGCTATTATCCTTACGGATTAACGATAACTGAAGTTCCTATTGTTTGGAGGAAAACTCTTGTGATGCAAATTCTTCTCTAAAATTGAACTAAATTACCATATGAATATAAACAAACCACCAGATAATTCAACAAAGTTTATTCAATCTCAAAAACACCAATTTTAAAAACAGTTCGTTTTCCTTATCCTCGCGGAGTTGATAACTTTCTTATTTCTCAGTTCTTGGGTTGATATAATATACCATGTTACAAGATTACACTGATTTATGTTTCATTGATTGATTTTTTTCTTGTTGACAAATGCTACAGACAGTTGTGTTTTTACCGAGGAGAGGAAAATTAATGACCTAAGTAGTCTAGTCTAGTCTAAAAACTCTACTTTAGCTATCATTTTCTAGTCTAGAAATTGTATTATTTTCTAGTCTAGCCGTTCTAGACTACAAAGTATATAGTCTATAAACTATAGAAAGTCTAGCTAAACTAGACACAACACTCACAACGCCCTCTGACGCCCGCAACGCCCGCCGACGCCCGCCAACACCCGCCGCCCGTCAACGCCCGCTGACGCCCGTCAACGCCCGTCAACGCCCGCCGCCCGCCCGCCTCCTCCTCCTCTTCCTCCTACCTCCTCCTCCTCCCTCCCTCCTCCTCCCTCCTACTCCTCCTTCCTCCTCCCTCCTCCTCCTCCTCCTCCTCCTCCTCCGCCTCTGCCTCCTCCTCCTCCTCCTCCCGCCTCTGCCTCCTCCTCCTCCTCCTCCCTCCTCTGCCTCCTCTGCCTCCTCCTCCTCCCTCCTCCTCCTCCGCCCCCTCCTCCCGCTCCTCCTCATCGCTAGTCCAATACTTCCTTATGTTACACTTTCGGTTGTCCACATATTTTCTGTAACATAAGGAAGCTTTGGACTAGCGATGAGGAGGAGCGGGAGGAGGGGGCGGAGGAGGAGGAGGGAGGAGGGAGGAGGGAGGAGGAGGAGGAGGCAGAGGATGGAGGAGGAGGCAGAGGAGGAGGCAGAGGCGGGAGGAGGAGGAGGAGGAGGGAGGAGGAGGAGGAGGAGGAGGAGTGAGGAGGAGGAGGAGTGAGGAGGAGGAGGAGGGAGGAGGGAGGAGGAGGCGGGCGGGCGGCGGGCGTTGACGGGCGTCAGCGGGCGTTGACGGGCGGCGGGTTTTGACGGGCGTCGGCGGGCGTTGACGGGCGTTGACGGGCGTCAGCGGGCGTTGACGGGCGTCAGCGGGCGTTGACGGGCGTCAGCGGGAGTTGACGTGCGTCGACGGGCATCAGCGGGCGTTGTGAGTGTTGTGTCTTGTTTAGCTAGACTTTCTAGAGTTTATAGACTATATACTTTGTAGTATAGAACGGCTAGACTAGAAAATAATACAATTTCTAGACTAGAAAATGATAGCTAAAGTAGAGTTTTTAGACTAGACCAGACTAGCTAGGTCATTAATTTTCCTCTCCTCGGTAAAAACACAACTGTCTCTAGCATTTGTCAACAAGAAAAAATCAATCAATGAAACATAAATCAGTGTAATCTTGTAACATGGTATATTTTTAAAATTGGTGTTTTTTGAGATTGAATAAACTTTGTTGAATTATCTGGTGGTTTGTTTATATTCATATGGTAATTTAGTTCAGTTTTAGAGAAGAATTTGCATCACAAGAGTTTTCCTCCAAACAATAGGCTCTTCAGTTATCGTTAATCCCTAAGGATAATAGCAAAATTTATCTAATGAATCATAGTGGATTTTTTATACAATTGTCTTCCGAGTTATTAACAGTAAAGGAAAATAATAAAGACAGTTTAGAGCCTATCACGAGTAGTTTGTTCTTACTATTTACACTACAAAGGGGTTTAGATATTGCGAGGTATGTTTTATTTATTTTTATTCAACTTCGAATGGTTTCAGGGTCGATCGATCTTGTTGCTGCTCAATTTCGAATGGATTTGGGAGCTATCGGTTCTAGCTTTATAGCTGCTCCAAACAATAGGCTTTGCCCAAACATTCCCGAATAGATCGATGACCTCATCCAAAGGAACAATAGATATTCATGAGCGCGCCGCATTTTATTCATGAGCTCACCACTTTATTCATGAACGCACCACTTTATTCATGAGCGCGCCGCACTTTATTCATGAGTCTAAGACAATAGATAATGAGAAACCACCACACTTTATTCATGCGGAAAGACAATAGAACCGTGACGTCATTGAATTAATGAGCGCGCCTTAAAAATTAGCATAGCGCCTTAAAAAATAACATAGCGCCCTAAAAATTAGCATAGCGCCCTAAAAAAAACAGGATAATTCGCCTCACTCCATACTACTTTGGCTGTTCTGAACAATGCAATTTCACCGAAAGTCAAATGCATTGAAAATTGGGGGTATGTAAACGCCAAACACCGTTGGATTTTACCTAAATGGTTGTCGATCTCTTCAGGGATGCTTAGATATTTGCTTGCATCCGATCGGGAGTTCAAATCACTTCAGCGGCCAATTCAAATCGCATACAGTACATGAATTCGAAAATCGAACCCAACCGGCAGTAACAGTTGATATAGCCGAGGGATTTACCGTAACATATAGGTAATACTACGCATTCCATATTAACAACATGTTCGTAAGTGCTCTATAGGCAGAAATCTCTTAAACTTGTGAACTGGCACTGATCGCTTAAATATAAGCGTTTATACTGATGAGAATGCAACGAACTCCAGCCCTCAAGGAGCTAAATACGAGAGAATCGCAAGTAAAAATGCCTTGACTTGCTTCTATGGTGTATTCAGTTGCTGTTTGTGTGGTCATCGGGCTCAGGGAAGGCAATTTCAGCGATTAGTTTTCGATCCCCATGAATCCTCTTCACGTGTACTGGAATCTGTGATGTCTGATGAATCCACCGATACCGAAACACGAGCCTGATGCATGAAAATAAAGCCTTAAACTCCAAACTAAAAACGGCAGAAGATGAAAGAGACTCCCTATGGCTTGCCCTGACACTAGCAAGCAAAATATCACTATCAAAATACCGGGCGAACTTCCAAATCTAAACCAAAACATAGGTCTGAGGCGCTGAGCGAGAATCGAACCCGAAGAAACGACTTCTCAGGTGACGTAATGATAAGCATGCGCAGAGTTGCCGGAAGTCCGTGATTCGCGGTCTTCCGGAATCGGATTATTCCAGAGCCCTATTTTTTCGTCGAGCATGCGCAGTAAGAAACAAATGGGATCTGGGTACGAGATTGCTTAGGTGCGAATCCGGCAAAGCTCGTGTTCTCTGAATCCGGGGTGATTCTGTAGGTAAATCGCTGTTAGCTTTTGAATTTACTGTGTTGTTTGAAGCAGCTCTGTAAGATGATGGATCGCCAGACTCAGAACCCCCCTCGGAGCACTCCCTCGTGCAACTCGAGCTCCTGGCTAGCCCCTGGCGTAATCTCGAAGGAAGCAGAAGGAACGGAAGGTTTCCTTCTTCTTACGTTTCTGATTCTGCCACTTCCGTTCCAGTGAAAACTAGTCACACGTAAGCAGAATCAGAAGAATTTAGCGAATCAGAATGGTCATTTTCAGGTTCGTAGCAATGTAAACATATAGCATACAAGCGAGGTTTCCGCTTCTGAACGAGGCTTATGCTTCCGTCGTGTTTATTTTCACCAGAACATAACTTTCTTACGCTTCTGCTTCCGTCGTTAGTGAAAACCAGGCTGTAGATATATGAAATAATCGCCCCGCTCCCCTCCGTTTGAAGAATACGACGTTGAAATAGAGTTAGATACTACAAGCTGAAGTGTCATGACAACGAAACGGACATTTAAAGAACGTTTTATTCTCAAATAACACAGACTACTATTTAACTAAGCTAGTTAATATTCGGTACAATAACTGGTAAAAAGTATACGTTAGAATATATACAACCAATCACTGCATGACCTCCCCAGTGCCAGGGCAAAACATCAAGGTAAAACTCCAGTCTTGATGTGTTTACGCATTTAATGCAAATGATCAAACTGAAACAATCACAAATGAACTGGGTCGTTGCACAGTCGTAACTGTCGATCTTCACACGCTGTGACGTCCTCTGTACATATATGACAACAAACAAACGGGAAAATATAATCTATTTGTTTTATTTAACAATTGCCAAGCTTTTTCAATAAGAGAAACACTGAAAAAACAAACCGAATGCGCGCTGTCGACGATAGCGACTCTCGCTACATTTCAATGTATACTGCAATCTCGTATAAACATATATTATTCGATGCACGGATGTTCAGCGGATTATAACTTAAGAAGTCAAATACATTATCAATAATTAAGCAACTAATGGTTGTCTGTCGATGGCAGATTATTCAGGCAATTTATTTACTTGTGCACTAATATCACACGGCTCTAGCTAGCAATTTCATATACCGTAAAGATTCGATTAAGCGCCCGGGGTGCTTATTTAATTTTTGAGGGTCGAGGGGGGGGGGGGGGGGGTGCTTATTCGAGAGGGGGCGCTTATTCGGGAGGGGGCGCTTATTTAATTTTTGAAAAAGATGCTGCAATCCGAGTCAATAAAAAACAACTTTTATTAAGATCCTAACAAGAACTGTAACATGTAATGTGCCCGAATGTGATAAACAAAATGTCGAAGTTGACTTTGTACCGATAACACGCATTTCCTATATCGAGAGAGGGGGAGGGGGGGCACTTATTTCAGAAAACGCAGTGGAAGGGGGGCGCTTATTCGAGAGGGGGTGCTTATTTGAAGGAGGGCGCTTAATCGAATCTTTACGGTACTCTACTGCTTGCAGCACTTCACGTTTGTTAGAAACCTCTAGTTTTCTAATTATAGAAACTGGTACATTTCCTCTTGGGATACAGAAAAACAAAAAAACATTACTCAAGGGAAAAGTCTGGTGGTCTGAAATGGGGCAACAAACAGGCAAGCTGACTATGTCTACTGATTCACTAATGCTCGTGATCATTTATATATAATGGACTGGACCCTTTGCAGGAATGCAATCACGTGGTTATACTAGATGGCAAACAAATCTTAATCCATATAGCAATTTTTTTAGTGTCGTCATCTATTGTCATTAATGTGCCAACCAGAGATCCACTGGTTCCTTACACAAAGCAGGCTTTACGAATCGTGGTTGGTAAATTAGCATAACAATAATATTGCAATGTTTATCAATACGATGCATTGCTATATTTAAAGGCACGTGTATGACATTGGTAGTGTTATTTGCAAAACCTGTTTGTAAATGCTATTTTCCACCTCCAATCGATTGTCGATCTTTCTAAAACAGCGTTTTTAAATATAGCTTGCCATCCAGCATCCATGGCAAAGTCTTTCCCACCATGGAGATCCCAAGTTCAATTCATTCGTTAACAATGTATTATATCAGCACATGACTGTTTCCTGCAAAAGGCCTATCACAACTGCTCCCAGTAATTATAATACATCAACTTCACATAACACTGTCTCTGAACTTAACTTGCTCAAAAATATTACAATATCAATAGAGATGTTTTTTCCGTATTTTTATAGAAAACAATTATTTTTAGCAGAATATTTTTAGAACTCGATGCTTTTCGAATTTCAGTAGGATTCATGGACTGACTGATAATATTATTTCTAACTTCACTAAACACAGGCTGGTGCTATTGTAGCATACATGTAACTTTTCCTTTAGCTAATAGCTATATCCCTTGTGAATATTTAGGAATGTGTCGTTCTAAATGTGAAATAAAGTCATCGGTTCTTTTTTCGATCACTGGGGTCGCTACGAATATTATCGATAGTTCAAAGTACTCCTGACGCTGTAATACCGAGAGGTGTACTGAAGTTGGCCTCGATCAATGTCAATATAGTCGTAATGACTGGACATGATCCGCACTGAGAAATCGGGCGATGTACTATATATTTTAAGCCATTACTTTTGAAAGGAACGAATAAGCACGACACTACTACAACTACAAGCTGGTAAAGTTTACTTACATGTACATTAATGTCTATGCCACGTGCGTTTAGGCCTTTCGCAAAATGTACGAAATTTCCCTCCAAAGTCCGTAAAACATTTGTCAGCCCAAGAAAAATTCAACATCTTGGCATTTCAGTCGAAGAAACTTTTGGTTCTAGCACAATAATAGCTACGAATGGTCCAACTTTTCTCTCGTTTCAAACTCTCCGTATGAAAAGTTTTGCGAAGTCACGCGCAAAAACGAGGTAAAATTATTCAAAATGGCGAAAAATAGATACACGATCACAACAAAATTCTCGATTTCTCTTGCCTGTGAGACACAGGGAACCCAAAGGACACCAGATTAGGATGGCGTTCTCCTTTGTCGAACGCAATTACTTAACAATCACTAGAATACACGTGATATGATAAGGCTTTATGGTTAATCTTTGGTCTAATCACTATAGACTAATAAGTTTAATTGATAATTAAATATGCCTGCAAGGCTCAAACCTACAATGATTCACATAAACACTTCTGTTACTAATCATACTTCTTAAATATGTTTATTCCCTGCTAGCATATCCTCCTTAACTTCCTCATATCTCTTCACAAACTCTTCCCTCCATATCCACTTTATTGTTGTTAATTTGATGATACTGTTGGTGTTAAACCTGTAACTGTCACTTCATGCAAAGCACCCGATTTGTTCGGTCCTCTGTAATCATAATCGTGCCATCCGCAAACACTACTATGTACAAGGGTTTACCAAGTTCCTCAAACGATTTCCCAACAAAACGGCCATCCAGTGTGAACTTCTGTACACAGTGATTACCGTAATCACATACAAGTACGTTGCCATCACTGTCCACAGCAAGACCGTATGGGACATTGAGCTCACCATCTTCACTTTCTTGTCTTCCTATTAAGGACTTCCAGGTCGGTGTGTCAATTTGCTGGTCAAACACTTGAATCGCCCGATTTATGTGGTCAGATACAATGAAAAGGTCACCATAAGCTATAGTGCTGGCTGGACACATCCCCTCTTGCCCCTCTAAACTAAACTGAAACTGATAAGTTCCGTCTCCTGTAAACACTTGAACGCGGTGGTTGTCATAATCACTGACTAGGACACGTCCCTGTTCGTATACATGTACTCCCATTGGAGAATTAAACTCTCCATTTCCTTGACCTTTTCTCCCAAAGCACTTCAGTGACTCTCCAGTTGTGCTATCGAATACCTGTATTCTGTGATTTAAGTTATCTGCTACCACCACGTCATTATCGTTTAAGAATGCTATACTATAAGGCTCACCGAGTTGTCCAACTCCACTACCTCGATTACCAAACTTTGTCAGTAGCATGCCCTCCATATTGAATACAGCTATACAGTCGGAAACGAAGTCAGTGATAGCAATCTTGCTATTGCCTTCATTAACTGCAATACCACAAGCATCGATGAGGGGTTTTGTCATGCCTTTCATCTTAAACTCTCCAGTAATCTTCAGCTTCTGTGGTGTCACATCCATCTCCAGCGGGCTGTTGGACACATGCCTTCCATTAATACTAACATCAGCTAGGTATTGTCCGGGTACCTTGGGGATGAATTCCACTTCATATTTCTCACCAATCCTTTCTGATACTTGTAGCAGTTTCACGTCCTCTTTAGGACTGATGTTCACCTCTACAACATCGCCAGGGTCGTTGTTTGGTTCTCCCTCAGAGTCTTTAGTAAACACGCACAGTTTAACTTTAGAGAGTGCTTCTAACTTCAGCGATTCCACCTGTACAGTACTCTTTACTGGGTCTGTAAGCTGTGATTTTATCAAAGAACCGAGACCTACTTCTCGCAAATTAGTAGGCCCCTCACTAGGAACAAACATAACGTTTGAGTAGACCTCAGCAAAATCTTTCTGTAAGACGATAAGTTCCTCGCATCTATTATCTACTGAGTCTTTAGTGATCATTATGAGATGTGATGAACCATATTCAAGCAGCTTGGAGACGTGCTCACTGGCACTGCGAGTTTGATGAAGTAAGGAATCTTGTTTCGATTTCTTTCCAATTGTCATTTCGACCCCTTCATCTATCTGTTTCACCAAATCCCTCTTGTTTTGTTCAATATAGGCGATCAGTTCCTCGGCTGCTTTCATAACAATCGCTTTCGTTTCTTCGGCGCAGACTTTTACCTTGGAAACAGTCTCTTCTTGGTGTGTTCTTCTGCTTCTTTCATCTTCAACATATTAAGTTTCTCATTCAAAACCAACCTCTGTTGTCCGGTTCCAACTTCTATGTCTGAAAGGTCATGTGCACCTTGATGATCTTGTAGAATACAATTCTGGCATACACAGCTCTCACATGTGTTACAGTAGAATTTTAAGAGTTCTTCCTTGTGTCGCTGCTTACCACAGAAAGATTGTCGACGGAGGAGGAGATTATAATCTCCGGCTTGAAGATCTGCTAGGCTTAAAGTTCTATGTCCATCTCTAAACACGTTGTGGGCATTCAAGCATTGCTCACAAAGATAATGAGCACAGTTCAAGCAGTGTGACGTTGGTGGCTTTTGTTTCTTGCAAACTGAACAGTTTACTGCAGAGCTGGCTCCAGTAGAGTTTTTGATGGACAGGACTTCAAGAATACGCAAGTGAAAGCTGCTCGACCCGAGAGAATCGAAGTCGCTACACTGTGGTAGATCGATGTTCACCTGGCACAAAGGACACATAAATGTTTTCCTTTCTTCTCTCAGCTCAGCATGTGAAGCCAGACAACTCTTACCCCGACTCTTACAGAATGTATGGAAGCATTTGAGAATCTTTGGTTCCTTCAGGGTCTCATTACACAACAAGCAGTTGGTTAGTTGTCTGAGGTGATCCAGTACCGACTCCTGATCCATTTTAGCCGGTAAGACTTGAATAGCGAAGATTTTAATCAAAATATGACGAATTGATACCGATTGCTTTGTCAACAGTTGCCGGAAATTGTGAAAACACTTCCAAGAAATCGTGTTGCTTGATTGATGTCATTGTTAGCGTAAGCCAGTTAGGAGTCGTTCTGGATGACCTTTTAGTGACACATCCATAGAATGATCACAGGTATATATAGCCCTACAAGAGAATGTACGACATTTTCACTAATCGCTGTGCGTCGCATCCGAACTGAACCCAGAGTTCAGTTCGGATGCGACGCAGGCTATATATAATGCTAATGCTCTTAAATTTCATAAAATGTTTTGATTTCCCTTGTAGTGATTAGATTTAAGAGCGGCCGTCTGTTAATATCGCCTATTTTATGTGTTTAGGATAAGAAAAAAATGAAATTCCTGTAACTTTCTCATTACATTAAATGGCCTAGGTGAGTGATAAATATTATTTTTAGTTGAATCGGATGTTTATTTTAGCCGAACGGCTTCCAAATGGGTTTTACGACTCTTAGACCGGTCAGTTTCAGGATCACATATCGTTAAAAGGCTCGCCTAAAAATGAAAATATAAATTCAAATCAAGACTGTGCAGCTGGTAACAAAGAATAAATAATGCTTTCTCTTTTCCTTCGTTTACGAATTCAATATTTTAGCGATTTTTCATTATTTTGTAAATTCGTCAATAGGATTCCTTGTGTGATTCGATACATGTAGATTAGGAGGGAACTGACATAGATCAGTTAGTATAAATGAGTTTACAAATCTACACTGCAGTCTATGGAACCAAAAAAGTGTTACCTACTAAGAGTAGAAAAGGTCAAAGTAAATATAAGAAAAAAAGTTATCCAGAAACAAAAATGGTTTGATAAAAATTGCTACGACTTTAAAAAGGAAGTACACAATTTGGGTTATTTGGTTTCAACATATCCAGGTCATCCTTACTTGAGATACAAGTTTTCTTTACCAAGAACAAATACAAGCAATTGATTAAAAAGTAAAAAATCCTATTCGAGAATGAGTTATTAGAAAAAATCGTTTTCTTAGAAAGTAATCATAGAATCCAAAAGAGTTTTTCGAAGTTTTGTAAATGTAATATTAACATTTGTAAATGTAATATTAACATCAGTACAAATTCAATTTCCAAGTAGTAGATAAAATATGAGCGGGAGATATGTATGTGAAATGAATAGATAACTAAAACCATTGATATGCACGACATACAATTTTAACCTTTGATTTCTCACACCTTGGTATCGATGTGGGATGAATTAGTTTCTCACAAAAATATATCCCACATCGAAGAGACAATGTGTATGCAATAAGAGAGCAGAGCGTAGCGTGCAGAAAAACAGGTCCCACATGGAATATATGATGTGTACATAATAAGAGAGCAGATGTACTTTGTCATTTCACCCGTCCCAGCATAGGGGTAGTCAGTGATCGTTAGTGAGACTTCCCTCACTAGCTTAGCTAGTATTCTGTACCTGATACAGAATAGTACTAGAGCTATAACGGACCATGGTGTCTGTATCACGGACCATGGTATCTGTATCTCGATACAGAACTGATGTTTTATTAATCAGGTTTGTAGGGGGGTATACAGAGGCGATCATGTGGTGTCATTCAGCACATGGGACTGGCTAGTACCCTTATGAATTATTAATGAATTTCACAAACATTATTATTTAATTATATATCAATCCTCCCACTGACCGCCATGATTTCTTCTATTTATGTACTTAAATGTATACTATAATTATGTAAGCAGTGACCAACTCGATAGCTTTACGGCTACTTTGGTCACTGCGCACTAATTACTTTTTTCTTTTGTTACTTACTGTAAATATATATCTTCTATAACTGGTCTTGTATTTAACAATTAATCGCCGAAGGCGAAGTCGATATTTAACAATTATTCACCGAAGTGGAGGTGAATAATTGTTTTAGTATTTACCACACTCCAGGTAAATAGCCAGCACCAAATAGTTATTTTATTTTCTGTCAAATGGACAAAAACTCGCGCGAGATGATCGCTGCTTTGCTCGGAGGTGAATATGAAATCATATTCACTGTTTGAGTAGCCAATCAGAGCGCGCGAAAAGTGATATTCACTGGTGTGGTATACACTAATGCTCAATATTCCCAGTCGCCAGTGGTACAGTTGTTCCACCCAATGACCCAATCGCCAGTGGTATCAGTTGTATCAATCCAATGTACCAGTCGCCAGGGGCGGGGTATCAGTCGTATCGACCCACTGACCCAGTCGCCAGTGGCATCGGCAATCACTTTATGTAGCCGACACGAATTTTTACCAAAAATACAATATAATACAACACAATACAATTCAATATAACAATAGAACGCAACACAATACAATACAATAGAATACAATTTGGTAGCAATTCGTGTCGTCCTACATGAAGGGATGGCCAGTGGCATCAGTCATATCTACCCAATAGCCTCACTTCGGTGTAATTTGGCGGACCATGGGGCCTACTCTCAATCGAATCCTCTTTTTCATCAAATTCCCCTTCTCATCCTCCCTTTTAGGGCCAGGGTTTAGGGTAACACTCTGCAGTTGGCATTTTTTGGGAATACCTTCGAAATTGGCATTGGATTCTGCACTCTCTCCATTGATTGGCCGTTAGCTTTGAAGGTTAAGCACTGCGTAGTCGTTCAATTTAGCAACCTGTATTATTTTTTCCCCAACATGCAGCAATGAAATTGACAAAGGAAGTCCAATCAAGAAAGCGACGCTCCTACACGAGACCAAGGAACAGATCTATAGATACTGACTGATCGATCACCCGTCCATTAAAGTATCTCCAATCCATATGGCCTCCTTATATGGTTATATGGCTTACATGCGAGTCTCCTGTGCGTACATCAGTGACCTCCCTCGTGTACTTCAGTGACCCTCCACACGTACATCCCGTATAAGGAAGTCGTACGACAGATACTATTGGATTACCCGGAGCGCCATCTCCCATACTACGTCTATGATGCAGCGTTTTTACAGACCGGGTTATCTTTAGAATGCATTTCCCGCGAGTTCGGTATCCAGTAGCCAATCACAAGCGTTAGCGTCATTTTAATTCAAATGATTAATGATGTTGCCATACTGGTTAATCAAGCAAGAGAAGCTAATGAGGCATCTATTGTTAACAACATGCCGCGATGAAAGCGAACAATGAGAAATCAAATAAAAACATAACGTAACCCGGTCTGGGAAACGCTGCACACGAATGTATGACAAATGGACGCTCCAAGTAATGCTCTCCTGTTTTTTGGTGATACGGACTGCTAAGTGTGGCGCAATGTGCTGCCATGCTGTTTACAATCATGAGTAGTTGTTAGTGACAGTCCCTCTTCTCTTTAATTCTCGTTTCAGGGATGCATGTACACCTAGTGTTATCTTATAAATCCTGTAATGATTAAAAGATGTTTTAAAAAAATATTTCAACAAACGTTGTTTCATGTATGTTAAATGGTGCCTTCAAAAACCGAGTCCAGCAGAGGCAACACAATCGAAGCGTTCAGAAATCGTAAACCCCTCATATTGTTATTAATTGAAATGACAATGTAATATGCGCCATGCAAAATGCACTCCGATGCAATTGCAACATGCATGAGACAAACTTTCAGTGAAATATACACATGTACCAATTTCCTGTATTGTTTCCTTTGAGCAGTGCTATGGCACCAACATCAGCGTTCATATTCTACACTAATTCTAAACTATCTTAGGCAGGCCGTGGTCACATTTGTGCTAGGAACACGTACCTAGCTAGCATGATTTTTTATACCGTATATTTTTGTCGTTCTTTTTTAAAATGCGTTTATTAGTCAACTGATGGGCTGTCAGATCGTGTTTTTGTAGCCAATCAAACGTGATAGAAGTGTGTTTGCACTTCGGCGTTTTTGAAGTTACAAGTAATTAGCATCGATTTTCGGGTATCTACATCTACATTTATTTTGTCAGCAAAAACTATATACATAATGTACAGTTATCACGCTAACATTAAAATAATACAAAATGAGGGTTTCTATAATAATATTAATTTGAATAATGTCCAGTAAATAAAAAAATTAAAAATAAAAAAATAAAAAAAAATAAAAAATAATAAATAATAATAATAAAAATTCAATAAATATTATCTTACTAATTTTCTCTATAATGATCATTTAACTTGATTTTAAAACTGTATAAAGATTTGGCAGTGACGATATCAGATGGAAGACTATTCTCTGACTGTTCTAGGAAAATACGAATATTTGTAAACATCTTTGATTGTATGTTCAACATAATATTTAAAATTATGAGTTCTACGAGTACGGGTTTCTGTTGTTGGTTTTAGATATATGGACTTGTTAACATGAATAATGTCAATTGTGATTTTATACATTGTACATAAACGAGCTTGTTTGCGGCGAGAGGCCAGGGGTTCCCATTTTCATCATGGAAGTTACACTAGAAGTGTATCTATAATCCCCTTTGCAGAAACGAGCTGCCGTTCTCTGTATGTTTTCCAGTTTATCAATATCACATTTGTAGTGTGGGTCCCAGACCACAGAAGCATATTCGAGTTTAGGTCTGACAAGTGACTTGTACAGAGTACTTTTGGTGTCTTGTTCACAAAATTGATCAAATTTAAAGTCTTGGTAGCCTTAGAAGTTATTTCATGAAGATGGTGGTTCCACCTTAATTTTGTGTCCAATGTAACTCCCAAGTACGGGTGCATATCAACATAACTTAGAACAGTGTTACAAAAGAAATACTCCTTATGAGGTGGACTTTTCTGCATGGATATACACATAATAAAACATTTCGCTGGGTTAAATTCCATTTGCCAGATGTCCTGCCATAGTTCTAGTTTCTTTAAGTCTGATTGTAATTTATCCATATCTGTTGTAGTGGTGATAGGTATGTAAATAAGACAGTCATCAGCAAATAATCTGGTTGTACATTCAAGCTCATTTGTCAAGTCGTTAACATAAAGTAAGAACAATAAGGGTCCAAGAACGGTTCCTTGGGGCACACCTGAAATGACTTGCTGAGGTGGAGATGAGGCACCATCACGTTCGCCAGTTTCTAGTGTGCTCTAAGTGAGCTATCTCCATGGCAATTACGTGTAGTTTACTTTGCTTAGCTTAAGTGTAACCACGGCCTTTATCTGTCACTTTGTCGCCCTGCCATATTAGTTCTAGCCCACAAAATTGATGCTATAACTTATGAAAATCTCTTATCAGATCCTCAAAATCAAATCTGCTAGATCCTTTAAACACAAGAATTATATAATCTACGTTTTGGTGTTTATCGTAAATACCAGCAATGTAGACAACCTACAAGCGTTTATCCATTGCGTAAAAATGTGCAATGTTAACCCCAAGTCATCTGTTCTACACAGCGACAGAAGTTTCAAGTCCCCGAATTTATGGAAGTTTCGCCCCGTCAACCAAATCTAGCGTGGCGACGCTCAAGAAACTTATTCCGGACTCGGCCCGTGTAGTCCTTGGTTGTCGTTTTATGGCTTATGCATCTATTTCAGTGCTGCTTATTCGCTTAGCAAATGACATTGAAGTCCAGCCAGGTCCAGCAAATGACAGTGCTGTTGACATGGATAAGTTTCCAAGAGCCCGTGGCTTCAAAGTGGCCCATCTCAACGTACGGAGTATGATTAACAAGATGGACGCTATTCGGCTTCTAATTCGTGATAAACCCTTTGATATCTTTACGGTATCAGAGACCTGGTTAACCCCTCCATATTGGACTCTGAAGTTAGCATCTTAGGCTATACTTTAGTAAGACATGATCGTAGTAACAAGCGTGGTGGCGGCACAGCAATATTTATATTAGATGGCATTCCCTACGTACATCGCTCGGATCTCTCTACAAACACTGAAACATGTTGGATTAACTAAGTCGACCCAAATGTAAGAAACAGTTTGTTTGCTGCACGTATAGACCTCCAAACTTTTGCTTTGATTTACTCATCGATGAGCTAAACGAATCTTTAGCTAAACTACCTGCCGATTCTGAAATTATCGTATTGGGAGACTTTAATATTGACTTTTTGTCGTCGAGAAGTGATCCTGAATTTAAATTAAAGCAAAAATGTCAACGTTTTGCTAATGTACACAACTTGGAACAGTTAATTAACACTCCAACTAGAATATCTGACCAAACCAGAACAGCTATTGACTTGCTATTCGTCAATAACAATCATCGCATTGTTGAATCCGGTGTGATTCCCTCTGCGATTAGCGATCATTCACTTGTATATTGCACGATGAAATCCGGTGTTCCCAGAGCTCCACCAAAAACAATTAGGTACCGTTCGTATCGTAGTTACGATAAAAACACTTTTATTGAAGAACTACAAGAGATAGATTGGAGTGCTGTGGAACACATTGAAGATATTAATTTAGCTGTGGAAACCTGGAACATTCTTTTCGCGGGTGTGGCAAACCGGCACGCGCCAGTTAAAAGAACCCGTCTAAAAGGAATTCAAGTTCCCTGGATGACGTCTGAACTGACTACCACCTTCGCAAAGCCGTCAAATCAAAGTCGCCTTATCAATGGAGAATGTACAAGAAATTAAAAGTCTATGTAAACAAGCAAGTACGAATATGCAAGTCTACGTACTACCATGAGCTTATTGGAAAGCATAAAGCACACCCAAGCAATCTATGGAAGACAATAAATGACGTTGCAGGCCGCAAATCGTCCCCTCGCACTACTTGTCTTATTTCAGAGGGTGTGACTATTACTGAGCCTCAATCAATCGCAGAAACTCTTAATGTACATTTCACGTCTATTGGGACAATTAAAACTGGCTAATCAATTAAAGGCGAATTTTAATATTCCCAGCTCCGTTCGTCGTGGTCCAGTGCCTGATCAAGAACAATAGACCAAATTCGTTTTTCGGTCGATTGATGAACAATTTGTTAGAAATCAGCTCAGAACCCTGAAAACAAACAAGGCCATTGGCTTAGATCAGATAAGCGCTAGACTTTTGAAAGATTCCTCTGCTGTTCTAAGCACCTCTCTGACACTCGATTATTTAACCGTTCTTTACAGTCAGGATCATTTCCTATAATTTGGAAGATGGGTAAAGTCGCAGCGCTATTCAAGAGCGGCAATCGATCTGATGTGAACAAATACAGACCGATCACAGTCCTGCCTACAATTAGCAAGATTCTTGAAAGGGCAGTGCATGGTCAGCTCTATGACTTTCTTTACAAAGAGAATATTCTGACCCCAAAACAATTTGGTTTTAGACCAAACCGTTCCACTTGCATCGCTCTGGCGCATTTTACAGACAACATTCTAGCGAATATGGAAAAGGGACTAATAACTGGTGCAGCCTTCCTCGATCTGTCGAAAGCCTTCGACACGGTCGATCATAATCTCCTTTTATCAAAGATGGCCTCCATCGGAGTCTCAGCTCACGTAGTTGATTGGTTTAACTCCTACCTTTGTAACAGATCTCAAGTAACTGTAATAGACAACCAGTACTCCTCTACTCAATATGTACCTGTTGGAGTGCCTCAGGGAAGTATTCTTGGTCCCCTGCTCTTCCTAATATACATTAACAATCTTCCAAATTGTCTGGAATCCTGTGAGATATCTATTTATGCTGACGACACAGTCATTTATACTTCTCTTCGTCATCCCCGCGTATTGTTGAACAGACACTCAACAGTGATCTAGCAAATGTTGCTAATTGGTTCAATGATAACCTTTTGACGCTGAACATTAGTAAATCTAATTTTATTCTAGTTGGTAGCTCACATAAGTTAAAGGCATGTAATGACGTATCACTTA
Organism: Actinernus sp. WN-2022; assembly: GCA_030867875.1. NCBI lineage: Eukaryota > Metazoa > Cnidaria > Anthozoa > Actiniaria > Actinernidae > Actinernus > Actinernus sp. WN-2022. The sequence goes on from JAOWCC010001634.1 coordinate 102,801,512, forward strand.
CTATCAATAGTTCCTCTCTTACGCGCGCTGATTCATTTAAGTACCTAGGTGTGACTATAAACCAAACCATGACGTGGTGCGATCATATAGATAATGTTATTTCTAAGGCGAATCAGCGCATTGGCCTGTTGAGGCGCATAAGGCATCTTTTACCGTTGCATTCTCGTTTAACTTTCTATAATGCGCTTATTTTACCCATTTTAGATTATGCAGATATAGTTTGGGGAGATAAAACTGAATAACATTACACTTATGGACTTCCTTCAGGTTATTCAGAATAAGGCCGCCAAAGTAATATTAGGTTTACCAGTCTTCTCTTCTTCGAGAGAAGCTTTAGATCAGCTAGGTTGGAAAATGCTCAAGGTACGTCGTAAATTCCATCGCTGTACCACGGTACATAAATTACGTAATGGCCAAATTGACTACGATTTTAATTTTATAACAAATAGAGAAGTACATAATTATAATACCCGAAGAACAGATGACATACATCTGCACAAACCCAAGATAAACTGGGGGAAGCAGCGGTTCACTTATCACGCCATAACGGATTGCAAAAGTATACCTTTAGAGATTCGTAGTATTAGCTCTTTATCATGTTTTAAAAGTAAGCTTAAAGATTACTTATAATTATCGTTCTTAGCTAAATTAGATTTCCTTCATGACTTTTTACTACGTTTTTAATTAGTGTTTCCATCATCATAGTTTAAAAAAAAAAATGTAAGCAGATGTAAGCAGAAGCGTACAGGGGTGTAGCCAGGGGAGTGTTCCAGGGGTACGGAACGCCAGACTCAGAACCCCCCTCGGACCACTCCCTCGGGGAACTCCTGGCTACGCCCTTGGCGTAAGCTCGAAGGAAGCAGAAGCAGAAGGAACGGAAGGTTTCCTTCTTCTTACGTTTTTGCTTCTGCCGCTTCCATTCCAGTGAAAACTAGTCAAACGTAAGCAGAAGCAGAAGAATTTAGCGAATCGGAATGGTCATTTTCAGGCTCATAGTAATGTAAACATAGCATGTAAGCGAGGTTTTCACTTCTGAACGAGGCTTATGCTTATGCTTCTGTCGTGTTCATTTTCACTAGAACATAACTTTCTAACGCTTCTGTTTTCGTCGTTAGTGAAAACCAGGCTTTAGATAGATGAAATAATCCGTTTGAGGAGGACGACGTTGAAATAGAGTTAGATACTACAAGCTGAAGTGTCATGACAACGAAACGGACATTTAAAGAACGTTTTATTCCCAAACACAGACTACTATTTAACTAAGCTAGTTAGCATTCCAGCTGCAGCTGGTAAAAAATATGATAGAATATACACAACCAATCATTGACCTCCCCCGTTCCAGGGCAAAACATCACGGTAAAACTCCAGTCTTGATGCATACGGACCGTCTCACCGTTGTATGGGACCTGTTATTGTGCCCAATGCACATGTCCGTGACGTAAACTGTAACGCCGAACTATCCAAATGTAAGAAAATTGTTCAATCTTATATAGTTTCATTTCACAAGTAACATACAATATCTGCATTCGATCTGTATGGGATTTACAATGCTCATCTAACGGCTCGTCATTGTAAACACTACATACAGTTCGTCCGCTCATATTGTATCTATTACTTAACAATAATAATAATAATAATAATAATTTCATTTCTTCTATTGCGCAACATACAAATAGATGATCAGTTGTGCATCACAATACACAATTTAAACTAATAATGAACTAATATAGAACTATTAACTAATAATGATATAAAAATGTATTTATGTTTGAATAACATCTAAGGCATATAAATCTCACTATATATATCTGACAAGACTAAGGTAATACAAATAAAATAAAAAAATTCAGTGATAAGCCAGTTTAAAAATATATAACTTCAAATGACGCTTTAAAATGTCAATAGAGTCTCAATGGCTAGAATACATTTGATATGATAAGGCTTTTTGGTTAATCTTTGGTGTAATCACTATAGACTAATAAGTTTAATTCATAATTAAATATGCCTGCAAGGCTCAAACCTACAATGATTCACATAAACCGGCACTCCTGTTACTAATCATACATCTAAACTATCAGTTTATTCCCTGCTAGCAGAGCCTCCTTAACCTCCTCATATCTCTTCACAAACTCTTCCCTCCATATCCACTTTGTTGTTAACTTGATGATACTGTTATTATTAATGCACTTGTCAATTGAAACTCCGGCCCCACGGCCCCCCGACCCCCGGGACATAGCGGGGAATGTAACATTTATACAGTGTTACATTTTGACTTTTTTCCCGCCCATCGGGGGACAGTTGGCTGTTACGATACCCGATACTATGGCCCCGGCATGTGCTTCATAATTTTCAATTGACAGGAGGCATTGATAAATTGAATATACATAAGCTTACTTGGGACAAAAACTCACTTATAGTGGAATTTCTATCCACAACTACAACCTTCCTACGATCATTGTAATGAAGAAGCACCTGATATGAGAAGTAAATACATGCATTACAACCGAAGTTCGTGAATAATACGACAGAGATCTCATATGTTTGAATATGTATGATGATTGAATATTTATAAACTGATCACGACATGAATAATTCATGTCAAAACGAATTGCTACGGAAAAAGAGAGCAAAACATCGGGATAATACAGTCTTTAAGCATTAATAAACCAAACGTTTAGGACTAAAAATAGCGATGGGTAAAAAAGGGATGTTATCAAAGGATGCAACTTGCCTTTTCCAGCGTTGTTGATGCTCGGGCCCAGTCCCGCTCTGTCGTGGCTGGCGTTACAACCACCGCTAAAATCTCCGCAAATTTTGCAAATCGTTACTTTCCCCGTTCCACCGGAGAAATGCAGCGTTAAATGTGCGTCATTCCACGGCCATGTCTGCGTTAATGCCCCGCTATGTCCCGGGGGTCGGGGGGCCGGGGTTTCAATTGACTTGTGCATAAACCTATAACTGTCACTTCATGCAAAGCACCCGATTAATTGTTCTGTCCTCTGTAATCATAATCGTGCCATCTGCAAGCACTGCTACGTACAAGGGTTTACCGAGTACCTCAAAAGAATTCCCAACAAAACGGCCGTCCACTGTGAACTTCTGAATACGCTTATTACCGTAATCACATACAAGTACGTTACCATCACTGTCCACAGCAAGACCGTATGGGTTATTGAGTTCACCATCTTCACTTCCTTCTCTTCCTATTACGGATCTCCAGGTCGGTGTGTCACGGCCTTGCTGGTCAAACACTTGAATCGCCCGATTTATGTGGTCAGATACAATGAAAAGGTCACCATAAGCTATAGTGCTGGCTGGACTCATTCCCTTTAGCCCCTCCAAACTAAACTGAAACTGATAAGTTCCGTCTCCTGTAAACACTTGAACGCGGTGGTTGTCATAATCACTGACTATAATACGTCTTTGTTCGTCTACATGTACTCCCGTTGGAGAATTAAACTCCCCATTTCTCTGACCTTTTCTCCCAAAGCACTTCAAGAGCCTTCCAGTTGTGCTGTCGAATATCTGTATTCTGTGATTTGAGTAATCTGCTACCACCACGTCATTATCGTTTAAGAATGCTATACCATAAGGTTGTCCATCTCCACTACCTTGATTACCAAACTTTGCCAGTAACATACCCTCCATATTGAATACAGCTATACAGTTGCACACGAAGTCAGTGATAGCAATCTTGCTATTGCCTTCATTAACTGCAATACCAAAAGGACGTGTGAGGCGTTTTGTTATCCCTTTCATCTCGAACTCTTTAGTAATCTTCAGCCGTTGTGGTTTAACATCCAACCCAAGCGGGCTGTTGGGCACATGCATTCGATTAATCCTCACATCAGCTGTGAATTGTCCCGGTACCTTGGGGATGAATTCCACTTCATATTTCTCTCCAATCCTTTCCGATACTTGTAGCAGTTTCACGTCCTCTTTAGGGCTGATGTGCACCTCTACTACATCGTCAGGGTCACTGTTTGGTTCTCCCGCATAGTCTTTAGTAAACACGCTCAGTTTAACTTTAGAGAGTGCTTCTAACTTCAGTGATTCCACCTGTACGGTACTCTTTACTGGGTCTGTAAGCTGTGTTTTTATCAAAGAACCGATACCTACTTCTCGCAAATTACTAGGAACAAACATAATGTTTGAGTAGACCTCAGCAAAATCTTTCTGTAAGACAATAAGTTCCTCGCATCTATTATCTACTGAGTCTTTATTTGTCATTATCAGATGTGCTGAGCCATATTCAAGCAGCTTGGAGACGTGCTCACTGGCACTGCGAGTTTGATGTAGTAACGACTCTTGCTTCGATTTCTTTCCAATTATTATTTTCACCCCTTCATCTATCTCTTTCACCAAATCCCTCTTGTTTTGTTCAATAAAGGCGATCAGTTCCACGGCTTCTTTTATAGCAATTGCTTTCGTTTCTTCGGCGCAGGATTTTACCTTGGAAACAGTCTCTTCTAAAACTTTAAGGTTGGTCTGTTCTTCTGCTTCTTTCATCTTCAATTGTTTAAGTTTCTCTTTCAAAAGCAACGTCTGTTGTCCGGCTCCAAGTTCTATATCTAGAAGGTTATGTACAAGTTGATGATCCTGTAGAATACAATTCTGGCATACACAGCTCTCACATGTGTTACAGTAGAATTTTAAGAGTTCTTCCGTGTGTCGCTGCTTACCACAGAAAGATTGTCGACGGAGCAGGAGATTATAATCTCCAGCTTGAAGATCTACTAGGCATAGAACTCTATGCCCATCTCTAATACGTTGTGACCATTCAAGCATTGCTCACAAAGATAATGAGCACAGTTCAAGCAGTGTGATATTGATGGCTTTTGTTTCTTGCAAACTGAACAGTTTACTCCAGAGCTGGCTTCAGTAGATGTTGTGATGGACAGAACTTCAAGAATACGCGAGTGAAAGCTGCTTGATTCTAGAGAATCGAAGTCGCTAGACTGTGATAGATCGATGTTCACCTGGCACAAAGGACAACTGAATGTTTTCCCTTCTTCTCTCATCTCAGCGTGTGAAGCCAGACAACTCTTGCAGAATGTGTGGAAGCATTTGAGAATCTTTGGTTCCTTCAGGGTCTCATTACACAACAAGCAGTTGGTTAGTTGTCTGAGGTGATCCAGTACCGACTCCCGATCCATTTTAGCCGGTAAGACTTGAATAGCGAAGATTGGAATCAAAATATGACGAATTTATACCGATTGCTTAATGTCAACGATTACCGGATGTTGCTTGATTGATGTCATTGTTAGCGTAAGCCATTTAGGAGTCGTTCTGGTTGACCTAGTTACATTCATAGTATGACCACAGGTAGCCCTACAAGAGAATGTACGACATTTTCACTTGGAAAAGCCTCATCTTGGAAAAGCCTCGTTTCCATGCGCCCTAAATGAAGTAAATGAGCGCATGGGAAGCAACCCGGGTGGAAAAAAAGATCTTCACATGATAAGAGGGTAACCCTTGTACTAGGGTCATCCTAATAGTAGAATCATTCTACCGCCATTGTATTCTGCGTTCTGTTTACATGTAAAAGATTAGTTTTGTCTCGGGTACCTGAGAGGTACGATCATCCTAGCACTAGTTCAACCTTTGCACGCGTTACTTCATGTAAAGATTTAGAGTTCGCTAGGGACAATTCGCCTACCCGGAACAACTCTATTCTAGAGCCAAATTTTACATTGCAAGTTGCTGGAGTTGTCTAGCAATTAGTAGGTAACATTCCAGCACTATAGGATACCCAGGACACTAGACAGCAGCAATAAAGGGCACCACAGACAATGACCCGTCAAAACTCTACTAGTGTACTCTATGCTTGAATGATTTTGGCGGCCGCATCATGTTGAGTTGACCTGGGCTACCTGAATCACTTTGCTTGTAAACCCGGGCTATCTTTGAGCATAGTGCTAGCACTAGGGTCAACCTCCCCTCCCCCTCCTTCATATAAACATCAGCCTCCGAAAACCGCCGACTTCTTTACTCTCACTTCGTGACTCCCTTTAAACTGGGCTATCAGATTTTTATAAAATGACTGTTACAGTTTGAAAAAATGTCTTGTAATTTTCTTCATATCAAGGGCGGAGTATGCCGCATATTATGTCGCTTGATGAAGCTCTGTGGCCGTCCGGTCCTTCCCAGGCTCCATAATCTCACTAAGGGAGCGTGGAAACGATGCTTTTCCAAGATGGCGTCGGTTCGTGAGGGAAAACAATTTTGATTACGTGTTTTCTAACCTAAATGACCAGCTAGTGATACAACAATGCATTGAATACACACATAATTACTCGCTTTTTATTTTAGCAGTCAAAAATACTGTGTTTCTAAGGTCACGTCCCCACGTCCCCGCGTCCCCGTCCCCACGTCCCCGCGTCCCGGTCCATGTTTTACGACCATCCGGTGGTAACTGTCCCTTGGTCTTGTGCTTAGGAAAGATTGGTTTTTACCAGTGTCAAGTACACGCCACAGATAAATATGCGATTTCCACATCAGAGTCATTTATCGTTCGTTTATCGTTCGTTTCGGATTACTTACTCAGTTTATACTCACTTACTGCATGCTAGATTTTCGTTCCCGAATTTATAAACATTTATAAACTGAGAAATCGGGTCATTTTTGCTATGCTTTCGCGAGGTTAATAACAATAAATAACAACAGAACGACAGTCAATTGGTATAAAGGTTATCATGTTCAGATTAGCGGCTACTTACATTTACAAGCTGCTGTCTTTATAGCCGACTCAGTCACGAGTGTATCTTAAAGCATGTCGCATAATATGTGATAAATTCCCGTCCAAAGCCCGTGAAACACCTCTCAGCTTTAGAAAAGACAAAAATATTGGTATTGCACTTGAAGAAACCTTTGGTTTACACAAAAAAAAGCTGATATTAAAGGTTTTGCTAAGTCAAAACTCCCACTCGCCGCCATCTTGAAAAACCTGGAAATGTTGTCCACTGTTCACGTGACCAGCACAGTGCAATCTGATTGGTACGGTGGCGAAAAGAACTTCCAAAGAAGGTGCTATCTGATTGGTTAACGGCGAAAAAGTTCGACGTTGGAAAAAAAACAAAAATCATTTGCGATTTAAGACTCATGCCGGCCAAAGGCCTGACCCAAGTAAAAAGGCTTGCTCAGACTTGTCCGAAATCTAGATGCGAACTAACTCCCTTAAGTTACTTATTAATATTCATTGCTCACTCTTTCCTCCCCTTCATTAACTCATTAATTATTCATTGCGCACTGTTATTACTCATTAATTATTCATTATCCTCACTATCTGCGCCCTATTTGCGCCTTTTGGGAGGATCAATAGCTCATTGCGCACTATTAATTACTCTTAATTGTTAATAACTCCAATTATGTGGTTCTGTGTTGAACTTGAAATCTTAGAAACTGATCAGTTTTGTCATGAATGACATTCCGGAGACATTTTGCTAACACAAATGGGTATACCATTTCCAGGGGGAGTGGGGTAGGGAATAATTGTAATTTATAGCTTGGAGGTGTTAATGTTAGGTACGTTGCGCTATGTTAATGCGAATTAAAACAAGCCTATCATGTAATTTCATCCAACTAGATTAAATTGTTGATGTAACATTCGCGCAAATGAAGTCCAGGGGGGGTTAAGCCGTTTTGAAATTTTCTTTTGGCTGCCATTTTCGCCCCCTGAATTTCAGCGTTAACCAAATTAAGAAGACCCCCTGTAGTTTTCCATGGGTAACATTTTGGTGAAAACCCCATGTCACTACGATGTTCCTTTCTACCCGTAAAAATCCATCGCTCTTTCCGTTTTGGCCGCAAAGCATGCTGGGACAGTTTCATTTGCTATTTCCGAGTCCAGAACTGGATTAAATAACGTGGCAGCGTTAAAATCATAGTTTTGGTAGTAAACACGACGAACACAACATATCGGTTGCAAATGTGGGGTAAGAAATGCGAACCTTGCAAAACTGAGGGGGGAGGGGTGGAAAATGATAGGCATTTCCTGTTAATAACGGTGCCCTCCCCATATATTAAAAGTGTCTTGAATGAAGTTGTAACAACGAAGAAAGGCTGATTATACGGTAATGGGTAATTTATATAACCAATATTTCGGCTGGCACGGCCAACCTTCTTCAGGGTTTACAAGTGAACTGGCAAGAAAACGTTAAAAATTCAAAAGTATGGAATCTGACACTGTGGTGTGAAATTACAAACATGGTGATTACATGAGTCATGAGCGTGATGATAGACGGAGGAAAAATACAGGAGCTAAGGAATGTGATATACAGTAGATATTTACAGTTCTTCCTTTCTATTAATACCTTTAGGTTCTAGTGTTTGACCTTTATCAATAAGATGTGCTTCGCGAGCTTTGCGTACACTATCTCGATTAGAATGAATTAGTTCTAAAGGAATTAATTGCATGTCATTAGGACAGTGATTATTGGTGAGGAAATGTTCTGAGACAGCAGTGGTTTTAGACTGGTTAGAAGGTTTATCCAAAATTTTAGTTTTGGTACTAAACACGACGAACACAGCGTTTTGTTTGCAAATTTTGGGTAAGATCTGCGAACCTTGCAAAACTGAGGGGGGAGGGGTTGAAAATGATATGCATTTCCTCATAATAACGGTGCCCTCCCCATTAAAAGTGTCTTGAATGAAGTTGCAGCTTTAAAATTTTAGTTTCGGTACTAAACACGATGAACACAACATATTGTTTGCAAATTTGGGTAAGATCTGCGATCCTTGCAAAACTGAGGGGGGAGGGGTGGATAAGCATATGCATTTCCTATTAATGGTAGTACCCTCCCCTATTAGAAAGGGATTGAATAAAGTTGCAGCATCAAAATCATAGTATTGGTACTAAACAAGACTAATACATCGTTTGCAAATTTTGGGTAAGATCTGCGATCCTTGCAAAACTGAGGGGGGAGGGGTTGAAACAATTATAATAAAAGATTTATAATATTAGATTTATATAGCGCTGTTTCTTCGAAAATCCAAAAGCGCTTTACATTCTGTAAAAACATATTAAAACTATAACCACTGATGTAGTTAACTATGATAAGATTAAAAATATATCTATATATAAAAACATACGAATAAAAATATTAAGATTAATAAACAGAAGAATAATTTAAAATTACATCATGAATAGTATGCGCGCTTAAAAAGAAATGTTTTAATGGCACTTTTAAAATCAGTCAAAGATTGAATAATCCTTATGTTTTCTGGTAGATTATTCCATAAGGACGGCGCCGTAACTGAAAAAGCTCTGCGACCATAGGACTCTAAATTGTACTTAGGAATAACTAAATAATTTTTGGTAGCAGAGCGTAGTGACCGTTTCGGAACATATGGAGTTAAAAGTTCATTAAGATAAAAAGGTGCCATATTATTTAAAGCCTTAAATGTCAGTAGTAAAATCTTAAAGTCAACCCTCTCTGCTACGGGCAACCAGTGCAATTCCTTCATAATAGGACTGATATGTTCATATTTGCGTGAGTACGTGAGAAGTCGTGCAGCCGAGTTTTGAACATACTGTAGTCTCTTCATTAAGTCCCTTGGCAAACCTGATAACAGCGAGTTACAGTAATCAAGTTTAGATGAAATAAATGCATGAATAAGGATTTCACAATGTTTAAGTGATAGGAATTTCCTTATACCAGCGATGTTTCTAAGATGGAAGAATGCCGTTTTACATATTGAGTTTACTTGTTTCTGCATAGACAAGGTATCATCGAACCAAACACCAATGTTTTTGGCGAACTTAGATGAGTGTATTAGCTCATCTGCAACATAAATCGAATCAAGAGCAACTTGAGGACGATGACGAGCATTAAGCACAAGCAGCTCAGACTTATCATTGTTAAGCTTTAACTTATTTAATGTCATCCAGTTGTTGATATCCCTGACACAATCTTCTACTAGAGACTTGGCACGCATGGTTTCACCAGAAACTGACGGCTGAAATGATATGTAAATCTGGGTATCGTCTGCATACATATGGTAAGACATATTGTGTCGCTTAATGATGTCCCCAAGAGGTGCCGTATATAACAAGTACATGATGGGACCGAGCACAGATCCTTGTGGAACTCCACAAGTGAGATCACGACTAGATGACCGTTCCTTGTCAATACAGACAAATTGAGTACGATCTGAAAGGTATGAACGGATCCACTCAAGAGCTTTACCCTTAATCCCAAAGCGACAACTAAGTCTGTTGAGAAGTATGTGGTGGTCAACAGTATCGAATGCTGCAGAGAGATCTAACAATAGAAGTATGACGCAACCATGCTCATCTATGGCACGGAGAATATCATTGTGGACTCTCACCAGTGCCGTTTCCGTACTGTTACCGGCCTTATAGGCTGATTGGAATAGCTCACTCAAATGTTCCTCATCAAGATGACAGTTTAACCGCACAGCAACTACCTTTTCAGTAGCTTTGGAGATAAATCTCAAATTTGAAATCGGTCTGAAGCTAGAGAACTCCTCGTGATCCATAGTGGCTTTCTTGATAGTGGGTGACAAAACAGCTTCTTTAAACTTGCTAGGCACAACAGCACTTGCAAACGACAGGTTCACAATCCTAGTAACAATCGGTAATAGCACCCCAGAGCAGTCTTTGAAAACACCACCAGTAATAGGATCAAGGATACATGATTTCATCATTGAAGTTCTAAGTAGGGTAGATAACTCATCAGCAGTTGTAGGAGTAAATACACATAGCTCGTGTTCGAGAGACCTGTCAGTGCTCTGATGTGCATCAGCAATATGTGTAGTTATTGGAGTAAGACCATCTCTAATCACCCGTACCTTATTAACAAAGAAATCAATAAACTTGTTAGCAAGGTCACGGGCACTGTCGCACGAGGGTAATCTCTTAGCTGTCTTGAGGCTCAACATCTTCTCAATAGCACTGAACAGGACCTTCTGATTTGAGCTATTCTCTTCTATAAGTGTAGAGTAGAATTTCATTTTCGAGTCATGGATCAACTTGTTAACTAGGTTGCACTGTTCAACGTACATCTCTCTATTTACGGTTAGTCCTTTCGCACGCCATGCACGCTCAAGTTTACGTCTTTTGATTTTCCCAGCTCTGATCTCTTCAGAATACCATGGGGCAGCAGGACGAAGTACGATAACACGTTTTCTGATCGGAGCATGGCGATCAAGTAGTGATGACAATGTATCTTCATAACAATCCACAAGTTCAGTGACATCATGAATATCCTCATATTCAGATAATGACGAGGAGATGATATCATCAGTGAAAAGCTCTCTATCGATGGAATGTATTTTCCGATAACTTCCTTCCTTTCTAGGGAAAGTTGGTTTTCGAAGAGCCAGTCCACAATGCACTGCAAGGTGGTCAGATATAACAGGATCAGTGACGTTACAGTTAGAAATCAGGTTATCCCCACATCTTGTAATTATGAGATCAAGTGTGTGGCCATTCTTGTGGGTCGAAACATTGATATGTTGTTGTAAATTAAAAGCCTCCAATAAGCTTAGAAATCGTTGTACAACAGGTTCATTGGGACAATCTACATGCAGATTGAAGTCACCGAGAATGATTAGAGGACCGGGCGTAGTCGCAAGTAGTTCCAAAAATCGACCAAATTCATCAAGGAACAAGTTCGCAGTGAGGCCATTTTTACAAGATGGTGGCGGTCTGTAAATCACAATGATCCTCTGGTTACAAGATGTATAATTAGTGGTATAATCCGCAACTTCAAACGATTTGTATAACTTGCATGTATTAGCATTCAACCTAAACTTAAAATTCTGTTTATAAAGTACAGCCACTCCACCACCCCTTGAGCCACGTGGTACATGTTGGCACATATATCCCAAAGGACACAGATTATTTATGATTCCCTGACCAGCAATGGTATCTCCTTGAAGCCAGGTTTCAGTAAGCACCAGAATGTCAAAGTTATTGTCCACAACAAAATCCTTGATGGTATGGGATTTATTATTAATTGATCTTGCATTAAGAAGGCAGACATCGACAATCCTGAGCGGAACAACCGGAGTCAACAGTGGAAAACAATAGCCATTTTCAGATCGATTATGGGTTTCATTCACGCTACAAGCTTCAGAGCGTATAATCTGGCCAGTGGTGTTAGTGTCATTATAACCGTTCCAGTTGGGAGCTTGTGGTCCAGCGTCATTAGCATAATCATCACAACAAGAATAATTGACTACCCGCGTTTGTCTCTTTCTTATACCAGCACTTTTGCCGCGAAATCGGAAAAGTTGTAATGTTTTCAGCATCTGATAAGTAGAATGGTTTATAGTAGATCTTTAGGTGACCACTGAATGTAGTCAGGTTGTGTAAAATGGTAGCAAATTGCCGCTAAGTATAAAATAACAGGAGCTCGAAAGCTCATGGCCGCCATGTTTAGCGCCTCAATACAATTGTACGATTATCGTTAGCGGTATCCACTTGTTCCTAACGATAATCATAGAAATAATACAATCATTAAATAAATAATTAATTAATGTTCGGTATCTAGCGCCTGGTTGGCGGCAGGAAAACCAGCCTATCTTATGTATTTTCGCCCAACTAGATGACATTTTGGGTGTGATATTTGCGCAAATGAAGTTAAGGGGGGGGGGGGGGGGGGGGGTTAAGCCGTTTTGAAATTTTGTTTTGCCTGTCATTTCCCCCCTGAACTTTAATGTCAACCAAATGAAGAGGACCCCCTGCAGTTTTCTATGGGTAACATTTTGGTGAAAACCCCATGTCTCTACGATGTTCCTTTCTACCCGTAAAAATCCATCGCCCTTTCCGTTTTGGCCGCAAAGCATGCTGGGACAGTTTCATTTGCTATTTCCGAGTCCAGAACTGGATTAAATAAAGTTGCAGCGTTAAAATCTTAGTTTGGGTAGTAAACACGACGAACACAACATATTGGTTGCAAATTTGGGGTAAGCAATGCGAACCTTGCAAAACTGAGGGGGGAGGGGTGAAAAAGCTTATGCATTTCCTGTTAATAGTGGTACCCTCTCCATTAGAAAGGGATTGAATAAAGTCGCAGCATCAAAATCATAGTCTGGGTACTAACAGGAGCTCCTGGTACTAAACATGATTAATAGAACATATCGTATGCGAATTTTGTGTAAGATCTGCAAAGTTTGCAAAAATAAGGAGGAGGGGTGGAAACAATTTTATGATTATCGTTAGCGGTTTCCACTTGTAATAATAATAATAATAATAATAATGGTCTTTAATTCATTGATAAAATACATATCATATGTTACAATTTAATTTAATAAAATACGGAATACTAATTATAATATAAAAACAAATTAGAGTTTGTTAATGATACTGATAATAATAATGTTGTAATCATATGTCAAATTAATATAAAAAGGCAAGTAAAAATCTAAAAACAAATAAAAATCTAGAATACAATTCCTAACATTTGATCTATTTACTTCTGTACGTTTAGCAGGGCAGGGCACTGGCACTAATGTGAACGTAGATTTTTCACGATTCTCGCTCGAAACCTGGAACAGAGTGCAACTGGGCATGGACACTACCTCCAATGGTAGTACTCGGGCACAGTTCCCGGGCACTGGCACCTTTCTGAACAGGCTAGGTAGGTGGGGAGCCCGGGTGGTTAAGCGTCTCGCGTCGCACCTCTGTGGCCCAGGTTCGATTCCCGATCGCGGAGCCGCATGTGAGTTGAGTTTGTTGGTATCTTTCCCTTGCTCCGACACCAACACACTAAATTCCAATTACGGTAGATCTGTGGTTTAGCCGGGTCCTAACTTTGATCAGCCCCTATGGTTGTTTCGGGTCTCGTTAAAATTCAGAGTTTATCAGTGCCCATGCTTTTTACCCATGCTCCTCTGCAATTTGAAACCTTAAATGTGACAATTGCCGCTTACAGACTTTTTTGTGGCAGCTCCTTCTTATGGAATGCGCTTCCCAAGAAAGTGAGATCATGCAACTCGCTGTCTTCTTTTAAAAGTAATCTTAAAACGCATTTATTTCGCCACGCTTTTAAAATATACATTATTGCCAACGAGCGATCCGAGCCAAGAGGCGAGGATCGCGAGGCGGCAGCATTATAGAGCCGATGCGCGTACGAGGCACACGAGGTATTTTGCAGGCAGAAAAAATCTCGATCGAAAATTGTAATGTAACAATAGAAGGAAATAAAACCAATCACAGCGCGAGTTTTTGCGTGTGACGTCATGGAATCTCACGTGGTCGTGTTGATCGTCGAAGTGGCGGTGCTGAATACGAATGTCGACAGCGAGGACGAGGTAAAGTATTCCTTTCTTCGCATTGAAAACATTCTGATTTGCTTAAATAATTTGCTTTCTTTTCGTGGTGTTGAACTGTGAGTAATTCTGTACGGTGAATAATCGAACCATTTGGTTCAAAATCGAGCAAAAAGTGCTAAAATCGAACCAGCGTGTTCACATCGAACCAGCGTGTTCACATCGAACGTAGTGTTCAAAAGTTATTACAAAGGTTGATATCTCTTTCTCGTTAGTTCCAGTTAGTCCAGCAATATGTTTACATTGACTCAGACACCTAGAGGACTAGAGATGTGAACATTGAGTTCATGGTCAACCCAACAATTAATCTCTTTGATACTAATTATTTCTACATCTGTAAACACTTGGGTTTTAATATTGCCAACGAGTCAGCCGAGTGAAGACGCGAGGCTGACGAGGCGGCAGCAATATTGGCCATTATTACGTTGCGCGGGAGATTGGGTCGAGTCGGTAGGCGCAAAGCATGCTGGGGCGAGTTTAGGGGGACGCCATTATCAAAATTTACAGCGAGGAAGGCGATCTGACTTAAAACAAAATGGTTAAAGCGACTTGCTGTGTGCCGGGGTGCACTAATAACTGGAGAAACTCTCCTAACATGAAATTCCACAGTCTTCCAAGTGATCCAAAAGTTGTAACAATGTACGAGAAGCTCATACGAAACAAAACTCTCAAGATAAATTCTTCGAGTACTCGCATATGTGAGTGCACATTTTCCTCAATTGGAGAGAATGTCAAGAACTCAACAACCCTCGATATTTCCTTGGAGCTCTGTGACTCAGGAACGTAGGAGAATAGAAAAAGTTCAAGTACCGATCATAAAACGTGCTCGAACAACCTCAGTGCAAGCTGAAAACGACAATGTTGAGGACTCTTATTGCCCTGATGTCAACAGTGTAACTATGGACTTCCAAGATGAAAAATGTAGAGACCAAAGCACCCAAACAGACAGTTTAGACGAGTCAAAATCTCTACAGGAAGAAATATTAGCTCTCAAAGAAAAGATAAGATGCCTTGAAGCAAACATACGAACTGAACTCTAAACCAAAGTTTGAACTAAGTGACCACAAAGATAAGGACGAGGACATTGCCTTCTATACAGGTTTTCAAAACTATGATACATTATTATTATGTGTTGACCTCTTGAAAGAGAAAGCTGCCCACTTATGCTATAAGAACCGCGATGAAACTGAGTATCCTTCTGATTACAAGAAACCAGGCAGTAAACGAAAACTAACAATATGGCAGGAATTTACTCTAGTACTTATACGTTTACGCTTGGGATTGTTTGAGAAAGATTTAGCTGAGAGGTTTAGAGTCTCTATGTCGACAGTGTCAGTCATTTGGAGAACATGGATTAAATTCATGAGGAAAGAGCTTGAGCCTATCTGCATCCAGTGGCCATCTAAAGAACAGATTGTGCACTTCATGCCACCAGTGTTCAAATCATTCTATCCTGATTTAGTATCAATCATAGACTGCACAGAGATTCAGATGGAGTCACCATCTGGTCTTGACAACAGGTCTTTGTGTTATTCAAGTTATAAGTCTCGCACTACAATGAAAGCTCTCGTTGGTATTACCCCAAACGGCGTTGTCTCATTTTGCAGTGATCTCTACTGTGGTTCAATCAGTGACATTCGGATTGTTAAGGAATCCGGATTTGTATCACAACTGAATAGAGGTGATTTAGTTATGGCGGATAAAGGATTTACCATTCAAGATGAACTGGCAGAAGTTGGAGCAAAGCTAGCATTACCGCATTTCTTAAAGGGGAAAACTCAATTTACCAAAGAAGAGTCTGACCACAACAAGAAAATTGCGAGCCTTCGCATACATGTCGAACGATACATGGAAAGACTCAAGAACTGGCATTTCTTCGACCGACCGGTGCCAATTAGTATTTCTGCAATTGCATCTGATGTCTGGCTGGTAGTAGCATGTCTTTCAAATTTTCTGCCTCCAATAATAGAATAGTATCTAAGAATTATGGAACACTATAAGCATGAACAATAACTTTAATTTAAATAATATTAGTGTATTATAGAGCTGGTGATCAATATAAACAAACCTATTAGCAGCTACTACAAAGTATTTGTTATTTGTTTACTTTGAAGTGATTTTCATTTGACTGTGAAAGAATAGTAAGGTTAATAGTTAGTAGTAGTATTCAAGCTCATTGTTTTCTTTTGTTTGCTATCCACTAACACTAACTAGTCATTATTGCTTTACCGTCAAATGAAAATCACTCTATCTTTGAAATGAATTAGTGTGATGTACAATTTCTATTGTTTCCATTTTTATGGATGTTTACACAAGGTATGGTGCCCCTAGTGGGTTGAGCTATCTCTTGCACTAACTCATGTAAATGGCCTAGTAAACATTGACTGCTGAATTAAATTTTGGTTTCACAAATTAATTGTCGTTGGATGATAGCAAAAGTTATTATTTTATCACATTATTATCATGTCGATTAAAATGATTTCTATATAATTTGACAATAACCGTTGATATTTATTGTTGCAATAACCGGGGAAATGATATTGCTTTGTTCCATCGCTCTTCACCATGCAAAATTCTTGGATAAACCAGTTCTGGGAAGAGATGCTCAAAGTAAAAGGTTTGCAGCTTAGGCAAAACTTCATTCCAAAACTCACTGTCAAAAGGAACAAGTTGTCTGTGAGTTGAAATGCTACTTGATACAGTAAAGTGACAATTTTCAGACTGAGTGCAAAATAGCTGCTGTTGGATTTGATGATAATAACTGTGCTTCTTGTTAATCACTATCTCAGTTCCATTCCTCTTGTATATTCCAAGTCTGCACATTGCATCTTCATGACTTTCTCCATCTTTAACAGTTATGTTCTTAACTTCCACAATATTATGATCGTCAATTATTCCATCTGGAGAAGCTCCAAGAAATGGATGAGACTCGGATATAACAAATCCAGATTTTTTGACTTTCAGACCAGTGTCCTTCTCAAATTCATTGATAATCTTTGATTCAGCCTCAATTCCTTCCTTCATAGCCTTTGTTGTGACACGATCATTGTACATTAATACCTCAGATATGGCTTTCGTCGGACTTGTTGTAGGTCTGATCAAACATCTCTTGCATTTTGATGCAGTGATTCTGGGCTTACGAACATCAAACCAAGTCCTTGTCAAATGCTGTTCCTTTGTTGCTTCTGTAATATCGTCTCTATCTTTAATTGAGTCATATAATCTAGTCTTAGTTCTCTGTGATTTCTGTTCTATATCAAGCATGGAAAGTGGTGTAGTTTTGACAGGAGAGACAATGTCCCACTTTGATGGTTTTGGTGTTTCTTGGGTGCCTGTAGTTGAATTTTCTGGAACATGTTGTGGAATTACATAATGAAGACCAATTTTTTTTCCTGTTTTCTCTTCAACTGCTTTGATCTTTTCAAGTAATGCATTATATTCAGTATTTGACTTGTTTTCATTGTGTATGGTGTTGACTGTTGCACTTGATGAACATTCTTTTTCTTTCTTTCCATACACATGCTTTACAAATTTAACTGCCTGAATAGGAGACGGTTCCTGCTTTCTTTTTTTAGGGATGCTCCATGTACAAGGTTTAGATGTACAGGGCAATTCATCTTCACTCTGCGTGGTAGTAGTGCTAACAGCTTTCTTACATGTATCTTCCATAGCAAACAAAGTAGCAGCCAGATGATTGCACCGACCATCATTTCCTGCGGGGCATGGGCAGAGAGCTTGTTGTACTTGTGAATTGGCATTCATGATGATTTTGACAGTGTAGATGTTTTTTTGTTTGTCATTTGAAGCATAAGACGCCTTTACTTGACTCTTGACATAAAACAGTTCCTCCTCTTGTTTGGTATAGATACATTGCACCTTCCCTGATTTATAAAAGTTATATCCTTTAATGATCGGTTTTTCCACGGATAATTGTTTTTTGAACTCGACATCTTCAATTAAAAATTTCCATATTTGTGAATAGCCTACATTCAGCTTAGAGTTCATTCCTACAGAAAATCCCTGGGTTGGAAATTTCACGAGAGTTGTTGCTTTTTCTTCTTGTAAGCCGAGTTTTGAGCGCTTATTTTGGATATTTATTCCACCATCAGGATCGATGAGGTTGCTGGAATCCAAACCAGAGCGTATGTAATCATTTACCCTGAAAAAGAAAGAGAGTTTTTTACTAAAATCGACTAGATTTCGCGTTGGATAGTTCGATAATAAAACTGACCTTTTGATTAATTCATTCCTTTTACCCGAAACTTTAGCACCTCTACAGCTCAACCAACGTTTCAAGATTGCTACAGTGCAATGTTCAGGTGGTTTTCGAAGCTCTGCGCCAGGAATATCTTGTTCTTTTAGCGTTATTATAGCGTCAGCATCCTTCTCACTCGCCGCCATATTGAAACGCGTCCCCTAAACTCGCCCCAGCATGCTTTGCGCCTACCGACTCGACCCAATCTCCCGCGCAACGTAATAATGGCCAATAGAGCCGATGCCCGAGGATATGTGGATATGCAGTAAAAATCTCGATCACTCTGTGAAAATGTAATGTAATGTAATGTCCTGTAAACCAAAGTCAGAGCCAATTTAAGATGTGTTATACTTGTAATTGTTTAATGACTTTCGTTAACAATGATTTCAATAAATACAATAAACATGATAAACCCTTTGTTTTCTCTTGTTTCTTGAAGCCCAGTTGGAGCACTAATATCCCCTCTGACAAACTTTCAAAACATTCAGTGTCGAGCACTCCGTATCCTCTAGGCTCTAACCATATTTCTTATTCTACAGCTCTAAATTCGTCTGCTCTCCCTCATCGCCTGGCTGTTATATGCTGCAAGGCACTGTATTTTATGTATTCTCAAAGTGCCATAAGAGTAAAATGTCAGGAATAACTATGAAGTGAAATATACAGTTAAGTTTTCTAATGCACAGTTACAAAGTGTTCCATCGTGATTTATTAAAATATAAACAAACTATAAATATATTTGCTATTCTCGTTTATCAGCGTATCATATTCAGATCAGGCGGAGGCAATTTTTCTGGGTTTTTGTTTTCGTTGGCACTTTAGCGATAGCTACGACTAGTAGTATAGCGTTTATATGGTGTCTTATTTTCTCAATTTTTTTATGCAATCATTTAATTTTTATCAGATTTTTATTGATACCATTGTAAAGCGCCTAGAGCTGTAAAGTATAGCGCTATATAAGTAATCAGTATTCTCTATTATTATTATAGCTGGCATAAACCCCGGGGGGGGGGACTCCCTTATGTGAGGGGTACATAGTTGCTGGTCGTACCTTTTAGGGGTCAAAATCAGGAGTTTGGTACCACTTAGGGTATCCACCATCAAACACAGACATTTCTATGTAAAGCAGTACCTTTTAGGGGTCGGGTGTGAATTGAACAAAAAAGCGGTTATCTATTTACATTTTTATTATATTTTAGTGGTCAAAATAAGCTTGAACCACGCCCATTTTAGTATCACTTAGGGGCCAAATCGAAGATGTCCGACGAGCATCCCTACCCCTTTTATATGGGAGTCCCCCCCCCCCCCCCCGGGCATAAACCGGTGAAGTTTGCTCCTAACTTGGCAACATATCCTTGTTTTGGCATTTAAAATCAATTCATATTGTCGTTCTCTATCACCAAAGAAAAACAGGACTACAAGAAAGACAATATATGTACTCAGGGAACACAGAAAACAGAAACACGCTCTGCACATGACTGCTTTATAAGGCGAACCAGATGTATGGGCACCAAGTCTTCTGGGCATAAGTGTGAGCGTGCGTGGACCTGGGCATTATCGTGTCTGAATCAACCGTGAGCAGATTCTATATTTGGATGCAGTAGCCAATTACTCGAGAAGGGTCTATCGTACGACCTCCTTATAAGGAAGCACAATAGGCCGCGATATTTACGTGTAGAGGGTCACTAAAGTACGCGAGGAGGTCATTGATGTACGTACATGAGACTCGTCCCAGCTTTCGATTGAAGTTCAGTTTCTAAAATGGCGTAGGAAAGCGGCCATGAATCTTTTCGAGTCCCACTCGTTTAATCCGCCATTTTGAAACTTTCAGCCTCACAAATTAGGTAGAGACTTATTCCCTTTTACCAAGAGTTCACATTCACTAAACCCTAACCCGTAACATAAACCTAACCCTAACCGGTTAGTAAACAAGTTCCCAGGTAAACGATCACGATGTCGCACCCACCTATAGCTAGGGTTCACAACTAAACAACGAGTTCTCGCTGGCCTTGGGCTAGGATTGATATAGGCATGCAAACGCCGAGTTTAAACCAAAATATCGAGAATTAAAAAAAAAAACGTGGTGGGGTTCGAATCCGAGTACTCATAATGTGGACCAAGTGTGGTAACCACTAAGCTAAGCGACCTTCAGTGTTCGGTTATTGACTAATTTGAATACAGAACTACCGGCAACCTGCGAGTCTCCTGTGTGTACATCAGTGACCTCCCTCGTGTACTTCAGTGACCCTCCACACATACATCCCATATAAGGAAGTCGTACGACAGATACTATTGCATTACCCGGAGCGCCATCTCCCATACTACGTCTATGATGCAGCGTTTCTGCAGACCGGGTTACTTTAGAATGCATTTCCCGCGAGTTCGGTATTCAGTAGCCAATCACAAGCGTTAGCGTAATTTTAATTTAAATGATTAATGATGTTGCCATACTGGTTAATCAAGCAAGAGAAGCTAATGAGGCATCTATTGTTAACAACATGCCGCGATGAAAGCGAACAAAGAGAAATCAAATAAAAACATAACGTAACCCGGTCTGGGAAACGCTGCACACGAATATATGACAAATGGACGCTCCAAGTAATGCTCTCCCGATGGATGATTTTCGGTGATAGGGACTGCTAAGTGTAGCGCAATGCGCTGCCATGCTGTTTACAATCATGAGTGGTTGTGAGAGAGAAGTGTTGTGTTTGCACTTCGGCGTTTTTGAAGTTACAAGTAATTAGCATCGATTTTCGGGTATGGTACGTTCGCCAGTTTCTAGCGTGCTCTAAGTGAGCTATCTCCATGGCAATTACGTGTAGTTTACTTTGCTTAGCTTAAGTGTAACCACGGCCTTTATCTGTCACTTTGTCGCCCTGCCATATTAGTTCTCGCGCACAAAATTGATGCTATAACTTATGAAAATCTCTTATCAGATCCTCAAAAATCAAATCTGCTAGATCCTTTAAAGTGCCCCTACGATCAAATTTTGACATATCAATGTTTTTGCATATTCATAAAGTAGAGTTCATATATTATTACCAGTTCAAATTGTTTTTCGATACAACGACAGGAAGTCTTATTTTTTTAGCTCCGAATATTGAATCTACACGTCCGCCATTACTGGAAGCCGTGCCCTTTGTTCAGCTTTAAACAATGGTTTATTCACCGGAAGTGATATCATACACTTAACGCTCGCCTGCAGAACACAACGCCTGGAGGCATATTTCTACTAAAAACGTCTTCACGTACATAAGAAGAAAGTTATATTTATCTTTTGCGAGGTTGGCTACTTTTTTTATGCACGCTATTTCGCGCCACGAGGTTGTCGTGTTAAGTGTATGACATCACTTCCGGTGAATAAACCTTTGTTTAAAGCTGAACAAAGGGCACGGCTTCCAGCAATGGCGGACAGGATTTTACCGGTAAACTCTCCTAAAATTTGTGGTTTAACATGCCCATTTGGGAATATTTTTTACTATTTCGGATATTTCTAATACTGATTGACCTATAGACACTGAAAAAGTGGCAAATCGAAATGGTAAATTTTTGTCGTAGTGGCACTTTAAACACAAGAATTATATAATCTACGTTTTGGTGTTTATCATAATGTATTAAATACCAGCAATGTAGACTACCTACAATCCATTGCGTAAAAATGTGCAATGTTAACCCCAAGGCCCAGTTTATATGAAGAAAAATTGGCCTAGTCTGGGCACGTAATATTGGATTGCGCGTGCTCTGTGTGTTCCGAGTTCGCACGGGAGAGCCAGTGTTTTTATGAGAAAAGGTTGGCTTCCCCACCCCCCCCCCCCCCCCCCCCAATCTGAGCCAAGTTTACGGTTTCTCGTGTACTTCGTTTTATAAAGAAATGTAGGAAACGTTGGCTTGCCAGGGTTACATAAAAATCAAGAAACGGAGATGTAAGCAGAAGCGTACAGGGGTGTAGCCAGGAGAGTGTTCCAGGGGTCCGGATCGCCAGACTCAGAACCACCCTCGGAGCACTCCCTCGGGGAACTCCTGGCTACGCCCTTGGCGTAAGCTCGAAGGAAGCAGAAGCAGAAGGAAGGGAAGGTTTCCTTCTTCTTACGTTTTTGCTTCTGCCGCTTTCGTTCCAGTGAAAACTAGTCAAACGTAAGCAGAAGAATGTAGCGAATCAGAATGGTCATTTTCAGGCTCATAGCAATGTAAACATAGCGTGCAAGCGAGGTTTTCGCTTCTGAACGAGGCTTATGCTTCTGTCGTGTTCATTTTTACTAGAACATAACTTTCGTACGCTACTGCTTCAGTCGCTAGTGAAAACCAGGCTTTAGATAGATGAAATAATCGCCCTGTTCCCCTCCGTTTGAGGAGGACGACGTTGAAATAGAGTTAGATACTACAAGCTGAAGTGTTATAACAACTAAATGGACATTTAAAGAACGTTTTATTCCCGAATAACACAGACTACTATTTAACTAAGCTAGTTTTCAGTATTCTGTAACTGGTAAGGTAATACCAGTATTCTGTTAAAAAAATATACGTTAGAAAATACACAACCAATCACTGACCTCCCCCGTGCCAGGGCAAAACATCAAGGTAAAACTCCAGTCTTGATACATACGGACCATCTCACCGTTATATGGGACCTGTTATTGTACCCAATGCGCATGTCCGTGACGTAAACTGTAGCGCCGAACTATCCAAATATAATTAAATTGTTCAATCTTATATAGTTTCATTTCACAAGTAACATACAAAATCTGTGTCCGATCTGTATGGATTTACAATGGCTCATCTAACGGCTCGTCATTGTAAACACTACATACAGTTCGTCTGTACATACATATTGTATCTATTACTTAACAATGGCTAAAATACACTTGATATGATAAGGCTTTTTGGTTAATCTTTGGTCTAATCACTTTAGACTAATTCGTTTAATTGATAATGAAATATGCCTGCAAGGCTCGACCCTAAAATTATTCACGTAAATACTAGTCCTGTTACTAATCGTACTTCTAAACTATCAGTTTATTCCATGCTAGCAGAACTAGCTTAACTAGCTTGCTTAACCTACTCATATCTCTTCACAAACTCTTCCCTCCATATCCACTTTGTTGTTAATTTGATGATACTGTTACTGTTAAACCTGTAACTGTCACTTCATGTAAAGCACCCGATTTGTTCCGTCCTCTGTAATCATAATCGTCCCATCAGGAAGCACTGTTATGTACAAGGGTTTACCGAGTTCCTCAAAAGAATTCCCAACAAAACGGCCGTCCAGTGTGAACTTCTGAATACGCTTATTACCGTAATCACATACAAGTACGTTACCATCACTGTCCACAGCAAGACCGTATGGGTTATTGAATTCACCATCTTCACTTCCTTCTCTTCCTATTAAGGACCTCCAGGTCGGTGTGTCACCTTGCTGGTCAAACACTTGAATCATATGATTCCTGTGGTCAGATACAATGAAAAGGTCGCCATAAGCTATAGTGCTGGCTGGACACATCCCGTCTAGCCCCTCTAAACTAAACTGAAACTGATACGTTCCATCTCCTGTAAACACTTGAACGCGGTGGTTGTCATAATCACTGACTATGACAAGTCCCTGTTCGTCTACATGTACTCCAATTGGAGAATTAAACTCTCCATTTCCTTGACCTTTTCTCCCAAAGCACTTCAGTGACTCTCCAGTTGTGCTATCGAATACCTGTATTCTGTGATTTAAGTTATCTGCTACCACCACGTCATTATCGTTTAAGAATGCTATACTATAAGGCTCGCCGAGTTGTCCAATTCCACTACCTTGATTACCAAACTTTGCCAGTAGCATGCCCTCCATATTGAATACAGCTATACAGTTGGAAACGTCTGTGATAGCAATCTTGCTATTGCTTACATTAACTGCAATACCACAAGGATCGATGAGGGGTTTTGTCATGCCTTTCATCTTAAACTCTCCAGTAATCTTCAGCTTCTGTGGTGTCACATCCATCTCCAGCGGGCTGTTGGACACATGCCTTCCATTAATCCTCACATCAGCTGTGAATTTTCCCGGTATCTTGGGGACGAATTCCACTTCATATTTCTCTCCAATCCTCTCCGATACTTGTAGCAGTTTCGCGTCCTCTTTAGGACTGATGTGCACCTCTACAACATCGCAAGGGTCGTTGTTTGGTTCTCCCGCAGAGTCTTTAGTAAACACACTCAGTTTAACTTTAGAAAGTGCTTCTAACTTCAGTGATTCCACCTGTACAGTACTCTTTACTGGGTCTGTAAGCTGTGTTTTTATCAAAGAACCGATACCTACTTCTCGCAAATTAGTAGGCCCCTCACTAGGAACAAACAAAATGTTTGAGTAGGCCTGAGCAAAATCTTTCTGTAAGACGATAAGTTCCTCGCATCTATTATCTACTGATTCTTTAGTGGTCATTATGAGATGTGCTGAGCCATATTCAAGAAGCTTGGAGACGTGCTCACTGGCACTGCGAGTTTGCTGAAGTAAGGACTCTTGCTTCGATTTCTTTCCAATTGTCATTTCGACCCCTTCATCTATCTGTTTCACCAAATCCCTCTTGTTTTGTTCAATATAGGCGATCAGTTCCTCGGCTGCTTTCATAACAATCGTTTTCGTTTTCTTCGGCGCAGACTTTTACCTTGGAAACAGTCTCTTCTAAAACTTTAAGGTTGGTGTGTTCTTCTGCTTCTTTCATCTTCAATTTTTTAAGTTTCTCATTCAAAACCAACCTCTGTTGTCCGGCTCCAACTTCTATGTCTGAAAGGTCATGTGCACCTTGATGATCTTGTAGAATACAATTCTGGCATACACAACTCTCACATTTGTTACAGTAGAATTTTAAGAGTTCTTCCGTGTGTCGCTGCTTACCACAGAAAGATTGTCGACGGAGGAGGAGATTATAATCTCCGGCTTGAAGATCTACTAGGCATAGAACTCTATGTCCATCTCTAAATATGTTGTGACCATTCAAGCATTGCTCACAAAGATAATGAGCACAGTTCAAGCAGTGTGATGTTGGTGGCTTTTGCAGCTTACAAATTGAACAGTTTACTCCAGAGCTGGCTTCAGTAACTGTTGTGATGGATAGGACTTCAAGAATACGCAAGTGAAAGCTGCTTGACCCGAGAGAATCGAAGTCGCTACACTGTGGTAGATCGATGTTGATCTGGCACAAAGGACAACTGAATGTTTTCCCTTCTTCTCTCAGCTCAGCATGTGAAGCCAGACAACTCTTACAGAATGTATGGAAGCATTTGAGAATCTTTGGTTACTTCAGGGTCTCATTACAGAACAAGCAGTTGGTTAGTTGTCTGAGGTGATCCAGTACCGACTCCCGATCCATTTTAGCCGGTAAGACTTGAATAGCGAAGATTGGAATCAAAATATGACGAATTTATACCGATTGCTTAATGTCAACGATTACCGGATGTTGCTTGATTGATGTCATTGTTAGCGTAAGCCAGTTAGGAGTCGTTCTGGTTGACCTTTTAGTTAATTCATAGAATGACCACAGGTAGCCCTACAAGAGAATGTATAGCCTGCGTCGCAGGCTATATATAATGCTAATGCTCTTAAATCTCATAAAATGTTTCGATTTCCCTTGAAGTGATTAGATTTAAGAGCGGCCGTCTGTTAATATCGCCTATTAAAGGTGTTTAGGGTAAAAAAAAAATGAAATTCCTGTAACTTAATGGCCTAGGCGAGTGATAAATATTATTTTAGTTGATCGGTTGTTTATTTTAGCCGAACGGCTTCCAAATGGGTTTTATGTCTCTTAGACCGGTTTTCAGGATCACATATCGCTAAACGGCTCGCCTGAAAATGAAAATATAAATTCAAATCAATACTGTGCAGCTGATAACAAAGAATAAATAATGCTTTCTCTGTTCTTTCTTTTACGAATTCAATATTGTAGAGAGTTTTCATTATTTTGTAAATTTTACTCATTTCTAATTGATAAAGAAAAAAAATTCCAATGATACATGGCCTGGGCTGTATAAGAGTATAACATTGGGAAAGAGCAATGTTTCTACTTCAAATGTTGACCATCTGCCACGACAAAGTTGTAATGGATGATCAACAGTCAATCATCAGCAAAGCCCCATGTCCAGTCAGAGACGGCACAATCTATAGTGGGTGAACAGCTAAATAAGCATCGTCAGGATTCCTCAGTTCTGCGGGTCAGCTGAGATACTAATATAAAAAACATCAACTCAATTAACTCACAAATACGTTTATATATAGGATATGTTAAAGAACTTTATTCAAATCGTTAGTGTAGACAACCCACCTCAACAGCAGCCGGCTATGGTATATCAAAGGGTCGTGCTTCCACCGCCGCCTTCATCGGGCTTAGCGTTCTGTGCTTTCATGGTAGTTAGATGCTCAAGTAAGACCGGTATAATATACTTATTACATTCATTTTCTTCATTCAACTTATTTCTACATATTTTAGAGAAGTTCACAGACTTCAGTCACATACTTAAGTTACCATTTCTGTTGTGAAAGTTTCTAGGGCAGGGGCGGACCTAGGGGTGGTGAAGGGGGTGGCTAGCCACCCCCATTTGGAATGGCAAAAATATTTCTGTAAAGCTGGAGTGATAACTACAGCTAGTGAACCCGTTTTCTTGGATTGACAAAGTTTCGCATTATTTGTTTATTCTATATTTGACAGCGTGAGCATTGTAGCCCGTAGCCTAGCGCCTATGTGCATGATTTTTTTTTGAACGGCATGTTCTCAACACTACTCCTGTTTTTCTATGGTTTCCTATGGAAGCCACATAATTCAAAAGTGGTACGAGTTTTTTCGATGGTCGAAAAAACGATTGGTGATCGAGAATGACGAGCGCTATGGTCGAAAAAACGATTGGTGATCGAGAATGACGATCGCTATGGTCGAAAACACCGATTGGTGATCGAGAATGACGATCGCTTTGGTCGAAAAAACGATTGGTGATCGAGAATAACGATCGCTATGGTCGAAAAAACGATTGGTGATCGAGAATGACGATCGGTATAGTCGAGAATATCGACTATCGATTGGTGATCGAGAATAACCACAGGAAGCCCAAGCTCTGTTTATGTAATTATCATTTTATAAGGGTTTGTAAGGAATTTTAAAATCTGGCTTTTCGATCAATATGTAAGGGTTAGAGACTGCTTGTGAGTTCTTTATCGACAAATACAGGCACGCGCTGACTGTACGATGAACGAAAAATAATGAATACTGCATGAGGCCGAAGGCCGAATGCAGTATGAAGAAATTTTGAGTTCATCGTACAGTCAGCAAGGGACTGTATTTTGCCGATAAAGCACAAACATAAAGTCTCTAACCCTTTTAATATTCAAACTGAGTGCACTGTCAGCCGTGAATTTCAATTGAAATCAGTTGTCAATAACAATTTCATAAAGAAGTCAAATATTTCGCATGAATTAAATCATTTTACGGTAAATATCTCCACAAAGAAAAGTCATTTCAATAGACAATGAATAAAAACAGAAGTAGATAACTTTGCAAAGAATAATTTACTTTGGCGTTCGGTCAATTTAGTTGATGCCTTGCGAGTACATGTTTGTACATTTAACTCGAAAACGTTTCTCTTGGAGCCATGTATTAAAATATCGAGTATTTAGCCGGCTTAACTCCTAGATAGTCTACTTTCTTTAATAGTTTCTTTCATTCAAAAATAACTAACCTGCAGATTCCAGTGAATTGAAATCTTGAAACCGGCCTCCATGTGCTCGGCTCTGATGCAAACATTTTCCAAATAAAAATATCCTAGGTTTTCGAACCTTCCACTGAATTGTCGCTTCATTGTCTCCTCTTATTGATAGAGTAAGGTCTCGCCGGAAATAAAATCCATTTCTTCAGTTTGGACTGCTAGAGTGTTGTAGAAACTTTTGTTTACTCAGACACATGTTGACTTGTTAGTTATTGTACTTCCAGCGCTTACATATCAGCCATTTCTAACGAACGATTATGCAAATGTTGCCTGAAAACATAATGTGAGGCGAATAGTATGATTGTACATTTAACTCGAAAACGTTTCTCTTGGATCCATGTATTCAAATATCAATTATTCAGCCGGCTTAACTCCTAGATAGTCTGCTATCTTTAATAGTTTCTTTCATTCGAAAATAACTAACCTTCAGTTTCCAGTGGGGCAGTGAATTGAAATCTTGACTCGAAACCGGCCTCCGGCCATGTGCTCGGCTCCGATGCAAACATTTTCCAAATGAAATATCCTGGGTTTTCGAACCATCCACTGAATTCTCGCTTAATTTTCTCCTCTTATTTAGAGTAAGGTCTCGGAAATACAATCCATTTCTTAAAGGGATACCCGAGTGAAAAACACATTGGGGCTCAAAAGAATCTTCAACATGTTCTTTGTTCAGAAAATGTATTAAAATTTGATCAAACGTTTTTAGTATTAAGAACGAGCACCTCAAAGTTGGCCCCGCGAAGACATGGGCGCCGCCATCTTTGTTTGCATTTACGGAAGTGACGTCACTTCGTCCCACCAGCGTATCGCGGCTACTTGTCTTTGTATGATTTTCACACGCTCGGAATTAAAGTGGATATATTTTCATCGAGATTGCAGAGGAATTCTTAAAGAAACTGGAATTATGATGAAGACGACATTATGAGAAAAGTTCAGAAGACTGGGAGGAGGAAGAAAAGCATTGGGAAGGCGAGAAATTATCAGACGAACAACAAGGTCTCGTAACTAGGCCTGAGCGGATTGTGCTAGCATAATTTTTGGCATAATTGGAGCAAACGAGCATAATTTTTCAAAGAAGCACTGCTCGAGCATAATTACCAGATTGTAGCATAATTTGAAGCATTAAAAGCCAAAAGCAATGCTATTACTGCTTTTATAGTGCCTTTCCTAATTATTAGCTGGTATATTTTGCTTAGAATCTAAATGTTTCCAAAGCAAATACCTGAATTTCACTTAACGAGTGTGCGTTAAACGTGAAAAAAGCCAAAAAGCCGTCTTTTGTTCAGAACGTGGGAACAGTCACGCCTGATTGGTTTCTGTGTCCGTTGCTACTAAAATGTCTAGGACATGTCTGGGGCGTCAACAATGCCGGCCGTCTTCGAAAAACGTTTTTTGTGAGCATAATTGTGTAATCTTCGAGCATAATTGTTGAACTTTGGCATAATTTGGGCATAATTCGACAAAATTTGGAGCAGTGCTAGCGGCATAATATGCCACTTTTAGGAGCACAATCCGCTCGACCCTACTCGTAACTGCCATTTAATAACAGCAAAACAACATGGCTTAAAAGACTCGAGTGACTTCTGAATAAGTATAAGAACTACAATGTATGTGAGGTACAGTTAAGGCGTTTATCATCCTAAAAACACCAAATAAGTGAGAGAGTAGAACGCTGGTGGGACGAAGTGACGTCACTTCCGTAAATGCAAACAAAGATGGCGGCGCCCATGTCTTCGTGGGGCCAACTTTGAGGTGCTCGTTCTTAATACTAAAAACCTTTGATCAAATTTTAATACATTTTCTGAACAAAGAACATGTTGAAGATTCTTTTGAGCCCCAATGTGTTTTTCACTCGGGTATCCCTTTAAGTAAGACTACTAGAGTGCTGTAGAAACCTTTGTTCACTCGGACACATGTTGACTTGTAAAGTTGTACTTCCAGCACTCGCAAATCAGCCATTTCCAACGAGCGATTATGCAAATGTTCGCCTCAAAATATATATCTTCTGTGACACAGGCAACATAGTTCAATCCTGCCGTTACCTTTCTAGTAATTGTCTGCATTTTCACTGTTTAATATGCGATGTGGTTTTCCAAGCCGTCCAAATACATAACTAAACGAAGGACTAGACCCTCTCTTACCTAGAGAAAGGGAGACCTGGGTCGAGTGCTGTGGTCACCAATAATGCACGCTCATTAGCCAATCACATGCTTGGATTTTGTACAATGCACGAAATTTGAACATTAAACTGTAATAAAATGAATAAAACTTACCTACTAGTGTCTATAATATGTGTCTTGTACGTAGTTTAAGCGAATTTTACATCCCTTACTCTACATACTATTAAAAGAAGAAATGGATGGTAGGAGACGAACTTCAAATCTCGGCTTCAAAGCCATTCACCGTTTGGGTCGATTTTTTTTCTCACGAAAATCGCATCGATTTTACATTTTATCACCATCAGCATACGCAGTGATAAATGTCCAGTCTAGCTGTGCCAACCAAACGAAGATATATGTATTTGCCGAGATACAAGCCACTGTTGAGTCCACCAAAATCTTTCCAGAAGAAGCGAAAATACCTGTGACTCGCCAAAGTGGTGACAGCCAACCGCCAACACGCGGACAGAGACCTAGGCACTAGCATAAATTCTACCGAAGCGGGGTACCACAGTGGGATTATCGACAGTATCCACTTGCACTCGACGCTACCCTGGGTGCGCAATAAATGACCTCTGACGCATCTTTACTGTATGTACTTTATTTTTGACTCTACAGTTGTTGAAAAGTTATCCATACGGCTTTGAAGGTAAATATGTGTTGTGATGTGTTGTGTTGTGCAGTTCTCAGCTTGCCTTTCCCTTTCCCTCAATCCTCGATCCCAATCTCTCGAACATCACGGTCGAATTTTCATCCAAAATCAATGCTGACCGCAACTAAACCTCCAATAATAGCACAACAGTATCTATTCCAAGAGCCTCCTACAATTTAATTGAAATAATCCCCATTTCTCGAGCCTGAATCGAACACAATTTCAAACAAGTTGACAACGCTTGATGACGTCTTGTTCCCAAAGTTCATGGGTTCAGAACGTATACCTTAGCTTATTTTCGAACTGGTCTACAAGCGAATCGGCTCTGTGGTTAAAGTGGTGTAAAGCACGCGCTTCGAATCCAACGATTTGGAGTTCGATTCCCGCACCAGCCAGTAATAATTTATTATTATTCTTTTTTTTTCCTTTCTCGGTTTTATTTTATATTGTCCTCTATTTTAAGTTATTAGAGCCGCCTTCTACACTAAATAAATTGTTTTGTATTGGCTATCAAGTTCCAACACGGTCATGATTAGAAAGGAATCAGAAAGAATAAAATCCTCTTCTGGTTACTTTTATTAATGAACATGTTGTCAACGTTGAATAGATCACAAGAGCGCTAGAAGGAAAGCCTACTGCGTAGAAAAGGAAAGCTGGGATATCTCGCTGTTTCCTTTTATTGTTTGAGTTTATAATTAAGCAAATTAATGTATCAGTTAATTTTCACGGGTTTTCATTGATTCAAATGATCGCATGTAAAGTACGTTAATCTGAAACTGTAGTGTTCGATACTTTCACAGGATTTTATGTAATTACGAGGTCAATGATATTCTTTTTCATCATTGCACTATAATATAAATAAAAATCGAGGTCATGACCGTGTTGGAGCTTGAGAGCCAATACAAAACAATGTTTTTAGTGTAGAAGGCGGCTCTAATAGCTTAAAATAGAGGAAAAGATAAAATAAAACTGAGAAAGGAAAAAAAGAATTAAAAAAAATTTACTGGCTGGTGCGGGAATCGAACTCCAAATCGTTGGATTCGAAGCCGCGCCCTGCACCACTTTAACCAGAGAGCAGATTCGCTTGTCTACAGGCCAGTTTCATTGTCAACTTGTTTGAAATTGTGTTCGATTCAAGCTCGAGAAATGGGGATTATTTCAATTAAATTGCAGGAGGCTCTTGGAATAGATGCTGTTGTGCTATTATTGGAGGCTTAGTTGCGGTCAGCATTGATTTTGGATGAAAATTCGATCGTAATGTTCGAGTGAATGGGATCGAGGATTGAGGGAAAGGGAAAGTCAAGCTGAGAACTGCACAACACAACACATCACATATTTACTGACCTTCAAAGCTGTATAGATAACTTTTCAACAACTGTAGAGTCAAAAATAAAGTACATACTGTAAAGATGCGTCAGGGGTCATTTATTGCGCACCCAGGGTAGCCTCGAGTGCAAGTGGATACTGTCGATAATCCCACTGTGGTACCCCGCTTCTGTAGAATTTATGTTAGTGCCTAGGTATCTGTCCGCGTGTTGGCGGTTGGCTGTCACCACTTTGGCGAGTCACGGGTTTGGCTCGTTCTGGCGAGATTTTGACGGACTCGATGCGATTTTCGTGAAAAAATCGACCCAAACGTGAGTGGCTTTGAAGCCGAGATTTGAAGTTCGTCTCCTACCTTCCATTTCGTCCTGCTTCTTTTAATAGTATGTAGAGTAAGGGATGTAAAATTTGCTTAAACTACGTACAGACACAGCCAAGACACATATTAAAGACACCAGGTAAGTTTTATTCATTTTATTACAGTATACTTATCGAAAAGCCAGATTTAAATATTCCCATACAAACCTTATAAATGAAATTTACATAAACAAAGCTTGGGCTTCCTGTGGTTATTCTTGATCACCAATCGTTTTTTCGACCATAGCGATCGTTATTCTCGATCACCAATCGTTTTTTCGACCATAGCGATCGTTATTCTCGATCACCAATCGTTTTTTCGACCATAGCGATCGTTATTCACGATCACCAATCGAAAGTCGATATTCTCGACTATAGCGATCGATATTCTCGACTATACTGAGCGATCGTCATTCTCGATCACCAATCGTTTTTTCGACCATAGCGATCGTTATTCTCGATCACCAATCGTTTTTTCGACCATAGCGATCGTTATTCTCGATCACCAATCGTTTTTTCGACCATAGCGATCGTTATTCTCGATCACCAATCGTTTTTTCGACCATAGCGATCGTTATTCACGATCACCAATCGAAAGTCGATATTCTCGACTATAGCGATCGATATTCTCGACTATACTGAGCGATCGTCATTCTCGATCACCAATCGTTTTTTCTACCAAAGCGATCGTCATTCTCGATCACCAATCGTGACCTCGTACCACTTTTGAACGGATATGGCTTCCCATAGTTTCCAGCTACGTTTCCAGTCGCGATGTGACGGAGAATAAAGTGTCGCGACGGAAAAGTATGTTTTCTTAGCGCAAGGCTCACTAGCCTGAATTTCAAGGAGACGGCTGGAATTCAGGCTAAAGGCTTCCTAGTCCAGTTGCTATTGCACCGAGTTCAGCGAAGTCGACAGAATGCAACGTTCGATTACAAACGTCTTAGAGACGGCATGATCAAATTGATATGGTTGAAGATGGGTTCCGTTTAATTTTCGATACATTCTCGTGTAAAAATAAAAAGGTAAAGGTATATTTTACTTTGGTAACGCAAGAAGTAGAGTTTTGTGACAAAGCACGTGCTTGCGATTTTGAAGGTCCCCGAAGAAATGAACAACATCCTCAGAAGAGACGACACTTGCCACAGGCAAGTGATTGCATTAATTCAACGTAGTTACAATCCGAAGGACAATTTCGGTTTGGTTCTGTGAAACATCGCGGCGAGTTTGGTCGAGCCATATTTTTAGCAATGAATGAAAGATTCTAAGGCACATACTGTTTTTAATTTCGAACTTTGATAGGACAGATGTTAGGGACTGTTCGTTAATTAATTTATAGCTAAGGGGGAAATGGGAGTGGGGGTTTTCGGAGGGGAGGGGTACAATTTTGAAAATTAGTTGAAAGTGGGGGTACAATTTTTTGATATAGCAATGAAGTGGGGGATTACATATTTAGCTAGCCCGTATTTTTGTAGTTAGTTAATAATTATCTCTTCAAAGCTGACTATCAGACGTAATTATTAGGCTATTTCGTATCCAAAATTTATCTAACTGATGCCTATTTGAAGGATATCCCGATTTAGACACTGGTCCACATATTTCTGCCGGACTGTTGTAGAATGTCTGAGGGGCGCAGGTCTATCGTTAGTTCTCATCTTAAATCGCACAACGGGGATAATCTCGTGTTAAGTTATTATTGTGGTTAGTATTACTGGAAAGCTAGTCGTAAAACCTGATAGAGGAAAACGATAATATTCATATTTTTTTATATAGAAGGTTGCAGCCACCACCTCCCCCCCCCCCCCCCCCCCCTTTAACCCTTTAAAATCCTGGATCCACCCCTGCTAGGGTTTAGTGTTTCGGCTGTTCAATAGGTGGTGGTGCCAGTTTCATAATTTTTCATCTTTGTTTGTGTTTCCACATATGCAAATGTCGGTCAAAAAATTTCTGAGTTTCTGTAGTTGGAACATGAGGGACTTTCGGCGAAATTGATCGATAAAGATTTTATTACCGACAGAAATAGCAAAATTCGATTTTGTGTCACTCGTCGAAGCCTGGTTACCTTGTGGTGAAGACTGACCTAAACATAGACGGCGTTTATGCTTTCTTTAAAATGTAGAAAGAAGCATCAAAATTTTCGTAGAAACTTTGGAAGCATTACGGTGTTAGTAAAATCTTCATTACGAAAAGGAGTTAAATTTCTCGATAAAGAGAGTTGTGAAGAATTTGTTTGGTGAAAATTAGAAAAAGATTTCTTCCATTTGAAAGATGCTATTTTCATCTGTACTGTTTATTTCCCACCTCTAAACTCCCCAAGAGAGAGGAGATTAGACAAAGACCATTTTGATACCCTACAAGAAAATATTTACAAATTTCACTAGAAAAAGGGAAATGATGTTATGCGGTGATTTTAATGCATAAAATGGGAAATTTAGAAAATGACGTTAACGACGTTTCTTTCAACCTTGCGGATGCTAATTCTGAAATATTGGAACCAAGAAATCCTAGAGATATTCAGACAAATAAATATGGCAGATCACTTTCTGAATTATGTATTGGTAATAACGTAAGAACTCTAAATAGTAGGTGTAAGGGCGATTCTCTAGATGAGTTTTCCTGTCATACTTGTGATGGTGCGAGTGTTGTTAATTACGCTATTGTTTCTCACAACCTATTTTCGCTCTATCAACGTCTTCACGGTCTCCAGTGTTACGAAGTTCTCACACCACTGTTTTCTGTCATTCGTCACGGAGGCTAAAGTTTCGAATGTGTTAGAAAAAGGTGCACGTGTGGCATCCAAAAGCGAATTCGTCAATAGGATTGAATCGGATAAGGTTTATAATAAATTAAGTTCCTTGTTTGATTCGATACATGTAGATAAGGAGGGAACTGACATAGATCTGTTAGTATAAATGAGTTTACAAATCTACACAACAGTCTATGGAGCCAAAAAAGTGTTACCTATATACTAAGAGTAGAAAAGGTCAAAGTAAATATAAGAAAAAAAGTTATCCTGAAACAAAAATGGTTTGATAAAAATTGCTACGACTTCAAAAAGGAAGTACAAAATTTGGGTTATTTGGTTTTAAAATATCCAGGTGATTCTTACTTGAGACACAAGTTTTCTCTACCAAGAACAAATACAAGCAATTGATTAAAAAGACAAAAATCCTATTCGAGAATGAGTTATTTGACAAAATTGTTTTCTTAGAAAGTAATCATAGAATCCAAAAGAGTTTTGGAAGTTTTGTAAATGTAATATTAACATTTGTAAATGTAATATTAACATCAGTACAAATTCAATTTCCAAACATTATTAGTTATTTATATATCAATCCTCCTACTGACCGCCATGATTTATTTTATTTATGTACTTAAAATGCGCACTAATTACGTTTTTCTTTTGTTACTTACTGTACCTATCTATCTTCTATAACTGGTCTTGTATTTAACAATTATGTTTTATTTCTTAAATAGAAGGCGTGACAAATGTAATTTTTGTAAACAAAGCTCTTTCTGCGGTAAAACAAGTTGTGACAGTTGCTTTCCTACATTTTATGGAAACATTTTACCTTGAAACACTCGAAGGCCATATTTTATAGCTTTGTTAGTGCTTTTGGGCACTGTATTTTGTCAATAGAATACTTCGATGGTATTCTATTGAATTTAGGAGTATCAACCACAGGAGTATCGATTCTCAGTTCATCCAATTAGAATCGAGGTAGAGTATAAAGGCACATTTGATTGCACTAGGCGAAAATGTATATTTAAGGTAGTTTGATTGGTGGAAGTCAAAACTCCAACTGAAGAACATCTGGGTCGCATAAATATGAAAGGCACTGTAACCGAGATTCATTTATGTTCTTGAAGATCAACGTTTACTGCTCCATAATCACAAATAAGAAGTTGGTATAAATCTCCATTCGCGTCTGGAACTATAATAAATACCAACAACATTTTTTATCTTAATGTTGCTTGGCAACAAAATCTTATTCTAGTTTCACGAGACCATTTCTGTCCCGCGCATGGAGGTCATATATTCTCGTAAAGGCTGGTTTACTTTTTCTTCTGTCGCCTGCAAGCTGTTTACGCCCGCAGTCACATATTATCCACGACAGATGTAACCAAGTCGAACGGTCGTGAGAGTGGCGTTTTACAAGCGGGTTGTATGCGACGGACTATGGTTGAAAAGTGAACGTGAAAATCGGTGGCACTGTCGATCAAAATGACCCTTGACAACTACCAATATGACGCTCTGAGACGGAAGATCAATACTTTGTGAGTGTGATGTCGAAGATTGAAGTGGATTAGAAATGTTTTCCAGCAAGTTGGTTTCTGTCCAACTGGACCTAAATATGCTACTTTAAGTTTCCATTTGAAGCAGTTTTTTCAACTTCTTTGCCATCCTTCATCACGATAGTACGAGATTTCTTCAGATTATCCGTAAAGTATAATCTGCAAATCTGAGTAGTTATATTTTTCGATTGCAACGAAGATGTTTGTTAGTGCCCTTTTAAAGGGAACCTCCACTGAAAACGATGTTTGCTCTCAAATGTTTGCTATGGTACCTAAATCTATAGGCAGCTAGCAAATCACGTGGTTGTACTGGAGAGCAAAAATTATCTGACTTCATTTATTTAAAGGCCTTGTACGAGATCGGTATTGCTATTAGCAAAATCTGTTTGTAAATGCTATTTTCCACCTCCAATCGATATTTCTAAAACAGCGTTTTTAAAGATAGTTTGCTCACCAGCATCCATGGCAACCGGCGCCAACACCTGTGTATTATTGACAGGAAACAAACACAGCATTAGATAGAGTATCTCAAACATTTGACAACAAACACTGTTATTCACTGGAGGTGCCCTTCAAAGCAAGTCAAACACTTAGGTACACCAAACACGAGGAGAACAAGTAATTGTTGTTTTATCATAGGAAATTGTCATATAATTAGGTGAGATAAATATGTAAAAATTATATTAAGGTAACATATATATTGGTAGAAAAAAAAACATGTTAAGGGCTGGGCCCTGTAAGCATGAGATTATATCATCACAACGAGGCTACTCTAGACACGAGGAAATGGTCGAGTAACAACGCTGCCATTAATAGTGAAGTAGCCCAGATGTAAAATAATAGCAAAGATCCTGATAACCACAGACTTAGTTGAACAGGTTAACGATTCATTTTACATTTGGATTTGTATAGGTTACAACATGGTTTCTACGGGGTTTTTGGCATAAATGCGACAAGTGATCTTACGGACAAATGTTGAAATATTACGAGTGGTATTCAAGCCAAATACCCAGTGCTATAATTTACTATAATTTATTTACAAAGCAAGGCTAAGAAATTGTTCACACACGTAATCAAAGCATGCCGCGAAGTTGTCATGGAAACTTTGGTGCTGAAAATACCACTGCTCTCAACCAATCAAATCACAAACATTTCTTAGCCTGTATTATAAATGCTATAATTTTACGCTTATGGGAATTACGCTAAAATCTTCCTAATTCAACGAAAATATTTATTTTATTTTGTTACGTATTCGAGTACACTATCAGAATTAAGAGATCGTACATTCAATCTGTAAAACAGTAAACATATTAGACAATTGTAACTCATCAAATATTTTCTCCCGTGTGTCAGCGAATACAACCCCTGTGAGCGTATCAGCGAATACACTCCCTGAGAGCGTATCAGCGATTACACCCCCTGTGAGCGTATCAGCGATTACACTCCCTGTGAGCGTATCAGCGATTACGCTCCCTGTGAATGTATCAGCGAATACACCCCCTGTGAGCGAAACAGCGATTACACCCCTGTGAGCGTATCAGCGATTACTCCCTGTGAGCGAAACAGCGATTACACTCCCTGTGAGCGTATCAGCGATTACACTCCCTATGAGCATATCAGCGATTACACTCCCTGTGAGCGTAGCCTGCGCAAAGTCTCCGGTAAAATAACATTTGTAGGATTTTAAGATTAACCTACTTTGGGGCTTTGAGATCTGAACTAATATTTGTCCTTGGACGTAATCTGTTCCGCAAAACTCAGTTTTTCGTGGGTTTTGCTCTCAGAAACTGTTCTCTTCTCGGACAAATGGCAGATGAATGCATATTTCAACGGCACAAGTACGTTATTGTTTGTATACAAGCTATAGTCCAAAGCACCCATTGTTTTGTGAAATACCCTAATTAAGTTGGAAGGAAAATATTAAAAGTTTTTTTAACGAATCACTGCCCACGTCGTGTTGTCGAAGTCTTGTGATACAAGCGAAACAGAGATAATAAAGAACTTTATTATATGCGATCATTATCGACCGAGTTAGTAAGCTCTGTGTTTGCAGGAGGGTATTCACAGCTTCCCATGACTCTTAGCGCGCACATGTCAACCGAATGAAGCCGACTTCTGGCGTCGTATTTTTTGCGCGGTTTTGTTTTTTTGTCGTTTTCTTTGGACTTTTTCTTTCCAGAAATCACAGTATTCCAAGGGAGAGTGTTTTCTATATCGTCGAAGGAGACGTAACTTGATATTTGTAATCGCTGCTCATAAAATATCTCGTACAACATAGCCAACACAGATCTGAAGAACCAGATAACGAAGAAGAGAGAGCACGTACCTTTGGAGTTCACGTGGCTATAGCTCCCCAACGTTTTTGGCAAAAACATTTTGCCTAGTTACTTCTGTCATACCGGCTGAGTGACAATCCCCCTCCCCTCCGACTAGAAATTTCGCTCAGCCTCCCCGAGTCTTCCATGGGACTTTAACCACGGGTGACGAAAAAGGGGATAGCACTTTTGGGGCCACGCGGTCTTGGAACTTCGACAGAGCATCGATAGCTCGTACGTCACAGCGAAGCCTGTAATAGCCAGGCAAAAGATAGCTTGTACGGCACAACAAAGCCTAAGTCAGGCATAAAATAGCTCGTACAACACAGCCAACATCTGAAGGACCAGGTAACGAAGAAGGGATAGCACTTTTGGCTACGCCGTCTTGGAATTTGAGCCATGATTTCGAAATGAGCATCCAGCTTGCGGAACGTTGCTTTCACGAATATTGTTGTGCTATTTATATTGCACTCGTATTCAGACAGAACCAATTCCCAGGCACGCATGTAAAAAATAAATATCTCCCTAGAGGAGGCACACAAAAACGTTTTCACGACTTTATGGCATCCTGTGGCGAATTTCCACTGCCGAGAGAGTAAATTATCAGCGTATTAAGTTCCGCAAACCTTGCTATCGGACACCCGAGCGTGGCCGTGTCGGGAATTCCTTCCTAGTATAGTATGCGGTAACGGAGCCCCTTTGCGGCGGTGGAGGAAACATTACCTATTCAAAATGGCGGCTGGATATTAATTAGATGGAGGATTGCATTATATTACATATTAATAAGTTACCAGTGTAGAGTAATGATCAATATAATACATTACTGGTTACCTAGGTTCTTGACGAGTTCGCGTCTAGGGTTCTGGGCTAGTCTGAACAAGTCTATTGTGTAGTAACAATACACTAACATTGGACTTCACAATACCCCTCTGACCTCTAATAGACCCAATTGTTTGAGGTACTGGTATGAAGCGACGCTACTTCTAACAAAATGTTCAAATTTATTCTGCACTCTGTACTATAATAATAATAATAATAATAATAACTTGATTTAACGAGGGTATAAACACTTTACAGTCGCAGACTGATAAACAAGTGGCCCTCTTAATATATTCAAATGTTACAAAACTATTTACAATGACTACAATTACAGTTACATTAACAATACATTTAAATGAAAATACAGAAATGTACATATTCTATATTGAGATCGTGCGCAGTGACCAAAGTAGCGTAGCTTCCGAATTGGACAATGCCTAACAACGCATCACTCTAACTTTAACTTGCTTCAATTATATGAGGGTAACTGACTACTGACAAACGGCCTTAAAAATAACTGACAAATGACGATTTGTTTTTACTTACAACTGACAAATTTGGGTTTTGTGGGTCAAACATTGTAAATTTTCTCTAGTAATGATTAACTAGGGCTAACTGACAAATGGCCAAAATTTTAACTGACAACTGACACGTAGACCCCCATTCAGACCCTCTTATATCGAAATCATCATGGACTGTCACAAAGAGTCCATGGTAAATAAACTCAAAAGAGAACTATTATTGACTCCGCTAGTTTTCTTAGAGATTAGTGATCAAAGAGCCATCAGTACAGTTTGTCAGAAATAATAGACCTATTGGTTGGAAGGAAGAACTTAGATGCAAATTCTTATAAAAGCTACCACAATTAACATAATCAACCAAACAAACCGGCCAGGTAGACTTAAAAGAGGTTTATTGATTTTCATTCTCGGAACAATATTTTATTGATTCAAAACATGATAAGCGATAATATTTACATTTCGTCAGTTCTCCTCAGTTGCAGAACCCCTAAAGAACAATTTTAGAACAGTATAGAACCCCCACAGAACCCTTTTAGAACCCCCACAGAACCCTTTCCGAACCCCTAACTAGGTTAGGCTAGGGTTGATAGTGGCGCACGGGCGTTGGGATTAGGGTGAGGGGCGGTGCGGACGGCGGCTGTAGCAATGATTATAATATAGATACGATAGTACGCGCGCTCTGATTGGCTAAGAAGCCATGTTTTATCAGAGTATATAACATGGTTAGCCGTGTTATATAGTTTTCAACTGGCGGTTTCCTTTCATCGCGCGCGTAAATCTATATTATAAAACAGATAAAGAAGCCTTAAATCCATGTTTTATACTATCATAAAACACTCTGGTCATTTGAGAACACTCTAGAAATGTTGAAAGCACGCGCCTTCGGCTTGTGCTTTAACATTTCTCTCATGTTCTCAAATGCCCATCGTGTTTTATGATAGTATAAAACATGGCTAAGGCTTCTTTATTTGTTAAATACAATTTGTTTCTATTTTTTGTCATGGCGTGCGGGGGCGGAGGAGGAGCTGAGGTAGAGGAGGAGAGAAATTATATTTATACATTTTTTTGAGGAGGAAGAGGAGAGAAATTACATATATATACATTTTAGGAAGAGGCGGAGGAGAGAATACAATTTGTTTCTTATATTTTATTGTCATGGCGTTCGGGTGGCGGGCGTACGCTCGCTGGAGGAGGAGAGAATGTTTTTAAAGAGAAGTAGAAGGAGGAGGACTAGATTCTCTATAACGGGGTAGCGAAAGGGTAGCCAAAGATAAGTCATAGCGGACTTACTGTAAAGGTTTAAAAATATTCTGAACCCAAAATTATCTTGAGTGATAGCGGAGTTATTAATTTGCGCCCTGCGCCCTATTTGCGCCTTTTGGGGGGATCAATAACCCCATATAATTTATCTTCTCAGCGTTGGATCTGGACAAATCTGTTTAGATACTCCTAATGACTCTGCACACGCTAGGAAACTCGTCAAAACTTTTATATTTTCGAATCAGCCTCTGGTTGTGTTCTTGTTTTTAAAATCTCCCTTCAATAATGTGCTTGGGTAGGTAATAAAAGTCTAGAGAAGAATCACAGGTGAGCAAAGTGTCTTCTTTCTTCTCAGGCCAACAATCCCTTTAATCTTATGTGCTTTGTACAACTCAGCAAATGCTTGGTAGTTTTCGGTGAAGATATTTTCCCGTGATAAAAGTTCCCACAGATTTACGGGTACGTTTATGCCAGCCTAGTGTGACACTCTTTCCGTAGTCGGTTAGTTCTCCAAATCTATCCCTTCAGGTGTATAGGCTAGAGCATAAAACTTGTCTTCATCCATGAACTTGATAAAAATAGCGAGAGCAGTATAACTGAAGCAAGTTCAAGTTAGAGTGATGCGTTGTTAGAAGTAGCGTCATAGGGTCTATTATGAGGCCAGAGGGGTATTGTAACGTCCAATGTTTTGTGAGGTCAAATCTCTTTTATGGCGTCAGTAGTGTAGTTACTACGCAATAGGCTTGTTCAGACTTGCCCATAACCCTAGATGCCAGCTCATCAAGAACCTAGGCAACCAGTAATGTATTAATATTGACCATCCTCCCTATTACTCATTCATTATTCATGGCGCACTATTATTTATTAATTATTCATTGCGCACTATTTTACTCATTAATTATTCATTGCGCACTATTATTACTCATTAATTATTCATTGCGAAATATTATTAGTTAAGTAATGGTCCAGATAAGAACTGTAGTAGAATCCATTGTTCTA
Source organism: Actinernus sp. WN-2022 (assembly GCA_030867875.1). Classification (NCBI taxonomy): domain Eukaryota; kingdom Metazoa; phylum Cnidaria; class Anthozoa; order Actiniaria; family Actinernidae; genus Actinernus; species Actinernus sp. WN-2022. Next base: position 102,844,495 of record JAOWCC010001634.1, read on the forward strand.
CGGCAATGAGCCTCCCCCACATACGATTTTGCTTGAATTTGCCTTAAGTGCTTTAGGAGGTGTCTACAGTCCAATCTACATATCGAAAATAAAATATTTGTTATGCTATTGGCTCTTTTTTCTGTGAAAACGCAGAGAAGCCACCATCCAGCCAATCGGATATAGAGAAAACAAAGGATTGTTAAATCGCAAATTTGAGAACTTTCCCCACACACGATATTCTTCGAAATTAAACCATAGTTAGTTTGATCAAAAATAAGTTCGAACCACAAAAAAATATCGAATGAACATGCATTATTTCGATGGGTTTCTTTTGAATTTATAAGTATCAACCAATGAAATTACGAGATTGAATAATAGAAAATTAACACCTTTTAACATTCCTTGCCGTAGCCACTACAGTTCTTATCTGGACCATTACTTAATTGCTTAATATTATTACTCATTAAGTATCCATTATCTTCACTATCCTCACTAAAAATTAGTAAAACCTCACTTTTTCCCCGGCTAATTCCATCCCTATAATACTACTTCTGTACGTTTAGGCCCCGTTCAGACCAACTCTGGCAGGGCACTGGCACTAATGTGAACGTAGATTTTTCACGATTCTCGCACGAAACCTGGAACACAGTGCAACTGGGCATGGACACTACCTCCAATGGTAGTACTGGGGCACAGTTCCCGGGCACTGGCGCCTTTCTGAACAGGCTGGCTAGGTGGGGAGCCCGGGTGGTTAAGCGTCTCGCGTCACACTTCTGTGGCCCAGGTTCGATTCCCGATCGCGGCGCCGCATGTGAGTTGAGTTTGTTGGTATCTTTCCCTTGCTCCGAGGGTTTTTCTCTGAGTTCTTCGGTTTTCCTCTCTCCACAAAAACCAACACACTAAATTCCAATTAGATCTGTAGTTTAGCCGGGTCCTAACTTTGATCAGCCCCTATGGTTGTTTCAGGTCTCGTTAAAATTCAGAGTTTATCAGTGCCCATGCTTTTTACCCATTGTGTTAGTGTGCTTGTGTAAGCAAGCACCACCAATTCATACTTATTTTAAAAATGTGGGTTATTATGAAATGTGGGTTAATATGAAATATATAAATAGTGGTATGAAAATTGATTAACGTGATTATGCCATGGATATGATTTGATAAAATAGTATATAACTGTAATCATTATTGGTTAAATGATGTTCACTCTACCCCCCCCCCCCCCCCCCCCCCCATTGCATTTTATTTTATATTTAGAGTAAAAATATGTGAAAAATACTTTTACATTAAGGCTGCATTAGAATTGAATTGCCAAGCGTGTATTTCTGATTAACAGACTCCTTCTTCAGGGATTAGGAAGTCTGTTAGGACCTAAATCCCAGAGGTGCTCTGAGACGGTCGCGTGTTTCTGCCTCGGGCCCAGGCCTAACCCAACACGCAAATACACACGGCTAATTCTATGTGTCAGCCATTTTGTTTATAAATTTAACTAGTGTAAGTTATGTCGCCGAATTTTATTGAATGAACCGGTAGGATTATTTGGCTTGGTTATATTAAGTTGACAAGGGAGATGAAGTTGACAAGGGAGATAAACTTAAGTATGCTAAAATATGTTTTACTTACTTTTTCATGTTTTTCGCTCGTAGTCTGGTTGTTTATTCTTTGCTCTTGACTCCCTTGAGTTTTGTTTACTCTTTGCTCTTGACTCCCTTGAGTTGTGGGCTTTACCCTTGGACGTAAATTAGTGCAATATGGATCTAAAAGTTTTATATATAGTTAGTTATGTGACCTAATAAGAGATAACAAGGAGAGCAATAAGTTAAGAGTCAGAAAATTAGGAATTTAGCTTACCGTAAACATGAGCTGTTGATCAAAACAAAACGGCTGATATTAAATAAAAACATAACGTAACCCGGTCTGGGAAACGCTGCACACGAATATATGACAAATGGACGCTCCAAGTAATGCTATCCTGATGGATGTTTTTTGGTGATACGGACTGCTAAGTGTAGCGCAATGCGCTGCCATGCTGTTTACAATCATGAGTGGTTGTTAGTCAGTCCCTCTTCTCTTTAATTCTCGTTTCATGGATGCATGTACGCCTAGTGCTATCTTATAAATCTTGTAATGAATAAAAAATGTTAAAAAAAAAGATTTTCAACAAAAGTTGTTTCGTGTATGTTAAATGGTGCCTTCAAAAACCGGGTCCAGCAAAGGCAACGCAATCGAAGTGTCCAGAAATTGTAAACCCTCATATTGTTATTAATTAAAATGACAATGTAATATGCGCCATGCAAAATGCACTCCGATGCAATTGAAACATGCTTGAGACAAACTTTCAGTGAAATATACACATGTACCAATTTCCTGTATTGCGTTCCTTTGAGCAGTGCTATGGCACCAACATCAGCGTTCATATTCTACACTAATTCTAAACTATCTTAGGCCGTGGTCACATTTGTGCTAGGAACACGTACCTAGCTAGCATGATTTTTTATACCGTATATTTTTGCCGTTCTTTTAATGCGTATATTAGTCAACTGATGGGCTGTCAGATCGTGTTTTCGTAGCCAATCAAACGTGAGAGAAGTGTTGTGTTTGCACTTCGGCGTTTTTGAAGTTACAAGTAATTAGCATCGATTTTCGGATATAGTACGTTTGCCAGTTTCTAGCGTGCTCTAAGTGAGCTATCTAGATCTCCATGGCAATTACGTGTAGTATACTTTGCTCAGCTTATTTATCTGTCACTTTGTCGCCCTGCCATACTAGTTCTAGCCCACAAAATTGATGCTATAACTTATGAAAATCTCTTATCAGATCCTCAAAAATCAAATCTGCTAGATCCTTTAAACACAAGAATTATATAATCTACGTTTTGGTGTTTATCGTCATGTATTAAATACCAGCAATGTAGACTACCTACAAGCGTTTATCCATTGCGTAAAAATGTGCAATGTTAACCCCAAGGCCCTGTTTATATGAAGAGTTGGCCCAGTCTGGGCACGTAATATTGGCTTGCGCGTGCTCTGTGTGTTTCGAGTTCGCACGGGAAGGAGAGCCAGTGTTTTTATGAGAAAAGGTTGGCTCCCCCCCCCCCCCCCCCCCCCAAATCTGAGCCAAGTTTGCGGTTTCTCATGTACACGGTTCACGTGCACTTTATTTTACGAAGAAATGTATGAAATGTTGGCTTGCCAGGGTTACATAAAAATCAAGAAATGGAGATGTAGCAGAAGCGTACAGGGGTGTAGCCAGGGGAGTGTTCCAGGGGTCCGGAACGCCAGATTCAGAACCCCCCTCGGAGCACTCCCTAGGGGAACTCCTGGCTACGCCCTTGGCGTAATCTCGAAAGAAGCTGAAGCAGAAGGAAGGGAAGGTTTGCTTCTTCTTACATTTTTGCTTCTGCCGCTTCCGTTCCAGTGAAAACTAGTCAAACGTAAGCAGAAGAATTTAGCGAATCAGAATGGTCATTTTCAGGCTCATAGCAATGTAAACATAGCATGCAAGCGAGGTTTATACTTCTGAACGAGGCTTATGCTTCTGTCGTGTTCATTTTCACTAGAACATAACTTTCGTACGCTACTGCTTCAGTCGCTAGTGAAAACCAGGCTTTAGATAGATGACATAATCGCCATGTTCCCCTCCGTTTGAGGAGCAGACGACGTTGAAATAGAGTTAGATACGACAAGCTGAAGTGTCATAACAACGAAACGGACATTTAAAGAACGTTTTATTCCCAAATAACACAGACTACTATTTAACTAAGCTAGTTTTCAGTAATCTGTAACTGGTAAGGTAATACCAGTATTCTGGTAAAAAAAAACCGTTAGAATATACACAACCAATCACTAACTTCCCAAACAAACTAAGACCCAAACAAACTACCATTTTCTAGCATTTCATTTACTTAGTTTCAAGGCTTTTTGACAACAGATGGCACGTGACTTGTTGGCCCATAGCAATTAACGCCATACTTAGGGGTTGACCCGTGGCCGTGGTATTGTAGCTGGACTTTAGACTGCGAACAGTCCCTCCTTTTCCCTCCATTGATAGTAATTTGCGAGCGGAGCGAGCGAAGAGAAAATATGGCAGGCGTTCAAGCGGAGCGAGAGGAAGAATGGGGACGAGAAAGAGGAGAGGAAAAGGAGGCCCTATGGACTTCGAAGCGTTTTTCTTTCTTTCTTACTAAATTCTTATCGAAATAAGCCTGATACAGAACAATAGTAAAGGTTTTTCGACAAATAAGCTGAGGAAAATAGACTGCTTAGACGCTCAAACGAACGAACTCTGCATGAACGTTATATGGATAAACTGTGATAAAGAAAGTTTAGGTAGGATTCTGAAGCTGCAGAAAAGGGCAGCGAGAGTCATTATGAACACTGACTGTCGGGCTCCTAGCGTCCAACTATTTAATAGTCTTAAATGGTTACCATTTTATGAAGAAGCTAAATTAGCTAAATGCTGTTTAGTATATAAACGTTTAAACGACCTAGTGCCTATTTACATCAAGGACATGCTAATGCTTAACAGTGAACGGCACACACGTAACACTCGGTACAGTAAACTTAACTTAGTTTGTCCTAAGTTTACTCGCAAGACTGAAGGTGGTCGTACTTTTACAGTAACAACTTGCCAATTATGGAACAGTTTATCTTTAGAAATTAGAAATAGTAACTCTTATGCTACATTTAGAAGCCATTATTGGAACGTGTTATTTAAGGAACAGCAGTTTTTAAATCATTTTTTAGTTTAAGTGTGACCATTTTTATTCGATTTTATCAACTTTTTATCATGTACTATTTTGTTGTTAGGGTTTCAATTTGAATTTTAAACAATTGTTTTGCTTATCGTAATTATATATTTTTAACGTTTTTCATCTATGATCCATGTATTTATACTATTAATATTTTATTATAATAACTATATTTATATAATTTTATTAGCTATAGAGGGCCACAGGTTTGTTAGTTTTTAACTATTTTGTGCTACCCTCATGAAATAAAGACTTTATTATTATTATTATTATGGCATTTGCCAAACATGGCGGCCGCTCAACAAGGTAAAGTAGTCGAATAATATTGTAATAGTATTGTAATAGTTGAGCAGATTCCTTCTTTCTTTTATACTATATTATATAAAGCCGTAATTACGGGGTTAATACTTCGGATAGTACACGAAACATTGACGAACGGCACCATGAGTGATGCAATGGTCGAAATGACCACAGGAGGGCCAATTAAGCTCTGTATTTGACAGTTTTCCATATTAGAAGAAGAAAATGAAAAATTAAATAAAATATTTAACTTTAAAGAACTTGTCTTGTGTTATCATGTGTATTTAAGTAACCATATCGCAATCTTAGTGCTCTGGCACCTGTAATAGTATGTTTTCTAGCTAGCTCTTTTTCTTTAAATATAAAAGAGGGAATCAGGTTTTTCTCAACTATAGTTTTCTTATACTAGCTATATGTTTGATGTGGTGACATGAAAGATTGAGAACATATTAAATACCTGCAGCAAATACATCAACTCCAATGTTTCAAAAAGTGACATAAAGAACTTAAGAATTTAATTTAATTAATTTAATCTAATTATTAAAGCTTATAGTTACATGCTTCCTCTTAATAATTACTGGCTGGAATACTTAGACTTAGTGTTTTTCTTTTAGTGCAAATCAGGCATCGTTAATCTGGATTATACTTCATACAGTCAGGGTGTTCCAGCCATTGCCAAACTGGTCCCTTTTTCGTGACTGTTTTTTCAATAGAATAGCTAACTTGTGGAATTGTATTCCAGATACTATTAAAGCTGCTCAGTCCTCTCACTTCCTTCAAATGGCAACTAAAGTCATTTAATTTTATGTGCTTACAGAATGTTTTTGATGTTAATAATATTAGATCATATAAAGTAATTTGTCCCAAATGTTGCTGCATCAGCCTTATGTTGGCTGTAAATAAAAATGTAATTAATGATAAGTAATACTTTTCCCTAAGATGCCATTCTTCTTTCCTAGTATACTGTTGCTTCCATGTAATTATCTATCTTATACAAATTATGTCTAATTTATATTATTTAATATATTTAACTTAGTATTAATTAGTTATTAATGGTTATAATGGTGTATGTAAAATACAATTTTTACCTTTTTAAATGTATTATTAATTTTGTATTATTATTTGTATTTTTTGTTTGGGTTAACTTAATATGAGACCCTTGTCCTTGTGTATTTCCCTTCAGCTAGTCCATTTGTCCTAATGCATTGTATTTAGTTTGCTGTGTGTGTCTATCATGACTAGTTGTAAAGTTAATAAATAAATAATAATAATAATGTGTAGTTCCAGAAAATATCCATACCCCAAAACTCAAAAAAATTGTATATTTTCTATGCATCAATGTTGTTGTGATAAAAAGTACAATGGAGAATAATGCATTAACAAAACAAATTAAAATTATAACTTTCTGTTCTTTTCGTTCAGACTTGGTATTAATTGGATACTCACTAAGTAATCAATTGTTTGACCAATTTTTTTCTAGACAGGAGCTATGAGCAAAAATGTACTTCCCTATTCTTCTCTTATTGGACACTAATTCAGAGCCAAACCTAAGGTTAGAGGGGGTGGTTCAAAGTTCAAGTTAATTGCAAAGATTTGTATTAGGCACAACATATGTATCTTCAAGTTGCTGAGACTTCATTTTTGGGAGACATGTGCTAATGCATCCAATCATGTGATCTGCCACACCATTTTCTTGTCCATAATTGGGATTATTGCTTTCCAATCATAGATAACCTGTAAAAAATTCTCCTGTTTAAAATATAAGGTCATTTCACATGCAATTGACATTATTCAACTACAATGGATGCTAACATCCTGTAAAATAACTTTGGTTGCAAACAAGAGGTCACATGACATGGGTAGGGTGGTGATTAATGAGATGACATCTACCCAGGTTTCGACCCAGGCCTTTAATTACTATGTCTATGGTGAACTCTTTAAATTGCTTGCTTTAATGCTAGTGAATAGTCGGACAAATACAATATGCTTTTGCTCAGGACTCAAAAGAATATTGGGATGAATATCGTTTACTCTAGGCGCTCGTACTAAAAAAATCCTGTGTTTAACTTTAAAGTCAGGTCCAGCTACAAAATATTGATTTCATAAATGGTGGAACATGTTGTAATATATTTCAATGTTCGTCTCCTTTCCCTCAACTTAGAAAAGGACAGGCTATGGATAGCTACATGTACATGTACTGTACTTGTGGAGATGCAGAATTATCGTAGAATATTATTTTAGTTTGATACTGAACTGAGTGGGTGTTGTACATGCAAAAAGTACAGCAGATGCAAATGATCACTGCATGCAGTCATGTTATTTATATGTAATGTAATTAAAGCTTACCTGAAAATAACCTGTGGGAGTTACATATCCAGTTTTGAAGCAAAGAAAAATATCGGATTTGATGTTAAGATTTACATCCGTTATACTTATAGTCAATCACTCAATGCAGAGAATGTTATATATTTTGTTTCTGATTTGCCAATAACAGGCATACATTATATATTAACCCCTCACTATAAAATTTTAAGAGAACTTTAGAGCGACTTGAAATACGTTCACTGTATCCAAAATCAAGTTTATAGAATTAGCTTTTGTAATCCACTTTGCCATCCTTTATAAAAAAAAATGAAAACCATATTAGGTATTACTCTTTGGTTTCAAGGTGTTATTTTTGTAGTTTTGTTTAACAGAAACTTGAAGATTCAATTCCAATGACAGTGCCCCTTTCACATCCACTACACCATGTAAAAAATATACTAGGTTAATAAACACTATCAGACCCTAATTCTTTAATTGTTTGGTTTTATATATATGCGAAACCAATTTTTGTGGTTAAATGCTGCTTCCTAATTTTCCAGCTACCAGTCATAATGGTTTAATAATTAACAGGTACACATGTTTGTGGTGTAGTTCCAGAAAATATCCATACCCCCCCCCCCCCCCCCCCTCCCCCCCCCAACAAATGTGCATCAAGCTAGAGCGGTTGAAATATTTATTGGTCTTCTCACCTAGCATGTCTATTATTGCTGCAATAATTACCGCTAAAAAGTTTTTAGAAGAATAAAACTCACCGTTGAGAGTATGCATACGTAACAAACGATGACCGTAGCCCATTGACCGATATTTCCACACCAGTAAGCTTGAAAAAGACTCGTTTCAAGTGGGTCATGGGTCAGAGGGACCACAAAATTACAGAGTTTCTATGGGAGAAAATTGGAAATTCCAGAGGGGGGGGGGGGGGTCAAAGAATAAATCCCTTCCGTGGAGGGGGGGGGGGGGGTCGAGGCCTGGGTCGAAACCTTGGTAGATGTCATCTCATTAATGCATTATTCTCCATGGTGCCTTTTTATCACAACAACATCGATGCATAGAAAATATACACATTTTTTGAGTTTTTGGGGTATGGATATTTTCTGGAACTACACATTACTATTATTATTTATTTATTAACTTTACAACTAGTCATGATAGACACACACAGCAAACTAAATACAATACATTAGGACAAATGGACTAGCTGAAGGGAAATACACAAGGACAAGGGTCTCGTATTAAGTTAACCCAAACAAAAAATACAAATAATAATACAAAATTAATAAAACATTTAAAAAGGTAAAAATTGTATTTTACATACACCATTATAACCATTAATAACTAATTAATACTAAGTTAAATATATTAAATAATATAAATTAGACATAATTTGTATAAGATAGATAATTACATGGAAGCAACAGTATACTAGGAAAGAAGAATGGCATCTTAGGGAAAAGTATTACTTATCATTAATTACATTTTTATTTACAGCCAACATAAGGCTGATGCAGCAACATTTGGGACAAATTACTTTATATGATCTAATATTATTTCCATCAAAAACATTCTGTAAGCACATAAAATTAAATGACTTTAGTTGCCATTTGAAGGAAGTGAGAGGACTGAGCAGCTTTAATAGTATCTGGAATACAATTCCACAAGTTAGCTATTCTATTGAAAAAAGAGTCACGAAAAAGGGACCAGTTTGGCAACGGCTGGAACACCCCTGACTGTATGAAGTATAATCCAGATTAACGATGCCTGATTTGCACTTAGAGAAAAACACTAAGTCTAAGTATTCCAGCCAGTAATTATTAAGAGGAAGCATGTTATAAGCTTAATTAGATTAAATTAATTAAATTAAATTCTTAAGTTCTTTATGTCACTTTTTGAAACATTGGAGTTGATGTATTTGCTGCAGAAAGCTTACAAGGTATTTAATATGTTCTCAATATTTCATGTCACCACATCAAACATATAGCTATAAGAAAACTATAGTTGAGAAAAACCTGATTCCCTCTTTTATATTTAAAGAAAAAGAGCTAGCTAGAAAACATACTATTACAGGTGCCAGAGCACTAAGATTGCGATATGGTTACTTAAATACACATGATAACACAAGACAAGTTCTTTAAAGTTAAATATTTTATTTATTTTTCATTTTCTTCTTCTAATATGGGAAAACTGTTAAATACAGAGCTTGGCCTTCCTGTGGTCATTTCGACCATTGCATCACTCATGGTGCCGTTCGTCAATGTTTCGTGTACTATCCGAAGTATTAACCCCGTAATTACGGCTTTATATAATATAGTATAAAAGAAAGAAGTAATCTGCTCAACTATTACAATACTATTCGTTTAATTATGACTACTTTACCTTGTTGAGCGGCCGCCATGTTTGGCAAATGCCATGCAGAGTTCGTTCGTTTGAGCGTCTAAGCTCTATTTTCCTCAGCTTATTTGTCGACATACCGGATCAAAAGTAAAGAAAAACCTTTACTATTGTTCTGTATCAGGCTTATTTCGATAAGAATTTAGTAAGAAAGAAAGAAAAACGCTTCGAAGTCCAGCTACAAATAATTACCACGGCCACGGGTCAACCCCAGTATGGCGTTTAATAATTGCTATGGGCCAACAAGTCACGTGCCATCTGTTGTCAAAAAGCTTTGAAACGCTAGAAAATGGTAGTTTGTTTGGGTCTTCGTTTTTGGGTCTTCGTTATCTAGGGGGGTCTTCGTTTTCGGGTCTTCGTTATCTAGGGTCTTCGTTTTTAGATCTTCGTTATCTAGATCACCCGCGTGGGTGTCTAGATAACGAAGACCTAGAAAACGAAGACCCTAGTTATCTAGGGGGGTCTTCGTTTTTAGATCTTCGTTATCTAGGGGGGTCTTCGTTTTCGGGTCTTCGTTATCTAGGGGGTCTTCGTTTTCGGGTCTTCGTTAACTAGGGTCTTCGTTTTTAGATCTTCGTTATCTAGGGGGGTCTTCGTTTTCGGGTCTTCGTTATCTAGGGTCTTCGTTTTTCGGGTCTTCGTTTTTCGGGTCTTCGTTATCTAGGGTCTTCGTTTTTCGGGTCTTCGTTATCTAGGGTCTTCGTTTTTCGGGTCTTCGTTATTTAGGGGGGTCTTCGTTTTCTGGTCTTCGTTACCTAGGGTCTTCGTTTTTAGATCTTCGTTATCTAGGTGGGTCTTCGTTTTTAGATCTTCGTTATCTAGGGTCTTCGTTTTTGAGTCTTCGTTATCTAGGGTCTTCGATCTTCGGTCTTCGTTTTCTAGGTCTTCGTTATCTAGACACCCATCGATCAATACAACCAGATACAACGTGCAAAGGTATTTACGTCACAGGCTTAATTTACATGCTTCTGACCGAGCGAAATTTGTCGCATGAATTTTGCCATGTTCCACTGAGCTTTTGCAGTTTTGAAGGATAGGATATTCAGTTCTGACAACAGAAGCCGATAACTTAAACCTTGTTTCATAAAATAAGTGAATTTTTTTTTTGTTTCATTGACACTTTAAGATGTCGGTGATAAGCAGTTTGCGATAGCTTGATAATGTTAGCGCAGGGAGCTGTTTAGCGCTAGCGAATGGTCTATCAAAATGTCCAAGTACTCGTCGTTTTTAGCCTCAGATTGGATACTCGCAAAAAATAACAAAATGCTTCCTATTTCTCGGTGCTCTCAAGGATCCCAAACCATATCTGCTTGTGCTCGCCATAAAAATGCCAAATGCTCGCCAGTGCTCGAATTCACTATTCCTAACGTTTTCCTACGTAACTTGAAACAAGAACACAAATGTGATAAGAGCGACGCAACTTAAAATAATCGATCGCGCTTAAAGCACATGTTGTTGACATTAATACATTTTGGTGCTTTCCAATTTGAATTTCCCGCTAGGCTGATTAGGCCAGGCCTGACAATCGTACATTTGAGGTCCACTGGGATTACGGAAGGCCGGAGGAGGCGGAGCTTAGCACTGAGTGCTCGAGATTTTCACCATTGTGTAAAGGGACATGTTTGGCTAGATCGTCATTACGGGAAAAAAGTCAAAACCGATACAACTTGAAATGCAAAGTTCAAGTCATTATTTTTACTTAGACTGATTATTGACTTATACCTTTCATTTGCCGAGTGAAACTTGAAACATTTTCCAACACAGACCGAGAAAAAGCCATTCAAAACCGGTGTACCAGCGATTTCGCCCCCCCGTGAATTCGCCCCCCGGGGGGCGAAATCGCTAGTGAATTCGCCCCCCCTTCCTCGCCCCCCTCTAGCGATTTCGCCCCCCTCCCTCTAACCTTTTAAAAGGTTATGAATACATGTTTTCCTTCTTTTTATTACTGTAATGTATTGGACGTGGAGAATAGTAATACAAAAAACTATCAGTAATGTGTATAAAGGCATGCAATTCAATTTTATTTTAAAATCCACGCTTCACTTTTCTTAGACAAAATTCGTGTTGGTAGCTACGGTAAACGCTGCAATTTTCATTCGCGCGAGCAGTGCAACATACAATCTTCGTCAATCTTCGAATGATTAGTTGTTAGTATTTCTTGCCTGAAGCCAACATGTAGATTATGTAATTATTGTGGATACTTAAAGGTTTTGATAACCCGTTTATCCGCCTATACTTTGAAAAGACTTTTCCGAATGTGTTACCGACTCGCGTGAAAACTTTCAGAATAAACAAGCTAATGAACTAATTAAGATCTAAAACGGCGGGAAGTTTTAAAACTTACCTTTGCTTGCAGCGAGTGGACTCGTATTTGGAAACAACTGCCAAATAGCCTGATGATTTTTACATGCATGAAAACCACAATGAAGTTGACGTAATTATCGTGGTATGTAAGTTTTTATAACCCGTAATGCTCGCGTCGATCCATCTATTTTGAAAGAACTTTGCCGAATAAAGGAGTGGTACCTACTCGCGTGCTTTGTTCTATTTCAATTGAGCTAACGGCGCTTGTTAATTCGGTAATTAGATCAGTTCTAACTAGGAAAACCTTTCAGGATAAACAGCTTATTAACTAATGAGAAGATAAAACGGCGGTAAGTTTTGCAATTTTCTAGCAGTGTAATTAACTCAAATTCGGAAAGAATTTGAAATGACTCGCGTATATATTTTTGTAGTCAGTAGTAGTAATAGTAGCTAAAGAGGTCTTATATTTAATTTTTTTTTAAACTTTTTATTCAGTGCGTTGACATGTACTGCCTCTATTTTCTGAGGGGGGGCGATTTCAATATACCCTGGGTACCAGAGGTTCTACTGTCTCCATTCGCGAAAGTTAGGCTCTCGTCGCTTCGCTCCTCGGCGCCTAACTTTCGCGAATGGAGACGGCAATAGAACCTCTGGTACCCAGGATAATTTCAATAAGAATTACGACTAAAATTCACTAGCGATTTCGTCCCGGGGGGGCGAATTCACTGGGGGGCGAAATCGCTGTGACACCGGTCCAAAACTTCGCTTCAGTCAAATTTTGGTCAAATTTACCCAATATTTGACTGCAAAACGATACTACTTAGCGAGCTTCAACCTTCGTAATACTTTTCAAAAAGCTTCGTTAGCCCTTAATCTCACATAAGTCCAGTGAAACTTTAATACTTTCCAAATCTGAGAAACTAAAAAAGTGATAAAATGAGGGAGACCTCGCTCAAATTTGGCCCATTCTTCTGTAAATCTGATCAAAATTTTGAAATACCCGCGCGCTTGAGTGATCACTTCATATGTAAATTAGCCCTCGTTAACGAGATATGTCCATTCATTCTGGCTAGAATACACTTGATATGATAAGGTTTTTTGGTTAATCTTTCGTCTAATCACTTTAGAATAATTAGTTTAATTGATAATTAAATATGCCTGCAAGGCTCGACCCTAAAATGATTCACGTAAATACTAGTCCTGTTACTAATCGTACTTCTAAACTATCAGTTTATTCCATGCAAGCAGAACTAGCGTAACTAGCTTGCTTTACCTCCTCATATCTCTTCACAAGCTCTTCCCTCCATATCCACTTTGTTGTTAATTTGACGATACTGTTGGTGTTAAACCTCTAACTGTCACTTCATGTAAAGCACCCGATTTGTTTCGTCCTCTGTCATCATAATCGTGCCATCTGCAAGTATTGCTATGTACAAGGGGTTACCGAGTTCCTCAAAAGATTTCCCAACAAAACGGCCGTTCAGTGTGAACTTCTGAATACGCTTATTACCGCAATCACATACAAGTATGTTACCATCACTGTCCACAGCAAGACCGTATGGGGTATTGAGCTCACCATCTTCACCTCCTTCTCTTCCTATTAAGGACCTCCAAGTTGGTGTGTCACCTTGCTGGTCAAACACTTGAATCACCTGATTCGTGTGGTCAGATACAATGAAAAGTTCACCATAAGCTATAGTGCTGGCTGAACTTATCCCCTCTAAACTAAACTGATACGTTCCGTCTCCTGTAAACACTTGTACGCGGTGGTTCTCATAATCACAGACTACGACACGTCCCTGTTCGTCTACATGTACTCCCGTTGGAGTATTAAACTCTCCATTTCCTTGACCTTTTCTCCCAAAGCACTTCAGTGACTCTCCAGTTGTGCTATCGAATACCTGTATTCGGTGATTTAAGCTATCTGCTACCACCACGTCATTATCGTTTAAGAATGCTATACTATAAGGATCACCGAGTTGTCCAACTCCACTACCTTGATTACCAAACTTTACCAGTAGCATGCCCTTCATATTGAATACAGCTATACAGTGGGAAACGAAGTCAGTGATAGCAATCTTGCTATTGCTTACATTAACTGCAATACCAACAGGAACGATGAGGGGTTTTGTGATGCCTTTCATCTTAAACTCTCCAGTAATCTTCAGCGTCTGTGGTGTCACATCCATCTCCAGCGGGCTGTTGGACACATGCCTTCCATTAATCCTCACATCAGCTGTGAATTGTCCGGGTACCTTGGGGAGGAATTCCACTTCATATTTCTCTCCAATCCTTTCTGATACTTGTAGCAGTTTCACGTCCTCACTAGGGATGATGTGCACCTCTACAACATCGTCAGGGTCACTGTTTGGTTCTCCCGCAGAGTCTTTAGTAAACACGCTCAGTTTAACGTTAGAGAGTGCTTCTAACTTCAGTGATTCCACCTGTACGGTACTCTTTACTGGGTCTGTAAGCTGTGTTTTTATCAAAGAACCGAGACCTACTTCTCGCAGTTTATTAGGCCCCTCACTAGGAACAAACATAATGTTTGAGTAAACCTCAGCAAAATCATTCTGTAAGACGATAAGTTCCTCGCATCTATTATCTACTGAGTCTTTAGTGGTCATTATGAGATGTGCTGAGCCATATTCAAGCAGCTTGGAGACGTGCTCACTGGCACTGCGAATTTGGTGAAGTAAGGACTCTTGTTTCGATTTCTTTCCAATTATTATTTCGACCCTTTCATCTATCTGCTTCACCAAATCCCTCTTGTTTTGTTCAATAAAGGTGATCAGTTCCTCGGCTGCTTCCATAACAATCGCTTTCGTTTGTTCGGCGTAGACGTTTACCTTGGAAACAGTCTCTTCTAAAACTTTAAGGTTGGTGTGTTCTTCTGCTTCTTTCATCTTCAATTTTTTAAGTTTCTCATTCAAAACCAACCTCTGTTGTCCGGCTCCAACTTCTATGTCTGAAAGGTCATGTGCACCTTGATGATCTTGTAGAATACAATTCTGGCATACACAACTCTCACATTTGTTACAGTAGAATTTTAAGAGTTCTTCCTTGTGTCGCTGCTTACCACAGAAAGATTGTCGACGGAGGAGGAGATTATAATCTCCGGCTTGAAGATCTGCTAGGCTTAAAGTTCTATGTCCATCTCTAAACACGTTGTGGGCATTCAAGCATTGCTCACAAAGATAATGAGCACAGTTCAAGCAGTGTGACGTTGATGGCTTTTGTGTCTTACAAATTGAACAGTTTACTCCAGAGCTGCCTTCAGTAGCTGTTGTGATGGACAGGACTTCAAGAATACGCAAGTGAAAGCTGTTTGATCCGAGAGAATCGAAGTCGCTACACTGTGGTAGATCGATGTTCACCTGGCACAAAGGACAACTGAATGTTTTCCCTTCTTCTCTCAACTCAGCGTGTGAAGCCAGACAACTCTTACAGAATGTATGGAAGCATCTGAGAATCTTTGGTTCCTTCAGGGTCTCATTACACAACAAGCAGTTGGTTAGTTGTCTGAGGTGATCCAGTACCGACTCCCGATCCATTTTAGCCGGTAAGACTTGAATAGCAAAGATTGGAATCAAAATATGACGAATTTATACCGATTTCTTTGTCAATGGTTGCCGGAAATTGTGAAAACACTTCCAAAAAATCTTGTTGCTTGATTGATGTCATTGTTAGCGTAAGCCAGTTAGGAGTCGTTCTGGTTGACCTTTTAGTTAGAATGTATGACATTTTCACTAATCGCTGTATATAATGTAGTCTGCGTCGCATCCGAACTTTGGATGCGACGCAGGCTATATATAATGCTAATGGTCTTAAATCTCATAAAATGTTTTGATTTCCCTTGTAGTGATTAGATTTAAGAGCGGCAGTCTTTTAATATCGCCTATTAAAGGTGTTTAGGATAAGAAAAAATGAAATTCCTGTAACTTTCTCATTACATTAAATGGCCTAGGCGAGTGATAAATATTATTTTAGTTGATCGGATGTTTATTTTAGCCGAACGGCTTCCAAATGGGTTTTATGTCTCTTAGACCGGTTTTCAGGATCACATATCGTTAAACGGTTTCGTATTCGAAAATTACCGCTAAATTCAATGACTACAGATGCATTACTCAGGCTTAGCCTCATTCTGAAGTGAAACATTCATAAATACCAGCGAGAAGGTGGAAAATGCGAAACTACAACAATACGCAGAGTTGTGAATAGCCCACCTTCTCGCTGGTATTTATGAATGTTTCACTTCAGAATGAGGCTAAGCCTGAGTACATGCGTCTGTAGTCATTGCATTCAGCGGTAATTTTCGAATAGGAAACTGGAGTATTGAAATCAATACTGTGCAGCTGGGCAATCCTTTATGTAGGTCGACACGAATTTTTACCAAAAATACAATAGAATACAACACAATACATTTCAATACAACAATAGAACGCAACACAATACAATACAATACAATACAATTTGGTAGCAATTCGTGTCGTCCTACATGAAGGGATGGCCGTGCAGCTGATAACAAATGTATTTCCCGCTGGTATGTGAAGTAATTAGAGTGCTTGTTGCTTTTCAGCAACAACCGTTAGCCCCACTGGGAGACATTCTTTACATGCGCAGTTGCCTCATTGTGTTCACAGCTATAAGTAGAAGGTGCAAGTACGCCCTTTTCACTCTCTCACTCGTGGTTCCATACAGCGGCGGTCAAGGTGTACAGAGCCCTCCCGCCCTCCCATTACAGTGGTATAGTTTTATTGAGTAGTCACATACCACTCTTTTTTCTTTTTCTTTTGTAGGCCGCAGAGACACTAGTGGCGAGTACTATGACAGATGCTTCGAATGTAACAAGACTGGTCATTGGGCCAGAGATTGTAGGACCACTTGGCCAGGAAAATTTCCAGTTTACCAGTTACAACGACCAGCCGGGTTATACCTACAACAAGACAGGAACATACCACGCTATTTCAAGAGGAAAGTAGTGACGACATCGAGTTAGCTCAGGTAGAAACACTCGTAGAAACATTTGAATTCGAAAAAGGGCTCAACTCAAATGTGAAAGGAAATCTAAAAGAGAAGTTAGAGTTTTGGAAGTTTTTAGGTACCTCAAAATTAATTTTAGATGTAGTAGAATATGGTTATAAGTTACCATTTAAATCATTACCAAGAGCGATCAGATTAAGAAATAATAAAATCGGCCGCCTACATACCGATTTTGTAAATGAAGCGTTAAAAGAGCTGATCGATTCAGGGCGCGTAATGCAAGTGAACAGACCACAGCGACGATTAATCGGCTGTCTGTATCTGTACAACAGAACGGTAACTGAAACGCTGATTCTTGACTTGAGACACGTAAATAAGTGCTCGACAAAGAAGAGGATAAAATACGAAGACTGGAAAGTGGCTATTTCTTATTTTACTCAAAATGCCTATATGTTTACATTCGATCTTAAAAAGTGGTTATCACCCAGGGCTCGAAATAACGGCCGGTCAACGGTCAATGTCCGGCCAACTTTGGTGCTTGACCGGTCAAATACCGTTTTGAACGGACATGTTGACCGGTCATATAATTATATGAAAAAATTTGACCTACAAATCGCAAAGTCATATTGAATTTATATTAGGTCAATGTTCGTCAGGCGTGCAACAATCAGTGAAAAGTATGGCCTGTCATGATTATCAATACCGTCCTTTTTGTTCACCCGACATCCAAACATGTTCTAATTTAATAATAGTTGCCGAAACGCTAATGTTTGTTAATTTCAACTGTCAGCGAGCCACATAGTTGGAATGTAAGGGAACATATTTTTATCGCAGTCCTTGCCGCTAAATGTAATTTCTTAGTTTTTCATTGTACTTCGCTACTGCACATATTTGATAAGCATTATTTGACATGCCTTCGATATGGTTGGCTAAAGCAGAGTGAGACCGATCAAGGGAAAATGATGCGAGAAATGAAATTCCTGAAAGACCTATTTCGACCCCTTCTCTCATCCCTATTCCCTCACCCTCCCTATTTGATGTCTGGGTGCGAATACCCGCTCTAACACACAAAAATTGGCAATGTCCGGTCAAAAATGTATTTGGCCGGACATCTTGACCGGCGTATGACCGGCCGTTATTTCGAGCCCTGTCACCACGTAGAAATATTCGAAGACTACCAGACGTATTTAGGCTTCGCATGGACACCCGTCAATTCGGATACAGAAAGTTTCTATGTTTTTACAGTCCGTTTACAAAAAAATCTAAAACCTCTAGAAAAGTACTGGAGACTCAGGTGTATTAATATCGCAATATTTCTGGACGACGGTTGGGTGATCGAGCAGGATTATGCCGGAAACATGTTGGGATATAGCCATATCCGTTAGAGAAGACCTTAGGAAAACTGGCTTCATAAGTCAATTTGGGAATCTAACCAAATCTTAGTTTGGCGAGGTATAAGATGGAACACTGTACTTGGTACCATAGAAGTTACTGAGAAAAGGATTGAGAAGATATTGTGGCACTAGAATCATGACTCGACACTGTATTATGTCAACACTGAGTGCAAAAGACTGGGATTCGGAATTTGGTCTCTATGAATACTGCAAAGAATTCGAAGAGTTGCAGTTTTGGAAAAGGAACGTAAGAAAAGCTAATAAAAGAGAATGTTTTGTGACTAAAGAACCAAATTGTTTTGCGTATTCAGATGCAAGCGCTACAGGATGCGGATCAGTAATAACAATGAATGAGGAGTTTGTTTCTCATAAAATGTGGAATCATCAAGAATCCATTCAGAGCTCAACTTGGAGAGAACTAGCTGCAGTAGAGTTTCCTTGCATTCTTTTGCACCAGTATTAGCGGGGTCTCGCGTAAAATGGTTTACTGATAGCCAGACTGCAGAACAAATAATTGAAGTTGGGAGTATGAAAATTTGATTTATTCATCAGTTGGCGATAAGAATTTTTATAATCTGTACCGAACAAAACATTAAATTGGAAATTCAATGGATCCCTCGTACAGAGAATCAAAAGGCTGATTATATTAGTCGATTAATCGACCCGGACGATTGGCAAATCACAAGAGTTTTTTCAATATGTTGACAGCCTCTGGGGGCCACAATAAAAAATTGCCGAGATTCTTTTCTCGTTATATATTGGAATCCTGAAACGTCGGGTGTAATTTTTTCATTCAAAATATAAAGACAGAGAATTGCCTAATAGTAGCACCGATATCTATTGTGCCGAGGACTCTGCATTATATGAAAAATCAAAAAGCAAAAGGGACAGTTATTGTACCTGTGTGGCCATCGGCCAGCTTTTTGCCCATCGTCGCTCGAAAATTTCGATGTTATATTCAGTAAGTAAGGGGTGGACCATTAGAAATCCCGTGGGAGGCGGGGTGGGTAGTCCAAAAAAATAATTCGTGCAAGGCTAAATGTCCCAAAAGAAAATTCCTGCAAAGCACTAAGGCACAAAAAAAAATTCGTGCAAAGGAACCGATGCATTGTTCAATTTTTGTTTTGAAAAAATACTAGCAATTCAGTTTTACCAATTCAAAATATAGTTCTAAAGATTACCCACACAGTCTGTGTAAGGCCAGATAAAAACAAATACTTGGTTAGCGTCCCCGCCCGACCTGAGAAATGTCCCCGATCTCTAATTTTTTTAAATTTTAAATTTTTCATTAAAAAAAATTAGAAAGCGTAAATGCGCCCGCGAACACCAATTCTTGTACCCAGAACCCTACATGTACCACTTAAAATATGCGCCGGCGCATTAAATATTTTAACATCGACGCCATTTTGTTTCTACAAAACGAGGTGAGTGAATAATATCTAGCTAATAATATCTAGTCAAGACAAAATAAACTTCCCTCCCTACCTGGAAAAATTGAAATGGGTGGACGCTAAACAAGTATTTTTTTATCTGGCCTAACTGATTTTCAGGTATTTCCAGATGAAAACACCTCCCCAACCTTCATAACCGGTAGCAAACCACAAGAATAAACTATTTGCGGTCTAAAACACTAGAAAAGCTAAAAACAGCTATATTATTGGCAAATATTTGAAACCTTCTCTGCAATTACTGAAGCCTCAAATTATTCTCTAATGCCAGCAGGTTTTGCAACCGAGTTTAACGTCAGGTTTCATTGAGTAAATTTCAATGTCCACATTTTCAAAGATTACAGAGGGGTTTCTGGAAAACCCGAATAGCGATAGCGAATACCGAATAGCGCGAATAGTGCGAATAGTGGCGAATAGTGGCGAATAGTGGCGAATAGTAAATATAAGTTAAAGATTAATACTTACAGAACGTAATACGAACCTAGACGAACCTGACGAGAGAATCACACTGTCAACACTCGCCATTTTGTTTTCCTCATGTAACTCAGTTCCATGGATGGGTTACCTGTGGCACTCGAAAGCGAGGCTGATCACGGCGCATGAAGAAGATATCGTTCGAAGTTCCCTGCTAGCAGAGGTAGACAGTGAGAGACCTCTGCTAGCAGGGAACGTTAGAAGGCAACTTTGCCGAAATGTTGAAGAAAATAATAAAACAGCAAACGTTTTCTACATACGTCATCGTGCACCTGACAGACCTAGCTGGGTTCCCTGTGGCCTCCGGTTTAGGTCAGCGATCACCAAAGACCGCCTGGGAATGCTTCGAGTTTGTAGACATTTCTTTTTATAATAGTTTTTTTCGGATAGCGTGTTTTCAGTTTTCCATACATTTCTCTGTAATTTTTTTCCGCGGACTTTGACTCGTTGTTACAGACAAATGTATGGTAAACTGAAAACACGATTGCACGCTTTCCAGCGCAGCTACATCCATCAAATTAAAATAAGTTTTAAAATAGTCTTTTACCAGACAGTGAATATTTCAGAAATTCGATTTTACTGAAATTATTTGGCACAGGATTCACATACAAACACTGTATTTCGCGCCATGTTTGCACTCCTTTAAAAAATGAATTTCTATAACGGGACCTGAAACAACCATAGGGGCTGATGAAAGCCAGGTCCCGGATAATCCATAGATGAAATTGGAATTTAGCGTGTTGGTTTTTGTGGAGGGAGGAAAACCAGAGGATCCGGAGAAAAATCCTCGGAGCAACTGGTCTATTAAATTGAGGAGTTCTAATAGACCCTTTCAGTTTGCCTGTTTGTTACCCCATTTCAGACCACGTGATATTTATCCAGAGGTTCAGTACTTTGTTTTCCAATTATAGAAATTGGTACATTTCCTCTTGGGATACAGAACTGAAACAAAAACACATTTAATGCGTACTCAAGGGAAAGGTCACGTGGTCTGAAATGGGCAACAAACAGGCAAGCTGAAAGGGTACGCTAATCCGAAAAAAAATCGGCGCAAAAAAGAAGAAAGAACGAGGAATTCCAAGGCGGTCTTTGATGAAACCCAACTACGTCTGTCAGGTGCACGATGACATATGTAGAAAACGTTTGCTGTTTTATAATTTTCTCCAACATTTCGGCAAATCTAACCTGCCTTCTAATGATATCGATTGGCCTCGCTTTCGAGTGCCACAGGTAACCCATCCATGGAACTGAGTTACATGAGGAAAACAAAATGGCGAGTGTCGACAGTGTGATTCTCTCGTCAGGTTCGTCTAGGTTCGTACTCGTTGAAGGACTTACGTTCTGTAAGTATTAATCTTTAACTTATATTTACTATTCGCCACTATTCGCGCTATTCGGTATTCGCTATTCGCTATTCGGGTTTTCCAGAAACCCGTTCGAAAACCCAGGATTTTTGATTTGGAAAATGTTTGCATCGGAGCCGAGCACATGGCCGAAGGCCGGTTTCAAGTCAAGATTTCAATTCACTGCCCCACTGGAATCTGCAGGTTAGTTATTTTCGAATGAAAGAAACTATTAAAGAAAGCAGACTACCTAGGAGTTAAGCCGGCTAAATAATTGATATTTGAATACATGGCTCCAAGAGAAACGTTTTCGAGTTAAATGTACAATCATACTTAATTCGCCTCACATTATGTTTTGAGGCAAACCGTTTGCATAAACGCTCGTTAGAAATGGCTGATTTGCAAGCGCTGGAAGTATAACAACTAACAAGTCAACATGTGTCCGAATAAACAAAAGTTTCTACAACACTCTAGCAGTCTTAGTGAAGAATGGATTTTATTTCCGGCGACACCTTACTCTGTCAATAAGAGGAGACAATGAAGCGACAATTCAGTGGAAGGTTCGAAAACCTAGGACTTTTTATTTGGAACATGTTTGCATCAGAGCCGAGCACATGGAGGCCTGTTAGTTTCAAGATTTCGATTCACTGGAATCTGCAGATTAGTTATTTTCGAATGAAAGAAACTATTAAAGAAATTAGACTATCTAGGAGTTAAGCCGGCTAAATACTCGATATTTGTGGCTTCAAGAGAAACGTTTTCGAGTTAAATGTACAAACATACTCGGAAGGCGTCAACTAAACTGACCGAACGCCAAAGTAAATTATTCTTTGCAAAGTTATCTACTTCTGTTTTTATTCCGGCATTGTCTATTGAAATGGCATTTTTTGTGTGGAGATATTTACCGTAAAATGATTCAATTCATGCGAAATATTTGACTTCTTTATGAAATTGTTATTGACAACTGATTTCAATTCAAATTCACGGCTGACACTGCACTCAGTTTGAATATTAAAAGGGTTAGAGACTTTATGTTTGTGCTTTATCGGCAAAATACAGTCACTTGCTGACTGTACGATGAACGAAAAACAATGAATACTGCATGAGTTCATCGTACAGTCAGCGCGTGGCTGTATTTGTCGATAAAGCACTCACAAGCAGTCTCTAACCATTACTTATTACAAGGAATTTAAGGGATAAAATAATTTACGTTCGTTTGAACGGAGCGAATTAGAACGTAAAGAATAAATAATGCTTTCTCTTTTACTGCTTTTACGAATTCAATATTTTAGCGATTTTTCATAATTTTGTAAATTTTACCCATTTTTACCGATTTTACCCATGATAAAGAAAACAATTTCCAATGATACATGGCCTGGGCTGCATAAGAGTATAACCTTGCAAAAGAGCAATGTTTCTACTTCAAATGTCGACCATCTGCCACGGCAAAGTTGTAATGGATGATCAACCAGTCAATCATCAGCAAAGCCCCATGTCCAGTCAGAGACCGCACAATCTCTAGTCAGGATTCCTCAGTTCTGCGGGTCAGCTGAGATACTAATATAAATAACATCAACTCAATTAACTCACAACTACGTTTATATATAGGATATGTTAAAGAATTTTATTCAAATCGTTAGTGTAGACAACCCATCTCAACAGCAGCCGGCTATGGTATAACAAAGGGTCGTGCTTCCACCGCCGCCTCCATCGGGCTTTCACGGCAGTTAGATGCTCAAGTGAGACCGGTATAATATACGTATTACATTCATTTTCTTCATTCAACCTATTTCTACATATATTTTAGAGAAGTTCACAGACATTAGTCACATACTTATGTTTCCATTTCTGTTGTGAAAGTTTCTAGGGCAGGGGCGGATCCAGGGGTGGTGAAGGGGGTAGCCAGCCACCCCCATTTGGAATGGCAAAAATATTTCTGCAAGCTGGAGTGATAAGAAGTACAGCTAGTGAGCACATTTTCTTGGTTTGACAAAGTTTCGCATTATCTGTTTATTCTATGACCCTTTGCACTTTACGTCATAGCCGCCATGTTGGTGTACAGTTAACAATAGATTCGTCGTAATCTTCTTCTGTTCTGTACACCAACATGGCCGCCATGCCTTCTCTGGGGATTGAGTGCAAACCATCTATATTTGACAGCGTGAGCATTGTAGCCCGTAGCCTATGTGCATGTATTTTTGTGAACGGCATGTTCTCAACCCTACTCCTGTTTTTCTATGGTTTCCAGCGACGTGACGGAGAATAAAGTGTCGCGACGGAAAATTATTTTTTCTTAGCGCAAGGCACACTAGCCTGAATTTCAAGGAGACGGCTGGAATTCAGGCTGAAGGCTCCCTAGTCCAGTTGCTCTTGCACTGACATCAGCGGAGTCGACAGAATGCAGCGTTCGATTACAAACTTTTTTGGAGACGGCATGATCAAATTGATATGGTTGAAGATGGGTTCCGTTTAATTTTCGATAGATTCTCGTGTAAAAATATAAAGGTAAAGGTATATTTTACTTTGGTAACGCAGGAAGTAGAGTTTTGTGAGAGAGCACGTGCTTGCGATTTTGAAGCTTCCCGAAGAAATGAAGAACCTCATCAGAAGAGACGTACTAACAATCCGTGGGACAATTTCGGTTTGGTTCTGTGAAAAATCGCGGCGAGTTTGGTCGAGCCATATTTTTTAGCAATGAATGAAAGATTCTAAGGCACATACTGTTTTTAATTTCGAACTTTGATAGGACAGATGTTAGGGACTGTTCGCTGATTAATTTATAGCTAAGGGGGAAAGGGGAGTGGGGGTTTTCGGAGGGGAGGGGTACAATTTTGAAAATTAGTTGAAAGTGGGGTACAATTGTTTTGATATAGCAATGAAGTGGGAGATTACATATTTAGCTAGCCCGTATTTTTATGGTTAGTTAATAATTATCCCTTCAAAGCTGACGATCAGACGTAATTATTAGGCTATTTCGTATCCAAAATGTATCTAACAGAAGCCTATCTGAAGGATATCCCGATTTAGACACTGGCCCACATATTTCAGTTTCCGACTGTTGTAGAACGGTCTGAGGGGCGCAGGTCTATCGTTATATTAGTTCTCATCTTAAATCGCACAACGGGGATAACCTCGTGTTAACTTATTATTGCATTGCGGTTAGTATTACTGGAAAGCTGGTCGTAAAACATGATAGAGGTAAACGATAATATTCATATTTCTTATAAAGAAGGTAGCAATATAACTTTGCAGACAATATATATACAAAGCTGCCTCAGCCGCTTCCTTGCTGTATTCGCGCTCCCGCAATTCGATGGCCCGGGACCAATAACCATCGTCGCTAAAAATGTCACCAATCAGACGGTCGTCAATGTAGAGAGCCGGTCGTAATTCCTACCCTTCTGAAAAAAACTCGTAGAGCTCAAGCTCACTGTCTGGTAAACAAATGGGGAATTCTTCCATCCAAAAGGGAGGGTGTATCCTATCAGCCACCAACCTTGCCACTCTATCCCGAAATACTGTTGGGACAGAAATCAAGATATGATCATAACCAGATTTGTCATCAATTTTCGTTAAATAGCTGTTGAGGTACACAAAACGAGGGGTGTCCTTCATCCATAAATTGAAGAACCTTGCGTCGATACACAACCTTGGATTGTTGGGTTCTACTGTCAATGGGAGAACAAGCCAAGGTGGAGATATCTCATTGACCTTGCTACATACCCGCAAAGCACCAGTCCTAATTCGCTGTAGAAGACAATCCGTTATCGCGTTACTGCAATCAGCGAATTTTGACACATTGAGTGGTTCTTAAACATCAGTGTTGGGGGTGAGGGGGAATTGTAGTGAACATCCTTAGATACTCCCTGAATGGCCTCATGAACTCCCGGATGTCAACCACACAGCGGTCAAACGACTGCGCGTGCGTATTACGGTCAGTCTGGTGGGCGGCCGCGCGAATTTCCCGCGCAAAATTTACCTTAAAACACATTACAGTGCACTTCTACCCCCAAAAGTTAAGAAACAAACGTAAAAGTTAAGCTTTTTATTTTCACACTCGACGGGAAATTAAACTTCAAACTGTGAGTTCTCAAGGTTTGAAAACGGGTGTGTGAACAGTAACGGCCGCCGGCTCGCTTTGAATTTGTTTTGGAATAGGTTGTTGTTGCAAGACTTTTGACACCATTTGACAACCACTGACTGATACACTTCTTCTCAGGATTACCCTCTAAAATAATGTCCCACATTTTGGTGTTATGGCGAAGTTCCCCCGCTCTAAAGGTGTTAGGGTCTCTGAAAGATAGTTGCCCGATATTCTCCTTCTCCCCAGAAACTACCCTATCAATCTCTGCTTGCACCTCCACTGCATCGGTCATTTTCACCGAACTCAGGTTTGCCTGAGCTGACACCCATGAAGATTCCCTTTTGTTGGTTACCCAGTGGGGCAAAACCCATACTGTCGCTGACGGTGTGGCAAGAAGTCAACTAGAGAAATAGGAAAAATATGGAGTCAGCCTCGATGTAGCTAGGGAAACAACAGATCCGAGCTCCTCCCTCCGCAAAAACCAACACGCTAAATTCCAATTCGATCTGTGGATTAGCCGGGACCTGGCGTTGATCAGCCCCCATGGTTGTTTCAGGTCTCGTTAGAAATTGAGAGTGTTTTTTTTTCAGAGAGAGTTTCCGGGAAAATGACCACTGTATTCCGATGAATCGAACTCAAGGGCATGCCCTATTAGGCAAAGCGCTTGTGGGGTCACTCCCCAGTACTCGAGTCCACTGAGAGAAAAAGAAAGAAAACGGGCGATGAAAAACGGTAAAATAGCTACATGGAAAATAAAACAAAACAACGAGACATGATTTATGCCAAAAACGAAATTTATAGAGAAATAGTAGTAACAGTTTAGTGCCATTTATGAAGTTAAATTCAAACGTTAACTTGTCCAATAGTCCCTCACTAGGACCGCTTCTTTAGACAAGCTCTCGGAAAATGACCAGGTTCATCACAAACCCAGAACTTTTGTTGGAAGCATAACCACCCCCCTGTCCTGTCGCGCGGATATGCACCTCGCGTCTTGCCAGCTGTGGATGCTTCCCTTCTTGATGAGGAATTGCTCGTCTTTAAGGCCTTGCCAATCGCTTGGGCTATTTCAGCTTCCTCCTTGCAATTGGTAGCCACCAGCTTAATCAGTATATCTCGGAGGACTGGACTTGACGTAAGAGGGCGTCATTGTCTCAGCACAATGGCATATCGTGTTGCTCTTTCATCACTTTTTGTTTTGACCGAGTCAAGTCGACCAGTTGCTCTAATGCCGCAATAGCAGCATTCGCATCAAACAGTGCAGCCGGTTTTGATAGTAGTGCTTGCAGGGTCTGTACCGCACCCTCTACTGTACTCATCACAGTAATCGTTTTAAGCTTCTCGAGGTCTTTTCGAAGTTTTGCCAACTGTGGGTAACAAAAAAGGACAATCTATTATACTAAATCGATCTAGACAAGCTCACACCGCTTCGATTTCTTTTTTTTTATGAGAACAAAAAACTGTTCTTATTCCACCCAAGACTACTTGCTCTGTTAGCCTTTTCTTCTCGGCCCAGATCCTTCACGATCTAGTTAGCCCTTCGCGGCTCAGATCATTCGCGATCCTTCCAATCTGTATACAAACGAAAGCTTTAAGATCATAGAACTGAAATTATTTTAGTTTTACGCGCGAATAAACCGAATTAAATATCCTGACCTAATCCGTATAGATTGTATACCGAACATAGAAGTAGAAATAATCAACCTAACCCGTATAATAGATTATGTACTAAACATACAATAACTGACAAAGCTGCATCATATACACGCCAACAACCATGTCTTTTAGATAATTGTCACTCGCCTTGGTAGAGCCCAAAGTCAAACAAATAGAAAACCGAATTCACCGAAGAGCAATTTTAACTTCGTTATAACACCGGCCTCCACCCCGAAACTATCATAAAAACTGCAGAACATGATATCCTAGAATAGGTTGCGAAAGCTCTAGAAGCAGTATCAATCGACATACCACGAACAATGTCTAACGTTATTAACTAATTCGTCAATGACAACATCTAACAGTCTCATCAAACGCCCCAAATGCGAGAACCTAAGTAAACGGCAAAGAAGACAGAGCAAACAAAACCCACCTCCAAACTTTCCTCCTTATTTGACGCTTGCAAAACTGTTGCGACACGAGGAGTTTCTACCGCCTGTGACCCCGGTGGGACGGGTTGTACTGCATTCTGTATAGCTGCCGTTTCTACCGCCTGTGACCCCGGTGGGACGGGTTGTACTGCATTCTGTATAGCTGCCGTTTCTACCGCCTGTGACCCCGGTGGGACGGGTTGTACTGCATTCTGTATAGCTGCCGTTTCTACCGCCTGTCACCCCGGTGGGACGGGTTGTACTGCATCCTGTATAGCTGCCGTTTCTACCGCCTGTGACCCCGGTGGGAGGGGTTGTACTGCATCCTGTATAGCTGCCGTTTCTACCGCCTGTGACCCCGGTGGGACGGGTTGTACTGCATCCTGTATAGCTGCCGTTTCTACCGCTTGTGACCCCGGTGGGACGGGTTGTACTGCATTCTGTATAGCTGCCGTTTCTACCGCCTGTGACCCCGGTGGGCCGGGTTGTACTGCATTCTGTATAGCTACCGTTTCTACCGCTTGTGACCCCGGTGGGACGGGTTGTACTGCATCCTGTATAGCTGCCGTTTCTACCGCCTGTGACCCCGGTGGGACGGGTTGTAGTGCATTCTGTATAGCTGCCGTTTCTACTGCCTGTGACCCCGGGTGGACGGTTTGTACTGCATCCTGTATAGCTGCCGTTTCTACCGCCTGTGACCCCGGTGGGAAGGGTTGTACTGCATCCTGTATAGCTGCCGTTTCTACCGCCTGTGACCCCGGTGGGACGAGTTGTACTGCATTCTGTATAGCTGCCGTTTCTACCTCCTGTGACCCCGGTGAGACGAGTTGTACTGCATTCTGTATAGCTGCCGTTTCTATCGGTTGTCTTGCAGTCGAAGGATCCGCCTGAACATCAACCGTAGAGATGATAGTTGAGGACGCGCCATTTGGACCTTCGTCTTCGTACGGCTTCACGCCAACTGACACAGTATGCACACATTAACACCTTTATTATGCTAATGACGTCACCAGGAATGCTAATGAGGTATGAATAGCATACAAGCGAGGTTTCCGCTTCTGAACGAGGCTTACGCTTCTGCTTCCATCACTAGTGAAAATATATATAGTTAAGGTTAGAAGACCACAGCAAAAACCGTGTACAATCAATCCTGCCAGACGTTGGATCAAAAACGGATATTGATCGGCAACAATAAGAAAATATAACGATAAAGTGTCCGAAGACTAATGCAATGCTGATCAAATACAACGCTTGTCGAGGTTTATACGATATTTCGGCTTGCCAGTACCAGCCTTCTTCAGGTTTATTACACAGTGGAGGTCACAAATGGATACAAGGCTTATATAAATGGTTAATTAGGTAATGAACGGAAATTACAAAATCGATGACATGTGTTTTATACACTATAGTAACACATAAAAGGAAATTAATACGAAATAGGTTGGAAAAGATTGTGCAGATACGAATAGCAGCCGACAATAAAGGTCAAATGGTGAAATTACATTTCATCACGTCTATTCATTCCGAGTGGTTCGCGGGTTTTAGCTTTATAGATGAGATATGATTCACGTGCTTTTCTCACGGAATCACGTTTAGAATAGATGACTTCTAAAGGAATAAGGGGCATGTCAGTACTAGAATGGTTAGGGCTGAGGAAATGTTCGGAAACGGCTGTTGGTTTAGATTTGATATTAGCTTTATCTACAGGTCGTCTGTGTTCGTTAAAACGGTGAAAACCAGGTTTTAGATATATGAAATAATCGCCCCACTCCCCTCCGTTTGAGGAACACGACGTTGACTGAAATAGAGTTAGATACTACAAGCTGAAGTGTCATGACAACTAAAATGACATTTAAAGACCGTTTTATTCCTATTTAACTAAGCTAGTATTTAACTTACTAAAGTTAGTATTCTGTAACTGGTAAAAACATATACGTTAGAATATACACAACCAATCACTGACCTCCCCCGTCCCAAGGCAAAACATCAAGATAAAACTCCAGTCTTGATGCATACGGACCGTCTCACCGTTATGGGACATGTTATTGTACCCAGTGGCAATGTCCGTGACGTAAACTGTAGCGCCGAACTATCCAAATATAATAAAATATATAGTTTCATTTCATACGTAACATACACTATCTGCGTCCGATCTGTATGGGATTTACAATGCTCATCTAACGGCTCGTCATTGTAACCACTACATACAGTTCGTCCGCTCATATTGTATCTATTACTTAACAATGGCTAGAATACACGTGATATGATCAGGCTTTTTGGTTAATCTTTGGTGTAATCACTATAGACTAATTAGTTTAATTGATAATTAAATATGCCTGCAAGGCTCAAACCTACAACGAGGGTCTCCGTTGTGAACAGGGAACAAACTAAGAATATATTGGGGAACAAGGGAACATGAATAGAGGTTTTAGGGAACAAGGGAACAATTTCCATTTTTCTAAATTGAAAAATTGACTGTTTCCCTGGAAAAAGTTTGGGAACAAGGGAACAAAAGGTAATTTTCATTGGGAACAATGAAAGAAGGGTCCCCCCCCCCCCTGGGAGACCCCTACAATGATTCACATAAACACTCCTATTATTAATCATACATGCATCTAAACTATCAGTTTATTCCTTGCTAGCAGAGTCTCCTTAACCTCCTCATATCTCTTCACAAACTCTTCCCTCCATATCCACTTTGTTGTTAATTTGACGATACTGTTGGTGTTAAACCTGTATGTAACTGTCACTTCATGTAAAGCATCCGATTTGTTCCCTTCTCTGTAATCATAATCGTGTTATCTGCAAGTATTGCTATGTACAAGGGTTTACCAAGTTCTTCAAAAGATTTCCCAACAAAACGGCCGTCCAGTGTGAACTTCTGAATACGATGATTACCATAATCACATACAAGTACGTTACCATCACTGTCCACAGCAAGACCGTATGGGTTATTGAGCTCACCATCTTCACTTCCTCGTCTTCCTATTACGGACCTCCAGGTCGGTGTGTCACCTTGCTGGTCAAATACTTGAATCACCTGATTTATGTGGTCAGATACAAAGAAAAGTTCACCATAAGCTATAGTGCTGGCTGGACTCATTCCCTCTAGCCCCTCTAAACTAAACTGAAACTGATAAGTTCCATCACTTGTAAACACTTGAACGCGGTGATTTAAATAATCACTGACTATAACACGTGCTTGTTCGTCTACATGTACTCCTGTTGGATAATTAAACTCTCCATTTCCCTGACCTTTTCTCCCAAAGCACTTCAGTGACTCTCCAGTTGTGCTATCGAATACCTGTATTCTGTGATTTACGTTATCTGCTACCACCACGTCATTATCGTTTAAGAATGCTATACCATATGGGTGACTACCAAACTTTGCCAGTAGCATACCCTCCATATTGAATACAGCTATACAGTTGGACACGAAGTCAGTGATAACAATCTTGCTATTGCCTTCATTAACTGCAATACCACAAGGAACGATGAGGGGTTTTGTCATTCTTTTCATCTTAAACTCTCCAGTAATCTTCAGCTGTTGTGGCTTCACATCTACCACCAGCGGGCTGTTAGACACATGCTTTCCGTTAATCCTCACATCAGCTGTGAATTGTCCCGGTACCTTGGGGACGAATTCCACTTCATATTTCTCACCAATCCTTTCCGATACTTGTAGCAGTTTCACGTCCTCTTTAGGACTAATGTTCACCTCTACAACATCGTTGTTTGGTTCTCCCGCAGAGTCTTTAGTAAACACGCTCAGTTTAACTTTAGAGAGTGCTTCTAACTTCAGTAATTCCACCTGTACGGTACTCTTTACTGGGTCTGTAAGCTGTGTTTTTATCAAAGACCCGAGACCTACTTCTCGCAGTTTAGTAGGCCCCTCACTAGGAACAAACAAAATGTTTGAGTAGACCTCAGCAAAATCTTTCTGTAAGACAATAAGTTCCTCGCATCTATTATCTACTGAGTCTTTAGTGGTCATTATGAGATGTGCTGAGCCATATTCAAGCAGCTTGGAGACGTGCTCACTGGCACTGCGAGTTTGGTGAAGTAAGGACTCTTGCTTCGATTTCTTTATAATTATTATTTTGACCCCTTCATCTATCTGTTTCACCAAATCCCTCTTGTTTTGTTCAATAAAGGCGATCAGTTCCTCGGCTGCTTTCATAACAATCGCTTTCGTTTCTTCGGCGCAGACTTTTACCTTGGAAACAGTCTCTTCTAAAACTTTAAGGTTGGTCTGTTCTTCTACTTCTTTCATCTGCAGATTTTTAAGTTTCTCATTCAAAACCAACCTCTGTTGTCCGGCTCCAACTTCTATGTCTGAAAGGTCATGTGCACCTTGATGATCTTGTAGAATACAATTCTGGCATACACAGCTCTCACATGTGTTACAGTAGAATTTTAAGAGTTCTTCCGTGTGTCGCTGCTTACCACAGAAAGATTGTCGACGGAGGAGGAGATTATAATCTCCGGCTTGAAGATCTGCTAGGCTTAACGTTCTATGTCCATCTCTAAATACGTTGTGAGCATTCAAGCATTGCTCACAAAGATAATGAGCACAATTCAAGCAGTGTGATGTTGATGGCTTTTGTTTCTTGCAAACAGGGCAGTTTACTCCAGAGCTGGCTTCAGTAGCTGTTGTGATGGACAGGACTTCAAGAATACGCAAGTGAAAGCTGCTTGACCGGAGAGAATCGAAGTCGCTACACTGTGGTAGATCGATGTTCACCTGGCACAAAGGACAACTGAATGTTTTCCCTTCTTCTCTCAGCTCAGAGTGTGAAGCCAGACAACTATTACAGAATGTATGGAAGCATTTGAGAATCTTTGGTTCCTTCAGGGTCTCATTACACAACAAGCAGTTGGTTAGTTGTCTGAGGTGATCCAGTACCGACTCCCGATCCATTTTAGCCGATAAGACTTGAATAGCAAAGATTGGAATCAAAATATGACGAATTTATACCGACTGCTTTCGGTTGCCGGAAATTGTGAAAACACTTCCAAGAAATCTTGTTGCTTGATTGATGTCATTGTTAGCCTAAAGCCAATTAGGAGTCGTTCTGGTTGATCTTTTAGTAACATATTCATAGAATGACCACAGGTAGCCTACAAGAGAATGTAGGACATTTTCACTAATCGCTGTGCGTCGCATCCGAACTGAACCCAGAGTTCAGTTCGGATGCGACGCAGGCTATATATAATGCTATTGCTCTTAAATCTCATAAAATGTTTTGATTTCCCTTGTACTGATTAGATTTAAGAGCGGCCGTCTGTTAATATCGCCTATTACAGGTGTTTAGGATAAGAAAAAAATGAAATTCCTGTAACTTTCTAATTATATTAAATGGAGGAATGGCCTAGGTGAGTGATAAATATTATTTTTAGATGATAACAAAGAATAAATAATGCTTTCTCTTTTCCTTAGTACGAATTCAATATTTTAGCGATTTTTTCATTATTTTGTAAATTTTACCCATTTTTAATTTGGTAAAATTAGCCAAATTGGTACGAAAAAAAATTTCCAATGATACATGGTCTGGGCTGTATAAGAGTATAACCTTGCGAAAGAAAACACTTCCAAGAAATTTGTTGCTTGATTGATGTCATTGTTAGCGAGCCAGTTAGGAGTCGTTCTGGTTGATCTTTTAGTAACATATTCATAGAATGACCACAGGTAGCCCTACAAGAGAATGTGTGACATTTTCACTAATCGCTGCGGTATATAATGTCAGTAGCCTGCGTCGCATCCGAACTTATGCGACGCAGGCTATATATAATGCTAATGCTCTTAAATCTCATAAAATGTTTTGATTTCTCTTGTAGTGATTAGATTTAAGAGCGGCCGTCTGTTAATATAGCCTATTAAAGGTGTTTAGGATAAGAAAAAAAAATGAAATTCCTGTAACTTTCTCATTATATTAAATGGCCTAGGTGAGTGATAAATATTATTTTTAGTTTATTTTAGCCGAACGGCTTCCAAATGGGTTTTACGGCTCTTAGACCGGTTTTCAAGATCACATATCGTTAAACGGCTTGCCTAAAAATGAAAATATGAATTCGAATCAATCTGACTGTGCAGCTAATAACAAAGAATAAATAATGCTTTCTTCTTTCCTTCCTTTACGAATTCAATATTTTATCGATTTTTCATTATTTTGTAAATTTTACCCATTTTTAATTTGGTAAAATTAGCCAAATTGATAAAGAAAAAAAATTCCAATGATACATGGCCTTGGCTGTATAAGAGTATAACCTTGCGAAAGAGCAATGTTTCTACTTGAAATGTCGACCATCTGCCACGACAAAGCTATAATGGATAATCAACAGTCAATCATCAGCAAAGCCCCATGTCCAGTCAGAGACCGCACAATCTATAGTGGGTGAACAGTTAAATAAGCATCGTCAGGATTCCTCAGTTCTGAGGGTCAGCTGAGATAGTAATATAAATAACATCAACTCAATTAACTCACAACTAAGTTTATAGGATATGTTGAAGAACTTTATTCAAATCGTTAGTGTAGACAACCCATCTCAACAGCAGCCGGCTATGGTATATCAAAGGGTCGTGCTTCCGCCGCCGCCTCCATCGGGCTTAGCGTTCTGTGCTTTCACGGCAGTTAGATACTAAAGTAAGACCGGTATAATATACTTATTACGTTCATTCAACTTATTTCTACATATTTTAGAGAAGTTCACAGACTTCAGTCACATACTTAAGTTTCCATTTCTGTTGTGAAAGTTTCTAGGGCAGGGGCGGATCCAGGGGTGGTAAACGGAGTTGGCTAGCCACCCGGCCCCCTATTTGGAATGGCAAAATATTTCTGTAAAGCTGGAGTGATACAGCTAGTGAGCACGTTTTCTTGGATTGATAAAGTTTCGCATTATTTGTTTATTCTATATTTGACAGCGTGAGTATTGTAGCCCGTAGCCTATGTGCATTTTGAACGGCATGTTCTCAACCCTACTCCTGTTTTTCTATGGTTTCCAGCTATTTTCTCGTCGCGACGTGACGGAAAATAGAATGTCGCGACGGAAACTTATTTTTCCTAGTGCAATTTAAGGCTCACTGTCCTGAATTTCAAGGAGACGGCTGGACTCCGTAGTCCAGTTGCTCTTGCACCGAGATCAGCGGAGTCGACAGAATGCAACGTTCGATTACCAACGTTTTAGAGACGGCATGGTCAAATTGATATGGTTGAAGATGGGTTCCGTTTAATTTTCGATACATTTTTGTGTAAAAATGAAAGGGTAAAGGTATATTTTAATTCGGTAACGCAGGAAGTAGAGTTTTGTGACAAAGCACGTGCTTGCGATTTTGAAAGTCTCCGAAGAAATGTAGAACCTCCTCTGATGAGAAGAGACAACACCTGCCACAGGCAAGTGATTGCATTAATTCTACGTAGTTACAATCCGTGGAACAATTTCGGTTTGGTTCTGTAAAACATCGCGGCGAGTTTGGTCGAGCCATATTTTTAGCAATGAATGAAACATTCTAAGGCACATACTGTTTTTAATTTTGAACTTTGATACTGAGGACAGATGTTAGGGACTGTTCGTTAATTAATTTATAGCTAAGGGGGAAAGGGGAGTGGGGGTTTTCGGAGGGGAGGGGTACAATTTTGAAAATTAGTTAGTGAAAGTGGGGGTACAGTTTTTTGATATAGCAATGAAGTGGGGGATTGCATATTTAGCTAGCCCGTATTTTTGTAGTTAGTTAATAATTATCCCTTCAAAGCTGACTATCAGACGTAATTATTAGGCTATTTCGTATCCAAAATTTATCTAACAGATGCCTATTTGAAGGATATCCCGATTGAGACACTGGTCCACATATTTCAGTTTCTGACTGTTGTAGAATTTCTGAGGGGCGCAGGTCTACCGTTAGTTCTCATCTTAAATTGCACAACGGGGATAACCTCGTGTTAACTTATTATTGTGGTTAGTATTACTGGAAAGTTAGTCGTAAAACCTGATAGAGGAAAACGATAATATTCATTTTTTTTATATAGAAGGTTGCAGCAGTTAAATTTATTTGTTTTAGAACATTACAAAAATTGTCCGGTGTTATTTTAAAAAAAAAAGAAGAAAAATACTCGCTTTGATATACACCGTTATCCTGACCAGTGATAACCATGATCGGAAATGGATGTGTGGCTGAGGTAAGCAGCTGTTAGTGGGGCGGCTAGCGTTACGCGACGACCCAGGCTAAGAACGGCTCCGAAGGAGTTACAATCATGGATAAAAAATGTTACGACAGTCAACAAAAAATACTATTATATGAAAATAGAAATTAATACCTGACGCAAAGTTAACACAGCTGCAGCTTCCCAAACCAGTAAAACAATTTTCAGATTGAAGGTGTTCAAAGGGGGGCCGGAGTGGGAGTTAAATGAATGGACAGCCTATTAAAGCGACCAGAGTCCAAAATCATTGTCCAAGATTGTAGTTTCATGGCGGCACAGTAAGAAAGCTAACATACGGATTTCGACGTAGATTGTTATAATCAATTCTAGCATCGATTAACCACATACTTGGGCACAATGTACATGGATAATCTATCTTCCATATTCCCGAAGTAGATATTAAGCAAACGATTAATTTTGGTGATCTTTTGAATAAAATTCCCCTACTCGCAATGGATCGCTTTAAAATGCATCGGACAACATAAAGACACAGAGACTTATCAATACAATAAGTAGACTTTATTCTGAAGTTAACAGTTCAAATCTGACTTATCGATTTGAGTAAAACTCGTCCAATCACTGATCATAATATATCACTGGAAAAATACAAACATTTTAGAGTAGAACATTTTCTCTAAATGTATTACAAAGTCTGTATATTGCTCATATTTTACAACTGACAATTTACATACCGTTACCCGCTACCCGTTACCCGCTACCCGTTACCCGCTACCCGCTATCCGTTACCCGTTACCCACTACCCGTTACCCGTTACCCGCTACCTGCGTTTTAGACATGCCGTCACATTTACGGATGAATTATATTTTTCCCGCCAATTCCACAACAATTACGACCCGTTTCGTTTATATATCACGTTTTATTTTTTTGCTTTGACAGCTAAGTATAAAATACCTATATTTATCTTTATATTTTGCCCTTTGACAGTCATTTCCTCCGGCATTTCCCCTGAATTTCAAGTGAAACCTTTCGTGGTGTGATTCAGTAGTTCAATTCTATGAAGCTTAGTCCGGCGTGTCGATCTCATTGACACAAAAATGCGACCTAAGCATTTCTCGAAGGCTATGAAAGGGCTCCAAACAGTTTAATTCTTCCACACAAAAAAAAGAGAAAATCATGGAAAATACACAATATTGTCTTCCCTGAACTGGTTCCCTTTTTGTTTGGCCGTTTCCTAGCCCTGCTAAACTCGAGTACTCGTTTGAATACAACCTTCGCGCTTTTGCAAACTGTCTAGACCAGTCGCGCTGTTAACACTCCTGGATCGATCCCGGGGCCTAAAAAAATACTGAACCCCGACCCTGACTGTACCCACATTAAACTCAAATCCACCCCCGCGGCACACACATAATACGTCACAAACAGGAGTACCCCCCCCCCCCCCCCCCCTCCCCTGTGGAGAATAAAATTAAACATTTAGAAAGTTAAACTGTAACTATTACATTGTAAAAATTCCAGTCAAACTACCGTCGTAGACTGATCCGTATCGCCATGTCCCTTATGGTTTCGTTTATGTATTTCACGATCGAACCACTTCTTTTGTCGGTCGGTGATCTGTGTGATGGGACATAAACCTCTCCAAGTACACTTAAACCCTAAAGCCTGACGCGAAATCCTGACTTTAAATCTTGACTTGAAGGATTGGTAAACCCTAGAGCAAAATACCGAACTATAAAACGGCCCTGTATTTTTTTGGGTGGGGTGATCCGATCCGATCCAATCCAGGTTTTGTTGGTGCCGTGTTTGGTGAAAATTAGAAAAATATTTCTTCCATTTGAAAAATGCTATTTTCATCTGTACTGTTTATTTCCCACCTCTAAACTTCCCAAGAGAGAGGAGATTAGACAAAGACCATTTTGATACCCTACAAGAAAATATTTACAAATTTCTCTAGAAAAGGCGAAATAATGTTATGCGGTGATTTTGATGCATAAACTGTAAAATTTAGAAAATGACGTTTACGACGTTTCTTTCAACCTTGTGGATGTTAATTCTGAAATATTGGAACCAAGAAATTCTAGAGATATTCACACAAATAAATACGGCAGATCCCTTTCTGAATTATGTATTATTTGGTAATAACGTAAGAACTCTAAATGGTCGGGTCTGAGGGCGATTCTCTAGGTTTTCCGGATTTCCTGTCATACTTGTAATGGTGCGAGTGTTATTAATTACGCTATTGTTTCTCACTACCTATTTCGCTCTATCAACTTCTTCACGTTCTCCAGTGTTACGAAGTTCTCGCACCACTGTTTTCTGTCATTCGTCATGGAGGCTAAAGTTTCGAATGTGTTAGAAAAAGGTGCACGTGTGGCATCCAAAAGTGAATTCGTCAATAGGATTGAATCGGATAATTGAATCTGCTAGGTCCTTTAAACACAATAATTATATTGTCAACGTTTTGGTGTTTATCGTCATGTATTAAATACCAGCAATGTAAACTACCTACAAGTGTTCATCCACTGCGTAAAAATCTGCAATGTTGACCCTAAGACCCTGTTTATATGAAGAAAATTTGGCTTAGACTGCGCACGTAATATTGGCTTTGCTCTGTGTGTCGGCCGAGTTGCCCGGCGGGTAGGCGAGCCAGTGTTTATGAGAAAAAGTTATTCTATAGATGGATTGCACTCAATCCCCAGAGATTCAAATGACAATGGGCATGGCGGCTATGTTGGTATACCTAACGAAAGAAGCTAAAGAAGAATCTATTGTTAAAGGTACACCAACATGGCCGCCGTGACGTCATGTGCAACCATCTATAAGCTGTTGTTTTATATAAAGCTTGTGAAATTCATTAAAAATTCATAAGGGTACTAGCCAATCCCATGTGCTGAATGACACCACATGATCGCCTCTGTATACCCCCGTACAAACCTGATTAATAAAACATCAGGTTCTGTATCAAGATACAGACCCGATGGTCCGCAATAGCTCTAGTAGTATTCTGTAACAGGTACAGAATACTAGCTAAGCTAATGAAGGAAGTCTCACGACCGATCACTGACTACCCCTATGCTGGGACGGGTGAAATGACAGAGTACATCTGCTCTCTTATTATGTACACACCATCTATTCCATGTGGGACCTGTTTTTCTGCACGCTACGCTCTGCTCTCTTATTGCATACAC
Source organism: Actinernus sp. WN-2022 (assembly GCA_030867875.1). Taxonomy (NCBI): domain Eukaryota; kingdom Metazoa; phylum Cnidaria; class Anthozoa; order Actiniaria; family Actinernidae; genus Actinernus; species Actinernus sp. WN-2022. The sequence continues at coordinate 102,883,695 of JAOWCC010001634.1, forward strand.
ATTGTCTCTTCGATGTGGGATATGTTTTTGTGAGAAACTATTTCATCCCACATCGATACCAAGGTGGGGGAAATCAAAGGTTAAAATTGTATGTCGTGCACATCAATGGCTTTTAGTTATCTATTCATTTCACAAGTAAGATAAAATATTCGCGTCCGAAGCGGCTCGCCATTGTAAATGCCCATACGGATCTCCCGCTCATATTTAAACTACTACTTATAGAATATCTTAATAAGAATAAATTATTATCTAATTACCAGTCTGGCTTTAGGTCTCTACTCTCCACGGTAGCTGCCCTTCTAGAAGCTACTGATAGTTGGTCTTTAAATATTAATCAAGGTCGTGTCAATGCCGTTATCTTTCTTGACCTAAAAAAGGCATTTGACACTGTCAATCACGAGATTCTTTTAGCCAAGCTTTGGTACTATGGAGTTAGAGGCCTAACGCACTCTTGGTTCAAATCTTATTTGACTAATCGCGACCAGAAGTGTTTCGTAAACGACTCGTTGTCTCAGCCACACGTTTTAAAATGTGGTATTCCCCAGGAGACTATCCTCGGACCAATAATGTACATCAATGACCTTCCAAATTTTTTGACACACTTGGTCCGTAGAATGTACGCGGATGATACAAGTCACACGTTTACGAACGATAACATTTCTGAGCTCGATGGCCAACTAGCTTCTGATCTCAATTGTGTTAATACATTGCTTAACGCAAACAAATTATCTCTTAATCTCAAGAAAACAGAATATATGTTAATTGCTTCAAAACAAAAACGCATTAACATTCTCCACATCCCAACACCATCAATAAATAACGTTGCTATTAAACAGGTCCAGACAGCCAATATCTAAAACGATCTCTGCTGGTATTGGCGCCATAAAAAGAGTGAAGCCTTTTGTCCCTTTCTCGACACTTTTGACTATTTTCAATGCACTAGTCCAACCACACTTTGCTTACTGTAGCGACGTGTGGGGTAACTGTGGCAAGGGTTTATGTGGCAATTTACAGAAATTGCAGAATCGTGCTGCTCGTGTTTTATTGAACGCGTCATTTGATTCAAATACCCAGACACTGCGTGAAACTCGTACCTGGAAAAACATAAAACTCCAACATTTACTAGATTCTGCAGTAATGGTGTACACGTCACTAAATAATTTAGCTCCAGATTATCGTTGCTCGAAATTTATCTTTAAGAATGAGCTAGTTAATTATTCACTACGCGATCTTACTAATAAACTGGCTGTTCCACATCCGCGCACTGACTATCTTAAAAGAAGTTTTAGCTATAGCGGCGCACAATTGTGGAACAGCCTGCACCTTGATATTCGCCAATCGGAACCCTTAACTCGCTAAAAGACAAATTACGCTGCTATGACTTCTGAAATTACTAATTATATTCACGGCATCCACGTAAAACAGGATTTATGTTATTATTTATGTAGATATTATATCATGTAGTATAATTGTAAGTTAGGGAAGAGGTCAAAACAATGGATTTCGAATGGGACCCAATTTTGTCATGGGAGGTGGTGGGTGGCGGGAAATACCTCTACCCCTTTTTTTCGAGCGTGATTTTCTCGCGTTGTAAAATAGGGATACCTGATTTTAATGCAGAAACACGTTCTTCTCTGCCTGTAGAAACTAGAAATATAGTTACTTCTTCAATAAGTATTTTATTCAAGAAGATATTTGTTGTCAAAAATCTAGATTTTGCCAAAATAGGTGGTGGGTTCCGGGTACGACCCCCCTTCCATCAAAATTGGGTCCCGCCAGAGTACCATTGTTTTGGCCTCTTCCCTTATAGGTTTTTTATTTAGGCATCATTCTAGATTATTCATTGGATTTTATAATTTGTAAGTTACCTGATGGAACAACCGTGACAAAATAAAGTTATCCAATCCAATCTACGGTGACCCTACCTTGTGAACAGAGTGTCTCGGGGTAGAGTCACTCTCCCCATCCATTCCCCCCCCCCCCCTCGAGCCAAGTTTGCGCTTTCTCGTGTACACGGTTTATTTTGTTTTATCCCCGAGCCAGCTTTTCTTCACTTCATATAAACAGGGCTTAAGCCTTAAAGTGCAAGTATAATGTCGAAAAAATAAATATTTATATTGTACTTTTGTGTTTGTTCGCACAAAATGATATTAATCTTGCAAGTTTTGTAACATTTCTGGCATATTTAATCACTAATTTTGGTTACTTTTCATGGATCCTGTGACGTCAATAAAATCCCGTAGGTTGCCATTGTGACATCACAAGATGAATCAATCCCGCAATTCGGGTATAACTTTTATTCTAGTTGAATTGCTGCTCCAGTCTCTCGAAGAAAACTAATTTAGACAACTGAAGTATATTAGAAATAGAATTTGGAGCAAAAAGAATTAATGTTGTTTTATTATGGCTTTACTTGCACTTTAAATTACTGCATAAAATACCCTGAAAATAGCTTAGATCTTTTTAATTTTTCTACTCTTGTGTAGGTTGCGTTGAGTTAAGAATATTTAATTCCTACCTAAGAAAGAGCTACTAGGCTCTTTTTAGCTCGTGGATATGCGAAGCACAGGTACGAATTGTTGTGATGGGGCAGTTTTGCACTCGCCGGATCTCACACATGTTTAGCACGGCCAAGAGCCAGGAAACGAGATTGGGGATTGGACATTTGCATTATGACATCACATACTACAATGAACCATAACTCTTATGATCTTGATAATACGTAATCTAATAACTCGTTCTAATAATCGACCCTTTGAGCCTGGTTTTCGATAGCAACGGAAGCAAATTGAAATTGAAAGTACAAGAAGCTTTACGATTTAGTGAAAATAAAGAAACGGAGACGTAAGGAGAAGCGTACAGGGATGTAGCCAGGGGAGTATTCCAGGGGTTTCCCATGCACCCCCCATGATTTCCAAAGGGTAAATGTTTTGAAGCAGCTCTGTAAGATGATGGATCGCTAGACTCAGAACCCCCCTCGGAGCACTCCCTAGCTCGTGCAACTCCTGGCTACGCCCTTGGCGTAAGCTCGAAGGAAGCAGAAGGAAGGGAAGGTTTCCTTCTTCTTACGTTTTTGCTTCTGCCGCTTCCATTCCAGTGAAAACTAGTCAAACGTAAGCAGAAGCAGAAGAATTTAGCGAATCGGAATGGTCATTTTCAGGCCCATAGCAATGTAAACATAGCATGCAAGCGAAGTTTTCACTTCTGAACGAGGCTTATGCTTCTGTCGTGTTCATTTTCACTAGAACATAACTTTCTTACGCTACTGCTTACGTCGTTAGTGAAAACCAGACTTTAGATTGATGAAATAATCCGTTTGAGGACGACGACGTTGAAATAGAGTTAGATACTACAAGCTGAAGTGTCATGACAACGGAACGGACATTTAAAGAACGTTTTATTACCAAATAACACAGACTACTATTTAACTAAGCTAGTTAGTATTCTGTAACTGGTAAAAACATATACGTTAGAATATACACAACCAATCACTGACCTCCCCCGTTCCAGGGCAAAACATCAAGGTAAAACTCCAGTCTTGATGCATACGGACCGTGTCACCGTTATATGTGACCTGTTATTGTGCCCAATGCGCATGTCCGTGACGCCGTAAACTGTAGCGCCGAACTATCCAAATATAATTAAATTGTTCAATCTTATCAGTATAGTTTCATTTCACAAGTAACATACAAAATCTGCGTCCAATCTGTATGGGATTTATAATGGCTCATCTAACGGCTCGTCATTGTAAACCGCACTATATACAGTTCGTCTGTTCATATTGTATCTATTACTAACAATGGCTAGAATACACTTGATATGATAGGGCTTGTTGGTTAATCGTTGGTCTAATCACTATAGACTAATTAGTTTAATTAGTGTAATTGATAATTAAATATGCCTGAAAGGCTCGACCCTACAATGATTCACATAAACACTCCTGTTACTATCAGTTTATTCCCTGCTAGCAGAGCCTCCTTAACCTCCTCATATCTCTTCACAAACTCTTCCCTCCATATCCACTTTGTTGTTAATTTGATGATACTGTTGGTGTTAAACCTGCAAATGTCACTTCATGCAAAGCACCCGATTTGTTCCGACCTCTGTAATCATAATCGTGCCATCTGCAAGTATTACTATGTACAAGGGCAGGGGTGGATCCAGGGTTTGGACTGAGTAGTTTACTCTGAGTAGTTTACTCTGAGTAGTTTACTCTGAGTAGTTTACTGCTAGTAGTTTATTCCTGAGTAGTTTACTCCTAGTAACTAGAAGTAATCATAGATTATCAAAGTGCGTTCGACATATTTTTTGAAAGAGAAAGCACTGTGGTAACAGTCTCAAAAGCTGAAAAATTGCTGCAATGATGTGGACAGTGTATGTAATCCTGATCAAAAGTGCTTGTTTTTTAACTAATGTGAAAATTTTGATGTCTTGACTGATATGTTAATATACAAGGGGATGCATCTAGGTATAAAACTGTAATTATCTTTGTGTAACATTAAATCATTGGATGCGATACTTATGTGGCTATATGTATACATCATTCACATTATGTTTCCCGGGTATTTTTCAAGTGAGAACAAGGTTGGCTACAAAATATTGAGCGCCATTGTTAGTTCCAGAATAATTTATGGTCAATGTTGGTAGCCGGGTCCTGGCTTTGATCGCTTTGATCAGGTCCGTTAGAAATTCAGTGTAGATTAATTGAACACAGCAATGAAGTCAGTACTTTAAATTTCCCTCACCTTGTACTGTGTTGGTATTCCAGTTCCTTGGCATATCAAAGTGTCGGTATAGATTAACTCTCTGTCTGAATGTAGATTGTAGTAGATGTACACAGTGTCGCAACTCACACAAGATACGGCGATTACGCGTATCTAGAAAACTCAGACCTTGTTTCTCTTCACCCAGGTCATTTTACTGTTTGTAGTTTCGGTATCTGTATGTACAGCGAAAAGCAGAATCCAGTACAGCGAGCAAGCCAACAGAATTCACTCGGTTGTTTACAAATTATGGTGAGTTGATTTGACTCAACTTCGCTGATGTCGTATTTAACCGCGCCGACAAAACGACAAAACAGACCATGTTTGACTTCAACCACCACGATGCACACATGTGTAGTATTTAAAAAGCTTCTTGACAACTCACACTGAAATATTAATATCCATGTATTCAGCCTTCAGGTATGATTTATTGCATCTTGACCATTTGCAGTTTTGATATCGGCAAACCGAACAGCACACTCAGCAAGTTCACTCGGTCTCGGTCGGGTTCAGCATAAATAAATAATTATGGCCGAGTTGAATGTTCAAGGTCCTCCAGATGTACTACACACTTTCCTCAGGCTTTGCTCAATTGTATTTGCGAACCTTTGAAACATCATTGCATTGGATTGTCGGAAAATAAGGCAACTAACTAACCGATCGCGAAACAAAACAGAAGCCATGCTGAAATTCACCAAAATGGCCGCTCGCATCGTGTACGTGTAGTTACCAGTTCCCCGGCCGAGATAATTTATTCCAAAAAGTACAAACATGAGGACATGAGGACATACACAAATCTCGATTTCTTTCGCCTAGGGAAGCACAGGTAGCCCACACATGACCACAGGGAGTCCACTGCAAGATTAGTATGCGTTCTCCTTCGTCGAACGCAATAAACTACCTAAAATTTAGAAGTTTGAAAAAAGTTGAGTAGTTTACGGAAATCACATAAACTACCCTGGATCCACCCCTGAAGGGGTTACCGAGTTCCTCAAAAGAATTCCCAACAAAACAGCCATCCAGTGTGAACTTCTGAATACGATTATTACCGTAATCACGTACAAGTACGTTACCATCACTGTCCACAGCAAGACCGTATGGGTTATTGAATTCACCATCTTCACTTCCTTCTCTTCCTATTACGGATCTCCAGGTCGGTGTGTCACCCTGCTGGTCAAACACTTGAATCATATGATTCGTGTGGTCAGATACAATGAAAAGGTCACCATAAGCTATAGTGCTGGCTGGACTCATTCCCTTTAGCCCCTCTAGCCTAAACTGAAATTGATAAGTTCCATCTCCTGTAAAAACTTGAACGCGGTGGTTGTTATAATCACTGACTATAATACGTCTTTGTTCGTCAACATGTACTCCCGTTGGAGAATTAAACTCTCCATTTCTCTGACCTTTTCTTCCAAAGCACTTCAAGGACCTTCCAGTTGTGCTGTCAAATATCTGTATTCTGTGATTTGAGTAATCTGCTGCCACAACGTCATTATCGTTTGAGAATGCTATACCATAAGGGTAATTGAGTTGTCCAACTCCACTACCTTGATTACCAAAGTGTGCCAGTAGCATACCCTCCATATTAAATACAGCTACACAGTGGGACTCCCAATCAGTGATAGCAATCTTGCTATTACCTTCATTAACTTCAATACCAGAAGGAACGATGAGGGGTTTTGGCATTCCTTTCATCTCAAACTCTCCAGTAATCTTCAGCTGCTGTGGCGTCACATCCAACCCTAGCCGGCTGTTGGACACATGCCTTCCATTAATCCTCACATCAGCTGTGAATTGTCCGGATACCTTGGGGATGAATTCCACTTCATATTTCTCACCAATCCTTTCTGATACTTGTAGCAGTTTCACGTCCTCTTTAGGGCTGATGTTCACCTCTACAACATCGCCAGGGTCGTTGTTTGGTTCTCCCGCATAGTCTTTAGTAAACACGCTCAGTTTAACTTTAGAGAGTGCTTCTAACTTCAGTGATTGCACCTGTACAGTACTCTTTACTGGGTCTGTAAGCTGTGATTTTATCAAAGAACCGAGACCTACTTCTCGCAGTTTAGTAGGCCCCTCACTATAGGAACACACATAATGTTTGAGTAAACCTCAGCAAAATCAATCTGAAAGACGATAAGTTCCTCGCATCTATTATCTACTAAGTCTTTAGTGGTCATTATGAGATGTGCTGAGCCATATTCAAGCAGCTTGGAGACGTGCTCACTGGCACTGCGAGTTTGATGAAGTAAGGACTCTTGCTTCGATTTCTTTCCAATTGTCATTTCGACCCCTTCATCTATCTGTTTCACCAAATCTCTATTGTTTTGTTCAATAAAGGCGATCAGTTCCTCGGCTGCTTTCATAACGATCGCTTTCGTTTCTTCGGCGCAGACTTTTACCTTGGAAACAGTCTCTTCTAAAACTTTAAGGTTGGTCTGTTCTTCTGCTTCTTTCATCTTCAAATGGTTAAGTTTCTCTTTCAAAACCAACCTCTGTTGTCCGGCTCCAAGTTCTATATCTAAAAGGTTATGTCCAAGTTGATGATCCTGTAGAATACAATTCTGGCATACACAGCTCTCACATGTGTTACAGTAGAATTTTAAGAGTTCTTCCGTGTGTCGCTGCTTACCACAGAAAGATTGTCGACGGAGGAGGAGATTATAATCTCCGGCTTGAAGATGTGCTAGGCTTAAAGTTCGATGTCCATCTCTAAACACGGTGTGGGTATGCAAGCATTGCTCACAAAGATAATGAGCACAGTTCAAGCAGTGTGACGTTGGTGGCTTTTGTTTCTTGCAAATTGAACAGTTTACTCCAGAGCTGGCTTCAGTAGCTGTTGTGATGGACAGGACTTCAAGAATACGCAAGTGAAAGCTGCTTGACCCGAGAGAATCGAAATCGCTACACTGTGGTAGATCGATGTTCACCTGGCACAAAGGACAACTGAATGTTTACCCTTCATCTCTCAGCTCAGCGTGTGAAGCCAGACAACTCTTGCAGAATGTGTGGAAGCATTTGAGAATCTTTGGTTCCTTCAGGTTCTCGTTACACAACAAGCAGTTGGTTAGTTGTCTGAGGTGATCTAGTACCGACTTCGGATCCATTTTAGCCGTTAAGACTTGAATAGCGAAGATTGAAATCAAAATATGACGAATTTATACCGATTGCTTTGTCAATGGTTGCCGGAAATTGTGAAAACACTTCCAAGAAATTTGTTGCTTGATTGATGTCATTGTTAGCGAGCCAGTTAGGAGTCGTTCTGGTTGATCTTTTAGTAACATATTCATAGAATGACCACAGGTAGCCCTACAAGAGAATGTGTGACATTTTCACTAATCGCTGCGGTATATAATGTCAGTAGCCTGCGTCGCATCCGAACTTATGCGACGCAGGCTATATATAATGCTAATGCTCTTAAATCTCATAAAATGTTTTGATTTCTCTTGTAGTGATTAGATTTAAGAGCGGCCGTCTGTTAATATAGCCTATTAAAGGTGTTTAGGATAAGAAAAAAAAATGAAATTCCTGTAACTTTCTCATTATATTAAATGGCCTAGGTGAGTGATAAATATTATTTTTAGTTTATTTTAGCCGAACGGCTTCCAAATGGGTTTTACGGCTCTTAGACCGGTTTTCAAGATCACATATCGTTAAACGGCTTGCCTAAAAATGAAAATATGAATTCGAATCAATCTGACTGTGCAGCTAATAACAAAGAATAAATAATGCTTTCTCCTTTCCTTCCTTTACGAATTCAATATTTTATCGATTTTTCATTATTTTGTAAATTTTACCCATTTTTAATTTGGTAAAATTAGCCAAATTGATAAAGAAAATTTTTTCCAATGATACATGGCCTTGGCTGTATAAGAGTATAACCTTGCGAAAGAGCAATGTTTCTACTTGAAATGTCGACCATCTGCCACGACAAAGCTATAATGGATAATCAACAGTCAATCATCAGCAAAGCCCCATGTCCAGTCAGAGACCGCACAATCTACAGTGGGTGAACAGCTAAATAAGCATCGTCAGGATTCCTCAGTTCTGAGGGTCAGCTGAGATAGTAATATAAATCAATTCAACATCAACTCAATTAACTCACAACTAAGTTTATAGGATATGTTAAAGAACTTTATTCAAATCGTTAGTGTAGACAACACATCTCAACAGCAGCCGGCTATGGTATATCAAAGGGTCGTGCTTCCACCTCCGCCTCCATTGGGCTTAGCGTTCTGTGTTTTCACGGCAGTTAGATACTCAAGTAAAACTAGTATAATATACTTATTACATTCATTTTCTTCTTTCAACTTATTTCTACATATTTTAGAGAAGTTCACAGACTTCAGTCACATACTTAACTTTCGATTTCTGTTGTGTGGTGAAGGGGGTGGCTAGCCACCCCCCATTTGGAATGGCAAAATTATTTCTCTAATGCTGGTGTGATAAAATACAGCTGGTGAGCACGTTTTCTTGGATTGATAAAGTTTCGCATTATTTGTTTATTACTGTGGCAGGCACGAGTCTAAATCTGCAGGCCGCTATTTTGTTTTGTTTCATGCAGCAAAATTTCTGCGCATGCGTTAAGTTATACCAATCAGATTGCACTGTGCTGGTCACGTGAACAGTGGACAACATTTGCAGGTTTTTCAAGATGGCGGCGAATGGGAGTTTTGACTTAGTAAAGCCTTTAATATCACTAGTTTTTTTTGTGTAAACCAAAGGTTTCTTCAAGTGCAATACCAAGATTTTTGTCTTTTCTAAAGCTGAGAGGTGTTTTACGGGCTTTGGACGGGAATTTATCATATTATGCGACATGCTCGTGACAGTCTGATCTGCGATCAACACTGACTATAAAGTAGGCTCGAAATCGTCGGGGCGAGTGAAGCGAGACCAGGTGAAATCTAGGGTCGTCACGCAAAACAAACTCCTTCGGGGAATCAAAACTCTTTCGATCGCTCCACATATTTTTTTTTTTTTTTTTTTTTTTTTTTTTTATTTAAACATATAATGAAGTGTTTACCCCAAAAGTACAATTAAATGACTTATCTAGGGGGTTCACACTAAATATTGTACATTCTTTTTTACGCGAACAGACACACACACAAAAAAAAACCACCACAATTAATAATAAAATAAAGTAATTAAACATAAGTCACAGAGAAACGATTTGTAGATAAAATAAAGCTTTGAACTTTGCAAAAAAAACGACAATTTATATCAAAATCAAAATCTTTAACGCCGTTCAGAATAAATTCCATTTTTTTCTTGTCGCTGCTCTGTGACCATTTCTCACCCAGTAACTGTGCAGCAGAGGCAAAAAAGGAAGTTCGTTGGGCAGCGTAACGTAGACAAAATATAAAATAATGCTTAGGTGTTTCTTTAGCTAGTCCACATTCACATCTGGGAGAGTCACAGCAATTGATTTTGAAAAGATAACTATTCAGGGCACAAAAACCAAGCCTGAGGCGAGTATGAAAAATTGATGCTAGTCTCGAATAGGAATAATCAAGTAACTTATTATAATTAAAAGGAAAAATCACAGATCGCAAATTAAATTTGAAAGAAGAAAGCGAAATTGAATTCCTTACATCCAAACTTAGTGAATTCCAAGACGTGAACATTACAGTACATTCGTACCTTAGCCCCTCTGGAACCAGGGTAACTATAAAGACAACAGCTTGGAAAAGTAAGTAGCCGCTAATCTGAACATGATAACTTTTATACCTGTCCACTTGACTGTCGTTGGGTTGTTATTTATTGTTATTATCCTCTCGAAAGTATAGTATAAATGACCCGATTTCTCAGTTCTCTGAACTGATAGGGGCCTTTTAATATATTATATGCACATGTAATGTTTATAAATTCGGGAACGAAAATATAGCATGCAGTAAGTGAGTAACTGAGTAAGTAATCCGAAATGAAGATTTTCTCAAACGAACGATAAATGACTCTGATGTGGAAATCGCATATTTATCTGTGGCGTGTTATTGACACTGGCAAAACCAATCTTTCCTAAACACAAAACAAAGGGACAGTTACCATGCACCTAACACAATTATTAACTTTTTATTTTGTTCTATTTCCCGGGTCTATTTACATCTGGCCTGTACCTCTTTGTATTTGACTATTATCTCTGGGCTCAGGCAGTCAGATTTAATGTTTTTTTTTAGAACTGACATACTTCATAATGATAATATGTAAAAAGTAAAAAAGAACAACAACTAAAAATTTACTTGTATTTATCATTATTGCAAGATCAAGTTTATAAAATAAAATAAATTTGGTCCAGAACTGAGAGAGTATACTTACATGTAAGTGGCACTCTTTCTTTCCCTTCCCCTTTCTTGGTACCATAATATATCCATGCAAGCTAGATCTTGTTTCAGTGTTTTCCATCTGATGTGGTCCTGGCTTAAGATAACCCTAAGGTGACCTTAAGGACCTACCTTCTCATCATCGTATTTCTTATTATGCCTTATTACTCGTATACATTTCCATCATCTTATGAGAAAATAAAAGCTACAAGCATACATGTATGCAGAACTCGCACTGGCATGATCGAAAAGTGCTTCGATACTGTATACAAAGCTATGACAGGAGTTAAAGGGGCTATGTCATGGTACTGCGCATGTATCGAGTAATCGCTCATTTAGTGGCTGTTAATTGGATACAAACAGCTAAACTTCCCACCCTCAATTGTTTGATTGAAAGGATTTTCAATATTTTCCCTGGAGACTGTTTATATGCACTGTTTCTCAGTCTTTTTTGCATATTTGCTTTCATTTTAAGCATCCCACATGGCCGAGAGGTTCGTTAGTTCATATCAAAATCGGTGGAAATAGCTCTTTCCGGCCCGGAAAAACGAATGTAAAGTCTTACCGTGACACAGCCCCTTTAAACTAGAAGTAATCATCAGGGTGGGCATAAATGACCCCAAAATCGCCAGGGTTGGTTTATTTGTCTATATATCTTCAAGACTTTCAACAGTACAATAATGATTTTTGTATGGAGAGGTTTAGAGCGCTAAACAAAATAAAATGTTGTGTTTTGTGTTAACGCGAACATCTTAATGACGTCACAATGACGTAATTTATCCATTTATAATAGGTTTCTCCATATTTTCAAGTAGCCGTAAGATACTAAAATGTTAAATTTTTCAATTCTCCTCTTGTTGGGAACAAAGTAATCGAAAACCCTATTTCGATTGGTTAAGAGGGAGAAAAGTTATTTAATTTTGAATAAAACCATTTATGAAACATATTTCTTCAAATAACTTTTGGAGTCTTAAATATTATTACATGACAATCTAGAAACTTTAAGAAGTCCTTAGTACCTAAAATCGTATGTTTTTTGAATTGTAGTTTTTAATGGATAAATGCTTTCAAGGTTACATTGAAAAAACGTAAACGTCACTATGACGTCATGAGTATTTGGAAACGCCCTCTAAATATAGGCGAGTGAGCATTGTATCTATATTTTTTTACCAATACACTTCTAACGCACTAAGTAGTTGTAATATCGAGTTTTTGTTTTTGTTTTACAGTGGAAAGCCCCATTTATGTAAAACATATACGTCACAGATATGACGTCATGAAAATATTAAATATTTAATAACTTCGGGAATATTTATCATAGAGACTTCAAAATTGTGCCAAATAAAAACGCATCGCCATATCTTCGTTATAGTGTACTTTACTTTAAACGACTATTTAAAAAGGAATTTGACCAAAAAGGAGCTTACTCTTATGACGTCACAATAATGTCATTATCTAAAACTAATTTAACCAGAACCTTAAATTTTACTTGCATAGTAAACTGTGAAAATTTTATTCAATTTCAGAGAGTATTTAGGAAATTGTGCCATTTTATCTAATTTTGGTCACGCTCAACCCTGGCGATTTCGAGGTCATTTATGCCCACCGTGCATAGATTATCCAAGTGCGTTCAACATATTTTATAAGAGAAAGGACTGGGGTTGCTGTGGTAACACAAAAGGCCGAAAGATTGCTGCAATGATGTGGACTGTGTAAATAATCCTGTTCAAAAATGCTTGTTTTTAACTAATTTTGAATGTCTTGACTTATATGTTAATATAAAAGGGGATGTATCTGGGTATAAAACTGTAATTATCTTTGTGTAACATTAAATCATCGGATGCAATGTTTTGTGGCTATATGTACATGTGTGTTTCATGTGGTTATCATTCATTTGAGTATTTGTAGCACATTTTGCAGTGTGGTATACAGTCAGGTGTAAAGCAATAGTTGAAGTTAGTGTAGAACACAATCAATCCTATATATAGCTAGCTTTCAGCTATTCAGATGTGTATAAACTGCATTCAATTAATCATTCGTGTTCACTATTTATCACTGGTCTTGTGTTGCCACATGTATATTTTCTGAAACACATGTAGCTACTGTTAATGTTACGAACATGGCTGCAATTTGCTTTCTGCTTTCCATGGAAGTTCTCATCACAGGCACCGTGTAAAATAGGATTCTTTTTACATGACTAATATAATATTCTTATAATATGGCTTCTCTGGGGACAAAGAATCACAATTCTTCAAAAGAATTTATATATGTAACTCTTGTAAAAAGAATCTAAAGTAATTTATTCTTCTCTCAAAGGCTAAAAATATTGCAAGTTGTACCAACTATTCCTTGTTGAAATTCCATATGGCCAGTGTAAAGGCTGGTACATCCTCTTGTTCTATATTTGACAGCGTGAGCATTGTAGCCCGTAGCCTATGTGCATGTATTTTTTTTGAACGTCATGTTCTCAACCATACTCCTGTTTTTCTATGGTTCCAGCCATTTAATCGTCGCGACGCTCGATCCTCGCGACGTGACGGAGAATAAAGTGTCGCGACGGAAAAGTATTTTTTCCTAGCGCAAGGTACACTAGCCTGAATTTCAAGGAGATGGCTGAAATTCAGGCTAAAGGCTCCCTGGTCCGAGATCGGCGGAGTCGACAGAATGCAGCGTTCGATTACAAACTTTTTAGAGACGGCATGATCAAATTGATATGGTTGAAGATGGGCTCCGTTTAATTTTCGATACATTCTCGTGTAAAAATAAAAAGGTAAAGGTATATTTTACTTCGGTAACACAGGAAGTAGAGTTTTGTGACAAAGCACGTGCTTGCGATTTTGAAGGTCCCTGAAGAAATGAAGAACCTCCTCAGAAGAGACAACACTTGCCACAGGCAAGTGATTGCATTAATTCTACGTAGTTACAATCCGTGGGACAATTTCGGTTTGGTTCTGTGAAACATCGCGGCGAGTTTGGTCGAGCCATATTTTTAGCAATGAATGAAACATTCTAAGGCACATACTGTTTTTAATTTTGAACTTTGATAGGACAGATGTAAGGGACTGTTCGTTAATTAATTTATAGCTAAGGGGGAAAGGGGAGTGGGGGTTTTCGGAGGGGAGGGGTACAATTTTGAAAAGTGGGGGTACACTTTTTTGATATAGCAATGAAGTGGGGGATTACATATTTAGCTAGCCCGTATTTTTGTAGTTAGTTAATAATTATCCCTTCAAAGCTGACTATCAGACGTAATTATTAGGCTATTTCGTATCCAAAATTTATCTAACAGATGCCTATTTGAAGGATATCCCGATTGAGACACTGGTCCACATATTTCAGTTTCTGACTGTTGTAGAATGTCTGAGGGGCGCAGGTCTATCGTTAGTTTTCATCTTAAATCGCACAACGGGGATAACCTCGTGTTAACTTATTATTATTTATTTATTTTATTTATTTAAAGATTCGTCCAAAGGGCAGCTGTTGTATAATAGGACACGAGGTCCTCTACTAGATACAGAACACCGCAACCCCCACCTCTATAAGAACATCGTTACTCTAGCCCCACCCTTACGCTACCCAGTTAAAAACATATGTATATGTGTGTAGAGAAATTAATGAAAATTATTTCTGTATAGCAGTAAAGAAAAAAAAGGTAAATGTATATAGGTAAATGTATAAAGATAATAAATAGATAAATAATCAAGAATGTTAATTACCAGCTACAAACCGACATAGCATTAATTCGACGATACTTAGGACATAATAGCTTGTACGTACGAATATTGTCAGGATCAAAAATTGTGTTGAGTATTTCAAAGAAAAAAGATTTAAGATCTTTTTTGAAAATTCGCAGAGAAGTGTTAGATTTAACGTCAACTGGTAAAGCGTCCCATGAGTGCACAATTCTGTTGAAAAATGAGTCTCTGAAAAGAGAAGTTCTTGATTTCTGTACATTAAGGTTGAGGCCTGATTCAGAGCGGCGAGTGCGAGTATTACAAAAAGATAAGGTACGAATATTGTCAGGATCAAAAATTGTGTTGAGTATTTCAAAGAAAAAAAGATTTAAAATCTTTTTTGAAAATTCGGAGAGAAGTGTTAGATTTAACATCAACTGGTAAAGCGTCCCATGAGTGCACAATTCTGTTGAAAAATGAGTCTCTGAAAAGAGAAGTTCTTGATTTCTGTACATTAAGGTTGAGGCCTGATTCAGAGCGGCGAGTACGAGTATTACAAAAGATAAGTAACTGTGTATATCAACTTGACATCGCCAGTTTTATATTTAAAGAAAAAAACAAGATCAAGGTATTCTAGCCAGTAATTAATGGGTAACAGGTTCAATCTCAGTAAACGTTCAGTATAGTTAAGGCCAGAGTTTTTACATATAAACCTAGTAGATCTTCTCTGGATTTTTTCTATTACGATCACATTATAAATCAAAGACTGTGGTGCCCAGACTTGAGAACAAAAGCACATATTTGAGCGCACCAGAGAAATATATAACAGTTTGAAAGCGTCTTGATTTAAGTTTCCCGCACAGTTTCGCTTGATAAATCCTAACATTTTATTGGCTTTGGCAGTAATTACCATAATGTGGTCATTCCATTTCAAGTCTTTGGAAATTATGATGCCGAGATCTCGTTCTTTGGTGACAATTTTTAGCTGACTCCCTTGCAAGCCGTAATTTCTTTCAGGGGCTATGTCATGGTACTGCGCATGTATCGAGTAATCGCTCATTTAGTGGCTGTTAATTGGATACAAACAGCTAAACTTTTCACCCTCAATTGTTTGATTGAAAGGATTTTCAATATTTTCCCTGGAGACTGTTTATATGCACTGTTTCTCAGTCTTTTTTGCATATTTGCTTTCATTTTAAGCATCCCACATGGCCGAGAGGTTCGTTAGTTCATATCAAAATCGGTGGAAATAGCTCTTTCCGGCCCGGAAAAACGAATGTAAAGTCTTACCGTGACACAGCCCCTTTAAACTAGAAGTAATCATCAGGGTGGGCATAAATGACCCCAAAATCGCCAGGGTTGGTTTATTTGTCTATATATCTTCAAGACTTTCAACAGTACAATAATGATTTTTGTATGGAGAGGTTTAGAGCGCTAAACAAAATAAAATGTTGTGTTTTGTGTTAACGCGAACATCTTAATGACGTCACAATGACGTAATTTATCCATTTATAATAGGTTTCTCCATATTTTCAAGTAGCCGTAAGATACTAAAATGTTAAATTTTTCAATTCTCCTCTTGTTGGGAACAAAGTAATCGAAAACCCTATTTCGATTGGTTAAGAGGGAGAAAAGTTATTTAATTTTGAATAAAACCATTTATGAAACATATTTCTTCAAATAACTTTTGGAGTCTTAAATATTATTACATGACAATCTAGAAACTTTAAGAAGTCCTTAGTACCTAAAATCGTATGTTTTTTGAATTGTAGTTTTTAATGGATAAATGCTTTCAAGGTTACATTGAAAAAACGTAAACGTCACTATGACGTCATGAGTATTTGGAAACGCCCTCTAAATATAGGCGAGTGAGCATTGTATCTATATTTTTTTACCAATACACTTCTAACGCACTAAGTAGTTGTAATATCGAGTTTTTGTTTTTGTTTTACAGTGGAAAGCCCCATTTATGTAAAACAATACGTCACAGATATGACGTCTTGAAAATATTAAATATTTAATAACTTCGGGAATATTTATCATAGAGACTTCAAAATTGTGCCAAATAAAAACGCATCGCCATATCTTCGTTATAGTGTACTTTACTTTAAACGACTATTTAAAAAGGAATTTGACCAAAAAGGAGCTTACTCTTATGACGTCACAATAATGTCATTATCTAAAACTAATTTAACCAGAACCTTAAATTTTACTTGCATAGTAAACTGTGAAAATTTTATTCAATTTCAGAGAGTATTTAGGAAATTGTGCCATTTTATCTAATTTTGGTCACGCTCAACCCTGGCGATTTCGAGGTCATTTATGCCCACCGTGCATAGATTATCCAAGTGCGTTCAACATATTTTATAAGAGAAAGGACTGGGGTTGCTGTGGTAACACAAAAGGCCGAAAGATTGCTGCAATGATGTGGACTGTGTAAATAATCCTGTTCAAAAATGCTTGTTTTTAACTAATTTTGAATGTCTTGACTTATATGTTAATATAAAAGGGGATGTATCTGGGTATAAAACTGTAATTATCTTTGTGTAACATTAAATCATCGGATGCAATGTTTTGTGGCTATATGTACATGTGTGTTTCATGTGGTTATCATTCATTTGAGTATTTGTAGCACATTTTGCAGTGTGGTATACAGTCAGGTGTAAAGCAATAGTTGAAGTTAGTGTAGAACACAATCAATCCTATATATAGCTAGCTTTCAGCTATTCAGATGTGTATAAACTGCATTCAATTAATCATTCGTGTTCACTATTTATCACTGGTCTTGTGTTGCCACATGTATATTTTCTGAAACACATGTAGCTACTGTTAATGTTACGAACATGGCTGCAATTTGCTTTCTGCTTTCCATGGAAGTTCTCATCACAGGCACCGTGTAAAATAGGATTCTTTTTACATGACTAATATAATATTCTTATAATATGGCTTCTCTGGGGACAAAGAATCACAATTCTTCAAAAGAATTTATATATGTAACTCTTGTAAAAAGAATCTAAAGTAATTTATTCTTCTCTCAAAGGCTAAAAATATTGCAAGTTGTACCAACTATTCCTTGTTGAAATTCCATATGGCCAGTGTAAAGGCTGGTACATCCTCTTGTTCTATATTTGACAGCGTGAGCATTGTAGCCCGTAGCCTATGTGCATGTATTTTTTTTGAACGTCATGTTCTCAACCATACTCCTGTTTTTCTATGGTTCCAGCCATTTAATCGTCGCGACGCTCGATCCTCGCGACGTGACGGAGAATAAAGTGTCGCGACGGAAAAGTATTTTTTCCTAGCGCAAGGTACACTAGCCTGAATTTCAAGGAGATGGCTGAAATTCAGGCTAAAGGCTCCCTGGTCCGAGATCGGCGGAGTCGACAGAATGCAGCGTTCGATTACAAACTTTTTAGAGACGGCATGATCAAATTGATATGGTTGAAGATGGGCTCCGTTTAATTTTCGATACATTCTCGTGTAAAAATAAAAAGGTAAAGGTATATTTTACTTCGGTAACACAGGAAGTAGAGTTTTGTGACAAAGCACGTGCTTGCGATTTTGAAGGTCCCTGAAGAAATGAAGAACCTCCTCAGAAGAGACAACACTTGCCACAGGCAAGTGATTGCATTAATTCTACGTAGTTACAATCCGTGGGACAATTTCGGTTTGGTTCTGTGAAACATCGCGGCGAGTTTGGTCGAGCCATATTTTTAGCAATGAATGAAACATTCTAAGGCACATACTGTTTTTAATTTTGAACTTTGATAGGACAGATGTAAGGGACTGTTCGTTAATTAATTTATAGCTAAGGGGGAAAGGGGAGTGGGGGTTTTCGGAGGGGAGGGGTACAATTTTGAAAAGTGGGGGTACACTTTTTTGATATAGCAATGAAGTGGGGGATTACATATTTAGCTAGCCCGTATTTTTGTAGTTAGTTAATAATTATCCCTTCAAAGCTGACTATCAGACGTAATTATTAGGCTATTTCGTATCCAAAATTTATCTAACAGATGCCTATTTGAAGGATATCCCGATTGAGACACTGGTCCACATATTTCAGTTTCTGACTGTTGTAGAATGTCTGAGGGGCGCAGGTCTATCGTTAGTTTTCATCTTAAATCGCACAACGGGGATAACCTCGTGTTAACTTATTATTATTTATTTATTTTATTTATTTAAAGATTCGTCCAAAGGGCAGCTGTTGTATAATAGGACACGAGGTCCTCTACTAGATACAGAACACCGCAACCCCCACCTCTATAAGAACATCGTTACTCTAGCCCCACCCTTACGCTACCCAGTTAAAAACATATGTATATGTGTGTAGAGAAATTAATGAAAATTATTTCTGTATAGCAGTAAAGAAAAAAAAGGTAAATGTATATAGGTAAATGTATAAAGATAATAAATAGATAAATAATCAAGAATGTTAATTACCAGCTACAAACCGACATAGCATTAATTCGACGATACTTAGGACATAATAGCTTGTACGTACGAATATTGTCAGGATCAAAAATTGTGTTGAGTATTTCAAAGAAAAAAGATTTAAGATCTTTTTTGAAAATTCGCAGAGAAGTGTTAGATTTAACGTCAACTGGTAAAGCGTCCCATGAGTGCACAATTCTGTTGAAAAATGAGTCTCTGAAAAGAGAAGTTCTTGATTTCTGTACATTAAGGTTGAGGCCTGATTCAGAGCGGCGAGTGCGAGTATTACAAAAAGATAAGGTACGAATATTGTCAGGATCAAAAATTGTGTTGAGTATTTCAAAGAAAAAAGATTTAAAATCTTTTTTGAAAATTCGGAGAGAAGTGTTAGATTTAACATCAACTGGTAAAGCGTCCCATGAGTGCACAATTCTGTTGAAAAATGAGTCTCTGAAAAGAGAAGTTCTTGATTTCTGTACATTAAGGTTGAGGCCTGATTCAGAGCGGCGAGTACGAGTATTACAAAAGATAAGTAACTGTGTATATCAACTTGACATCGCCAGTTTTATATTTAAAGAAAAAAACAAGATCAAGGTATTCTAGCCAGTAATTAATGGGTAACAGGTTCAATCTCAGTAAACGTTCAGTATAGTTAAGGCCAGAGTTTTTACATATAAACCTAGTAGATCTTCTCTGGATTTTTTCTATTACGATCACATTATAAATCAAAGACTGTGGTGCCCAGACTTGAGAACAAAAGCACATATTTGAGCGCACCAGAGAAATATATAACAGTTTGAAAGCGTCTTGATTTAAGTTTCCCGCACAGTTTCGCTTGATAAATCCTAACATTTTATTGGCTTTGGCAGTAATTACCATAATGTGGTCATTCCATTTCAAGTCTTTGGAAATTATGATGCCGAGATCTCGTTCTTTGGTGACAATTTTTAGCTGACTCCCTTGCAAGCCGTAATTTCTTTCAGTGCTAGCACGTTTTCGGCTAATGCGCAAGTTTACACATTTCGAGGGTTGAAAGTAAAGTTCGTTGACCAATGACCAATCACAGAGGGAGTTCAAATGTTCTTGTAGAGCATTACAGTCCTTCATGGTGTGGATAGTCTGATAACATTTAGAGTCATCTGCAAACATTGCAAGTTTGGAAGATCTTATCACGGTTGGAATGTCGTTCACATAAATCAGAAATAAGATCGGACCCAAGATTGATCCATGAGGAACTCCTGAGTTGACATTAGACCATGTTGAGAAAGTACCATTAATGACGACTCTTTGCTTCCTGCCAATTGAATAGCATTCAAACCATTTCAACAGTTTACCTTCTATGCCGAAATACTTCAGTTTTATAAGACGTTTCTTATGGCATACGGAATCAAATGCCTTTGCAAAATCAAGATATAAAATGTCTGTTTCTAAACTTTGTCCAGCACAGCTCCGATTCCATAAAACACATGTAATAACTGTGAAACACAGGACTTTCCTTTCTAGAATCCATGCTGTAATTTATACAGAACGTTCGATACGTGCGGAACTAATTGTACAGCAACGCATTGTTCCTGGACTTTTGATACAATTGACAGCAATGAAACTGGTCGGTAATTTATAACCTCCTCTCGCTTATATTTCTTCTGAATTGGAGGAATGTTAGCATACTTCCATTGAGATAAATGGAAGCCGCGTACTAATCCAAAATTGATAATGGCAGTTATTGAAGGAGCTAAAGAAGCCGCACATTCCTTTAAGACAACACTAAGCAGTTGGTCGGGGCCAATGGCTTTGTTTGTACTCACTTGAATAAGATCTAAAGTTTTGTTGATTGCAGGGTGTCGGGAACACTCATTATCAAATTCACAATCAGAGTGATCTTTAAATACTGAGCGAAAGAAGTCATTGAAGGCTTCAGCACGTGCGCGATCGTCAGAGATGGTTACACCTTTATAGACAACTTTGTCGGGAACTGATTTCTTCTTATTTCTGAAAGAGAAGTACGACCAAAAGCGCTTAGTATTTGAATGGACCTCATTTGCTATTTCAGTGATGTACATTTTTCGTTCAGCACGGATCCAATTCTTTATTCTTTGCCTCAACTTACGAAATGTTTCCATATCATTAGGGTTGGAGGAGTTTTTTATTTGCCTCCATATTTTTTTTTGTTGATAGCCTTAGCAAGTTCGCCTTGTACCCAAGGAGGACGGTTCGTATTTCTACAAGGCACCTTGCGAGCAAAAGTGTTGATAGAGGCAAATACTAAGTCACACCACAATTCCCATAGAGTTTCGATGTAATGTATGTTGTCACACTATGGGAGCAGTTCCAGTGATTTATTCAATGAGACAAAGTCAGCGTTCTTGAAGTCATAATGATATTGACGATTAGATAAAACGCGAAGAAACAGCAATATCAAAGAAAACAGGGTAGTGATCAGACGGAATTCCAGTGTCTTACATATGATACCCAGTCTCTACTGATAGTATAAAAGCTGGAGCGGTTGTTATTAACTGATCCAAAATGTTATGAAGTCTTGTTGGAATATTAACCAGTTGAAACATATAATAGTCCATCAATAAATTGACAAATCCGTCCTCCCATCGAATACCTGGGTAGTTGAAGTCTCCCAATATCATAACTTTTTTTTTCATTTAAAAAAAATATTATTATTGACCTCAGTATTACAGATTTAAAGTGCATATGAGCCCAAATTTTATTTTATTTTAACGAAATCTTGATGCTATTTCTGAAACAATGAAACAGAAATAAATGATTTTGTGCAAAACCGCGATTTTTTACACGCTTTCAAAGTCCCATGTCAAGATATCATGTCCGTGGTTTTGAGGGCCTGGGTCCTACAAACGAGTGTGACGACATCAGAGTTAAACAGTTCACTTCCGGTTTGGTAGTGTCTCTCTGTTTTCCTGTGAAGGCACACTGTATCTTATAAGTCGCGGTACAGAATCTTCGATATTGCCCTAAAATTCAACAATGACGAAATGAGAAGACAGCTATATGTCTGGTGACTCAGAATATAACTTTATATCGAGATATGAGATCGAAGTGGAGACGGGAATTGCTGGCAAAGAGGAAGCTACTACTGCTTCATCAGTCGCCGGACCGTACGCCGATGAACCCCTTGCTGATGAAGAATACTGAATAGGTTATAGCCTATGAACAAGAGAGAGAACAAGAAGAAATTCGACGCCAACAGTTACAAAATAGTCTAGATGGAGTAACTGCTGTTAGTAATTGGTAAGTAATGTCTTGTTGTAGTTTAATTTATACATGTATGCAGTTTACCCGGGAGTTTACACTGCTGCTTGTTATGAACAAGTCAAACTCGACAGCTGTCCTGTAACTTCAACTATTCGCTATATTTAACTCCGGACTCAATAATTCTTCAACTATTTCTTTTCAATTTTCTGTCCTAAGGTGTATGTGTTGGAATTGCAGGGTTGACCTGCTCCAAAATGTTAACGAGGCTCAGTGTTGCAAGGAAATGAGAAATGTATCACACTTCATCCTGGCTTTCGTCCAGTCTGTTTGGAGAAGTGGTCCCTAAAAGTATAAAACCCAATACCGGCGTAGATACCGCCAAACTGGTTCAGAAGAAACGTAACTGAAGTCGATGGAACTCGAACTAAATCCTATTCGCTAAATTATCTCAGTTCCAGTTCTGCAGCTGGGTATAAATTATGTACAGTTTTCGATGATTCTTTCTATTTCCAAGGCACGTTTTTTTCGGGTTTCCTTGGAACACAAACGCACTAAATTTGAATAATGATTAAATTAAAAGTCTTTTGACTTTCCCTGGTTTATATCTGTGTCCTGAATATGTTGAATACATGTGCGCTTCATTACCTAGTTTTATGTACTAATACATGTATATCAAAATTACTTTCCATTTTCTTATAGATTTCTCAGAGGTGTTTCATACAGGGAATTTTCGCAGCTCGCCTATATGGTTACTCAGATGGAGTACGAATATCCCACTACCGTCATCTGCATATGATGCCAAGTTTTAAGTGCTTTTGTAGGGGGGGGGAGGGGGGAGGGGGGCGGGGTCATCAATGATTTGACATATCTGTCATGTAAAATGCAGAGCAGTAAGCTCATGATCAAAGGCACATCCCCAAAGGACAGATAATGCATTGGTGTCCAGGAGATTAGTTATGCCAATGCTAAGCTCTTTTTAATTTATGAGACTACGGAACAATGCATATGATGCACAAATTAACAGTACAATTTCAAGTTCCCATCCAGGAAGGATGTGAGGTAGAGATTACCAGAAGAATACAATCCATGTACCGGTATATACATGTATATATTTCTACTTATAATGTATCATGGAAAATACCATAAATCTAAAAATATTAATAGTCAATTTAATGGATTACATGTATATGCAGTTTGCATTCTTTCTTGCACATCCATCATTTTTTATAAAGTTTTGAGCAATTTTATAGGGGGTTCAAAATTTTTTTTATTCATTTATAGGGGGGTCATAAGTTTTAACAAGAGAAGCAGATGAAATGCCATGTGACAGCTCTCAAGAGGATTCAGTTCATTGTTTTCAATTTCTATCAATTTATGAGGGTACAGTCAGGTGATCTGAACTGAGGCAACAAAGAGGCAAGCTGACTGGGTCTATTGTGGTAGACAGCTGCCACATTTCTTTTTATGGCAATGTGTTTACAATCAGATGGGATGACTTAACTATGCTAGGGTTAGGGTTTGCCATTGTAAAAGGTTTGCTTGGGACAACTTGCTGGCATCTACAAATTAGTACACATGTAGGTAACATTAACAGCAGTCCATGACACTGAAAAGCAGTAATCACTGGTGTCACAGAAAGAAGAATTGAGCCACCAAAACTCTTCTCTTGCCCACCATTTGGTTTGCTATAATCCAAGTAATTTTCGCATTGGGTTAACCCACCCACTTTGTAAACAGGCCCTTATTGAAACCACTCTGCTACAAACTACTTCAATTTCATCATAACAGATGCATTAGTGCCATAATTTCCACAATAATACTAAAACACAGTTTTACAACTAATTAGTAATGAAATTTTGAAGTTTGTCAAGTTTAAAAAATTGCTTTAATAGTTCAAGCTGCCATGCATAGCAATGTCAAATTTAAATATTGTCTTGATAATGAGGACAAAACAATGCCCCATGGTGTGAATTCTTACTAAAAGTAGACAAAAATGTCAATTAACAATATTTAATGAGTATATGATCCACTCTTTTTTTGTATGGATGTTTAGTCAGCATACTGTGCATTGCTGCTGGGGTCATTTGCTCCAGTTCTTGGATAGCACCAGAAAGTTGATCTTTTTCGAGCCCCAAGGAAAGGCTGGTAAATTTGTTCAACATAGTCTACAAAAGAATACCAAATAATTAATTTACTCTTCAGTAGGAGAAAGACTAAGTTGTTGTTCCTTTGTCTGAAACTGAGATTGCCCCTCTTCCATCCCCTCTTCCACTTTTAATCCCGATTCACTTGAAGTGGAAGTTGTTGAAGTGGAAGGCTTCGGTTCCAAAGTATCCCTTGATGTCAAGATCTCTCAAAACCTAAAAAGACAGAGTAAGCTTTTGATGAAATCAATGGCAAGTTACAAATCAGTGGAAGCTGGGTGGAAGGAAAGCAAAAACGAACACAATATATACATGTGCCGCGTTATTTCTCACCTTGTGGCGCGTCCTTGACGATGGTTTCTCTGGCTCTAGCAGTTTGCTATGAACAGACGGAAGGCAACAATCCCGATATCATCAGACTTAAGACGGGATAAATAAGCCTTCTTTTGACCCTCGATAACAGTAAACTTCCTTATAAAGTCATCTGGCTTAAAATAGTCCAAACATCCCATTCCCAGTGAGTGAGTGACTTGGCACGCTTTAGACTCGCTATTTCTCATTTTCTTGGCTTCTTGTCTTCGATCGTCCGCGAAAGGGATCTTGTGGAGTCCAATGCCTTTCTCTGGGTCAGGAAAATTTGTACAACCACCAACAACACAACGATAAGGTATAATTACTTCAAAAAGATTTGTACTTTCGCTTTCCGAATACAACAACAGATGATATGATAGTCTTTCACATGTACTCACATGACGTCACAGCCAATATTTGGCTTCAGTCTTCTTTTTCACGGCCCTGACTTCCACAGGCAACCCAAATTGCTGTTTTGGGCAACTTTAACCCTCGCAAACAAATAGTAAATCTGCTCAGATCGAACTTTTTCTTATGTCATTCGACAGCTAATTTTATTGTCAATTTTTATAAATTGAAACATTTTTGGGCTCATATGCACTTTAAGTAAAATTCAGACATTTCACAATATTAGTTGTAAATAATAAGGTAGAACTAACGAGAAGAAGAAAGACAGTATACGTAAAAGAAACGGAGTAAGAGAAACTAAGAGAAACGGCAATTGTAGTAACCTTCCATTTAGAGAGAAATTCATCAAACTTATTTTTAGCAGCATATATACATCGTTCGATGTGAATCTTATTAGTAAGCCGTTGTTGAAAATTCCTAAAAGAAAACTCCTGTTCCTCAAGACAGCTCCCATAAATATAATGCTTGGCGATGATACTAATTTGGTTAAAGGTATTGAATCCTTTTACTTGCGGTTGATAACCAAATAAAATATTTGATAAAGATAACATTTCCAAGAGCCCATAACCAAGAGCGAGAATCTCCCATACTACCTCTATAGACCCATTCGGAAAATGGCGTCCAATTTAAAAAGCTATTGTCTTGGTAACGTGAACACGAGGCTAGTCAGTCCACACAAAAGCTTTTGAACTTGTAAAAAGCGTGGCTAGTCAGTCTTAAACAATAGTTAATTAAATTGGACTCCATTTTTCGAATGGGTCTATGCTACGGCATTTTCACAAGTTAGGTTATTTTTAGAACGGTTTCCCGCTATTATTGGGTTGCAATCATTCCTAAGGGAATAAAATCACAAAAGCGTATCAGACGTGTTGTTGGTATAACAAAAGAAGCTAATGAGGCATCGTTTCTTCCGCCACTGGTGTAACCCACTAATTGGCCGCAAAAATAATCTAAAAATAGCCCAATTTGTTAAAACGCCGTAGCATCTGTACAAGAGATATGGACGCTCTTCCAGTTGGTTATGGGCTCTTGCATTTCTTTGAATACGAAGATCCAAAGAAATCTTCCCAAAATTCAACAGAAGCTCTAGCCTGAATTTCAGCCGTCTCTGAAATTCAGGCTACAGAAGCTCGGCAATTCCAAAATAGATGTTCAACTGTTTGTGACTCATGGCAGATAAAACACTTATCATCTTGAACTATTTTCATTCTATAGAGAGAAGATTTAGTGGGTAGGATATTGTGGATAATTTTAAACTGGAAGACTCTAAGCGTTGTTTCTCGGCAGACATTAATGGCAAGCCTATAATGATATGGTAGTTTTTCAGCAAGAATTCCATAATATAATAACCTTTTTTCAGCGGTAGGCGGCTTATGAATAATAATTTACCTCTACTAATAGTTTAGTTATCCGAGAACATGTTAGTTTATCAAATTCTTGGGTATTTTCATATAATAAGTTACCATTTAAGCTAATGGGAGTTTCCTTATTACTGAAATTTTCCCGAAGTAATACTTTCCATTTATGAGGGATGGCTTTCAATACGCTAAATATTCCAAAAAGTTAAATGTACTGTTAAATCTTTTCTGCAGAGAAACAAATTGCATAAAATGACCATTCTCGTCGATCAAGTCGCCTATCTTTCAAATTCCAGCATTATTCAAATTCGAAAAATACAAAGATTTCTTTTCTTTCATTATAAAGCGATTATTCCAAATTATTTGTTCAAGGATCTCTTCTTTAGTACTAGGACAGGTTTGACGAAAGCACTGCCATGCAGTACTCAATGATTTTGTCATAAAAATCTAGTGTTCCCAAGGCTAATTTCTTCGTGTCGAAATTACAGTTAAATAATAGATTGCCTCCAAACCTTTTTAGTTTCAGTTGAGGGATCTTTTTCCAGTTATCTGGTGTTCCGTCTGGGGCGCAGTTTTTTGTTACTAATCGTTTAATCCAAGCAATGTTTATCGCTTTTTCGATTAAAGCGAAATCTGGCAATCGCATTCCTCCAGCCTTATAATTTCCGATCATAGTAGAAGTTTTGACTTTAGGAGGCTTATTATTCCACACAAAATTACGAATTTCCTTATTTACTTCCTGAACAAATTTTAGAGGAACAACTAATACTGAGCTATTATATATAAGCTTAGAAAGACCAAGTGTTTTCACAATAACAATTCTCCCCCAAGTTGTCAGATCTCTGGACTTCCAGATATTTAAAGTTTTATGTAGGGTGTCCAATTTGTCCCAAAAATTCTTCTTTTCACACGCCTTGTCGTCATACAAAAAGTGAACGCCTAAACAATAGATCAGATCACGTGACCAGCGAATCTAATCTATTTCGCCAGGATCCCAGCCATAGACCCTCAGTTTTTTCTTTGTTAATTACTAAGCCAGAGCACCTTTTGAAACCCTCAAGAAGTGTACACAATGCATTACCGGAGTTAACATCATTCAGAAACACAGTCACTGTGGTATCATCAGCATATTGTGATAATACAATGCTACTTTTCTCCACAGGGATGCCCTTGATCTCTGCACTATCCCGTATTGTACACGCTAGAATTTCAACAGAGATGGTAAATAAAGCACCAGACAGTGGGCATCCTTGACGTAACCCACGTGTTAATTCAAAGAAGTTTGAGGCAAAACCATTGTTTAAAACGCAACTCGATGGTCGAGTATAAAAGACTTTTACCCATTCTTTAAGTTGCGGACCAAAATTGAAAGTTTCAAGTGATTTGTAAATATAATTCCATTCAATAGAATCGAAGGTTTTCTTAAAGTCTAGGAAGATAGGTATCACTTCTATATCTTTTTCTTTAGTATAGGTCAAAATGTTTGAAATCAGCCTGATGTTTTGTCCTATAAACCTTCCTTTGACGAAGCCCGTTTGGTCATTATGAATAATATTAGGAATAACTTTTTCTATTCTCTTTGCAATAGCTTTAGTGGCAATTTTGTAATCTACATTAAGAAGAGAGATTGGCCGCCAGTTTTGTAAAAATTGTAAGTATTTCTTCTTTTTTGGGATTAGTGATATAACCCCTTGTCTCTGAGATATAGACATTAAGCTGTAGTTAAAACTATCAACCAAAGGTTCGCCTAACAATTTCCGAAATCGCAAATAAAACTCAGCCTGAAGACCATCGATTCCAGGTGTGTTATTCTTCTTAAAAGACTTCAGTGCAGCAAAACATTCGTCTTCGGATAATTGACCTTCGCATATTTCTGATTGTTGGTCGTTTAATTTTCATTTGGTTTAGATGGACTACCGAATAATTCCTTAAAACAGTTATTTTCTGGCTCAGTGGAAGTCGATGTATATAGAGTTTCATAAAAGTTCTTTTCTTCGTTCAAGATATCAGACTGGTCTGTTATTTCGGCCCCACTATCTAGTTTAAGCTTTGAGATGAAATTTCTCCTGCTATTACGTTTTTCTAAATTGAAAACATATTTGGAGCTTCTTTTTCCATATTCAGCCCATCGAGCCCTGCTTCTAATCATTGATCCTCTAATTCTAAAATTGGAAATCTCTTCCAATTGATGCTTTAAGGTGTAATAATTTTCAGTCTTTTCTTTAGAGGGAGGCTTAGAGAGTTCCGATCTTGCTTTCTCAAACTGATCGTCTTCCAGTAACCGGCTTGTAGTCCCACAATACAACTTGCGCTCCTATGGCTATAGAGCATTTTCTTGTGCTGCGCCTACTCTGTGGAATTCCCTGCCACAGGATATAAGAGTCTGTGACTCACTTATGAGCTTCAAGAAGCAACTCAAGACCTATTTGTTCAAGAAGGCATTTTATTAATTCTATACATATCTTTGTTTACTTTATACCATGTAACACGCAGATTGTTTTTATCATTTTACCTATAGTTAGTCTAGCTTAGTTTTTAGTTTCTCATTTCTATAATGTTTTTAATTAGTTAGCTGTAATTGCAGGTTAATTTTTATTGTTGATATAGCTATTTATTAAATATTGTTGTGAGCGCGATTTTATTGTTACGCGCAGCCTTATGTATTTGTTAAGCGCTATTGGGCACTTATTCTCTGTGGAAACAGCGCTATATAAATAAAGATTATTATTATTATTATTATTATTAGAAGATCCTTTCCTCTTTTTTGCCTTTTCTTTTGAATATCTTCGTGCAGTGCGGCCTATGTCTGCCTTTATGAGGTCCCATTTCGATGACAGATTTTCTATCTCTCGGTATTTTTCCTTACTTCGCAAAAAAAATTATGAGTCATTCTACTCAAAAGTATCAGAAATTGTAGATAAGCATATTCCATTAAAGCAACAATCTCGCAGAGCCACTAAACTCCGGCTGTTCAAAACCTTGGATAACTCTTGCCTTATTTAAGTATCAATAAAAAAGAAAAATAATTATTACAAAAAGTATATAGCTTCTAAACAAACCTATTACTTTACAAAATTTAAAATATATAGAAATCACCTAAAATCCTTAATTGCTCTTAACAAGAAAACATATTATAATAAATATTTCAGTAAACATTCCAAGGATATCAAAAATATCTTGAAAGGTATAAAACAAATTGTCTCAACCAGGTCAAAAACATTGCACTTTCCATCTAAAATTATACTCCAGAATCAAAATGAATTAACCGACCCTTTAGCCATAGCTAATTCTTTTAATGATTACTTTGCTAACGTAGGAAAAAATCTTGCTAATGTTATTCCACAAACAAATAGATCACCACTTGATTCTATTAAAAGTTCCATATCTAACAGTTTTTTTCCTGTCTCCCTGTACTTCTGATTAAATTCAAAGTGAAATTATAAATCTCTCTAAAACTAAAGCTACTGGTCCTTTCAGTATACCTGTCTCAATTGTTAAAACTTTAAAGTCAGTAATATCAAAACCATTAGAAATAATTTACAATGCCTCTTTATCATCAGGTATGGTCCCTGCAAAACTTAAAGTTGCACGTGTAATTCCAGTTTATAAAGCAGGCTCTAAAATGCTAAGATCGAACTATCGGCCTATATCATTACTTCCTATATTTAATATAATTATGGAAAAACTGGTATACAAACGTCTACTTGCTTTTCTTGATAAATACCATTTGTTATGTGATTCTCAGTTTCGTTTTCGTCCTAAACACTCAACAATTCATGCCATTTTACTAATACTTGATAAGATAAACAATGCAATCGAAAACAACTTTTATTCTTGTGGAATTTTTCTAGATTTTAGTTAAGCCTTTGATATTGTCGATCACCAAATTCTTCTTAAAAACCTTGAATGTTATGGAATTAGAGGACTTCCAAATGCTTGGTTCTCATCATATTTATCAAACATAATGATTTATAAGGCTTTAAATAACCTGTCTCCTGAATATTTATCCTCAAAATTTATACCACGTTCAGCCTCTACAAATTACAATCTTAGGGGCTCATCAACAAAACTAACTCTCGTACGGCCACGAACCAATTTCGGTAAAAAGGCTTTTCGCTTTAGTGGGGCTAAGTTATGGAATGAACTGCATGCCTGAGGATGTAAGGAAATCAACTAGTTTAAATAACTTCACTTTTAATCTTACGAAATCGAGTTATTTTAACCTTATGTAAATATTTCTTATATATGACATTCCTATTTTTCTTATTCGTCCCTGTAATATGGCTTTCATGTAAAACAGTTTCATATTTTAGTGTTTTTTTATCTATGTATGTAACTGATGATTTTCCATGTATAAATAAAGATGTACTACTACTAGTAGAACGAAGCAATAGAATTTGCCTCTTGATGGAAATTGACAAACATTGGTATCCATGTTTGAAATATTTTGCAAGGGGACGAGAACTTCCACTCTGCTTGAAAATAGCTCTATCAAAGTTTGGTTTCCACTGTATAGGTGCACAAAAAATAGAGTTGTTGATTTCCAAATTATGAAAGCAATGGAAAAGTACTAGACACAGAGCAATAAGAAATATTGGAGAGCTCTAGTGAGCACGTGCTCTCTCCGCCATCTTGGTTATGCTCTGAAAATGTGCAAGTTGTGAAAGCATCTAATGTTAAATATAGGAAATAGTAAATACGCAAT
Organism: Actinernus sp. WN-2022; assembly: GCA_030867875.1. Lineage (NCBI taxonomy): Eukaryota > Metazoa > Cnidaria > Anthozoa > Actiniaria > Actinernidae > Actinernus > Actinernus sp. WN-2022. The sequence goes on from JAOWCC010001634.1 coordinate 102,915,071, forward strand.
TTCGGGATAAGCAACTTTTCTACATCCCGTTATCACTGCCATCACCGTCCTGGCTGCTAAACGTCCATATTGCATGATCGCGCGCATGTGCCACTGAAAAAATCTGGACCTCTTATTGTGTTAGTATTAATGGCAAGCTAGTCGAAAAACGTGATAGAGGAAAACGATAATATTCATATTTTTTTAATATAGAAGGTAGCAGCCACCACCCCCTCCTTTAAAATCCCCTATCCGCCCCTGATAGGCTTTAGTGTTTCGGCTGTTAATAGGTGGTGCTGCCAGTTTCATAATTTCATCTTTGTTTGTGTTTTCTACATATACTGTAGTTGGCCGGCCAGTAGTCCCCGATGGACAAATCCCCAGATTGTAAATGTATCACTGCGGCCCACCGAAACCCTGAACCATCTGTCGACATCAGAAAGGCTACATGTTTCTCCAGCCTCCAAGGAATGTAACTCTCCCAATGGTCTAAAACATTCCAGAACTCTGTATCTCTCTGTATCTGTTTATTTGATCGGTAAAGCTATTTGCATACAACCAATATAAATTAATAAATACATAAATCAGTAAATCAGTAAATCGATTAACAACTAAATATAAGCTTATTGCAGAAAAGACAGGACTTGCTTACTAAAGCTTTCGGGGCTTTTTGTATTTACTACATGCTCTGGGAGATTATTCCAGGCAGGAATAGTGTGAAAAAAAAGAGTACTTGAAGACATCAGTGCGCACATTGAAGTGATTGTAATCTTTAGAGTGCTTCCGCCGTGTAACCCCGGTAGATAGGGCGGCATACTGGGTTGGCGCAATAGCGTTGAGGCCAAGGGTGGCTTTGTGAAAAAAGCTTAGGCGGAGGCACTCCCGCCGTTTAGAAAGGAGGGGCCAGTTCAGGTTAGACAACATGGAGCTGACACTGGACTCCCTCGAGTAGTCCCGGTACACGAACCGTGCCGCACGTCTTTGCACTTTTTCCAACTGGTTTACATTACGCTAAGTATAAGGATCCCATGCTGAGCATGCGTATTCCATCATGGGGTGAACAAGAGTGAGGTAAAGCCTAGCCTTAACCTCATGAGTAGAATGATAGAAGTTCCTTGAGATAAAATTCAGCGTCCTGCTTGCCTTACTTGACACATGGTCACAGTGCTTATTGGAACGAAGATCTGAGGACAGGATGACTCCAAGATAAGGGTGAGTCAGTTTTCTTAAGAGCCTTGCCATCCAGGAAATAGGTGGTAATAATTGGAGACTGGCTGCGCGAGATATGCATTGTGAAGCATTTCTCACAATTGAATCGCATTTGCCATTTCTTGGCCCATAATGATAGGGTATCAAGGTCAGTTTAAAGCACTTCAGGAGAGAGTTCAGAAGACAACTGGAGATATATAATGCAGTCATCAGCAAAAAGACGGATCTGAGAGGAGATGCCTTGAGGGAGGTCATCAATGAACAAAAGAAAGAGTAGGGGTCCAAGTACGGACGTTACTGTACCACTGTCACTTGAGTGCGGTTTGTTAGAAAGCGCTCTATCCAAGATAAAGTGCTGCCCTTCAAGCTCTTGCCTGAGCGCCGCGGTTAGAGACACTTCACCACCTCTTGAAGCCTTCCCAATGGCTGTTGACATTTCTCTAATGTAAAATTTTGTCTCCGGAAAAGCTAGCGAAAAAGACACACACTTCCCCAATAGTCGTTGCAGAGACTTCAAAGACGTAGTAAATTTGTTAGAAAATATGTGTTCTCGCAATTTTGCGAATTTTTCTGAAGGAACCATAAGTGCATGGACCTGGACCTGTCAACTACCATTCCAAGATAGACAATGTGGGTGGTTGGTACGATAACACACTTAGATAATCCCAGACAATAATCCAGGTGAATGAAGACTTTGTAGACAATATACAAAGCTGCCTCAGCCGCTACCTTGCTGTATTCGCGCTCCCGCAATTCGATGGTCCGGGACCAATAACCATCGGCGCTAAAAATGTCACCAATCAGACGGTCGTCAATGTAGAGAGCGGTCGTAATTCCTACCCTTCTGAAAAAAACTCGTAGAGCTCAAGCCCACTGTCTGGTAAACAAATGGAGAATTCTTCCATCCAAAAGAGAGGGTGATTCCTACCAGCCACCAACCTTGCCACTATATCCCGAAATACTGTTGGGACCCCTCAGAAATCAAGATATGGTCATAACCAGATTTGTCATCAATTTTCGTTACATTCCATAAATTGAAGAACCTTGCTTTCGATACACAACCTTGGTTTGTTGGGTTCTACTGTCAATGGGAGAACAAGCCAAGGTGGAGATATCTCATTGACCGCAAAGCACCAGTCCTAATTCGCTGTAGAAGACAATCCGTTATACTTGCCACAACAACAATCCCTTATTCTTGCCACACTGTCGCTGACGGTTTGGCAAGAAGTCAACTTGAGAAACAGGAAAAATATGGAGTCAGCCTCGATGTAGCTAGGGAAACAACAGATCCGAGCTCCGAGCTCCACGCTAAATTCCAATTCGATCTGTGGATTAGCTGGAACCTGGCTTTGATCAGCCCCCATGGTTGTTTCAGGTCTCGTTAGAAACTCAGAGTTGTTTTTTTTCAGAGAGTTTCCGGGAAAATGACCACCGTATCCCGATGAATCGAACTCAAGGGCATGCCCTATTAGGCAAAGCGCTTGTGGGGTCACTTCCCAGTACTCGAGTCCACTGAGAGAAAAAGAAAGAAAACGGGCGATGAAAAACGGTAAAATAGCTACATGGAAAATAAAACGAAACAACGAGACATGATTTATGCCAAAAAACGAAATTTACAGAGAAATAGTAGTAATACAGTAGTGCCATTTATGAAGTTAAATTCTAACGTTAACTTGTCCAATAGGCCCTCACTAGAACCGCTTCTTCAGACAAGCTCTCGTAAAATGACCAGGTTCATCACAAACCCAGAACCATTGTTGGAGGCGTGGCCATCCCCCTGTCCTGTCGCGCTGATATGCACCTCTCGTCTACCAGCTGTGGATGCTTGATGAGGAATTGCTCGATAATGTGTCCGAAGACTACTGCAATGCTGATCAAATACAGCGCTTGTCGAGGTTTATACGATATTTCGGCTTACCAGTACCAACCTTCTTCAGGTTTATTTTACAGTGGAGGTCACAAATGGATACAAGGCTTATATATATGGTTAATTAGGTAATGAGCGGAAATTACAAAATCGTTGACATATGTTTTATACAAAAACATAAAAGGAAACAAGAAGCTGCACGCAGCTTGAACTCCGGCGTATCTTTTGTAACGCGGATGATCTCACACACCTGCGTGTTTGGCACATTACTACGCACAATCAGATATGAAAGTACGCACACAGTCGATCTCATATAAAACTCCACACGAGTCAGAACACGAGCGACTTCAAGTAAGCCAGGCTACCCTAGGATAACACAGGTAGCCCAAACATACTAGGATCCAAATACTATGATCATCTGATCTAAAACTCCACATGAGTCAGGAAACGAGTGAACACGAGTGTACAGCGGTTCATAATTTAATTAACAAAAAAAAAAAATACCAGGAGTATATTAAACAGGAGTGTTCCTGTGTCCTTGTGTTGGCCCCTGAACACAGTAGATGGTGTGTCTATTTATAGCCATGAAGTTCTGGTATACAATTACGTTGTCTTTTGTTTTCTTGCGCTTTAGTATTTTTTAGCAGTTTGAACCGTGTTAATTACAATTTTTCAGTGCATCCTGATTGGTTAAAAGTGACGGCGTTTGTTCCTTCTCGCTGAAAACTCTGTGTTAAAAATAACTCTACCGTCTACAGTGTTGTGTGACAATATAATGTGGGAAGAGGTACACTCCTCTGTAATAATAATAATTGTTTTATCGTCTTAGTTGTTTCGGGTTACCTGTGTATCAGTGCGGTACCAGACCAAAACAAATTGCATCCAAATACTACGAGGATCTGATCTAGAACACCACACGAGTGAACACGAGTACACTAGCTAGCGTTTCATCATTTAATTAACCAACATTTACAATTAAAAATAAATTCTGTTATCGTCTTGGTTGTTTCGGGTCACCTGTGTAAATGCATGCCGCGAGAATCTGCAAAAGCAGCAGATTGCGTTACTACCTGTGACCCAGTGTGCGCCCATGAATCGTTGCAGGTGAGCAATGTTTTGATTAATCTGATATTGTGGTCAGTAAAAATATTTGTTTGCAGAAGTACACAATTTCAAGTTGACTGCCGTAAATGGTTGGATAGGAAGTAGATTTGATTACATACATGTACATGTATAGAACTTACGAACAATAGAGCCTGATTTCTACGAAATCTAATAGAACAAAAATAGTATGTAGTCTTATGATTACAGAGTTACAAAGTGAATATACAAGAAAAGAAAAAGACTTACTTATTCTATTAAAATATTAAATAGATAAATGATGAAGGCTTAAAGTTAAGCGGTTAAGACTTAAGTAACAATAAGTGCAAAAATATATGCCGTTTTTTTCGGGCTACCTGTGTTATCCTTGTGCAAACAAAACAACTATGAAACTGTTGATTGCTGAAGAGATCGAGTGCCACTACATGGCAATTAAAATCGACAAATTGCCAGTTGAGAAAGCCGTACGAGTTTGCTTAACCGTTATGAGTTTGTTTCTCAACGGCCGCATAAATAAAAGCTAATATATAATAATAATATAATCGATTTATGTACCGCTATTCCATAAAGTCCCATAGCGCTTTACAATACAACAAATATTAAAAACTTACTAAAAATGTTGCGCAATAATACAGATACTGTAACGTATCATTTTACAAGTAGCCTGCGTAGCAAGCCCAGGGGGAATTGGGAAGAGGAGGGAGGAGGGCAGAGGGAGGGAATTGAAAGAGGGGGGAGGGGGAATGGGGAGAGGAAAGGGAAAGGAGGGCTTTCAACGAACCCCCCGTTTTTTCCCTTACGCCCCCAAGTTATAAATTCATTTTTAGTGTCGTCTGACATGTCATCTGTCACAATCAACCAATCAACTTCCTTGTTTCTGTCTGTTTCAAATGTTTGACCTTCGGTACGAAGGAAGTTCAAAATGACCCCTAGGAAAAACGAAGACAGAGGTGAAACATTTGGGCTAGAAAATTGATTTCTGCATGGATTTTCACCAAATAAACACTCTAGTAGTATATAAACTGCCGGTTCTGGTACAGCATCAACGTCTTATTAACGTTTTCTTATGTGTGTCACATCCGATGACCCCCTCCCTCACCGCATTCGTCGTACCAAATCCCACCTTATTATCATAGATGTTGTAATTTGGTACGACAAATGCGTTGGGGTTCGGGGGCCATCAAACGTGACACACATAAGAAAACGTTAATAAGACGTCGATGCTGCACAATAACCACCACTTTATATACTACTCTAGTACAATGTTTTGTATTTCGATGCCCTATTAGAGAAAGGGGTCAGTATAAGATAGTACATCTTATTGTATTTCGATACCCTCGCGTTACCTATTTGTTGTCCAGTTTAAAAAGCAATTAGAGATACGCTATTACAAGGTATATATCACACGATGACTGATATAATAACTTGCGATTGGTTGATGCGGGGTAAGGACACGAAATGCGTAAGGAAGTGTTCTAAGATATCAGAGTACTGTACTCAACACAACTTTCAGATACAAAGAGCTAGGGAGCGCTACATTCGTTCCATGTTCGAAGTGCGGTCGTGGTTGCCGTACTAGTTACGGACTTTGTACGAAGTGTGGTGCACCACAGCGCCGTATCATTCGTGAGAAGAAATACCTCGAGACGAAACTTCGCAATAAGGATTGCTTTTCAAATGTGTTGGCGGAATTGAAGGACCACAAGGTGGAATTGAAGGACCACATGATTCCTAGACGATTAGAAATCGCGATATATAAAAATTTAAAAAAAAAAAAAAAAAAGAAGAAAGATAGACAGGATGCCCACTCCTATCTTCCTTCTTTTTTCCCTCTTTTAAACAATAGATAGACCTATAGTATACACCACTAGTATGGACAACCTACTTGTCTTGCTTGGTATTAATCCTCCTATTCCACGACCACATATCAATCCCACTGAAACGTGCTCAGAATGTCTATGTCCAATGAAGGTGGTAGGAACTGAATTCATATGTTCCACCTGTGGCCTTATTTCTGAGGCTGAATTTAGCGAAGAAACGATCGAAGTTGCTACTCGGTTGCGTATAGTAGGTCCAGATAGCTTTCAACATCAACGCGATCTCGATCGTATGAGCCCAACAGATAATCAATAATTTCAGCATCGCACAACTATGAGAGAACTACAGGCATACAACGATGCTTATAAACAAAACCACAAGCTCTTATTTCCTACAAATGTCTTAGTAATCGTAGCCGACGCATTCATCCAATCGAAGAAAGTTTGTGTCAAGCGTAGTCATGCTAAGAGAACTATTTTAGCTGCTCTACTTTACCAGGCATGTATACAATGTGGGTTTGTTCGCTCCGGCTAAAAATAAGGTTGCTAATTTCATGCAACTCGACAACCATCGCATCTATAGCGGTAACGACTTTATACACTCGCTACATGCCGACAACAAAATCGATATTGACTTAAATGCCGATCGCATAGCTCCACATATAGCAACGACCTTTGCAAAGCTTGACCTACATGAAGCACATCTACAACAAATAGTATACGAGATCGTTAACATAGCAATCGAAGACCATATAGGTCTAAACTCCCGACTCCACGCCAAAGTTGTTGGAGCAAGCTACGAGGTGCTTCGTCGTTCAGGATCTCGTATATCTCTTATTGACGTTGTTAAACTATGTGGTACACATAAGAGTTCGATCGTACGTTTTATCAATGAGTTGCTTGCCTACCATTCCCACTTTAAACCTATCTATGATAAACACGAACTAAATAGTAGTCGAACGATAACCGCCGAGTAAGAATTCTAGTCTGTTTCATATGCAAATTCCCGTTGTTTTGTCACGTACTATCGTTTCATCAGCCAAGGGGGCTAATGTATAAATTCCTAAGCGACCCAATTTACTTCGAACGAGTGAAACTGGGGCGCTAAGGCATGCGAATAAAATTTGGCGAGACTGAATTTTGCGTACGACTTTGTTTCGTCACTACGGACAACCTCCCACGCTTGATGATGTAATGTGGCAAGACAGAAATTTACGTACGAACCAGACGTAGGAATTAAATTATACGAAGATTTTCGTAAAGTTAAAGTAAAATCCACGCTGGTTTCTTTCGTAGGAGATATCGATTCTTATCCCACTAGACTGCCAAGTTTTGCTCTCATCTCTTTTCGGATCTCTGAGCGAAGTTCTTCTACGTTTTTTAACCCTCCTTCTTGCCTGTTTCTTTGTCGTATTTCGAGTTTAAGAGATTCATATTTCCCTTTCTCACCAATAACGCTTTCAAACTCAGCTTCTGAAACATTACCATCGGCTAGAGCTTTTGAGACTTTGACTTCCACGGAATTTGCCTTAGCTTTTGCCAACATAACAGTCTTTTCATGTTTCGAGACGTGAACACCAAGTTTCTTACTAGCAATAGCCATCGAAGCCGAAATGACGGCACAAAGGAATCCAATTGATCCTATGGAAATACCCACAGGTATCCCGATTCCTGTAAATGATATACCTAACGCTGAAGCAGTTGAAACACCAATCAGGCTACCTGTGACCACAGCAATCCCGTGAACGATACCACGCGCTCGAGCATACTTTCTGCGAACGACTTCGTAGTGCTTTGCCTGCTGTTCGATCTCGGCAAGCGTATCACATACTTTCTGCAGTCGAAAGCTATCTCCAGATGAATGTAGCTGGGGATAGAGATTTGGTGTTTGAATCGAATCGCTTGCCATCGTATGTATATGCCTTAGCTTACTCAATCTTCAATACGTAGCGAATAGGTCGACCACGAAAGTCTATGGTGTTGCCTTTCTCATCGCGAATTGTCAGGCGAAGGCTGTTTCGTATCGTACCTATAGCTCGGACTGGAAGTAGGATCGTTGTAGGATAGGTTATTTCATTGAACCAGTTGCCTCGTACTTTTAAGCTAGACATAACGTTTGATCGCTTTCCTTCTAGAAGTGAGAATCTGGAATCCACCACATCGCAGTGGACATACATTGTGTGGATATCTTTGGTCACCATATCGTATTTCCCCACTTTTAGTGTTACGGTTCCTTCCACTTCTTCGTTTCCTTCAATGCCCAATAGTTCGCAGAGATTTTTACTGAACTTGATTGGTTGCTTTACCTCTAGGATCCTATTCTTCTTACTGATTATGGTCGAAATTTTCACGATACCAGCATCAATTGCAGGGTCAAAGAAGGGCCTGAGGAAATGCATATTATAAGACCCCGCATCGATTTCATATGGGAGCAGCAATCCCTCGGTATCCCACTCGAATGAAGCCTTCTCTTCTAGATTCCACCAACTGTTCTCAATAGTGATCTCGATTAGTGAAATATTGTTGATACGAATAGGTTGATCGAAGTAGACCGTATGGTCGGCTGAGGTGGTGGTGACATTTAAGATAACCATTATATATTGAAGTTATAAACTGTATGAGTGTATATCTTCAACATGACAGAAGCATGGCAACAGTTCAAGTATCTATTTCCTGAGGCCGTACTTGGTTGGTTCGAACCCACTTCTGATAATGTCAATTTCAATGATCGTGGGACGTCTCACCGAGTGTTCACAGATGAAGGTCCTACTACGAAGACAGGTGGAGGTAAGTTAATGGGTTGGATTGGTACCACAGGCAAGCCGCTTAGCATAGCACTTGGCTCCAAAACAGTTTATGAGAGGGTACTATTTGCGCGGAATCACAAGGGTCTTTCCAAACATGATTGGATAGAAGAAACTAAGAGAATCACTGATGAAAACGCGAGGATCGCAAAACTGAATGCTGATCTATTTAAGAAGTTCAACAAAAAATACCCACATGCAGATTTTCACCAGTTCTATGCATCCACGAACGTAGATGGTCCATCAACGAGCATTTTATTTCGAGATGGGGATTCTAGCTGTGTCGTTTATGGTGACGATGTCTCCAAGCTACCTGCTACCATTCAAAAACGTATCGACGATGTGCTATGTGATTTGCATGAAGGTTTCCCATCTACGTTGACGCTAGACAAAAATGCGAAATATCCTATTCCAGCAGTCCCATATACAGAAAAAGCACAATATATTGATCTCACCAATCTATGGCTATACGCTACGCCTACAAAGAAGTTCAAAGTGGGTGTCCCAGACATATTCAAGAAGACCATACGACATCAAAGGAGTCTCGCCATTGGTTATCAGGTCCGGATTTTAAATATTGGCCTCAACAGTTGAATTTCGCAATGTGGTGCGCAACTTCTGGTTGTGGAGTATCATTGACCGATCCTATTTTCAAAACATACCCTCCTATTGTTCAAGGGTTCCTACGATTTCACGTATATTTCACGATACGACGAATTCTGCATGAACTTAGAGTTCCTCTCTCTGACAACGCCACTTTCAAACAATGTGATAACCTATACCGCAAAATGGCTCTGAATAAATTGCTCATAGAATTTAGCTTACCTAATACAGCAGACTTCAGATGGAAAGGAGGTCGTAATCGCGGATTAGGTGACATATTTGTTTACTTCCCCAGGTACGGCAATAAGAATGAGTATGAGTTAAGGATGAATGCCCCAGACATGTACACCTGGACCCAAAAGGACCCATTTTATTTATTCGAAGATGAGGGTGGCAAGTTAGCCAATTCCAATAAGATTAACTTTATTAGAAACGACGAGTCTAATGGAAAACAATATAATTGGTTTGCACTCACATTAGGAAAGGGTTTGACAGATGCTGGATTGGGCAGATTGAATAGATCTGCTGAGACCTTTGGATATTGCATTCTAGGTGCCCAAAACAACCTGAATGCATCCATCATAGATAGCCATAACGTCAAAGAAGAGTTTAAGAAGTTAGTCGAAGCTACTATTCTTGAAAACGATTTAGTGGAAAGCTATAAGAACTATAAGTTAGCTATATTAACCTCACATAAGAGACTTGATCTAGCAATAGCAGTAGGGGTGCAGTTACTGCCAAGCAATCTTGAGTACTACCTTAGCAAGAAGGATGGTTATAAAAATCCGATTCCGAATGCCACGAAAGGTATGGTGCTAGGTGTGAACGGTATCAATGATGAGATCATCAAATCCAAAGTATCAAACCATATGGAAGGACCTTCATTGAAGACACAACTACCACACATTGCAAAACAACAAGGTTCGGCCCCCACACTTAGCAAGAAAATCCCCCACTTACCAAATCCTACTCCACAACATGAGATCAATCTAGCAATGGTATCTATTGTTGCAGCCGGATCAGCATGGTGGTTATTTCGCTAACGACGTTTAAATTGCTCTATTACGAATACAACTATGGCTACAATTAACAACCAAACGTTATTTGCTAAGACTCCAATAACGTCACCAGCCATACTAAATATGAAATTTGCAATTGGTCCAATCATCGCAGGTAAAATCTCTCCAAGCTTTTTCCCTATTGTTTTTAATGTTTTAGCAACGGCTTTAGCGGCATCTTTAATAGCATCAGGCGAGCTCGGTGGCGTGGAAATAGATTTAGTCAGACTGGAAACTATTGCTCCAACTATGGAACCTGCTACAGCAAGAACGCTAATTATACCAACCCCATACTTCTTGAAAATAACTTTTATACGATCCCGCAGTGACATACGTTCTGTTATGGCTTCCTCTATTTGTTTTAAGGCTTTCAGTTCTGTTTTAGTAGTTCCTAGTTCTTCAATGGTCACTTTCTTCTGAGCATCAGTTGTCATAGAATCTTGGAGTATAGATTCTCCTTGTTTGATCCGATCAACAAGCTGTTTCTCAGAAATGATGACTTCATCTGCTGACTCTTCTATACTAGGCCCTAGAACTATTTTGAGATCCTTCCCCATCTTCTTATATCTATCACCCTCCTTGGTGGTCAAAGGGATATGATCCTTTTTACTTCCAAACTCGTGGATAGCGATTCTACCATCAGTCATGGTTGCTACCGCAAGAGTTCCTCTAATTCCCACATCATGATATTTTTCCCAGACAGTCTCAAATAGCATTTGTTTTTCATCATCTGATAAGCCTTGCCTGAAGATTATACTTCGGTTCTTAAAGCTAGGAGCTTTCTCATTTCTAATATTTTCAATAATCACCTGAAGATTCGAAACTTTCGTGTACTCCGGATCGGTGAGTGAATCGATGTAATCATTCATAGAAAACGAGGTTTCCTGAGTCTTTGACCTAGTTTTCATTGGGATCATTTCACCTTGCTCCATAGTTGTATCATCTGGAAATATTACTTTCCATTCCTCTTCATCAATAACATCATAGTCTTCACCTCCTTCAGCTCTATCAGATTTTCCCTCCTCAGTCGGGTCAACCTCTTCCTCCATATTGAACTTAACTATATATCTTGCTATATTCAATATGATATCATCGAAGTTAGTTCCCGCACAAACACATAGAGAGCCCCTTGGACTCAAAGCTAGACGTATCCTATATAGACGAACGTTAATTTGCACCATCATCTGCCAATCCAGGAGAGACACTCTATATAGCGGTTCCAAAACTAGGAGAAAACATTGTCCTAGTCCCAGGTAGTTTTGCACTCTTGGCTGACATTGCATTATCTGGTGGACTCAATACCAATCGCGTGGTATCCAATGTCGGAAGATGTTTAGTCTCTCATCGCAGATGTAGATTTGGAACAGAGGTAATAGAAGACCTTGCCAGACCAGATCTACTACAGACACATTCTGATCTCTATCTTCCTACTCCAGATAGAGAAGCTCGGATTCAACAAGGTATCCAATCAGAGAATATGAACAAGCTTCGCTCGAAGACTAATGGTGCAACCGCTTCGACTGAAGAAACTGCTTTACTTGCTGCTTATGGTTCAAAGTATAGAATACCATTAGATGTTGACATTCTTACACAACATGGAGTTCTATACCCATATGCACTACACGACATTAGTTCGTTTGATTTGGTTCTAGCACCCGCCGTCGATGTAGTGTTTGGATCAGATTCGACCAAGATAGGAACGTACAAGCTAAATAACATATAACTTGAGTATGAGGTCATTGAGGATGAAAAACTAGCCAGACAAGCAGATCACGCATATTCTACAGGCACTTCATTTTTAGTCAACCATGCTTTACATTCAACGACTGTACCTATTAACAAGGCATCGGACACTTTGGTAGCTAAAAACCTAACAGTCCCACGGAGATCATTTACTGGATTACTTTTACTCTTTGTAGAACCACATACAGCAGGTGCCCGGGATAGTGAGGCATTCTCAAATCCTGGCATAACTAAAGTGGAGATAGATGTCAATGGAATTCCAAATTTCTTCTTTCCAGATGGTGTGTTGCCACCAGATTTCTGGGAGTCTGCTAAGGGATGGTTTAGTAATGTTGATCCTAAAATGACACCTATGACACCCGCTAAGTTCTACAACAACAAATTTGCCATCTTAGTCGATTGTCGCACGGCAAAGGATGCAATTGTCCATGGTGATGGTTTAGCCCAAATAGGTGGTGGGAAAGACATTGATATCCGAGTTCACAGAAGTGGAGGTAGTGGAACTGTTAACATGCACATATTCGTTCTGTCGGATGCTCAGCTCAATATATTGAATGGATCTCTGAGTAGTTTTACATACTGATGGATTCCCTGGTAGAACACATCCCATTCAACGCACTCATAGTAGGACCCACAAATTGTGGAAAAACAGCATTTCTCATAGAGCAACTTCGTGGACCATTTCGTGGTAAGTTTGACTATACAGTATTAGTTTGCCCCACCTATGCCCACAACAAAACCTATCGTGGATTTGCCAATCGAGATCCACACGTTTATGTCGTATCTCCATCACAGGATGCTATCAATGCCGCATTGACTTTTGGGTAGGTACCAATACTCTATTGATTCTAGATGATTGTGCTGCCTCGAAAGATGTAAAAAGAAGAACTGACAAGCTAGTAGATTTGGCCTTTTCTGCCCGACATATAGGGATTTCAGTTTGGGTGCTATCCCAACAATTAACAAGCATATGTAAACCTTTCCGTGAAAACGTAGCTGTTGACTAGTAGCATTTCATACTGCATCAACTATAGATGGAAAAAGGATTTTCGAGGACTATGGAGGCTCACAAGAATGTAATGAGTTACAAGCAGTTCTTCGATCTCACAAGTTTGCTCGCATGTGCTTTTGTTTACGACACCCTTTTGCAGTAGTGTTAGAGCTACCCGCACCTATAACATGTTATCATGGATGATAAAGAAATACTCGAGCTACTTGGTGAGGATGTAATAGGCCCACCACCAAAAACAGAAGACGTTGCATCAGACAATCGGGAAGCACTTGCAATTTTGGCTGCAACGGGTACGACGCAGGATTATCTAGGTAAACATTTCTCTCTAGGAGACATTTCTAGACTATCTGAAAAAGAAGTAGATAGATTATATAGCAGGTATCAGGCCGTTCTAGCTCAGCAAATAACGGGGAGTCTAGTTGATGGCGTGATGCGTCTAGCTACCCGCTTAGTTGCTTACCTAGTGCCCATAGATTCTCAAGAAGCACTGATCAAAGACCTACAAGAAGACCATCTAGTACGTAACGAGATCAGTGCTGTGACTGGTCTATTATCACTTAAAGCAGGTCGCTTTGTGGCACTAGCTAGCGTCTTGTTCCATTTATCTGGTCACATAGTTCTTCCTGGTACACCTATTGAACCTTTACACATACCTACTATATCGACGCAAGATGGAGGAACAGACGGATCAGATAACTGCAGATCCTCCGAAGACTGCACCTGAGAAAAAACCAAAGGATCCAGCGTGCGTTGCTAGGGGAAAAGCATTGGCACTAGGCAATAAACTTGCCAGAGAGGCTCAAATGCGAGAGATTGAGCGCGAAAGCAAATTGTCTAAAGAAACCGATATTGGAGGATACATGTCTACCAATACTACTCTAGCAGCTATTGGCGTAGGCGTTTCGTTGGTTGGGGCGTACTATCAATATAAAAGATACAAAGATGATGCCCCTAAGAAAATTAGTAATATACGACCCACGAGTCCAGTAAAGACTACAAAGGTTGCATTGCCGGATATGGAGTGACATTTGAAGACTAGGAAACCATAAGTTATATGTTATAGTAGTATGGTTGAGAAAGATTTGATGAAAGCGGTATCTAGCGCCGCTATAATTACTGGACTTGCTACAGGCATTGGTTGGATTGCAAGAAAGGTCGTTAAGGAACCCATGCTCAACAATCCATCATCTTCTATAGTGAATTACGTGAAGTGGACGGCCGTATTGGCTGGTAGCATAGCTGCAAAGAAATATCTCGTGGACCAAAAGATCATACCGGCTGATTTGTAAGATGGCAACATTTGCGGCAATTGGAATGACCATTTTCGGAGCTATTTTGAATGCGACGGCATTCACTGGCGGTGGAGTGCTTGCTAGGCTACTTACTGGGAAAGATGAAACTGCTAATATAGAAAAAGAGAGACATGACAGGGCCCTTGAAAAACAAGCAGCTGAAATGGTGGCTTATAGAAGGGAACGTCAAAGATTGTCCGATTGGTACTACGAACAGGAGAGTCTTGAGCATGATGCTTATGAGGCGCAAAACGATACCAACAAAGCATTTGTGCAATCCGTTAAGTTACGTCAGGCACTGAAACGACTCAAAGCAATGAAAGAACCTCGTTTATCTGACTACTATCGACCCTCAAGCAATCAGAAGACTGGTGAGTTGATCTATGTTGGTGGTGGAATGCTAGGCGCTGGATATGCTATTAGTCGAGCTTTTTAAAAACGAGATTTTTTTATGTTGGTCCTTATTTTCGTCTTCGTATTAGAGTCTCGTTGTTATGCTATATGTAATGGATGCTAAACTTGCGAATATCTTCTACGGCCCTATGGGCTATTGGAAAGGTCACGCTGCAATTAGCAAACTCTCAGTAGCAGCAAAGGTATCAGAGGACGTAGCTAAGAGTTGGTTAGAGAAACAAGCCCTATGGCAGATATACCTACCGCCACCACGATATATAACACGACCAGATTGGACTGTATCGAAACCAAATGAGGTTCATCAAGCTGATTTGATCTTTCTACCTCACGATCGACCTGGACGTGGAAGGAAACTATATAAGTATGCTTTAGTGGTAATCGATGTGGCTTCTCGATATAAAGAGGCTGAGCCCTCAGCATCGAAAGATAGTGGTGAAGTTGCTACTGCATTCGAACGAATCTACAAAAGAAGTCCACTCGAATGGCCAAAAATGTTGCAAGTAGATCCTGGTAGAGAATTCATGGGACGTATGTCTGAAACCTTAGAACTACGTGGTACGAAAGTTCAACGAGGCGAGGCTGGTAATCATAGGGCACAAAGCTTTGTCGAACGAGCTAATAGAACACTAGCTGAAAGATTGTTTAGATATCAATATGCACAAGAGATGGTATTTGCTTCAGAAGGATCGGATGCGCGTAGTAGAGAATGGGTGTTGCGTCTTCCAGAAGTTATCAAAGCCATGAATAATGAGGTAACTCGGCTAACAGGAAAGAACCCCTCGAATTATGTTGTGTCACAGCAAGTTAACATAATAACTCCTACATATTCTCGAACTGTTGGATTGAAAGAAAAGCGACTACCATTCGACGTAATAAGTTCGATATCTCTATGCATCAGGAGAGTTGGAAGGTGGAACCAAGCGAGCAACTGATCCTGTATGGAGTTTACAGACATATGTCATTTCACATAGTGCGATATCTTCTAATCAACCAGTTCTGTACTATTTGGATTCCATTCACACTTCGCAAAAGAAGGATGCACCAAAGCGTGGATTTGTGCGTGAAGAGTTACAAGTGGTACCACTAGATACTGGACTACCCAACCAACCTAAGATAGCAACTCGCAAATGAAATCGCTAAGATCCTCTGGAATGGTGTTTTTATGACCATAGGCTAGTGTATCGATTCCGTTTCTATAGATCCATCGCTTAGAGTCGAATGGTGAGAGAGATACTTTATTCATATGCATACTATACATTCTATGACCTTCACTTCGAAGCATATGCATTCCATGGCGTAATACTTTCTTATCTAGTAAGCACTCTTTGTATTGGTCATGACGAATACGATGTTTCACAACTGCCTTCTTGGTGCCTTTAGCCTTCCTAATCTCTTCACCATCTACTTTCAATATTGAGTAGAGCTTTGATCGTAGTCCAACATATTCAACTATGGGAATACCTCCACATTCGTCTTTCATTTTACAAAGTACTTTCTTGTTGGATACGTCGTATGATGGATGGTCTTTACTGTAGTTACTTGTATCATAGAGACGTTTATTGGTTTTCATGTCTGTATAGATGTCTTCAGTTTCAATGTGTAGCAATAGGCTATCGGTATCTGTGTATAGTAGATTACAACGTTGTCCATACTGCTGCTTGAGCTCGTTGTAGTAGAAGTCGTACATCAGATGTTTTGAGAGATCTAGAATTGACATTCCAACATATACTGGACGGTTCAGAAGTAACTTACTTTTGTAATTGTGTACGGCAGCTAGATCATTGTCAAAGATTGTGGATCGAGCATAACTAGGCTTATTCAATAAACGTTGTAGTTTGATTCCTTCTGAAGAGCGCACTAGTTTGACATCTACACGCTTACGTAGATTTTCCATTGTTTTGCCAAATACACTATTGTTCATCAGCTTGTAGAGGTCTTGCACAAAAGTGCTCTTCGCTTGTTTTCGCAACTCTGTATTCATTCGTATGTATGGCTCCATCCATGAGGATTGATCGAATCGTAGTGCTCTATGGATCTTTTTCAAACGCATGCCAAGAGATAGATACAGTTGTAGGTTACGGTAGTGGAGCACATATTGTTCTTTGTTATATAGGTTAGGTACGAGTTTTTCCACTTTCAAAGATCCGTTGCCTTCGTATAGTTTCTCAAATAGATCTGTTTGATACTCTTATAACCAAGCTTTATCCACTTGCATTCTTTCGGGAGCTAGCGGATAGCTGTTGTGTGTGTCGTGAAGTTCTCGAGGATATTCGAGGTCAACTTCTAGAATGTAACCCTTATCTGAATCGATTGCGTGTTGGGTGATTTGTTCTTCTGTTGGTATATGCCACTCAAATCCTCCTGTTGGTAGATATTGACTCATAGCCCAGCCATAGAGATTGTTGGCATCAAGATATAGTATGTGGCTATTTGGTTTCTCTGAGTTGAAATCTGGTACGTTTGGATTGTTTGCTTTGGCACAACGCTGAGACACCATAGATATCCCGCCATGTAGACCTTTCTCAATGAATAGATGCATGTCATAGTCGGTTAATAGTTCAAGCTCCACGCCAGTCTTCTTTAACAATGCATCCCATGAGAGTCCTGGACTCGTATAATAGTGAGCCGGGTCCAAGCCATAGTTTTGCATACATGTAGTGCGAAAACCCTCGAACACATCTGCTAGAAGAAGTACATCGGTTTGTAGATAAAGGTCATGGTAGTCTCCCAACGTTTCACAACTGAATACCTCCCAAACTTCTAGTGCGTGTTCGTAGTCTTTGTCAGATATGTCCTCTAGGTTTAGTTTACTATAGAATGCTTCTTTTGGTGGAAGAGAAGTCTCTGAGAATCTATCCCAAGAGTCCATGTACTCATATGGATAAACGCCCTTGCGCCAAAGAAGATGTGCATTCTGTGATGTATGTGTAACGGTTATTTGGAGACGAGATGGATCGAGTTGGGCAAGTCCCAACTAGCTCTCAAGCATCGTTAACAACAACCAGCTCAAATTCATTACATCGTTTACATTTGTTTGCAGCTGCATCTATAGTACTACAAACCAATTTGTCAAGAGAGGATAGTAGGAATTGTGCGCTATCAATGAACCGTAGGTTGCCAAGTGAGAATGAAATATATTTCTCCATATTGTTTGGGATGCAAGAGATATCACCCTCTGTCTTGGAGATGGATTGCATCAATAGGTGAGAATCATATCCGCGCAAGTTGTGGAATACAACTGGAATGGTAGGTGAGATACGCAATTTGAGGTTACATACTCTATGTGCGGCACCTCTAAACTCACCTGTGATGTGGCAATGGTCACGTACTCTCTACCAACCAAAGGCTTCTGGCAGATATGACAAATCTTTGCTTGATTGAAAGACCTCTGGTTTTTTGGTGACATACATAGCGGCTTGGCCACTTGGGATTTTATCTTTACCTCTTCTCCTTGCATACATCGTAGAAAGCGTTCGATCGTATCCATACCTCTATATAGTACAGGTGGTTTGCTATGACCATCAGAACATACAACGATGTAGGAGAATCCACAGGGAATATGTTCTTCTGTCTTTTGCGTATTACTCTTTTTAGGGTCTTGGGCAGGTCCTTCGATCTTAGTGGTTAAAGCTTCGAGGTCAGCATAGATAACGTAGAAAACTTTTAGTTGTTTGTGGATATTCTGAAATGATACTTTATTGTTCTCATTGGTAGGCATTTCAATTCGAATGGCTCGGTCATTGACTCCGTTACACTCTGGAATGTTTTTTTTTTTAGAAGATCTTCGTTGGAATATCCATGTAGACATCGTTCGCAGAAGTTCTGCCGATGGTCATGCTTTGTTTGATTGAATAGAAGTTTATTGAAATCCTTGATCCAACAGTAGTGTTGCTTACCACTCTTTGGGCACTCTATTAGCAATAGGTTAACTCTTTTCGAAAAGGTCAGCTCCTTCGAGATGTGATGCACAATCAAACACTTATCCTTAGGATCCCAACCATATACATTGATAGATATCTTGTTTTGCCTTTCAAAGCGTGGTATTTGTGAGATTGGTGTTGATGAGTCGTCTACCCCATCGAAGTTAAACCCATCATCTTCTTGGTACTTCGATGTCCTCTCAGGGTTTTGTTTGACTGAAAACTTCTCAGCACGTAGCGACCAACGAAAACAATGGTCGTCATAGTTCTTTACGTTGATCACAGCTTTCTTATTCGCGATTTCTGAAGGTAGTGGTAAATATGAACCTCCACGTAGTGGTTGATATCGAGCGATGTTCAACCATAGGATGTTGACTCTATCTATAACCCAGTTTGATCCTCGGCTGATCCACTTCTCAATGATGTTATGGATCTGAGCATGTGCTTCTACTATTACCTCACGGATCTCATCACTGTTGGTCAAAACGGCTTGAGAACTCCGAAAGGTAACTATCTCGTATACTGAACCCTCAGGTTTATCAAGCCGGAGTGTGATATTCAAAGCTAGCTGAACCTTAATACTATTTAGGTCTTGGAGCTCTTCATCTAACTTTTATGTAGTCTTCCTACGAATACCTGCGAGGAAAGCAGCCGGATCTGCTCCTAGAGGATTTCCATCTGGAACGTCCATCTTCCATCCTCGTAAATAATCACCAATGCCGGGTGCTCTGACGAATGTTAGTGTATCTTCAGCCATGGTATAATACCTTATAGTGACCCCTTTCTCTAATAGGGCATCGAAATACAATAAGATGTACTATCTTATACTGACCCCTTTCTCTAATAGGGCATCGAAATACAAAAAAATGTACTATAGTAGTATATAAAGTGGTGGTTATTGTGCAGCATCGACGCCTTATTAGCGTTTTCTTATGTGTGTCACGTTTGATGGCCCCCGAACCCCAACGCATTTGTCGTACCAAATTACAACATCTATGATAATAAGGTGGGATTTGGTACGACGAATGCGGTGAGGGAGGGGGTCATCGGATGTGACACACATAAGAAAACGTTAATAATTAAGACGTTGATGCTGCACCAGAACCGGCAGTTTACATACTACTACTCTGCAGCTCCTAGGGTACCATACTAAATTTACAGCGGGAAATTGTGGCTTAAACATACGTTTTTCGACACGAAAAAAACACAATTACACTCGCGTTACTAAGTATTTATAAAACTCTATAGAAACTAATGCCTCAAAATAAAATACACTTCGCAGCTTCTGGTCCTAAAACGTAGCTATCCTGAATCGCTTGACATCCTAATCGCAAATAATCTACTTCTTATGGCAACCTAAGGTAAATTAAGGCTACTAAATTGGCCTAGCCAAGACATCGCTAATGTGAAGACCATTTTGGTTTCTCTCTCAATCTGACGAGCGTTTGGTACGCAAAAACACATTTCTGCACCGAATTGAGTGCAATAAAAGCTATTGACAGTCTCCTGGGTAAATATTATCCAAGTGTAGTACAATATTTGGCCATACAAGTCGGTGTTTCTACATCAAAAGTTTGAAAATGTTATTCGTCCATTCACGACTTTCGCTTTCCAAACACTGGCGTAACAAAATACAACCCTTCATACATTTGCATCAAAATAAAATACAACTTCGCAGTTTCTGGTCCCAAGACGTAGCTATCCTGAATCATGCACTTGACATCCTAGTGGTAAATAATCTGCTTCTTAGGCAACTCAAGGCTGCTAAAGTTGGCCTAGACTAAGTCTATAACTGTATACAGCACTGGTTGAACAAGACGGGCCGCCATGTTGAACTGCCTTCTCCACGAAGCCGAAGATCAAACATTTGGGCTAGAAAATAGAGTTCTGTATGGGTTTTCACCAAATAAAAACTATCTGAAACCTCTAGGGTATCCGTATTAAATTTCCAGCAAGACATTTTGGCTTAAACATACGATTTTCGACAAGGAAAAATTCACAACAGTCAACAGACTTCAGTTCTTCCGGTCTTCGGTTTTTCGGGGTTCGTTTTTCCGCCTGGGTCTTCGCTGTTCGTTTTTCCGACAACCCTGAAGCTATCGCTGTACATCTACTAATAGCTCTATAAACTACAAGAAGTTGAAGATACTTTTTCCAAATCTGGTGGGTCAAATGGCCAACAAGTCCTTCGGGTTTCGTCCTTCGACTTCGTGAACACTTCTTCATTGCATCGCGCCATAACTGCTATTTTTATTACAAGTGTCAATCAAATGTCATTGAACACCACTTTAGCCAATCGGAATTTTGCGTCTAAAAAATGAACGTTAAAAGGGAAAAAACGGGGGGTTCGTTGCAAGCCCTCCTTTCCCTTTTCCTCTCCCCATTCCTCCTCCCCTCCTCTTCTCCTCTCCATTCCCTCTCCACTCTTTCCCAATCTTCCCCATTCCCCCTGGGCTTGCTACGCAGGCTATTTTACAAGTAATTCCCTATTTTATACCAAAAAGAAAATTGAATAATAATAATAACAATAATAATGGCTTAAATACTTGGCAACATATAATATACCAAAAGCTTTGAATTAAAAAGACTTGTTTAACACTAAGAGAATCGATCCCGGGGAATCAATAGACCTCATTTCCAGTGGTAACGAGTTCCATAAAATAGGAGCAGATACCGAAAAAACCCGGAGTCCATGATTTCAATTATACTTCGGGACCTTGAGTAAATGTTGACTTGCCGAGCGTAGCTTCTGGCCTTGTCGAACTAGTAGCTTGTCGAAGTAAAATGCTCTCGTTGTTTATTTGTTTCATGAAAGAAGTACACATGCGCTTTGGGTAACGAATTTCATTATTTCTAGCGGATTAAAAACACAATCGAACCCGTGAATTTTCCCTGGATGCTTCGAATATGATTTGACCTCGGCAGGAAGCCAGTGTATTCCTTTACGAGTGGGACTTTTCACAACCACGCTTGGTAGTTTGAAATGTACTCGACATCACAAACATAGAGACTTAAAAACAGAGCGATAATTTATATAAAAGAACGAAAAGCACATTAACAGACTATAGAATCCTTGTAAGTCTTGCAACGATACCGAAACACGATCCCGTATTTTTTTTATGAGTAGGTCTAGAGTCTTGACAGCACAGTGAAAAGTCTTGAATAAAATCCTGTTCGTTAAGTCTAGAGTTTTGACTTAATTGAAGTCTGTCATACAATCTTGGCCCGTAGATAATTCCGATTTGTATCCTTTGTCGTGGAACCGTTGGCAGAGTCCGCTGCAAGTGGGTGGACAATCTTTAGATAATTATGTGTGCCGCCGGACCGACGCACGACTGCAGAAACTAAATTATGCAACTCCACAAAGGTATGCGGGTCGATCTGATATCCCTTGAAGAAGCAGACTTGTCATGCAACTGTCTAGAATCCAGAACAACACCTCTATTGAACTTGAAACGAAATGAAGTCTAGAGTCTTGACAACACAGTGAAAAGTCTTTAAAAAGTAGCGTTCGTTATTAAAGACCCACGACGGACCATTACGCTTTGCGCGCTTAGACGCTGGCTGCCATCTTTTGTCGGTGTTGAAAAATGCACAAGTTTCAATCGCTCTACGCAATCCACTTCCATCGGCCGTTTTTCCAATCTGACTTTCAGTATATTTATTTTCACATGTTGCCAAATTGTAAGGCATCATTTCTGTAGCATTTTAAAGACATTTAGGCCACAATGTAGGCGAAATTTTTGTTACAAAGAATGTGATGTATGTTTTGTATGAAGAGGGCATCATGGCGAACTGTCGGTAGGAAGGCTCTGTTCGGCAAATATGACTCTATTCTTCTGTATTTGACCGTCGGAACGAGAGGAAGCCACATCTGTACTGGAATATTGATGTAATGCAATGTTGAGAAAGTGTGCTGCTCATTGTCCCAACAACAATTAACCTGAGCACTTTATTCCATTCTGGACAACATGTACGCCATGTTCGAACTGCAAATTCCCATATAGGATATTTCTATTAGGGCAACGTACAAATGGACAGATTGTGCTAATAAACAAGTTGTCTTCGCTTACCTTATTTTTACATTTGCTTCTGTCATAAGCTGGAAGGTTTTGATACATTTGGCCTTGTTCTCGCGAAACCTTATACAAGCACCCCTTCCTCCATTCATGGCACACTGACCTTGGCACTGCACTTGGCTTTGTTATTACGGGTTCTTGGTTAGTAAAAGGGAAAAGGAAACACCGACAGCGACCATTTTACGAATCAAGAGAGTAAATTAAATTTTCATTTTCTCCGGCCTGATGCTCACAGATATTTACTTCGCCTGCAACAATGGAGCCATAAGCACTCTAACTATGTTGATAAACTTCCATCAACACTCGATTGATAACGAAGAGTTCATTTCCTTGTTTTGCTAACATACAATAAAATGACAAAGGCGAGTAGAAGGACGATTTTCTACTTCACGCGAACCGAGGGAATCGCGCGCGAGGCGAAAACAATAGAAGCCTCGGTTTCATGAAAATCAAAACAAAAACAGAGGCGCGCAAAGCGTAATGGTCCGTCATGGGTCTTTAAAGTCTGGAGTCTGGACTTAATAAGTCTGACACACAATCTTGGCCCGTAGCTCGTAGGTTGCCAGGGGTTCGAGTTCGAGGAGCGAAGAGACGAGAAGTTCGAGGAGCGAAGAGACGAGAAGTTCGAGGAGTGGAGCGAAGCGAAGCGACGAGAACTTGCCTTTACTTCTTTTTAACTCTCTTTCTCTCAGAACCGTAGCAACATAACAGGAGTCTGAGTAGTTGCGAGACGTTATCACATTGGACCTGATATGATTAGCCGGCTTGTTTTCAGGAATTATCAATCTAAATCTACCCCTCGAAAGTAACAATCCCTCGAAAGTAACGACCCATCGAAAGTAACGACCCATCGAAAGTAACGTCTGGTCAGGGCTGCAAAAATCGAATTCTACGGTATAAATTCTCATAGCTCACTTCCGGTTGCCGTCCGCATGTCATGATCATGTCTCGTTCTAGTCTACGACCTAGCAAAACGTTGCCGGTAAACGCACTTGTTACTTATATGTCCGGGTCTATATTTATGTAAGCTCAAGCAGACACGGAATACAAGCTAATAAAATAAAAATATTTCTTAAATGAGGAGTGCATTGAACTGATAATGCATCGAAGTCCATATCATGGAGAGTGTTCACTTTCTTGGCCATTTCACAGTATGATGTAACTCTGTATTTTCGCCTCTATGGGCAACGAAATGTTTCATAAAATAAGTATTAAATCGTGGAACATTAAGTGACTGTATTTGTTTTTCTAAAATTATATTTGTTAAGAGGTTATTATGTGATCCATAGTAATGGTACTAATTCATTGAATGTATATCTTATATATTAATTTAACTAGTCTTAATTTATACATGAAAAATTATTTATCCCATTTAGCGACCCTAATAACATCTTGAGAAGGCATATGTCTTGGGAGATTAAAAATAAATCTGCCTGCTCTGCAATGTAAAACCTCTAAAAATTAAAATTATCTTTACAATTAAAACACAATATTCTCCATGTCCTTTCTGCGCTGAGTACTACTATCGTATGTATTGCAATTTGTCTTCCAACTTAATTCGTTCACAATTTCCACTAGAACACCTAAACTAAACTAAATATACGATATAGTTAGATACGATATAGCAGCGCCGGAGTAATTACGAAATAGGTTGGAAAAGATTGTGCAGATACGAATAACAGCCGACAATAAAGGTCAAATTGTGAAATTACATTTCATTCCGAGTGGTTCGAGTGGTTCGAGGGTAATAGCTTTATAGATGAGATATGATTCACGTGCTTTTCTCACGGAATCACGTTTAGAATAGATGACTTCTAAAGGAATAAGGAGCATGTCAGTACTAGAATAGTTAGGGCTGAGGAAATGTTCGGAAACGGCTGTTGGTTTAGATGTGATATTACCTTTATTTACAGGTCGTCTGTGTTCGTTAAACGGTGAAAACCAGGCTTTAGATATAAGAAATAATCGCCCCGCTCCCCTCCGTTTGAGCAACACGACGTTGACTGAAATAGAGTCAGATACTACAAGCTGAAGTGTCATGACAACTAAAAAGAAATTTAAACAACGTTTTATTCCCAAATAACACAGACTACTATTTAACTAAGCTAGTGATTTAACTAACTAAAGTTAGTATTCTGTAACTGGTAAAAACATATACGTTAGAATATACACAACCAATCACTGACCTCCCCCGTCCCAGGGTAAAACATCAAGGTAAAACTCCAGTCTTGATGCATACGGACCGTCTCACCGTTATATGGGACCTGTTATTGTACCCAATGCGCATGTCCGTGACGTAAACTGTAGCGCCGAACTATCCAAATATAATAAAATATATAGTTTCATTTCATACGTAACATACAATATCTGCGTCCGATCTGTATGGGATTTACAATGCTCATCTAACGGCTCGTCATTGTAAACACTACATACAGTTCGTCGCTCATATTGTATCTATTACTTAACAATGGCTAGAATACACGTGATATGATCAGGCGTTTTGGTTAATCGTTCGTCTAATCACTATAGACTAATTAGTTTAATTGATAATTAAATATGCCTGCAAAGCTCAAACCTACAATGATTCACATAAACACTAATCCTGTTACTAATCACACATCTAAACTATCAGTTTATTCCCTGCTAGCAGAGCCTCCTTAACCTCCTCATATCTCTTCACAAACTCTTCCCTCCATATCCACTTTGTTGTTAATTTGATGATACCTGTAACTGTCACTTCATGCAAAGCACCCGATTTGTTCCGTCCTCTGTCATCATAATCGTGCCATCTGCAAGCACTGCTACGTACAAGGATTTACCGAAGTCCTCAAAAGAATTCCCAACAAAATGGCCGTCCAGTGTGAACTTCTGAATACGATTATTACCGTAATCACATACAAGTACGTTACCATCACTGTCCACAGCAAGACCGTATGGTGTATTGAGCTCACCATCTTCACTTCCTTCTCTTCCTATTACGGATCTCCAGGTCGGTGTGTCACCTTGCTGGTCAAACACTTGAATCATATGATTCGTGTGGTCAGATACAATGAAAAGGTCACCATAAGCTATAGTGCTGGCTGGACTCATTCCCTCTAGCCCCTCCAAACTAAACTGAAACTGATAAGTTCCGTCTCTTGTAAACACTTGAACGCGGTGGTTGTTATAATCACTGACTATAATACGTCTTTGTTCGTCTACATGTACTCCCGTTGGAGAATTAAACTCCCCATTTCTCTGACCTTTTCTCCCAAAGCACTTCAAGAGGCTTCCAGTTGTGCTGTCGAATATCTGTATTCTGTGATTTGAGTAATCTGCTACCACCACGTCATTATCGTTTAAGAATGCTATACCATAAGGACCTCCGCTACCTTGATTACCAAACTTTGCCAGTAACATACCCTCCATATTGAATACAGCTATACAGTTGGACACGAAATCAGTGATAGCAATCTTGCTATTGCCTTCATTAACTGCAATACCAAAAGGACATGTGAGGCGTTTTGTTATCCCTTTCATCTCAAACTCTTTAGTAATCTTCAGCCGTTGTGGTTTAACATCCAACCCAAGCGGGCTGTTGGGCACATGCATTCGATTAATCCTCATATCAGCTGTGAATTGTCCCGGTACCTTGGGGATGAATTCCACTTCATATTTCTCTCCAATCCTTTCCGATACTTGTAGCAGTTTCACGTCATCTTTAGGGCTGATGTGCACCTCTACAACATCGCCAGGGTCGTTGTTTGGTTCTCCCGCATAGTCTTTAGTAAACACGCTCAGTTTAACATTAGAGAGTGCTTCTAACTTCAGTGATTCCACCTGTACGGTACTCTTTACTGGGTCTGTAAGCTGTGTTTTTATCAAAGAACCGATACCTACTTCTCGCAAATTACTAGGAACAAACATAATGTTTGAGTAGACCTCAGCAAAATCTTTCTGTAAGACAATAAGTTCCTCGCATCTATTATCTACTGAGTCTTTAGTGGTCATTATGAGATGTGCTGAGCCATATTCAAGAAGCTTGGAAACGTGCTCACTGGCACTGCGAGTTTCACGAATTAACGACTCTTGCTTCGATTTCTTTCCAACTATTATTTTGAACCCTTCATCTATCTGTTTCACCAAATCCCTCTTGTTTTGTTCAATAAAGGCGATCAGTTCCTCGGCTGCTTTTATAACAATTGCTTTCGTTTCTTCGGCGCAGGCTTTTACCTTGGAAACAGTCTCTTCTAAAACTTTAAGGCTGGTCTGTTCTTCTGCTTCTTTCATCTTCAATTTTTTAAGTTTCTCTTTCAAAAGCAACGTCTGTTGTCCGGCTCCAAGTTCTATATCTAGAAGGTTATGTCCAAGTTGATGATCCTGTAGAATACAATTCTGGCATACACAGCTCTCACATGTGTTACAGTAGAATTTTAAGAGTTCTTCCGTGTGTCGCTGCTTACCACAGAAAGATTGTCGACGAAGCAGGAGATTATAATCTCCAGCTTGAAGATCTACTAGGCATAGAACTCTATGCCCATCTCTAAATACGTTGTGACCATTCAAGCATTGCTCACAAAGATAATGAGCACAGTTCAAGCAGTGTGATGTTGATGGCTTTTGTTTCTTGCAAACTGAACAGTTTACTACAGAGCTGGCTTCAGTAGATGTTGTGATGGACAGGACTTCAAGAACACGCGAGTGAAAGCTGCTTGATTCTAGAGAATCGAAGTCGCTAGACTGTGATAGATCGATGTTCACCTGGCACGAAGGACAATTGAATGCTTTCCCTTCTTCTCTCAGCTCAGCGTGTGAAGCCAGACAACTCTTGCAAAATGTGTGGAAGCATTTGAGAATCTTTGGTTCCTTCATGGTCTCATTACACAACAAGCAGTTGGTTAGTTGTCTGAGGTGATCCAGTACCGACTCCCGATCCATTTTAGCCGGTAAGACTTGAATAGCGAAGATTGGAATCAAAATATGACGAATTTATACCGATTGCTTAATGTCAACGATTGCCGGATGTTGATTGATTGATGTCATTGTTAGCGTAAGCCAGTTAGGAGTCGTTCTGGTTGACCTTTTAGTTAATTCATAGAATGACCACAGGTAGCCCTACAAGAGAATGTACGACATTTTCACTATTATATCGCTGTTCATAATGCTAATGCCCTTAGGCCATCCCTTTTTTATTTTCCGTTTCTCATCGTCCGACCGACCCATTTTTGTGGCTTTTTGTAGAAATAAAAAAAAAATTGGGGGGAGGGGTGGGGGTGAAGAAACCCTAGAGCAGATCTTGGAAGCTCATGCTCGAGGGTAGGTTACACAATAGTTTCGGCGGTGCATTTGTAATTCCATGTTTGTAGCGTATACGGACGACGACATCGATGGTTTCGTCGTCCATGTTGGTTTGTAACCTCGCCTGTGCAACCGCGCCTTATTAGTTCCAGTCTCTCCGCGTATTTTTTATTACAATTTTTTTTCTCACCCGACCGACCGACCCAATTTTTGAAAACCCCACCGATGAGAAACGAAAAAAAAAAAAGGGATGGCCTTAAATCTAATAAAATATTCCGCTTTCCCTTGTAGTGATTAGATTTAAGAGCGACCGTCTGTTAATATCGCCCGAGGTGTGTAGGATAAGAAAAAATGAAATTCCTGTAACTTTCTCATTATAATGATCTAGGTGAGTGATAAATATTACCTTTAGTTGAATCGGACGTTTTCCTATCGTTTATTTATTTTGGTTACGAATTAAATATTTTAGCGTTTTTTAATAATTTTGTAAATTTTTACCCATTTTTAATTTGGTAAAATTGGCCAAATTGATAAAGAACAAGAGGCCCTGAGTGGCCTTAACTCGGGCCATCTATAGGCGAATCCTTGCTGACGTCATTGTTTACATTTTTGCCTCATTAGCATAAATTAAACTTCAAGCTACAAACAAACAGACTATATCAGTTGAAAGATAATTTTAAACTGAGTAACCACCGAAAATTTGAGATTGATATGTTACATATTTACGGAGAAATTGACTTTTCAAAACTATAAAATGGGCTGGGGGGCAAGAGTTGCTGACAGCCAACATTCATTGTAAATTTTGAGCTTTTTAAACGCTCATTCCTTAAAATATATTTATCATATCACTCTCAAATTTTCGGTGATTATCAAGTGTGACAATCTCTTTCGATTTATGTACTCTGTTTGTTTGTATGTACGTCGCTTGAAGTTTGATGTATGCTAATGAGGAAAAAACGTAAACAAGGATTCGCCTATAGCATGTACTGCATGGAGTGCTAGCATAATTTTGTGTCAACATGGTTTGTGCTAGAGTAGCCAGAGAATTGGTTCTCTACTGATGCTCTTGTCTGTCAAATGTCAATGTGCAAGTGCCCCACGTATTCCGGGGGGGTTAGGTTAGGGTATGCCTGGGGGTGGGGGGTGGGGGGCAGGGGGGTTGGCGTTGGAAATGATAGAGCCATAATACACACACAACACACACATACATACATGCTGTGCATGTACATTTCAGCCACAATTTCCCTTAATTCTGTAGTTTAATATTACTTTCTTTTCAATATTATTGTTCCTTGAGGGTTGTTAGAATTACAAAAAAAACTTGGTATGGGTGTTGTTGATTGAAGTGAAATTTGAGTAGTCTGCACGATATTGAGTCACTCAAATTTGATGCATTGTAATTATATCAGGTGCAGTACAACTATGAGAACTGAATCAAGCAATTTAGAACAACAAATTCCACATAATGTGGCTATTCATTGTGAATAGTTAGGTAATGTCATTCTACATGTGAAATAAAGTCATCTATTTGTAATTCTCAATTATTAACAAACCAGTGGAGACGGCTGACATTCAGGCTAAATTCTCAATACAATATTTTCGATTGAGGTCGTAACCTACAGACCACCATTTTCTAGTATTAGTGAGCTGCCACTGTGCTAGTGCTCATTTTCTACATCTTGAAGGAGACTGAAACTTATAATGGCAGGCCACAAATAAACATGCAATGTCCACTCCTTTTATATCATTGGGGTCGCAGCAAGATTAATTTTCATTCCCAAATAATTCGTAAAAGTACTCGTACTCCTGATCATGACCGAGTGAAAGTGACGATGCTGACGCCAAGAACTGAGGAACAACAACGACAATTACATTTATTTTCTCATAAGATGATGGAAATGTTTACGAGTAATAAGGCATAATAAGAAATACGACGATGAGAAGGTAGGTCCTTAAGGTAACCTTAGGGTTATCTTAAGCCAGGACCAGCTCAGATGGAAAACACTGAAACAAGATCTAGCTTGCATGGATATATTATGGTACCAAGAAAGGGGAAGGGAAAGAAAGAGTGCCACTTGCATGTAAGTATACTCTCAGTTCTGGACCAAATTTAGTTATGTTATGTTATGTTATAAACTTGCAATAATGATAAATACACTACTCTATACATAATATCATTATGTCAGTTCTAAAAAAAAAAACATTAAACACACTGTAGAATGCCTAAACCAAGAGATAATAATCAAATACATAGCGCTACAGGCCAGATGTAAATAGACCCGGGAAATAGAACAACAATTAATAACACGCCACAGATAAATATGCGATTTCCACATCAAAGTCATTTATCGTTCGTTTGAAAAAATCTTCATTTCGGACTACTTACTCAGTTTATACTCACTCACTGCATGCTGGATTTTCGTACATTTAAATACATGTGCATGGGGGGCGAAACGACTGTAATTCTTTTAAAAGGCCCCTGTCAGTCAGAGAACTGAGAAATCGGGTCATTTCTACTACACTTTCGGTTAATAACAATAAATAAAAACACAACGACAGATTAGCGGCTTCTTATATTTACAAGCTGCTGTCTTTATAGCCTCAGTCACGAGTGTATCTTAAAGCATGTCGCATAATATGTGATAAATTCCCGTCCAAAGCCCGTGAAACACCTCTCAGCTTTAGAAAAGACAAAAATATTGGTATTGCACTTGAAGAAACCTTTGGTTTACACCAAAAAACAGCTGATATTAAAGTGCCACTACGACGAAAATTTACCATTTCGATTTGCCACTTTTTCAGTGTCTATAAGTCAATCAGTATTAGAAATATCCGAAATAGTAAAAAATATTCCCAAATGGGCATCTTAAACCACACATTTTAGGAGAGTTTACCGGTAAAATCCTGTCCGCCATTGCTGGAAGCCGTGCCCTTTGTTCAGCTTTAAACAAAGGTTTATTCACCGGAAGTGATGTCATACACTTAACACGACAACCTCGTGGCGCGAAATAGCGTGCATAAAAAAGTAGCCAACCTCGCAAAGATAAATATAACTTTCTTCTTATGTACGTTAAGACGTTTTTAGTAGAAATATGCCTCCAGGCGTTGTGTTCTGCAGGCGAGCGTTAAGTGTATGACATCATTTCCGGTGAATAAACCTTTGTTTAAAGCTGAACAAAGGGCACGGCTTCCAGTAATGGCGGACGTGTAGATTCAATATTCGGAGCTAAAAAAATAAGACTTCCTGTCGTTGTATCGAAAAACAATTTGAACTGGTAATAATATATGAACTCTACTTTATGAATATGCAAAAACATTGATATGTCAAAATTTGATCGTAGGGGCACTCTAAAGGTTTTGCTAAGTCAAAACTCCCACTCGCCGCCATCTTGAAAAACCTGGAAATGTTGTCCACTGTTCACGTGACCAGCACAGTGGAATCTGATTGGTACGGTGGCGAAAATAACTTCCAAAGAAGGTGCTATCTGATTGGTTAACGGCGAAAAAGTTCGACGTTGGAAAAAAAAAGAAAAACATTTGCGATTTAAGACTCGTGCCGGCCAAAGGCCTGGCCCAAGTAAAAAGGCTTGCTCAGACTTGTCCGAAACCTAGATGTTCATTGCTCACTCTCTCCTCCCCCTTCATTAACTCATTAATTATTCATTGCGCACTGTTATTACTCATTAATTATTCATTATCCTCACTATCTGCGCCCTATTTGCGCCTTTTGGGAGGATCAATAGCTCATTGCGCACTATTAATTACTCTTAATTGTTAATTGCTTAATATTTTTACTCATTAAGTATTCATTATCTTCACCATCCTCACTAAAAATTAGTAAAACCTCACATTCCATCCCTATAATACTATAATAATAATAATAATTCCTAACGATAATCATAGAAATAATACAATCATTAAATAATTAATTAATTAATTAATTAATTAATTAATTAATCAAATAAATAATTAATGTTCGGTATCTAGCGCCTAGTTGACGGCATAAAAAACAGCCTATCTTATGTAATTTCACTCAACTAGATGAAATTTTTGCGTACTAATTCGCGCAAATGAAGTTCAGGGGGTAGGCATTTATAGATTGTGCTCAAAAATTTCGAAAAAGTTGCTCAAAAAAAGGTTAAAAGTTGCTCAAAATGTTGCCCAAAAAGGAGAAAAGTTGCTTCAATAATTCAAAAAGTTGCTTTACAATATAAATACGAAGTCCAAGGACTACGGCAAAGCTGACACAACGTAGGATTTATATTGAATATTACAATATTTCGGCTGGCCAAACCAGCCTTCTTCAGGTACTAGATGTTACAAGTGAAGAGCTCTAAGGTAAGAAGATCTATAAATGTGGTAAATTTCGCAATAGAAATTGCAGAAACGGGAAGTGACGTAAACCAAAACTTGAAGTAGCAAAATAGTATAAGAGATAAGCACTATGTTTCATCACGTATATTCATACCATATGGTTCTAGAGTTTTAGCTTTATCTATAAGGTGCGCTTCTCTGGCTTTACGTATTGAGTCTCTTGAGGAGTATATTATTTCTAGGGGGATAAGTTGCATGTCGGTGTAAGAGTGGTTAGGTCTAGAAAGAAAATGTTCAGATACAGTAGTTAAGGTTTAGATTTAATGTTAGGCTTGTCTACTGTCCGTCTGTGTTCATTAAATCTGTCTTTGAGGCGTCGCTTAGTTTCACCTATGTATTGCAAATGGCAACGATTACATTGTATCATGTATATGAGGTTTTTAGTATTACAGGTTATGTGTGAATTAATAAAGCGAGACTCGCCAGTGGAATGAAATGTGTATTGATTGAGGCCGTTAGTAATGTAGGGACAAGTTGCACAATCTTGCATGTCCGCAGCGAAAGGAGCCTGGCGGAGCTTTAGATTGATTAGATGTGTTACGTGGTAGTTGTGATTTGACCAAAAGGTCACGAAGGTTAGAGCTACGTCGATATGCAACTAGAGGCAATTGCTTAAAGACGTCTTTGCAGCGATTGGAAGAAAATAGTATATTAGTGTGCTTGCGTACGATATTAGAGATGTGGGGAAGTGCTGGGTTATATGTAATAACAAAAGGTATACGGTGGATAGAGTTTTGTGAGTTAGTAGTTTGTAGAGCGTCGTTGCGAGGAATGTTAGCAGCGCGTTCTATTTGTTTATTAAGGAATGTGCGGTTATAACCTCGTTTGTAAAGATATGTTATTAATTCATTAGTACGTCGGTAGAACAGATGCGTCGGAGACGAAGAGCTAAACTGAAAGGAATGGCTCTTTTAGTGTGAAGGGGACGACAGGATGATTTAAGGAGGTGTTGATGTTTATCTGTAGGTTTAGTATATAAATCAGTCTCAATGTAGTTGTTATGTAGTTGTTATGTATTGATACGTCGAGAAATGGAACGTGAGTGAACGTTTTGGCCGCAAAGCATGCTGGGACAGTGTCATTTGCTATTTCCGAGTCCAGAACTGGATTAAATAACGTTGCAGCGTTAAAATCATAGTTTTGGTAGTAAACACGACGAACACAACATATTGCTTGCAAATGTGGGGTAAGAAATGCGAACCTTGCAAAACTGAGGGGGGAGGGTTGGAAAATCCTATGCCTTTCCTGTTAATAACGGTGCCCTCCCCATTAGAAATGGCTTGAATGAAGTTGCAGCGCTAAAATCATAGTTTTGGTAGTAAACACGACGAACACAACATATTGGTTGCAAATTTGGGGTAAGAAATGCGAACCTTGCAAAACTGAGGGGGGAGGGGTGGAAAATCCTATGCCTTTCCTGTTAATAATGGAACCCTCCCCCATTAGAAGTGGCTAGAATGAAGTTGCAGCGCTAAAATCATAGTGTTGGTAGTAAACACGACGAACACAACATATTGGTTGCAAATGTGGGGTAAGAAATGCGAACCTTGCAAAACTGAGGGGGGAGGGGTGGAAAATCTCCAGCCTTTCCTGTTAATACATGTCGAAGTGGCTAGAATGAGGTTGCAGCTTCAAATCACAATGGATGAAGTGATGTGGCAGAGTTAAAACCATGGTTTCTGTACTCGACGCGACAAATGCCACGCGGCATGAACTGCGGATGGCTGTCGGTTCGCGAGCTTATTATTATTATTATTATTACATTCAATGCACTTGGATTTTATAAAGCTGGTCTGGCCAGCATCACTATATTTCTTGCAAAGCACTGACACGTTTAGTTCAGATTTGCTTGGTTTTTGGCTTTTCGCCACACGTAATGACGTGTGACCCGATAACCAAGCCTTTCTATGAGCTCTTACTAGATGCTTTTTAGCGCAGTCCGGGTCGGTAGTGCAGTGGCACCAAAACCCGCGTACTGTTTGCTATGCCATACTGACGAGTTCTAATAATAACGAAACAGCTGTCTATGGCTACAATCTAGTTCGAGCACTTTTCGTGTCAGGCCTAGGTAACCGTAGTGCTTTAACAACAACAACAAGCAAGCTTTATTACCAAGATTTAAATTAAAAGTTACAATTTGATGAGAAAAAACAGGAAGGTAAAAAGCCACTCAGAATAACTAAAAAGCTAAACAAGCTGAGTGGCTACATGAGGATTTTAAACAGAGTATGGGTTGGCAATAAAGTCTGACACACTAAATTAACACTAAATTGACAGTAATAAATATAAATAATAAATTAAGCAAAAACAACATAGACCAAAAAACAAAATGATATTTAGAGAAGGCACCAGCTTGAAACATTTAGAATTGGTGATTGAAAAACAGTCTGTATAAGGAAAGTCTAATTTATATCACATGCTTGGATGAAGGGAGATTTAATCTGTGTCTTAAACGATTTTAGAGGGAGTGTTTTAAGATGTTCGTCGATGTTATTCCATAGAAGTACTGCAGAAAAGTGGACATTGAACTTTCCATAATTAGTTCTTACTGATTTAATATAATATGATGATTTTGAAGCAAGTCTAGTGTTATATTGGTGTTTGGATGATACTGACTCAAAAAAATTGTCGAAAGCCTTGGGTAACAAATCATGATGGAACTGGTACATAAAAATTAGATTATGGAAAGAAACAAGATCAATTAACTTGAGAATTTCAAGCTGATAAAAGAGAGGGTCCGAGTGTTTATCTGGTTTAGAAAAAGTAATGATACGCAAGGCCTTTTTCTGCTGGGTTATGATAGGTTTTAGAGTTGATTTGTAAGTGTTACCCCACAGAAGTAGGCCATACGTAAGGAAAGGATACATTAATGAATAATACAATTGGCATAAGATCCCAATATCAACATAATGTCTAAGCTTAGATAGGATTCCAACCCCTCTTGATGTTTTTTTACCTAATTCATGTATATGTGATTTCCAATTTAAATGCGAATCAAAAATGAGGCCTAAGTATTTAATTTGGCTATCTTTTCTAATTGACTTACCTGAAATTAACAATTTCATGTTATGCAAAATTTTCTTTTGTGGGGGGTGGAAGAATTTTACGTTGTATATCAGCTTTGCTGTATAGTCTTCGGACTTTTCATTCTTAATCGTTTATCTTTTGGCTGCATAGGTCCTTACTTCGGATCCAACGTATTTTTGCAGGATTTTTGTTCACGGTATTTGCTTATGTATTTTCTATTGCTTCAAGGAGAAACTTTTTTGGCTGATGTGTATGCCACTTATTTCCACGAGAAGTGCTCCAAAATTCCAGTTGAGCCTTAGTAGGTGGAAAATAACCATACACCTACGATCACTACCATGCAAGTTGCATGGCACTACCCAACACTCGCTATGACCTAGCTAGCGTCTAACACACCTGTTGGATTATCGTTAGCGGTTTCGACTTGTTCCTAACGATAATCATAGAAATAATACAATCATTAAATAATTAATTAATTAATTAATGTTCGGCATCTAGCGCCTAGTTGATGGCATAAAAACCAGCCTATCTTATGTAATTTCACCCAACTAGATTACATTTTTGGGTTAACGCTCGCGCAAATGAAGTTCAAGGGGGGTTAAGGCGTTTTTTCTCCGTTTTTCGTTGGCCGAGCGGGGCCTGGGTAACCGTTTAACTTTAATTCCATGGTTCTGTGTTGAACTTGAAATCTTAGAAACCGATCAGTATTGTCATGAATGACATTCCGGAGACATTTTTCTAACACAAATGGGTATACCATTTCCAGGGGGAGTGGGGTAGAGAATAATTGTAATTTATAGCTTGGACGTGTTAATGTTTGGTATGTTGCGCTATGTTAACGGGAAGTAAAACTAGCCTATCATATGTAATTTCATCCAACTAGATTAAATTTTTGATGTAACCTTCGCGCAAATGAAGTTCAGGGTGGTAAAGCGATTTTGAAATTTTATTTTGCCTGTCATTTCCCCCCCCCCCCCCCCCCCCCCTGAACTTTCATGTCAACCAAATGAAGAAGACCCCATGCAGTTTTCCATGGGTAACATTTTGGTGAAAACTCCATGTCTCTACGATGTTCTTTTCTACCCGTAAAAATCCATCGCCCTTTCCCATTTCGCCGCAAAGCATGCTGGGACAGTTTCATTTCCTATTTCCGAGTCCAGAACTGGATGAAATAACGTTGCAGCGTTTAAATCTTAGTTTGGGTAGTAAACACGACGAACACAACCAATTGCTTGAAAATTTGGGGTAAGAAATGCGAACCTTGCAAAACTGAGGGGGGAGGGGTGGAAAATCCTATGCCTTTCCTGTTAATAATGGAACCCTCCCCCATTAGAAGTGGCTAGAATGAAGTTGCAGCTTAAAAATAATGCTTTTGGTAGTAAACACGACGAACACAACATATTGGTTGCAAATGTGGGGTAAGAAATGCGAACCGTGCAAAACTGAGGGGGGAGGGGTGGAAAATCATATGCCTTTCCTGTTAATAATGGAACCCTCCCCCATTTAGAAGTGGCTAGAATGAGGTTGCAGCTTCAAATCACAATGGATGAAGTGATGTGGCAGAGTTAAAACCATGGTTTCTGTACTGGATGCGACAACTGCCACGCGGCATGAACTGCGGATGGCTGTCGGTTCGCGAGCTTGTGATGACATTCCATGCACTTGGATGGAAAATAACAATCGTTTCAAGGAGAAACTTTTTCGGCGGATGTTTAGGCCACTTACTCAGCAGATTTCGTATCATACTGTGAGTGGGAAAGATATACAGCAGACTGTAGCTGTAAACTCTGTAATTTTTCTAGTTCCACGAGAAGTGCTCCAAAATTCCAGTTGAGCCTTAGTAGGTGGAAAATAACCATACACCTCGAATCACTAACATGCAAGTTGCATGGCACTACCCAATTTGCCCAACACTCGCTATGACCTAGCTAGCGTCTAACACACATGTTGGATTATCGTTAGCGGTATACACTAGTTCCTAACGATAATCATAGAAATAATACAATCATTAAATAATTAATTAATTATTTAATTAAATAATTAATGTTCGGTATCTAGCGCATAGTTAATGGCATAAAAACCTGCCTATCTTATATAATTTCGCTCAACTAGATGAATTTTTTGCGTACTAATTCTCGCAAATGAAGTTCAGGGGGGTTAAGGTATTTTTTCTCGCTTTTTGGTTGGCCGAGCGGGGCCTGGGCAACTGGTTAACGTCAATTCCGTATTTCGGTGTTGAACGTGAAAACTTAGAAACCGATCAGTTTTGTCATGAATGACATTCCGGAGACAATTTGATAACACAAATGGGTATACCATTTCCAGGGGGAGTGGGGTAGAGAATAATTGTAATTTATAGCTTGGACGTGTTAATGTTTGGTATGTTACGCTATTTTAACGGGAAGTAAAACTAGACTATCATATGTAATTTCATCCAACTAGATGAAATTTTTGATGTAACCTTCGCGCAAATGAAGTTCAAGGGGGGTTAAGCCATTTCGAAATTTTATTGTTGCTGCCATTTCCCCCCTGAACTTCAGCGTTAACCAAATTAAGAAGACCCCCTGGAGTTTACTATTTGTAAGATTTTGGTGAAAACCCCATGTCTCTACGACATACCTTTCTGCCCGTAAAAATCCATCGCCCTTTCCGTTTTGGCCGCAAAGCATGCTGGGACGGTTTCATTTGCTATTTCCCAGTCCAGAACTGGATTAAATAAGGTTGCAGCGTCGAAATCATAGTTTTGGTACTAAACAAGACGAACACAACATATTGGTTGCAAACCTTGCAAAACTGAGGGGGGAGGGGTGGAAAAGCATATGCATTTCCTGTTAATAACGATACCCTCCCCCATTAGAAGTGGGTTGAATGAAGTTGCAGCATAAAAAAATCATAGTTTTGGTACCAAACACCATGAAGACAACATATCGTTTACAAATTTGGGGTAAGATTGCGAACCTTGCAAAACTGAGGGGGGAGGGGTGGAAAAGCATATGCATTTCCTGTTTTAAAACAATATTACCCTCCCATTTAGAAGTGGGTTGAATGAAGTTGCAACTTAAAAATCATAGTTTTGGTACTAAACACGATAAATACAGCATATTGTTTGCCAATTTTGAGTAAGATCTGCGAATCTTGAAAAACTGAGGGGGGGGGGGGGGGTGGAAACCATTGTATGATTATCGTTAGCGGTATCCACTTGTTCCTAACGATAATCATAGAAATAATACAATCATTAAATAAATGTTTATAAATGAGCGAGCACGAACAACACTCCACTGGTATACGTCGGATCAAACAATGATCTAAATGGTTCGCAGATTAAGAAATAAGTAGAATGAAGAATAACCAATACGACGTAGAATTATACGGATTTAATGTAACACAATATTTCGACTAGCCATACTAGTCTTCATCAGGTGCTTAGGAGCTTTCACAATGTGACTTGACAATATATAATGGTAAAACGGAAATGACGTAAAAAACATAATATGATAACGAAAGATAACTAACGGTGTGACTGATTAGCAGGTCTCATCGCGTTTGTTAAGGCCATTAGGTTCAAGAGTGTTAGCACGTGTTATGAGATAAGCTTCTTTAGCTTTGCAAATAGCATCACGAGAAGAGAAAATATGTTCTAAAGGAATTAAAAGGATATTAGATGCAGAGTGGTCAGGGTTAGATAGAAAATGTTCAGATGCAGTGGTGGGTTTGGATTTACTGTCAGAAGGTTTGTCAACTGTCCTACGATGTTCGTTGAGGCGGTCTTTAAGTCTACGTTTGGTTTCACCAATGTACTGTTTGTTACATTTAGTACATTGAATCATGTAGATGACGTTTTTAGTGTTGCAGTCCATGTGTGTGGTAATGGTTCTGGTTTCACCCGTAGAAGTAGAAGTATATTGGGTGCAGTTATCAGAAATGTAAGGGCAAGTTAAACAGTTTTGTCCACAACGAAAATAACCTGGATTGTTGTTGGAAGCAGTGTTGGAGTTATCTGAAGGTAGTTTGGATTTGACTAGCAAATCACGTAGATTGGACGAACGTCGGAAG
Organism: Actinernus sp. WN-2022; assembly: GCA_030867875.1. NCBI lineage: Eukaryota > Metazoa > Cnidaria > Anthozoa > Actiniaria > Actinernidae > Actinernus > Actinernus sp. WN-2022. Next base: position 102,954,700 of record JAOWCC010001634.1, read on the forward strand.
GCTACAAAAGGGCGTTGGGGGAAAATAGTTTTGCAACGCACGGAGGAATGTAGAAGATCAAAATGTTTCTCAAAGATAGGAAAGATAGATGGAAGTGACGGATTATAAGTGACTTTAAAGGGAATACGGTGAGAGGAATTAGATTTCTGTTTAGATTGTAGAGCAAGATTACGAGGGATATCGGCAGCGCGTTTAGTTTGTTTAGTGAGAAGATCACGGATGTAACCTCGTTTAAGGAGATAGGAGATGAGTTCAGAGGTACGGTTTTTAAAAGCTTCATTAGTGGAACAAATTCGTCTGAGACGGAGAGCTAAGCTGAAAGGAATGGCTTCTTTAGTATGACTAGGATGACAAGATGAAAAAAGCAGACGCTGATGTTTATCGGTGGGTTTACAATAAAGGTCAGTTTCAATGACTCCGTTATTAAGGGATACATTGACATCAAGAAACGGGACATTACTAGAAGAGTAAAAACTGGTAAATTTGATAGTAGGATGAATATTATTAAGATAATCGATGAAAGTTTTGAGGTTATCCGGACCTTCCGTCCAGAACATAAATATATCATCGATATATCTAAGCCAAGAATAGGGAGTGAAAGCTTAAGGGGCTTTGTTCAATGCATTGGCTTCAAAGTAACCAAGAAAGAGATTAGCAAAGGAAGGTGCCATTTTGGTTCCCATAGCAGTACCATGAATTTGTAGGTATAGTTGTTATTATTAAAAGTGAAGTTATTCATGGTAAGAATCATACGGATAAGATCACATAAAGTACTAGTAGGGATAGTTTTATCAGAACGAGTGCTAAGGAAATGATAATATGCGTTGATACCGTCATTATGGGGAATGTTCGTATAAAGAGAGGACACATCTAAAGTGACAGGAAGAGCATTGTCCGGAAGGTCACGGAGGAGGGAGAGTTTATGAAGGAAATCTGACATAGTCATCAAACCCGCCGATAAAGGTTCTGGGACTGTTGTCATGAACTTACAATGGTGCATTGACGAATGCAACCGACAACTTAACGATACCAAATTTTACCGACCACTGCATGACGAAGACAGGCACACATATCCAACTACGTGTAACCGAATACATAGACAGAATGTTCCATAGCCATTATTACATTGATGATAAAACCCGTAAATATCTTATTCAACGCGATACTAAACCAGGGCGCTTTTATATTCTGCCTAAGATTCACAAACCAGGTAATCCTGGTCGTCCCATTGCCGGTCTCTTCCAACAGCCATCCTACCGAACGTATTTCGGAATTTGTTGATTACTACCTTCAACCTCTAGTTAGCAAACTTCCGTCTTATGTCAAAGACACTAATGATTTCCTTCATAAACTCTCCCTCCTCCGTGACCTTCCGGATAATGCTCTTCTTGTCACTTTAGATGTGTCATCTCTTTATACCAACATTCCCCATAATGACGGTATCAACGCATGTTATCATTTTCTTAGCACTCGTTCTGATAAAACTATCCTTACTAGTACTTTATGTGATCTTATCCGTATGATTCTTACCATGAATAACTTTTAATAATAACAACTACCTACAAATTCATGGTACTGCTATGGGAACCAAAATGGCACCTTCCTTTGCTAATCTCTTTCTTGGTTACTATAGTCCAGTCATTTTACGAAAAAAAGTAGGTCAACCTACCACTAATTGCAACAGAAGGTTTTTCTGCATAATATAATCTGGAATACCGTCTAGAACAACATACTAAAAGTCTACATGAATCTATTTAGGGGAACATCCTCAAAATCGACTTTATTTGAAGTCCAGTGTTGGATTGACATGAAAACGAGGCTCTGTACCGGAAGTTGTATTATTATGCCTTTGAATGCCTTGTAATTGCCTGCAATCTTCTAGAATTGTAGTAATGAGAGAGTATAACGATCTAGAAACATGAAACGGTGGGGGGAGGTGGGGGGATGGCAGTGCCTGGACAAAGTGCGACCCGTTTATAAACCCACTGGTAAGATTCGTTATCTATATTTTCTGATTTCAATAGCATGATTTTATTACCCTAATCATACCCTCTATAACATATAAAAAGTCTACAGAAATCCAACGAAGGCAAAGTGCTTAAAATCAACACTAAATATGTACGTGTACACTTTTCAACATAATGAAAACGAGACTAAAAATAAAAATATTTTATGCTTTTGATATGACTTAAAGCATTGTGAAAGCTGTGTTTTCTGGAGTGGGGGAAGTATTTAGACTGATTCTAACATTTTGACACCTTTTCAAAATTTGTACCGTTGGCAAGTTAATTGCATCTGCAGGCTCAACTTAGCCAGTATGGCATGGTATGGCGTATAACATGACATGTATCTAAAAATGACAAATATACGGCCATCTACAAAGTCAATAGGTTATGAACCAAACCCGGTTACAATTTAAAATTTTAAAACCACAGTGTGTTTAGTTTAGATTGAGAGTTAATACTTTTGACTTACGCCTAAGCTAACTATGGCTTTTTGCAAAATTCCTAACATGCCGTGGGACATGAAACAGCGTGTAACAAACACGAAGTTAGGCCGCTTAGAATATATCACAATAACCATGAATGAAACATCTAACTTGAGAATCAACCGGTACAGGGCGATTATGTTAATAATAATTATAATAATATTACAATTTCTATAGCGCTCATACATAAATGTTCTAAGCGCTTTAATATAATCTAAACAATTATCGAATGCTTAACGTATACATTGCAATAGAATAATATAGCTTATAGGTAAACTTGATATAACGAGTTAAAAAAAATAAACACTAATTACAAATCATAAGCAATCTTAAAAGGTATGTTTTAAGCCTGGATTTGAAAGTATTAACATTCTCAGAAGATCTGATGTTTAGTGGAAGATCGTTCCATAACTTGGGAGCGTGCGCAGAAAAAGCTCGGTGTCCATAGTTCTTTACTTTATAAGATATGCAATTTAGGCGCAAAACAGACTTTGATGAACGCCGGTTCTTCTTGGTTTGTGCAATTCCAACAAGTCTTGTAGGTAGAACGGAGCTAAATATACCAGTTTCGGTAAATTCCGACATTTTGAAAGGGGTGCAAATATGGCGCGAAATACTAATAGTGTTTGTATGGGAATCGATGGGAATCCGATGCCAAATAAAATCCGTAAAATCGAATTTATGAAATATTCTTCAGATACGAACTTAAGATATCAGGTAAAAGATTAACATTTCGAAATTTGAGGGATGTAGCTGTACTGGGAAGCGTGCAATCGTGTTTTCAGTTTTCCATACATTGTCTGTAAATTTTCACGCGGAATTTGACTCGTTTTTATCTGGAGAATATTTCAGAAATTCGATATTACGGATTTTATTTGGCATCGGATTCCCATCAATTCCCATACAAACACTGTATTTCGCGCCATGTTTGCACCCCTTTAAAAATGTCGGAATTTACCGCGAACTGGTCTATTATGTAGGGTCTTGAAAGTAAGTAAATTAACCTTAAAAATTATCCTATATTGAATTGGTAACCAATGGAGCTTTCTAAATAACCCGTGCCGCAGCGTTTTGTACGTATTGAAGCTTTAAAATCATATGCTGCGCAAGACCAAATAAGAGCGAATTACAATGATCAAGTTTTGAGCTAACAAATTAAAGCATGAATAAGGTTACCTTACTTAGTATCATATTTACTTGTTTAGACATAATCATAGTACTGTCAAATATAACTCCGATGTTCCTGGCATGGTCTGACAGATATGCAGTGTCATCTCCCAAGGTAAGGGAATGTAGTGGAGTGTATGAGCGGAATTTAGAATGCAGCAAAAGAAGCTCAGTTTTATCTTTATTCAACATAAGTTTTTTTATAGTCTAGGGCACGCGAGGAAGAAGTAGCGCCATTTGGGGTAAGAAATGCGAACCTTGCAAAACTGAAGGGGGAGGGGTGTAAAAATCCTATGCATTTCCTGTTAATAACGGTGCCCTCCCCCATTAGAAGTGGCTGGAATGAAGTTGCAGCTTAAAAATAATGGTTTTGGTAGTAAACAAGACGAACACAACATATTGCTTGGAAATTTGGGGTAAGAAATGCGAACCTTGCAAAACTGAGAGGGGTGTAAAATCCTATGCATTTCCTGTTAATAACGGTGCCCTCCCCCATTAGAATTGGCTTGAATGACGTTGCAGCTTTAAAATCTTAGTTTGGTTATTAAACACGACGAACACAACATATTGGTTGCAAATGTGGGGTGAGAAATGCGAACCCTGCAAAACTGAGGGGGGAGGGGTGGAAAATCCTATGCCTTTCCTGTTCATAATGGAACCCTCCCCCGTTTAGAAGTGGCTAGAATGAGGTTGCAGCTTAAAATCACAATGGATGAAGTGATGTGGCAGAGTTAAAACCAGGGTTTCTGTACTCGACGCGACAACTGCCACGCGGCATGAACTGCGGATGGCTGTCGGTTCGCGAGCTTGTGATGACATTCCATGCACTTGGATGGAAAATAACAATCGTTTCAAGGAGAAACTTTTTCGGCTGATGTTTAGCCCACTTATTTCCACGAGAAGTGCTCCAAAATTCCAGTTGAGCCTTAGTAGGTGGAAAAACACCATACACCCACGATCACTACCATGCAAGTTGCATGGCACCTGACCCAAAACGCGCTACGACGTGGCTAGCCTCTAACACACATGTTGGGTTATCGTTAGCGGTATCCACTATAGTGTAATATAATAGATAGAATAAAATGAATAATAACAGTGGATAAAGAAACACAATTGATGTTATATATCTAAAGTAGTTTTTGATGTAGAGCAATTCGTCATATATTTGGATTTCAACCGTAGATCGATCTTCAGACAGATCCGACTTTACCTGCTTTATTTTCTTCATCACTATGGGCATTGACATCGCCTCTTGGAGAATTTGCATTTGCTCCTTCCATCCTCATTCCTTCGCACCATGTGTTTCTACTATTAAGTACTCTGCAAGCTCTAAAACCATCAAGTGGTCGTCCCATAGACGTTCTGCTATCTTGTTATCACTTGCTTTGCTGGCTCTCGCTTCATCCCTTACAATTTGTATGGATGTCGAATTCAACCCCGGACCCATTACTACTACTGGACAACCTACAACAGATGCCGACTCCTAAATTCCAAACCTTCCGACGATGTACCCATACACAGGTCTTTTCAACACAACGAAAAGGATCCAACTCAAACTCACCCGATTTAAACATCACTTTCTGAACTACACCTTCTACAAAGAACACAATTACATCCCAACATCACTACTTCCACACAAACTGCCAATATACACAGACACCCAGAAATTCTATCGACGATGGAACTATATTTCTTACTCTGCTGCTTACCGCCATCTAAAGTTACTTATCGCCGAATGCCAAAACAAGATAGACTCATTAACAAAGGAACTAGGACACCACAAGGAATTCTTGCGCAATTCGTGTACACCAGATGCCTTTTTTATTATACAGCTAAATTAGATTCTATGGCCTTATCGCTTGAGTCTCTACTTACTAACAGGCGCGCTACTGAAAGACTGCTCCCTTCCGCCAACCTATTGACACCATTCTTGCTAACAAGAGTCTTGACCCACGGGTCAACAATAATGCTAATAATAATGCACGCGAGACTGAATCAACTTCATCCAACGCTCCGCACGATACCACTAACTCCACTCATTCTAATGTTCCGCCTCCCAAACGAATACGTACTCGACGCAAACTAAACCTGCTAACATTCAACTAGATAGCACTTCTGTTATTAATCTTTCTAATTCTCCTCTTTCGACCGACGAGATATCATTCTGTTCTTTCGCGTGGACTCACTTTCTGTCCCACACCTCGACATATCAATTGGCCGGAAGTGTCAGCCGACATCTACGACTTTTCACGACGCATGCGACTAGCTGAATATTTTTATGACAATAACAGCAATAACCCTAACAGCGCCACAGAACAAAATACTCCATTCTATAACAAAAGTACTTGGAACCCTCCAGTCGACAGAGAACCGGCTCTTAATACTTTTTTAGACGCTGTAAAACTAGACGTAACAACTTGTAAACCTAACAAAATTCGTGATAACCTTACTGCCACAGAACGACAAGCTGTACACCGACTGAAGCAACGACATGACATCATTATTAAACCCGCTGACAAAGGTTCCGGCACTGTAGTTATGGACAAATATTGGTACATCGCCGACGAATGCAAAAGACAGCTTAATAACGCCAAATTTTACCGACAACTAAACGAAGACATAACTTCTAACATACAAGAACGCATTACAGTGTATGTCAACAGAATGTACACTGACAACTCTATCAATGACAAGACGAGACAATACTTAATACAAACTGATGTTAAACCAGGACGCTTCTACATTCTACCTAAAATACACAAACCTGGTAATCCAGGACGCCCTAGCGCTATTGTGTCATCTAATAACCATCCCACTGAACGCATATCCCACTTCGTGGACTACCACCTTAAACCTTCAGTTAGTAAACTTCCTTCTTTCGTTAAAGACACTAATGACTTTCTTAATAAACTCCTTGCTATCCATAATTTACCCGCAAACTCTTTATTAGTTACTCTTGATGTCTCATCATTGTATACTAACATTCCGCATAATCGGAAGGCATTAACGCCTGTGATAATTTTTGGCGTACTCGCGCTCATATAACCATTCCTACTGGCACACTCTGTGACCTTATTCGCATGATTCTTACCATGAATAACTTTTCTTTTAATGACAACCATTACCTTCAAATCCACGGTACGGCCATGGGTACCAGAATGGCCCCTTCTTTTGCTAACCTGTTTCTTGGCTATTTCGAAGCTAATGCTCTTGAAAAAGCCCCATTTCAACCTCACACCTGAGTATTGAGTATTTATTTCCCACAATTATATTTACACGTGTTTCTTTACAATAAAACAATAGGAAAATACGCAATGGGAGGAGGACTAAATAAACCTTTACGGGCTTTTACAAAGTAGTCCCCCTTATATATATATAAATGTTTATATTGATGTATATATCGTATCAGATGGCAGTATTAATAAGTATTTAATTATTTGATGATAGATAATATGGATTGTATTTGGGTATATGTAAGGTGAGTACTATATATAATAATCATTAGTATTATTGAGATAGGAGAAACAATTTCATTTTACGTTTAAAACTGGCTACGATACATCGATGATATTTTTATGATCTGGACGGAAGGACTGGATAACCTAAAACTATTCATCGATTATCTTAATAACATTCACCCTACCATTAAATTCACCAGCTCACACTCTTCCGCTAACGTACCTTTCCTTGATGTTAATGTTTCTTTAAACAATGGTAATATTGAGACTGACCTTTACACTAAACCTACTGATAAACACCAACATTTACTCTATTCGTCTTGCCATCCCCAACATACCAAAAAAGCTATTCCTTTTAGCTTAGCCCTCCGTTTGCGACGTATCTGTTCTACCGACGAATCTTTTAAGACCCGTACTGCTGAATTAACTACATACCTCCTTAAACGAGGCTATAACCGCACCTTCCTTACTAGACAAATACAACGCGCTGCCGATAGTCCTCGCACTCTCACTTTACAAACGAAAGACGCACACAGTTCTAACCGTATCCCTTTTGTTATTACTTTTAATCCATCCCTTCCACATATCTCTAACATCATTAGGAAACATTACAGCCTGCTGCTCTCTTCTAACCGCTGTAAGAAAACTTTTCAACACTTGCCCATGGTAGCCTTTAGACGTACCACCAACCTGCGTGACCTACTCGTTAAAGCTAAACTCCCTTCTAACTCGACTAATTCCCAGCTCCAACTCCCGCCTGGCTCGTTCCGTTGTAGGAAGAACTGCGCCACTTGCCCTAATTACATTTCTGACGGACTTACTAACTATACTTTCTTTTCTACCGGTGAAACGCGCTCTATCAAATTTAACCTGACCTGTAACACCAAAAATCTAATCTACATGATTCAATGTAACCGCTGCAATCTACAATATATAGGTGAGACTAAACGACGCTTAAAAGACAGATTTAACGAACACCGCCGGACGATAGATAACTCTAACAACAAATCTAAACCCACAACAGTTGCCGAACATTTTCTTAATTCTCCTAATCACACTGCCAACGACATGCAACTCGATACGTAAGGCCAGAGAAGCGTTTTTAATCGCACAGGCGACAACACTCGAACCTCATGGCCTTAACATCCGGGAAGAGTCATACTATATATCTGTTTTCACCTTCTTAACATTTTTTCACGATCTATCATATTGTAATCTGTTTTATGACAGCTCAGTATCAAGTTCAAAAATACACGCCAATGTAAATTTTCTTCATTGTACCTGAAGAAGGCTGGTGTGGCCAGCCGAAATATTGTACCACTAATTTCAAAATTCTACGTTGTATCGGTCTTTGCTTCTTCATAGTTATTTTTTATTTGATAGCCGATTAGATCACTAGTTTGATCTAACGTACACCAGCAGGATTGTCGTTCACGGTTGCTTGCTTGAACAATTCGTCACGAATTTTGACATTATTTTATTTAAAAATAAAATCCAGGGGGGTGTAGCGTCATATTTTCTAGCTCTATTTTCATTCAATTGTGTTACATTTTCATTATTACTTCGATATCCACTTGAGATCATATCGGATTGATAGTAAAGAAATAAATAAGCACTCAACGACTTCGATATCCACGGGTTGATAGCAAACAAGACGCAAGGAAGCCTGGTACTAAACGAAAGCTCACTACATGGCAGGAATTTACCATGGTGGTAATGAGGTTAAGACTTGGTTATTTTGAGAAAGATTTAGCAGAGAGGTTCAGGGTTTCCTTGTCTACTGTGTCTACCATTTGTCGAACATGGATCAGGTTTATGCGGAAGGAACTGGAGCCAATCTGTATATTGTGGCCTTCAAATGAACATATTTTACATGCCTCCTGATGTCAAGTCATTTTACCCCAACCTTGTTTCAATCATTGACTGTACTGAAATACAAATGGAGTCTCCTTCCAGTCTGGACACAAGATCTCTGTGTTATTCCAGTTACAAATCAAGAACTACCATGAAGGCCTTGTTGGGTATTACCCCAAATGGAGTAGTTTCCTTTTGCAGTGAGTTGTACTGTGGATCAATTAGTGATCCAGAGATTGTTAAGAAATCTGGCTTCCTTTCCCATTTGAACAGAGGGGATCTGGTGATGGCAGACAAAGGGTTCACTATCCAGGATGAACTTGCTTCAGTGGGTGCTAAGCTAGTGATGCCTCACTTCTTGAAAGGAAAGAAGCAGTTCACTAAGCAACAGTCAGACCACAACAAAAAGATTGCAAGCCTGAGGATACACGTAGAACGGTACATGGAGAGACTTAAAAACTGGCATTTTATTGACCGCCCAATTTCTATTTCAATGTCTGATATAGCTTCAGATGCCTGGATAGTAGTGGCTTGTTTTTCAAATTTCCTTCCCCCTCTGGTTAATAGTTAGTGTTCAGATGCAATATTGTTTGTTTGTAATACATTGTTTATTTCAATATATATTTTATATAAAGTTACATAATAATAATAATAATAATTTGCATGTATGCCTTAGTTGCTTGTAGCGTTTATTACTTTAACCTCGAATTGGAAAAGGGATGTCCTTGTTCCACCTTGTTGCACCATGCAGAATCCTTGGATATACTAACTCTGGGAAAATACTATAAAAGTAAAATTGCTTAAGCTTTGGCAATGTTTCCCCCAAAAAGCTGAGTCAAAAGCAACACTTTCAGTGTGCATTTGATTTCCATCCGAAACAATAAAATGACAAACAGTACGTTTACTGCAATACAACTGTTGCTGAATCTGATAAAAATACTGATGATTCTTGTTTATGACAAGTTCTGTTCCAACCCTTTTGTAGATCCCCTTTCTGCACATTGCATCATCAAGAGTTTCATCATCCTTCACAGTTATTTGTTTTACTTCCACAAGATTCCCTTCCTCAGTTATCCCATCTGGTGACGCTCCAAGATAATGTTCACTTTCAGATAGTAGAAAACCAGATTTCTCTACAGTGTGTCCAGTCTCAATTTCAAATTGATGGATTATTTTGGGTCCAATTCAATTCCTTCCTTCATGGCCTGTGTTTGTTCTGGTGCATTGTAGAGTAAAACTTCAGAGATGGCTTTTGTTGGACTAGTAGTTGGCTTCAGTACACACCTCTTACACTTAGATGCAGTTATCCTGGGCTGTCGTATATCATACCAGGCTCTCAATTCATGCTGCTGTAATGTTTCATGTGCAATATACTGCACATCCTCTGCAGACTTGTACAGTCTCTCCTTTGCTCTGAGTGCCTTATTGGAAATGTCATTTAGAGAAAGAGGGCCATTCTTTATGGGAGAAACTAAATTCCATTTTAAGGTCGGGGCTGCTTTTCCTCCTGTTTCTTCCTCTGGCTCTGGTACCGCTTCTTTCTCAGGTAGACTGTGTGGCAGAATGAAACTCAGTCCCATTAGTTTTCCATTTTTTTCTTCTAATTGTTTTACTTTCTCATGAATGGCACCTAGGTCTTGATCCTGTTGTCTTTGGTGTGGGGCTCTGACATCATATTAAGCATTCATGGAATGTAAAGTGTCTTCTCTCTTTTTTCCCCAGACATGTTTTGCAAATTTAACAGCATTTAATGGAGTTGGTTCACTGAGTCGTTTCTTTGGTACACTCCACACACATGGTTTTGAGGTACAGGGTAGCTCATTAGTATTTCTACTATTCATGCTATCAGCCTTTCCACTCATGTCTTCTATGGCAAACAATGTTGCAGCCAAATGGTTGCATCGTCCATCCACTCCTGCTGGGCATGGGCAGTATGCCTTGTGAATATGAGAGTTCGCCTTGATAATCATTTTCACACAGTAAACTGTGCCAGACTTACTGTAGGAAGGCATAACTTGGCTTTTCACATAATGCAGATTGTTCTCACTGCAGCTGAAAACACCTAACACTTTCCCTGATTTGAAGAAGTTATAACCTTTTACTATGGGTTTCTCAACAGAAAGTTGTTTCTTCAGCTCCACTTCCTCTATTAAATACTTCCAAATCTGTGGATATCCTATTTTTGGACAGTCTGAAACTCCAACACGATAGCCATCTGTAGGAAAGGATTCGTCTATCAAGGGGTTCACTTCCTCGTCGACACCGAGGTTCAGTCGCTTTCTCTGCAAGTTTATTCCACCATCAGGGTCGATAACATGACTGGCAAGACCGTCGTTTATATAATCATTGACCCTGGAAATTAACAGAAAAATTATGACGATATTTAAGCAAACCAGTCCTGAATAAAGCATGCACAATTTAATATACTGTAAAACAGATACTCCAGATCACAAACCTTTGAATCAGAGCTCCACGTTTTCCGGATACTTTCGCCCCTCTGCATGCAAGCCATCGCTTTAAAATCACAATCGTACACTGCTCAGGTGGTTTTAAAAGTACAGCGCCTGGAATATCAATTTCTTCTAGTTGAACTTCATCGTTTTTGCTTCGTGGTTCTGACAATATTTCACTCAGCTCAGACGCCATCTTGTAATGTTCGTCCTACAAAACAGTCCCAGAATACATTGCGCGGCTTAACTCGTCCCAATCCCCTGCGCAACTTCGAAGTGGCTAATATGAGAACCTCATACGAGTGGACCGGTATGGGTATGACTGCAGAGACTCTGCTCCCAATTCCTACAGCGCCCGTGAGGGGGTGGGGGGAGCAGAGATGGGATCTCATTTTGCTTATGGACACTTTGCTATTCATTTTCGTTTGATCCTATGATATAACTAGATTGATCAGAACACGTATTAACTACTGTTGATGGCTTGAAAATCAAGTAGCCACTGTATTTTGCGTGGTTGATTATCGTTAGCGGTTTTCACTTGTTCCTAAGGATAATCATAGAAATAATACAATCATTAAATCATTAATTAATTAATTAATTAATTAATGTTCGGTATCTAGCGCATAGTTAAGGGAATGAAAACCAGCCTATCCTATGTAGTTTCGTCCAACTAGAACAAAATGTTGATGTATTACTCGCGCAAATGAAGTTCAGGGGGGGTTAAGGCGGTTTTTCTCGCTTTTTGCTTGGCCGAGCGGGACCTGGGCAGCTGTTTAACGTTAATTCTGTCTTTCGGTATTGAACTTGAACATTTAGAAACCGATCAGTTTTGTCATGCATGACATTCCCGAGACATGTTGCCAAAACAAATTTGTATACCATTTCCAGGGGGGTGGGGTAGGGAATATTTGTAATTCATGGTTTAATGTTTGGTATCTTGCGCATAGCTAGGGGAAATAAAAGCAAGCCTATCAAATGTAATTTCGTACAGCGAGATCATTTTTTTTATGTAACGCTCGCGCAAATGAAGTTCAGGGGGGGTTAAGCCGTTTTGAAATTTTGTTTTGCCTGTTATTTCCCCCCTGAACTTTAATGTCAACCATATGAAGAAGACCCCCTGCAGTTTTCCATGGGTAACAGTTTGGTGAAAACCCCATGTCTCTACCATGTTCCTTTCTACCCGTAAAAATCCATCGCCCTTTCCGTTTTGGCCGCAAAGTATGCTGGGACAGTTTCATTTGCTATTTCCGAGTCCAGAACTGGATTAACTAAAGTTGCAGAGTTGAAATCATGATTTTGGTACTAAGCACCACGAACACAACCTATTGGTTGCAAATGTAGGGTAAGAAATGCGAACCCTGCAAAACTGAGGGGGGAGGGTTGGAAAATCCCATGCCTTTCCTGTTAATTGCAGCTTCAAATCACAATGGATGAAGTGATGTGGCAGAGTTAAAACCATGGTTTCTGTACTCGACGCGACAACTGCCACTCGGCATGAACTGCGGATGGCTGTCGGTTCTCGAGCTTGTGATGACATTCCATGCACTTGGATGGAAAATAACAATCGTTTCAAGGAGAAACTTTTTCGGCTGATGTGTATGCCACTTATTTCCACGAGAAGTGCTCCAAAATTCCAGTTGAGCCTTAGTAGGTGGAAAATAACCATACACCTAGGATCACTACCATGCAAGTTGCATGGCACTACCCAACACTCGCTATGACCTAGCAAGCGTCTAACACACATGTTGGATTATCGTTAGCGGTATACACTAGGTATACACTAGTTCCTAACGATAATTCTGAATTTCTAACGAGACCTGAAACAACCATGGGGGCTGATCAAAGCCAGGTCCCGGCTAATCCACAGATCGAATTGGAATTTAGCGTGTTGGTTTTTGGGGAGGGAGGAAAACTGGAGAACGCGGAGAAAAACCCTCGGAGCAAGGGCGAGATACCAACGAACTCAACTCACATATGGCACCGCGTCCGGGATTCGAACCTGGGCCACAGAGGTGAGAGGCGAAGCGCTTAACCACTGCGCCACCCGAGCTCCCATAAGATAGATATAATACAATCATTAATTAATTAATTAATTAATTAATTAATTAAATAATTAATGTTCGGTATCTAGCGCATAGTTAATGGCATAAAAACCATCCTATCTTTGTTCATGAATGACATTCCGGAGACATTTTGATAACACAAATGGGTATACCATTTCCAGGGGGAGTGGGGTAGCGAATAATTGTAATTTATAGCTTGGACGTGTTAATGTTTGGTATGTTACGCTATTTTAACGGGAAGTAAAACTAGACTATCATATGTAATTTCATCCAACTAGATGAAATTTTTGATGTACCCTTCGCGCAAATGAAGTTCAGGGGGGTTAAGCCATTTCGAAATTTTATTTTTGCTGCTATTTCCCCCTCTGAACTTCAGCGTTAACCAAATTAAGAAGACCCCCTAGAGTTTTCTATGTGTAACATTTTGGTGAAAACCCCATGTCTCTACGACGTTCCTTTCTACCCGTAAAAATCCATCGCCCTTTCCGTTTTGGCCGCAAAGCATGCTGGGACGGTTTCATTTGCTATTTCCCAGTGCAGAACTGGATTAAATAAGGTTGCAGCGTCGAAATCATAGTTTTGGTACTAAACAAGACGAACACAAGCTATTGGTTGCAAATTTGGGATAAGATCTGCGAACCTTGCAAAACTGAGGGGGGAGGGGTGGAAAAGCGTAAGAATTTCCTGTTAATAACGATACCCTCCCCCATTAGAAGTGGGTTGAATGAAGTTGCAGCATAAAAATTATAGTTTTGGTACCAAACACCATGAAGACAACATATCTTTCGCAAATTTGGGGTAAGATTGCGAACCTTGCAAAACTGAGGGGGGAGAGGTGGAAAAGCATATGCATCAGTTCCTGTTAATAACGGTACCCTCCCCCATTAGAAGTGGGTTGAATGAAGTTGCAGCTCAAAAATCATAGTTTTGGTACTAAACACGATAAATACAGCATAGTGTTTGCCAATTTTGAGTAAGATCTGCGAATCTTGCAAAACTGAGGGGGGGGGGGGAGGGGTGGAAACCATTGTATGATTATCGTTAGCTGTATCCACTTGTGTGTCCTACGGGACGGTGTATTTAGTTCGGTTAAAGTATGTAATCTTTTTCTATATTTCATTTCTTTAGACCATGATTTCACGGTTCTAAAGAGTGTTTAGTGCAGTAGAACATGTACTGTTTTTCCATATTTCATTTCTTTAAATCATGTTTTCACGGTATAAGGTATATGCCTTCCATGCAAACAAAGTTCGGCATTTTAATTCTCCATGAAACAGGACAAAAATATGTTGGTGAAGCTCCTAAAGCTGGTGAAGTTGGTGAAGCTGGGGAAGCTGGTGAAGTTGGTGAAGTTGGCGAAGTTGGCAAAGCTGGTGAGGTTGTAGAAGTTGATGAAGTTGGTGAAGCTGCTGAAGCTGCTAAAGCTGGTGAAGCTGGTGAAGCTGGTGAAGCTAGGGAAGTTGGTGAAGCTGCTGAAGATGCTGAAGTTGGTGAAGCTCCTAAAGCTGGTGAAGTTGGTGAAGCTGGGGAAGCTGGTGAAGTTGGTGGAGCTGGTGAAGTTGGTGAAGCTGGTGAAGTTGGTGAAGCTGCTGAAGCTGCTGAAGCTGCTGAAGCTGCTGAAGCTGGTGAAGTTGGAGAAGCTGGTGAAGTTGGTAAAGTTGGTGAAGTTGGTAAAGTTGGTGAAGTTGCTGAAGCTGATGAAGCTGGTGAAGTTGGTGAAGCTGCTGAAGTTGCTGAAGCTGATGAAGTTGGTGAAGCTGCTGAAGCTGCTGAAGCTGGTGAAGCTGGTGAAGCTGGTGAAGCTGGTGAAGTTGGTGAAGCTGGTGAAGTTGGTGAAGCTGGTGAAGCTGGTGAAGTTGCTGAAGTTGCTGAAGTTGCTGAAGCTGGTGAATTTGGTGAAGTTGGTGAAGCTGCTGAAGATGCTGAAGTTGGTGAAGTTGGTGAAGCTGGTGAAGTTGGTGAAGCTGGGGAAGCTGGTGAAGTTGGTGGAGCTGGTGAAGTTGGTGAAGCTGGTGAAGTTGGTGAAGCTGCTGAAGCTGCTGAAGCTGGTGAAGTTGGAGAAGCTGGTGAAGTTGGTAAAGCTGGTGAAGTTGGTGAAGCTGCTGAAGTTGGTGAAGCTGATGAAGTTGGTGAAGCTGCTGAAGCTGGTGAAGCTGGTGAAGCTGGTGAAGCTGGTGAAGTTGGTGAAGTTGGTGAAGCTGCTGAAGTTGCTGAAGCTGATGAAGTTGGTGAAGCTGCTGAAGCTGGTGAAGCTAGTGAAGCTGGTGAAGCTGATGAAGCTGGTGAAGTTGGTGAAGTTGGTGAAGCTGGTGAAGTTGATGAAGCTGGTGAAGCTGGTGAAGCTGGTGAAGCTGGTGAAGTTGCTGAAGTTGCTGAAGCTGGTGAAGTTGCTGAAGTTGCTGAAGTTGGTGAAGCTGCTGAAGATGCTGAAGTTGGTGAAGCTCCTAAAGCTGGTGAAGTTGGTGAAGCTGGGGAAGCTGGTGAAGTTGGTGAAGTTGGTGGAGCTGGTGAAGTTTGTGAAGCTGGTGAAGTTGGTGAAGCTGCTGAAGCTGCTGAAGCTGGTGAAGTTGGAGAAGCTGGTGAAGTTGGTAAAGTTGGTGAAGTTGGTAAAGTTGGTGAAGTTGCTGAAGCTGATGAAGCTGATGAAGTTGGTGAAGCTGATGAAGTTGGTGAAGCTGCTGAAGCTGCTGAAGCTGCTGAAGCTGCTGAAGCTGCTGAAGCTGCTGAAGCTGGTGAAGTCGGTGAAGTTGCTGAAGTTGCTGAAGTTGGTGAAGCTGGTGAAGTTGGTGAAGATGATGAAGCTGGTGAAGCTGGTGAAGTCGGTGAAGTTGGTGAAGCTGGTGAAGTTGGTGAAGATGATGAAGCTGGTGAAGCTGGTGAAGCTGGTGAAGCTGGTGAAGCTGGTGAAGCTGGTGAAGCTGGTGAAGCTGGTGAAGCTTGTGAAGCTGGTGAATGCCCAAAGGCATTGCATCTCCAAGTCCACTTGAGTAATGACCGCAGACCAGAAATCTTTCCGCCTCTTCGCTAAAGTTCTCCACTTCATCACAGAATGGTAGGTACCTGTCCGCATGACTCAGCCATTCATTTACCACAAGCCTTCGTAGACTTTCTGCGACGACCTTCAAATCACTCTCTGGTGATATCCCCAGTTGTGCTTAATGTGCTGTAAAAGATACTGGCCAGTTCTGAAACATATTTATGATTTGGAATCCTAAAGTTGTAAAGAAGCAGTTTCCATCCCCTTCAATTTCCGTAATCACAAAATTCATCTTGGTCACTCTCTCGCTTATAACAATAGAGGAATGTTCGTGTGACAACCTTTCAACCACGTCGTTATTTTGAAACTTTGTCAAGCTTGGTGTGATGTCGATGTAATTCTCCGAAACTCCATTATATTAGCTCGCGTGACCAGATTCTCGACAGATTTTGAGGGTATACTTGTAGCTGGATTATCACTTTCTGAATCATTTGTTCCTTTTTTGTTAGGAGGGAATCCAAAACTTTCGTTGTCATCACTAACATTAACTGGTATTTCTGAATTGTCTTTTCCGTTCTCTATAGCAACGTTAATTTGGTTAAATGTTCTAAAAAACATTGCGTACGCGAGTCGGACACCCATTCTGTTTGCCTTAGTGAAGCCTTTCATTTCGGTTCGTTCCGCAACCTGGAGGAATATTTGAAAGGCATCCAGTCTTGATGTGTTTAACTATGTTTCTAAGTGCAGTTGTCGACTTATTATTAAGGATAACGCGGCCATTATAACGCCATTTTGCCCACTCGCGTTTAAAAGACTTCAAATTTTGTTGCAATACGTCCGAGGCAGGAATATCTTTGATCCGATTCTTCCCATAGTCCCTGAAACTTCTGAATACGTTGCGGTATTCTCGGGAAATGCGTTTTTTGAGTGGATGGCGCTGCGGTATTGTTGTCACGAATCTATTGATCGCGTGAAAAATGTCAAGCTTTACGTTGAGATCTTTATCGCTGAAGAACGTTCTAAGTTTTTCTCGCAGTTGACAGCAATTATCAATATAAATTGCAGCTATCGTTTTGCCACGGGACTTAAGTCTAAAAGTTCTTCGACTTCATCTGATTTTGTACTTTTCGTAAATTGCCATTTAATAATCTGTCCCTTTTCATTCAAGATACAGAAAAGAGAATTGTATAATTTAATCCACTTTTTGTCTACCTCCCTTTTATAACCTATGTTCATAACACATTTGAATGTGTGGTCGGCAGATATCCAAGATGCCGAAGTCCTCTGCATGTTTTTCTTGTTTTACTGTTCCATCAAATATACATTAGCAATGTATATATCCTCAATAAATGCCTTAGAAGGAAAGGTGGGCGAACATCCGTAGTTATTTCTAATAATATTCTCTATTCCCTGGAATGCTACGCCACTGTCAGCTATCGCGCGAACCGTCTCAGCTAGACTCTGTGTGTAGCCTCTCCGGTGTGTTATTACGAAACGAATTTTAACCCCGCAACTATTAACACGCGAAATTATTGAGGAATGAGTGCCAGAGAAAACATGATCTGCATTTAGCGTACATCGATAAACTCTGCTTACGAGAAATACCGGTCGACAAACATCATAAATAATGCGGGGTGTTCTCTGCTTAGTCCTGCCATCCTTCCATATTGATGTCGGCCTCAATTCACCTTCACCTTCTCCAGGATTTTCTTTTCCTTTCGATAATTGGCAGTATGGACAAAAGAAACGTCCACATGACTCCCCAAACTGCACAACAGGATCCCAAATGATGATTGGAAACAGGTCAAATCGAACGCGATCATCAGAAGCGATCGGTGAAGAAATTATTGCAGGTTGCGGCGTTGTTCCTTTTGCAATGTCGCGCTCGTATTTTCCAATTTTATTCAATATGAATGCCTTTTGATTCGAGCCAACTTCATTTCCCAACGCTAGATCAAGATTCATGAATGTGACGATCACCAGCAAAGCAAACATGACAAATTTTCATTTAAATATTTTATCGATGAGAAGATCGCCAAGTGTACTTAAGGAAGACTAATGAACTTTGCTCTCTCCCTCTCTCTGATAAATTGTAGGGCTTTGTCGGAAGCGTTGCAGTTGCACCGAAGACACGCTTCGCTCCTCGACTCTCGTCGCTTCGCTCCCCGGCGCCTAACTTTCGCGAAGGGAGGCAGTAGAACCTCTGGTACCAAGGGTACCGAAGTCAGCACCCCTTCCGGAATTACTTTCCTATGTTGTCAAATATATTAAACAATCGTCATTGTCTATTAAATACTTTACATTTTTGTATTTTGCGGCGCTTTCACCACAGGGACTTCACATAATTTCGCATGCTAATCTACCACGAGACATGTTTAATGAAGAAGAATAAACAGAGAAACTTTTACCTTTTGTTTAATATAGCCTACATCCAAACTTTTGTAGGTAACGGCTACGCGTAGCTATATAGGTTTTTCTTATTTCTATAGGACAAACAACAAATACCGTACAGCCTTTATTTTTACTGCTCTTCAAACTGGTGCCATGGCTAAAATCAATTCCCCAACTGATCGACTGAAACACACACTTCGTTGTTTGGCACAGGAGAGAAGTTAAATTAAGAATTAGAAAAGGAATACAACACTGAGCTAAAACAATAAAGTAAACCTCTCTGTCACCCATTTTATGAAGCTAACCCAGGGTGGGCGGGTGGGAAAATCGAAAATAACGTTAATATGTTAATCCATATGCGACTCCGATCACATCCAGCTTCACCAGCTTTACGAGCTTCACCAACTTCACCAGCCTCACCAACTTCAGCAGCTTCACCAGCTTCACCAGCTTCACCAACTTCAGCAACTTTACCAACTTCACCAGCTTCACCAACTTCACCAACTTCAGCAGCTTCACCGACTTCAGCAGGTTTAGGAGCTTCACAAGCTTCAGCAGCTTAAGGAGCTTCACCAGCTTCAGCAGCTTCAGCAGCTTCAGCAGCTTCAGCAGCTTCACCAGCTTCACCAACTTCACCAGCTTCACCAACTTCAGCAGCTTCACCAACTTCAGCAGCTTCACCAGCTTCACCAACTTTAGGAGCTTCACCAACTTCACCAGCTTCACCAACTTCACCAGCTTCAGCAGCTTCACCAACTTCATCAGCTTCATCAGCTTCAGCAACTTCAGCAACTTCAACAGCTTCAGCAACTTCACCAGCTTCACCAACTTCACCAGCTTCAGCAACTTTACCAACTTCACCAACTTCACCAGCTTCAGCAACTTCACCAGCTTCACCAGCTTCACCAGCTTCACCAACTTCACCAGCTTTAGGAGCTTCACCAACTTCAGCAGCTTCAGCAACTTCAGCAACTTCACCAGCTTCACCAGCTTCACCAACTTCAGCAACTTCAGCAACTTCAGCAACTTCACCAACCGTCTACAACTTCTACAACCTCACCAGCTTCACCAACTTCGCCAGCTTTAGAGCTTCATCAGCTTCATCAGCTTCAGCAGCTTCATCAGATTCACCAGCTTCATCAGCTTCAGCAGCTTCAGCATCTTTACCAACTTCCCAGCTTCTCCAACTTCAGCAGCTTCAGCAGCTTCACCAACTTCAACAACTTCACCAGCTTCAGCAGCTTCACCAACTTCACCAGCTTCAGCAACTTCAGCAACTTCACCAACTTCTACAACCTCACCAGCTTCACCAACTTCACCAGCTTTAGGAGCTTCACCAACTTCACTATCTTCATCAGCTTCAGCAGCTTCACCAACTTCAGCAGCTTTACCAGCTTCACCAACTTCACCAGCTTCACCAACTTCAGCAGCTTCACCAACTTCTACAACTTCCCCAGCTTCCCCAGCTTTAGGAGCTTCACCAACTTCACCAACTTCACCAGCTTCACCAGCTTCACCAGCTTCACCAGCTTCACCAACTTCACCAGCTTCACCAGCTTCACTAGCTTCACCAGCTTCATCAGCTTCACCAACTTCAGCAGCTTCACCAACTTCAGCAGCTTCACCAACTTCACCAACTTCTACAACTTCCCCAGATTCACCAGCTTTAGGAGCTTCACCAACTTCACCACCTTCATCAGCTTCACCAACTTCAGCAGCTTCACCAACTTCACCAACTTCTCCAACTTCATCAGCTTCACCAACGTCACCAACGTCACCGACGTCACTAGCTTCACCAGCTTCACCAACTTCACCAACTTCACCAGCTTCAGCAACTTCACCAGCTTCAGCAACTTCACCAGCTTCAGCAACTTCACCAACTTCACCAACTTCTACAACCTCACCAGCTTCGCCAACTCCACCAGCTTCTCCAGCTTCTCCAGCTTCCCCAGCTTCACCAACTTCACCAGCTTTAGGAGCTTCACCAACTTCACCAGCTTCACCAGCTTCAGCAGCTTCAGCAACTTCACCAGCTTCACCAACTTCAGCAACTTCAGCAACTTCACCAAACGTCTACAACTTCTACAACCTCACCAGCTTCGCCAACTTCACCAGCTTTAGGAGCTTCATCAGCTTCACCAGCTTCATCAGCTTCACCAGCTTCATCAGCTTCACCAGCTTCACCAGCTTCAGCAGCTTCAGCATCTTCGCCAACTTCACCAGCTTCACCAACTTCAGCAGCTTCAGCAGCTTCACCAACTTCAACAACTTCACCAGCTTCACCAGCTAGCTTCACCAACTTCACCAGCTTCAGCAACTTCACCAACTTCTACAACCTCACCAGCTTCACCAACTTCACCAGCTTCAACAACTTCACCAGCTTTAGGAGCTTCACCAACTTCACAAGCTTCATCAGCTTCAGCAGCTTCATCAACTTCAGCAGCTTTACCAACTTCACCAACTTCTACAACTTCCCCAGCTTCACCAGCTTTAGGAGCTTCACCAACTTCACCAGCTTCATCAGCTTCACCAACTTCAGCAGCTCCACCAACTTCACCAGCTTCAGCAACTTCACCAGCTTTAGGAGCTTCACCAACTTCACCAGCTTCACCAGCTTCACCAGCTTCACCAGTGTCAGCAGCTTCACCACCTTCACCAGCTTCAGCAGCTTCACCAACTTCATCAGCTTCAGCAACTTCAGCAACTTCACCAGCTTTACCAGCTTCACCAACTTCACCAGCTTTAGGAGCGTCACCAACTTCAGCGGCTTCAGCAGCTTCACCAACTTCACCAGCTTCACCAACTTCACCAGCTTCAGCAACTTCACCAACTTCACCATCGTCTACAACCTCACCAGCTTCGCCAACTTCACCAGCTTCCCCAGCTTCCCCATCATCCGTATGCCGAGTAGGAAGAGTTTGAAATGTAGTGTATAGTTGGTTAATTCGTGATCGTATATCATGGAAGCAGAACCTAACGTTCTGTAAATTTGATATTCTCAAGGATGTTTTGAAGCACCCAACCACAGGTTCCCTTTGAAATCGCCTTCAAAGCTAAACGTGTTCTAAGTCGATAATCAGTTCATTTAAGTGATTCTAGTATTCCAACTCGTCGAGAAATGTTAACTAAATGAGGCCTCGTCCTTTCCACATGCTGGCAAAAATCGTATACTTAGAAATTTCAATACAGTTTTTAAATTGATCAAGAGAGTGCGATTCTAGTGAACATTTTAGAGATATAGGGGTAACGTAGACAGAATATGCGACGTCATGGAAAATATAAGATGAAAATATCAGCCGTCTAGAACACTTGTCTTATAGAAAAAACAACCAGTTCTTCGAATTCTATTTAACGATATATATGAATTTACTTCTGAAGTATTTGATGCAATAATTATTTTGAGTCAATAATTCACCTTTAGCTTGTCCTTTTCTTCGTTATTCTTGAGAAGCTTAATTCTTGAAGTGAAATAGAAAGGCCTGAACTGTCCCTATTTATGCCCTTGATTTATTAATGTCATTCCCTTGCCATGGTTAGCCAATGCGTTGTCTGGAATGTCATTCAAGTGACTTGAACAAGCGAGGCTGATTAGATCATTCCAAGGTGATCATGGGCGGTATTATACTTCGTCCATTGGTCCCTGCAGTTTTACAATATTTCGCAAAACATTGGTTGCTTGGATATAGATCATGTTACCGTCTGGGAATCACAATATATTTTAGCCTTAAGAAGTATTTAGCTTCTGCACGCAAACTTATTATCAACACTGGCTTAGTAAGAAGCATACATTTTTCTTTTTATCTTATCATACTTCAAATCAATTTATGAAAAATATTAAAAGCAGCCCTGATCTCGCCCATCGGTTAGCATTTTGAACATTTGTCCACTATTATATTACCCGGCGTAGCTAATTGATAAAATTGATAATTGTTTCAATTGATAATAATTGATATCAATTAGTTAATTGATTATCAATTGATATCAGCAATTGATGACAACTGGTAGCCAAAAAGTGAGTGACCAAAATATATAATAATTGATAACAATTGATAATAATTGATAAGCAATTGATAATAATCAGAATTAGAATCCTGTTAAGTCCACAACGGGGCTACAAGCTAACTCTGTAGATGTCCAAGTTGACCTCTACTGTTTGATAGTCGAAAAGCTTTACCTTTGGGACCATGCTTCTTTAAAGCTACAAATTCCTCTCCTACGTTTACGTGAAATTGACATTCGTGGTATCCTTTGACAACACATTGAACGTTAAGGTCTACTATTGTTTCGTGTGGACAATCTCGGTTTGAATCTGTGTTAGTTTCTAATCCCTTTACTGACATTGTCGTGGCTTGGACCAAATATTAAACTACCCTGACTACTACCGGGCTACTAGCACACATACGGACTATTTCCCGCCAGTTGATGAGATACCGTACACGTGTTTGACATTAACTGACTATTAACACGTACGGCGTATATGCGCATGGCACGTGTTGCATGAACAAATGTAAATAATATTTTACTCCAGTTGCCGCGAAAGGGGCAAGTGTGCTGCTTGTGATGAGTATGGCGGTGAAGGCAATATTCTGTGTTAATATTATGGCCACAAAATATTCAGTGTTTGTTTTTCGTAAGATGGAGTCACGGTTTAAAATATACTGATCTAAGAATTATCGGTTTTACATTTTGTGGTAATAACATCACATCTCACATTTCAGAATAATTGATACAAATTGATATCAATTGATACGTTAATTGCCAAAATATGAGTGAAAATCTGTTGTTATCAATTGCTGATACAATTGATATTCAATTAACTAATTGTTATCAATTGTATCAATTGGTTTTTGATAATTTATTCAATTTTTACAATTAGCTACGTCGGGATATTAACATGAACGTGAGAAAAGCAGAGCATCATTAAAATGAAAAATTAAACGATAGTGGTCGCTGTGAACCCTTCTCCCTTCTTGGGCGATTTCTCAGTATCACTCTTTTGTGATTTTGAGGGATCTTTCGTCCCTAGCGTGGACTCTCTTTGAGGAGTCGAGCGGACGTGCTTTCCAGCACGTGCTTTGGCAGTCGTTGACGTGGCTTTGCCTAACTCGCCATTCCAGTCGTCTAGCACGGTATTTGGTTCCATCTATCTTATCACGAGAGGGGCTCGCTCGTCTACATGTCAGTTGAGAGTTAAAATTTTGGTCATTTGTCAGTTAGCTCCAGTTAATCATTACTAGAGAAACTTTACAATGTTTGACCCACAAAAAACAAATTTGTCAGTTTTCAGTTATTTTTCGGTTGTCAGTAAAAAAAACGTCATTTGTCAGTTGTATTTAAGTCCGTTTGTCAGTAGACAGTTAACCCCATTCAGACCCTCAACTTGGTCAGTCATTGGCGAGGATTTTGTGTATTCAAAGCTTGAGTTCGCTGTATTTTCTGTGATTTTGCGTGCACAAGCGCAAATCTTTCCTGATCGGCTATCAAACGTTGCACTGATTGGCACATGCGCTTGCTATCTCATGTGGTCAATCAGCACGGTAACGAGGTAGAATCAATATGGACCAGCCTTCAGGTATATTGCTTATCTCGAAAAGATCTATCCATTGGTACTAAACACGACAAGCACAACTCATTTTTTTCAAAGTTTGGGTAAGATCTGCGAACCTTACAAAACAGAGGGGGGAGGGGTGGAAAAGCATATGTATTTCCTGTTAATAGTAGTACCCTGCCCCATGGTCCATTAGAAAGGGATTGAATAAAGTTGCAGTATCAAAATCATAGTCTTGGTACTAAACATGACTAATACACCATATCGTTTGCGAATTTTGTGTAAGATCCGCGAAGCTGGAAACCATTGTATGATTATCGTTAGCGGTACCCAATTCTGTAATATAAGAGAAATAATAAAATGAATAATAACAACAGATAAACAAACGCAATTGATGTTTTCTGAATTAGATTTTCCCGTACTGGGAACTCGAATTTGTTGATTATTTTGGCGAAAGGGGAACTCTAGGGGGTGCAGCCGACATTTTTTCTAGCCCTATTTTCATTAAATCGTGTAAATTTTTCACTACCATTTGATTATCGTTAGCGGTACCGGCAATTGTCTAATATAATAGATATAATAAAAATATCCACTTGAAGATTTAAGTTGAGTTTGTGTCTTAAAAATTCAAGTGGTCACTGTATTTTGCGTGTTTGATTATCGTTAGCGGTATCTACTTGTTCCTAACGATAATCATAGAAATAATACGATCATTAAATATTTAATGTTAGGTATCTAGCGCATAGTTAATGTCATCAAAACCAGCCTATCATATGTAATTTCACTCAACTAGATGAAATTTTTGCGTACTAATTCGCGGAAGTTCAGGGGGGTTTAAGGCGGTTTTTCTCCGTATTTCGTTAGCCGACCGGGGCCTGGGTAACCGTTTAACTTTAATTATGTGGTTCTGCGTTGAACTTGAAATCTTAGAAACCGATCAGTTTTGTCATGAATGACATTCTGGAGACATTTTGCTAACACAAATGGGTATACGATTTCGAGGGGGAGTGGGGTAGGGAATAATTGTAATTTATAGCTTGGAGGTGTTAATGTTAGGTACGTTGCGCTATGTTAATGTGAATTAAAACAAGCCTATCATATGTAATTTCATCCAACTAGATTACATTTTTGATGTAATATTCGTACAAATGAAGTCCAGGGGGAGTTAAGCCATTTTGAAATTTTATTTTGGCTGTCATTTCCCCACCTGAATATCAATGTTAACCAAATTAAGAAGACCCCCTGAAGTTTTCTATGGGTAACATTCTGGTGAAAACCCCATGTCTCTACCAGGTTCCTTTCTACCTCTAAAAATCCATCGCCCTTTTGGTTGTGGCTGCAAAGCATCCTGGAACAAGATTCATTTTCTATTTCGCAGTCTAGAACTGGATTCAATAACGTTACATCATTAAAATCATAGTTTTGGTACTAAACATGATGAACACAACATATTGGTTCCAAATTTGGGGTAAGAAATGCGAACTTTGCAAAACTGAGGGGGGAGGGGTGGAAAATCATATGCCTTTCCTGTTAATAATGGTACCCTCCCCATTTAGAAGTGGGTTGAATGAAGTTGAAGTTTAAAATTCATAGTTTTGGTAGTAAACAGGACGAACACAACATATTGGTTGCAAATTTGGGGTAAGATCTGCGAACCTTTTAAAACTGTAGGGGGAGGGGTGGAAAATCATATGCATTTCCTGTTAATAGTAGTACCCTCCCCCATTAGGAAGGGATGAATAAAGTTGAAGCATCAAAATCATAGTCTTCATACTAAACACATAATTAATACAACATATTGTTTGCGAATTTTGTGTAAGATCTGCTAATTTTACAAAAATAAGGGGGGAGGGGTGAAAACCATTGTATGATTATCGTTAGCGGTTTCGACTTGTAATAATAATAATAATAATAATAATGGTCTTTAATTCATTGATAAAATACATATCATATGTTACAATTTAATTTAATAAAATACGGAATACTAATTATAATATAAATACAAATTAGAGTTTGTTAATGATACTGATAATAATAATGTTGTAATCATATGTTAAATTAAGTAACTAATATAAAAAGGCAAGTAAAAATCTAAAAAGCAAATAAAAATCTAGAATTCAATTCCTAACATTTGATCTATTTACTTCTGTACGTTTAGGCCCCATTCAGACCAACTTTGGTAGGGCACTGGCACTAATGTGAACGTAGATTTTTCACGATTCTCGCTCGAAACCTGGAACACAGTGCAACTGGGCATGGACACTACCTCCAATGGTAGTACTCGGGCACAGTTCCTGGGCACTGGCACCTTTCTGAACAGGCTAGCTAGGTGGGGAGCCCGGGTGGTTAAGCGTCTCGCGTCGCACCTCTGTGGCCCAGGTTCGATTGCCGATCGCGGCGCCGCATGTGAGTTGAGTTTGTTGGTATCTTTCCCTTGCTCCGAGGGTTTTTCTCTGAGTTCTTCGGTTTTCCTCTCTCCACAAAAACCAACACACTAAATTCCAATTAGATCTGTGGTTTAGCCGGGTCCTAACTTTGATCAGCCCCTATGGTTGTTTCGGGTCTCATTAAAATTCAGAGTTTATCAGTGCCCATGCTTTTTACCCATGCTCCTCTGCAATTCGAAACCTTAAATGTGACAATGGCCGCTTACAGGTTTTTTTTGTGGCAGCTCCTTCTTATGGAATGCGCTTCCCAAGAAAGTGAGATCATGCCACTCGCTGTCTTCTTTTAAAAGTAATCTTAAAACGCATTTATTTCGCCACACTTTTTAAATATACATTATAGTATAGCGTTTATATAGTGTCTTATTTTCTCAATTTTGTTTTATGCAATCATGTAATTTTTATCAGATTTTTATTGATACCATTCTAAAGCGCCTAGAGCTGTAAAGTATAGGCGCTATATAAGTAATCAGTATTATTATTATTATAGCTGGCATAAACCGGTGAAGTTTGCTCCTAACTTGGCAACATATCCTTGTTATGGCATTTAAAATCAATTCATATTGTCGTTCTCTATCACCACTTTTTGTTAAAGAAAAACAGGACTACCAGAAATACAATAGCAGCATAATATATGTACTCAGGGAACACAGAAAACAGAAACACGCTCTGCACATGACTGCTTTATAAGGCGAACCAGATGTATGGGCACCAAGTCTTCTGGGCATAAGTGTGAGCGTGCGTGGACCTGGGCATTACCGTGTCTGAATCAACCGTTAGCAGATTCAATATTTGGATGCAGTAGCCCATTACTCGAGAAGGGTCTATCGTACGACCTCCTCATAAGGAAGCACAATAGCCCGCGATATTTACGTGTAGAGGATCACTAAAGTACGTGAGGAGGTCATTGATGTATGTACAGGAGACTCGTCGCAGCTTTCGATTGAAGTTCAGTTTCTAAAATGGCGTAGGAAAGCGGCCATGAATCTTTTGTAGTCCCACTCGTTTAATCCGCCATTTTGAAACTTTCAGCCTAGCTCACAAATTAGGTAGAGACTTATTCCCTTTTACCAAAAGTTCACATTCACTAAACCCTAACCCGTAACATAAACCTAACCCTAACCGGTTAGTAAACAGGTAAATGATCACGATGTCTCATGCACCCACCTATAGCTAGGATTCACAACTAAACAACGAGTTCTCGCTGGCCTTGGGCTAGGATTGATATAGGCATGCAAACGCCGAGTTTAAACCAAAACATCGAGAATTGAAAAAAATAACGTGGTGGGGTTCGAATCCGAGTACTCATAATGTGGACCAAGTGTGGTAACCACTAAGCTAAGCGACCTTCAGTGTTCGGTTATTGACTAATTTGAATACATAACCACCGGCAACCTGCGAGTCTCCTGTGCGTACATCAGTGACCTCCCTCGTGTACTTCAGTGACCCTCTACACGTACATCCCGTATAAGGAAGTCGTACGACAGATACTATTGGATTACCCGGAGCGCCATCTCCCATACTACGTCTATATTGCAGCGTTTTTACAGACCGGGTTATCTTTAGAATGCATTTCCCGCGAGTTCGGTATCCAGTAGCCAATCACAAGCGTTAGCGTAATTTTAATTCAAATGATTAATGATATTGCCATACTGGTTAATCAAGCAAGAGAAGCTAATGAGGCATCTATTGTTAACAACATGCCGCGATGAAAGCAAACAATGAGAAATCAAATAAAAACATAACGTAACCCGGTCTGGGAAACGCTGCACACGAATATATGACAAATGGACGCTCCAAGTAATGCTCTCCTGATGGATGATTTTTGGTGATACGGACTGCTAAGTGTAGCGCAATGCGCTGCCACGCTGTGTGCAATCATGAGTAGTTGTTAGTGACAGTCTCTCTTCTCTTTAATTCTCGTTTCAGGTATGCATGTACACCTAGTGTTATCTTATAAATCCTGTAATGAATAAAAAAATGTTTAAAAAAAATATTTCAACAAAAGTTGTTTCGTGTTAAATGGTGCCTTCAAAAACCGAGTCCAGCAAAGTCAACACAATCGAAGTGTCCATAAATCGTAAACCCCTCATATTGTTATTAATTGAAATGACAATGTAATATGCGCCATGCAAAATGCACTCCGATGCAATTGCAACATGCAGGAGACAAACTTTCAGTGAAATATACACATGTACCAATTTCCTGTATTGTTTTCCTTTGAGCAGTGCTACGGCACCAACATCAGCGTTCATATTCTACAC
The DNA here is from genome assembly GCA_030867875.1 of Actinernus sp. WN-2022. NCBI lineage: Eukaryota > Metazoa > Cnidaria > Anthozoa > Actiniaria > Actinernidae > Actinernus > Actinernus sp. WN-2022. The sequence continues at coordinate 102,983,804 of JAOWCC010001634.1, forward strand.
TAATTCTAAACTATCTTAGGCCGTGGTCACATTTGTGCTAGGAACACGTACCTAGCTAGCATGATTTTTGCCGTTCTTTTAATGCGTTTATTAGTCAACTGATGGGCTGTAAGATCGTGGTTTCGTAGCCAATCAAACGTGAGAGAAGTGTTTTGTTTGCACCTCGGCGTTTTTGAAGTTACAAGTAATTAGCATCGATTTTTCGCGTTTCTAGCGTGCTCTAAGTGAGCTATCTCGATGGCAATTACGTGTAGTTTACTTTGCTTAGCTTAAGTGTAACCACGGCCTTTATGTGTCACTTTGTCGCCCTGCCATATTAGTTCTAGCCCACAAAATTGATGCTATAACTTATGAAAATCTCTTATCAGATCATCAAAAATCAAATCTGCTAGATCCTTTAAACACAAGAATTATATAATCTACGTGTTGGTGTTTATCCTAATGTATTAAATACCATCAATATAGACTACCTACAAGCTCAATATTGTAAAACTGCAGGGACCAACGGACCGGATCACCTTGGAGGGATCTAATCAGCGAAAATGTGTAAACAGTAACAACGAAGAAAGGCTGATTATACGGTAATGGGTAATTGATATGAACCATATAAATTAATATAGATTACCTATTACCGTATAATCAGCCTTTCTTCGTTGTTACTACCTACAAGCGTTTATCCATTGCGTAAAAATGTGCAATGTTAACCCCAAGGCCCTGTTTATATGAAGAAAAGTTGGCCTAGTCTGCGCACGTAATACTGGCTTGCGCGTGCTCTGTGTGTTCCGAGTTCGCACGGGTAGGCGAGTCAGTGTTTTCATGAGAAAAGGTTGACTCCCCCCCCCCCCCCCCCCAATCTGATCTGAGCCAAGTTTGCGGTTTCTCATGTACACGGTTCACGTGCACTTCGTTTTATAAAGAAATGTATGAAACGTTGGCTTGCCAGGGTTACATAAAAATCAAGAAACGGAGATGTAAGCAGAAGCGTACAGGGCTGTAGCCAGGGGAGTGTTCCAGGGGTCCGGAACGCCAGACTCAGAACCCCCCTCGGGGAACTCCTGGCTACGCCCTTGGCGTAAGCTCGAAGGAAGCAGAAGCAGAAGGAAGGGAAGGTTTCCTTCTTCTTACGTTTTTGCTTCTGCCGCTTCCGTTCCAGTGTAAACTAGTCAAGCAGAAGCAGAAGAATGTGTCGAATCACAATGGTTATTGCAATGGCTCATAGCAATGTAAACATAGAATGCAAGCGAGGTTTTCACTTCTGGACGAGGCTTATGCTTCTGTCGTGTTCATTTTCACTAGAACATAACTTTCGTACGCTACTGCTTCAGTCGCTAGTCAAAACCAAGCTTTAGATAGATGAAATAATCGCCCTGTTCCCCTACGTTTGAGAAGGACTACGTTGAAATAGAGTTAGATACGACAAGCTGAAGTGTCATAACAACGAAACGGACATTTAAAGAACGTTTTATTCCCAAATGACACAGACTACTATTTAACTAAGCTAGTTTTCAGTATTCTGGAACTGGTAAGGTAATACCAGTATTCTGGTAAAAAAAACACGTTAGAATATACACAACCAATCACTGACCTTCCCCGTCCCAGGGCAAAACATCAAGGTAAAACTGCAGTCTCGATGCATACAGACCGTCTCACCATTATATGGGACCTGTTATTGTGCCCAATGCGCATGTCCGTGACGCCGTAAACTGTAGCGCCGAACTATCCAAATATAATTAAATTGTTCAATCTTACTGATATACTTTAATTTCACAAGTAACATACAAAATCTGTGTCCGATCTGTATATGGTATTTACAATGGCTCATCTAACGGCTCGTCATTGTAAACACTACATACAGTTCGTCTGTACATACATATTGTATCTATTACTTAACAATGGCTAGAATACACGTGATATGATAAGGCTTTTTGGTTAATCTTTCGTCTAATCATTTTAGAATAATTAGTTTAATTGATAATTAAATATGCCTGCAAGGCTCGACCCTAAAATGATTCACGTAAATACTATTCCTGTTACTAATCGTACTTCTAAACTATCAGTTTATTCCATGCTAGCAGAACTAGCGTAACTAACTTGCTTAACCTCCTCATATCTCTTCACAAACTCTTCCCTCCATATCCACTTTGTTGTTAATTTGACGATACTGTTGGTGTTAAACCTCTAACTGTCACTTCATGTAAAGCACCCGATTTGTTCCGTCCTCTGTAATCATAATCGTGCCATCTGCAAGTATTGCTATGTACAAGGGTTTACCGAGTTCCTCAAAAGATTTCCCAATAAAACGGCCGTCCAGTGTGAACTTCTGAATACGCTTATTACCGTAATCACATACAAGTACGTTACCATCACTGTCCACAGCAAGACCGTATGGGTTATTGAGCTCACCATATTCACTTTCTCGTCTTCCTATTACAGACCTGCAGGTCGGTGTGTCACCTTGCTGGTCAAACACTTGAATCATATGATTCGTGTGGTCAGATACAATGAAAAGGTCACCATAAGCTATAGTGCTGGCTGGACTCATTCCCTCTAGCCCTTCTAAACTAAACTGACACTGATACGTTCCATCTCCTGTAAACACTTGAACGCGGTGGTTGTCATAATCACTGACTACGACACGTGCCTGTTCGTCTACATGTACTCCCGTTGGAGACTGGAATTAAACTCTCCATTTCCATGACCTTTTCTCCCAAAGCACTTCAGTGATTCTCCAGGTTGTGATGTCGAATATCTGTATTCGGTGATTTAAGTTATCTGCTACCACCACGTCATTATCGTTTAAGAATGCTATACTATAAGGGTGACTGAGTTGTCCATCTCCACTACCTTGATTACCAAACTTTGCCAGTAGCATGCCCTCCATATTGAATACAGCTATACAGTTGGACACAAAGTCAGTGATAGCAATCTTGCTATTGCCTTCATTAACTGCAATACCACAAGGATCGATGAGAGGTTTTGTCATGCCTTTCATCTTAACTCTCCTGTAATCTTCAGCTTCTGTGGTGTCACATCCATCTCCAGCGGGCTGTTGGACACATGCCTTCCATTAATCCTCACATCAGCTGTAAATTGTCTCGGTACCTTGGGTCTGAATTCCACTTCATATTTCTCACCAATCCTTTCTGATACTTGTAGCAGTTTCACGTCCTCGTTAGGGCTGATGTTCACCTCTACAACATCGTCAGGGTCACTGTTTGGTTCTCCCGTAGAGTCTTTAGTAATCACGCTCAGTTTAACGTCAGAAAGTGCTTCTAACTTCAGTGATTCCACTCGTACGGTACTCTTTACTGGGTCTGTAAGCTGTGTTTTTATCAAAGAACCGATACCTACTTCTCGCAAATTAGTAAGCCCCTCACTAGGAACAAACAAAATGTTTGAGTAGGCCTGAGCAAAATCTTTCTGTAAGTCAATAAGTTCCTCGCATCTATTATCTACTGATTCTTTAGTGGTCATTATGATATGTGCTGAGCCATATTCAAGCAGCTTGGAGACGTGCTCACTGGCACTGCGAGTTTGGTGAAGTAAGGACTCTTGCTTCGATTTCTTTCCAATTGTCATTTCGACCCCTTCATCTATCTGTTTCACCAAATCCCTCTTGTTTTGTTCAATAAAGGCGATTAGTTCCTCGGCTGCTTTCATAACAATCCCTTTCGTTTCTTCGGCGCAGACTTTTACCTTGGAAACAGTCTCTTCTAAAACTTTAAGGTTGGTGTGTTCTTCTGCTTCTTTCATCTTCAATTTTTTAAGTTTCTCATTCAAAACCAACCTCTGTTGTACGGCTCCAACTTCTATGTCTGAAAGGTCATGTGCACCTTCATGATCTTGTAGAATACAATTCTGGCATACACAGCTCTCACATGTGTTACAGTAGAATTTTAAGAGTTCTTCCTTGTGTCGCTGCTTACCACAGAAAGATTGTCGACGGAGGAGGAGATGATAATCTACTGCTTGAAGATCTGCTAGGCTTAAAGTTCTATGTCCATCTCTAAACACGTTGTGGGCATTCAAGCATTGCTCACAAAGATAATGAGCACAACGCAAGCAGTGTGATGTTGATGGCTTTTCCGGTTTCTTGCAAATTGAACAGTTTACTCCAGAGCTGGCTTCAGTAGCTGTTGTGATGGACAGGACTTCGAGAATACGCGAGTGAAAGCTGCTTGACCCGAGAGAATCGAAGTCGCTACACTGTGGTAGATCGATGTTCACCTGGCACGAAGGACAACTGAATGTTTTCCCTCCTTCTCTCAGCTCAGAGTGTGAAGCCAGGCAACTCTTACAGAACGTATGGAAGCATGTGAGAATCTTTGGTTCCTTCAGGGTCTCATTACACAACAAGCAGTTGGTTAGTTGTCTGAGGTGATCCAGTACCGACTCCCGATCCATTTTAGCCGGTAAGACTTGAATAGCAAAGATTGGAATCAAAATATGACGAATTTATACCGATTGCTTTGTCAACGGTTGCCAGAAATTGTGGAAACACTTCCAAGAAATCTTGTTGCTTGATTGCCGGATGTCATTGTTAGCGTAAGCCAGTTAGGAGTCGTTCGGGTTGACCTTTTAGGGTTGGACCATTTGAAAATTGATGGGGGAGTACCGCAATTCAAAAAAAAAATCGAGCATGCCGAATTTCCACAGAAAAAAGAGCGAACGAGCCAAAATCACACCGAAAAAAAATCGAGCAAGGGTGAAACTTTGTTCATTAGCTGAAACAGGTTCAGCCAATGTTTAGTCTCCAGAACACAGGAAACCAGTGTTTTAGAGAGTAGTAAAGTCTCAAAGTCTCCTTTGGCCCTCGCAATATTTAACGGACATTCTGCTTTTTTCTTCCATACGCAGGATGGTATATTATCTAAGCTCATAATCAAAGGCACATTCCCATAGGACAGATAATGCATTCGTGTAAGAGATTAGTTATATATGCCAATGTTGAGCACATTTACATATTTTTTTTATTCGAGACTACGGAACAATGCAATATGATGCACTACAATACAATAACTTATAACTTATAACTTATAACCCTGCTTTACCTTCTTCAGTCTCCTATCATGCACAAACAGTTTAACATATTGTTGTCTTCTAATCGATGCAAAAATATATTTACATCTGTACCTCTAGTCGCTTATCGACGTAATAATAACCTTCGTGATATTTTAGTCAGAGCTCAAGTAACAACTAACATACCTAATAACGATCCTCCCGGTTCTTTTCGTTGTGGCACTAATTGTTTAACCTGTAAATACATTGATAATGGTCTAAATAATTACACTTTCCACTCTACTGGCCAATTAAGAGCTATTAAACACCACATTAACTGTAATTCCAAAAACCTAATTTACATGGTCCAATGTAAACGCAGTAACGTTCAATATATCGGAGAAACCAAACGCCGCCTTAAAGACCGCTTTAACGAACACCGCCATACAGTAGATAATCCTTCTAACACATCCAAGCCTACTGCCGTTTCAGAACATTTTCTAACTAACGATCATTCACCTACTGGTATGCAGCTAATTCCACTAGAACTTGTTTTTTTCTCAGCGAGACAGTATACGCAAAGCGCGAGAAGCGTATCTTATCGATAGAGGTCAAACTCTTGAACCTCTAGGTATGAATAAACGTGATGAAACTTAACTTGTATTTCACAATCATCATTTTTGTTTCATATTATATGTCACTCTCCACCTTCTTTTCATTGGTATATATGTGTTTTATCATAAGATTGTGCAATTCATAATTCATGTATTATTTCGTAAAGGTTCTAGTTTATTAGATACATTGTAAGCCTCTTTCCCCGAAGAAGATCGAAATATTGGAAGAAAAACTCTCTACCGTTGAATCAGCCTTTCCTTTCTTGTCTACAATTGAGAGACTGAAACTTATCTGAAACAACTTTAGATTCAATAATTGACGAAAATCGTTCTTTTGATATTTAATCATTTAAAAGAGACAGGAAATTTATTCAAATTAGATTCATTATCATTCACTCGGAGCATTCTGATGTTCAAAGCAAATGAAATTGGTGAGTGACACGAATTAAAACTTGGTGGGTTAACCGTAAAGAAAGCAACTTCCGGTAAGATATTTTCACTAACCATAGCATAATCGATTACGCTTGTACCGGTGTACCAGCGATTTGCCCCCCCCCCCCCCCCCCCCCGTGAATTCGCCCCCCGGGGGGCGAAATCGCTAGTGAATTCGCCCCCCTCTAGCGATTTCGCCCCCCCTCCCCTCCAACCTTTTAAAAGGTTATGAATACATGTTTTCCTTATTATTATTACTGTAATGCATTGGACGTGGAGAATAGTACAGGCAAAAAGCTATCAGTAATGTGCATGTAATTCAATTTTATTTAAAAATTCACGCTTCACTTTTCTTCGACAAAATTCGTTACGGTAAACGCTGCAATTTTCATTCGCGCGAGCAGTGCAACAAGAAACTCCACAAGGGATTCTGCAATCCACCTACAATCTTCGTCAATCTTCGAATGATTAGTTGTTAGTATTTCTTGCCTGAAGCCAACATGTAGATGATGTAATTATTGTGGACACTTAAAGATTTTGATAACCCGTAAATCCGCCTACTTTGAAAAGACTTTGCCGAATAAAGGAAGTGTTACCGACTCGCGTGAAAAATTCCTGAATAAGCAAGCTAATGAACTAATTAAGATCTAAAACGGCGGGAAGTTTTAAAACTTACTTTAGCAGGGTTCCTGACTTTAGCTTGTAGCGAGTGGAACTCATATTTGGAAACAACTGCCAAATAGCCTGATGATTTTTACATGCATGAAAACCATAATGAAGTTGTAGTAATTATCGTGGTATGTAAGATCTTTATAACCCGTAATGCTCGCGTCGATCCATCCATCTATTTTGTAATAACTTTGCCGAATAAAGGAGTGTTACCGACTCGCGTGCTTTGTTCTATTTCAATTGAGCTAACGGCGCTTGTTCATTAGATCATTTCTAAGGAAAACCTTTCTTTGATAAACAGCTTATTAACTAATGAGAAGATAAAACGGCGGTAAGTTTTTTCAATTTTCTAGCAGTATAATTAATTTAAATCCGGAAAGAAGTTGAAATGACTTTCCGAAGAAAAGGAGTGTATCTGAGGGGGGGGGGGGGGAATTCACTAGCGATCTCACCCCTTTAGTTCTCCCATTTAGGATTCTTAAGTTGAAAGCTATGCACGTTTCGATTAAAGATCTACCTAAACTAGATATATGATTGTCACGATTGTTTCTGTTAGAGGGTTGAATATCGTTATCGTCAAAACAAATCGATGAATTTGAAATGTTCTCGGTAAAATCTTTTAGCGAACCCGTCCTTGCGTTAAAGTCACCACAAAGTATGATATCACCTATTTTGTCGTAATTGAGTAGCTGTTTCTGTAATGTATCAAACGGATCATTTTGGTTATGTGATAAGAAGCTTGAATTACAGGGCGGTATACATGTATGCTGAACAAACAGACGCATCATTTCTTAACTGCAAGAAAACCTTGTCAAATTTACACCATAGAAAAAAATCCCTTTTCTTAAAGAATCTTTTATTAAAATTGTAATTCCCCCAGAAAATCGTTTTGCTTTAGGATGCTTTGACCTAGTTTTTACCAAAACTGTAAAAACCAGGAATTTGGGTAACCATGTTTCTTAGAGAGCGACAAAGTCGTATTTGGAAATAATGTCAATGAAATGTGGGTAGCCGTATATTAAATGGTTAGGTGAGTGATACATATTATTTTTAGTTGAATCGGATGTTTATTTCAGCCGAACGGCTTCCAGATGGGTTTTACGACTCTTAGGCCGGTCAGTTTCAGGATCACATATCGTTAAACGGCTCGCCTAAAAATGAAAATATAAATTCAAATCAATACTTTGCAGCTGATAACAAAGAATAAATAATGCTTTCTCTTTTCCTTCTTTTACGAATTCAATATTTTAGCGATTTTTCATTATTTTGTAAATTTTACCAATTTTTAATTTGGTAAAATTAGCCAAATTGGTAAAGAACAAAAATTCCAATGACACATGGTCTGGGCTGTATAAGAGTATAACCTTGCGAAAGAGCAGTGTTTCTACTTCAAATGTCGACCATCTGCCACGACAAAGTTGTAATGGATGATGAACTAGTCAATCATCAGTAAAGCCCCATGTCCAGTCAGAGACCGCACAATCTATAGTGGGTGAACAGCTAAATAATCATCGTCAGGACTCCTTAGTTGGCTGCGGGTCAGCTGAGATACTAATATAAATAACATCAACTCAATTAACTCACAACTGTATCACCCGGATATGTAATAATCAACAGGAAATGTAATACTAACCGGATATGTAATAAAAATCAACATGATCTGTAATAACAACAGGATATGTAATAAAAATCAACAGGATTTGTAATAAAAAGTTAACAGGAAATGTAATACATTTTTAACCGGAAATGTAATAAAACAAGAGCCCATCTGGGCTTTCACTCGGGCCACATGAGATTGAAGATGAAATACACTTTCATTTGAAATCAGTCCTCTTAGTAATATTAACCAAAGAGAAGAATTATTAGCTGAATTTAGCAGTCTTTAGGAGTGGCCGGTAGCGCGGTGACAAGCATATATGTAATTTAATATTTTTGTTTTTCTCGTATGTTGACTTTTTAATTTAAACACTACTTATTCATGTAACACACGTTTACAATTTAGTCTGCTGTTCTGTTATACTGCAGGTTCCGAGTACTAATAGATGATTGTCTCAAATGTATGTTTACATTTGTACCATATTATAAGTTGTATCCTGTGTCAATTTGTGTGCCTCTATGTATCTTGCTATAGCGATACTTACTGTTTGTAAACACGACGTCATTTATATATTTGCATATATAATGTGGTTGGCAAAAAAAAACGCGTGGTTGTATGACTTGTATGGAAACTAGCGATTTGGGACTCACAAAATACGGCTGAAGTCTCAATTCTGCTTCCAAATCCAAACATGGTTATCAAGCTCAATGAAGGATTCTTCAGTTTTCCCCATATTAACAGACATGTAACAGTATCTTAATCCAGTAGAAACTCTCTAGCTAGGTTATTCTGTCGTCAAACATGCCTTAGGCTTAGCTGTGTAGTTGACCTGACCCAAACTGTCAACAGTTTTACCATTGACAGATTGCCTAATGTTACGGCCGGGAATAGATTTCTGACAATGACTCATCGATCGATACTCCTTGACTCGTAATGACAATAATTACTCGGGCTGCCTGTGGCAGCAACGAGTCTTAAAATGCAAGTCGTTATTATTTTTATTTTTTTATTCCGTGTAGCACGCGGTCTGCGCATGCGTTAAAGGTCAAATTCACACCAATCAGATTGCACTGTGCTGGTCACGCAACAATCGCCAGGTTAATTTATTTACATAATTGAATAAAGTAAAATCAAGATGGCGGAAGACCCGCGAGGAACTTTCTCTCTAATTTGGAGTCTCATCTCTCAAATGTAAGCCAGTTTAATGTTTTATTTAACTTCACTCGTGCGAAAGCCTTCCAACAGGCTCAGGATATTTCAACTGGCGCTATTGACGGAGCCGAAGGACCGCGTTTTTTACCCAGATGGCCAGTGATTTTATATACGACACGTACGACGACCTGAAGCCAGTGAACTGGGGCCAGGATCCGGAAAGCTAAAATTCGAAGAAATAGATATTGGAATCTATAAGCCATCGGCTCGCTGTGCTGCATTTAAAACATCCGAGGAAAACATGTTATTTTGGGTGAAGGCACTTCAAGACTAATATTACGAGTCTCTTAAAAACTGTCAGAGATTTAAATTTACCGTAAGTTGGATCAGAGAGTATTGAGATCAAGTTATTTCGTTCCAGCGAGGATATTGACCTAGCGGAAACGGTACAAGCTGTCGAAGGATTTTACTTATAATCATCCACGTCTACTTAACAACAGGAATAGTTATGTGCCAAGGCATGGGCAAAGATTGAGTTTCCCAGATTACAGATGAAAGTAGAGAACTTAATGAATGAAGAAACAGAGGTCACGCGCGACATGCTTGAGAACATGAACATGTTCAACACTTTATATTATACTAAGAAAACAAAACAAATTACAGAGCCTGCAAGTTCACAAGTCAATGAAAAACTCAAAGAGCCTGTAGTTTTGGATCAACATATCCTTGAAACTCCAAAAGCAACATACACATGAGTCAAATTCAAACCGGAAGAGACGGAATTCTTTAGATTATTCATGAGGATAAATTTGTTAGCCCGCAATAAGAACTCTCTCGCTGCTTTAATGACCTTGATTTGTAACATGGAGGCTGACCTAACTGATATGCGTAATGAATTCTTACTCTCGTCACATCAAAACGAAACTCAGTCATTTGGAAGTCAAATTAGTGCAGCAAGATAATACATACAAGACCGAAATCAAGATGCTGTCATCGCGTATTATTGTCCTAGAAGTTGAAAATGGCGAGTTGAAAGCGGATATAATAAAGCTGAGATCCGACTTTCAAACTTTAAAAACAAAATCAAGAATACAAAAAAGAAGACAATGAAAGACCAAGGTCTCCAGTGTTCCGAGACTACCCAACCTACTTTAGCTTATCAGTTTGTTCAAGAGCCATCTTTCTTACATGACAACCCGATCCCTATTCATCAGAATACATTTTCTGTGCTAAATGACGAGAGTTTACAATCACCTGACCGACAACTCACTACTAAAGAAAGGGACCATGAAGTACGGTAGTACGGTTAATTCTCGGGTTCAAAACAATGAATATATGCCTACTCAAATGCAGTGTGTTAAACGAATAAGTAGTGTTTAAATTAAAAGGTCAACATACGAGAAAAACAAAAATATTAAATTACATATATACTAGAGGAGCAGAGAATGAAAGTCATCGCGCTACCGGCCACTAAAGACTGCTAAATTCAGCTAATAATTATTCTCTTTGGTTATTACTAAGAGGATTTCAATCTCATGTGGCCCGAGTGAAAGCCCAGATGGGCTCTTGTTCACTCTGTGATTAAGATTCTTGTAAACAGGTACTTTTGCTATTACTAGAAGCTTCACACTCTACATTTCTGGACAAATTACCTGCAGCAATCTTATAGTCAGCATGATGACCAAACACTGAAACATTCCCTTGGATCCACAATAAAAGACCAAAGTAGATCTTTGATTTAAGCTTACGTTTACCTTGAGTGAGTCGAGAGTTGAACATATGCATATTTGCTTGGCTCATCAGAAATTAATCTGTGCTGAGGCCTGAGGGTGTATTCTGGCTTCGTGTATATATCGCCAATCAGAGGACCAAGACAGTGAGCAAGTTCGCAAGTTCCAAATTTAAAACAAGAGCGCCAGTTGAAATATACTGAGCCTGCTGGAAGGCTTTCGCACGAGTGAAGTTAAATAAAACATTAAAGTGCTGACATTTGAGAGACACGGACTCCAAATTAGAGAGAAATTTGCTCGCGGGTCGACTATTTTGATTTACTGTATTAAATTATGTAAATAAATTAACCTGGTGAGTGTTACGTGACCAGCACAGTGCGATCTGATTGGTGGTGTACTTGAAATTTAATACATGGGTCAAAAGTCACATTTTGTTGCACCCAACAATTTTTTTTTTACCGCTTTAAGACTCGGTGCTGCCACAGGCAGCCCGAGTAATAGTTAACAGGAAATGTAATAACAATCAACAGGAAATGTAATAACACTACTTGGTTGAGGTAGCGTATCAATCACTAGCAGTGAACAAACAACATCTACCAATTACCTGAATGACGTCATCAGTCATGTGAATCATTTAGTCAGTGCAGGAGCATTACCAGGAGCGTGCATCTCCCAGATTAGGTCTGTCCAGCGGCAGAATAGATGATGTAGCTATTTTTAGTTTTGTGTTTCCCGCGAAAGTAGACAAAGGATACCTGCACTAAACCAATCACACGACGAAACGTCACTTCTTATTATGCATTCACGCAGCTATTTTCCAATGCAGGGGAGCGCGCATTGTCCACAGCGTAAGCAACCATGGCAACCATTTTATTTCGCGGGAATCGGATATTCATAAATAGCCACATCGTCTACTGTGTTGTGGGCGCTACCCATCACATAGGTACGCTCCTGGTAATGGGCTCCTGGTCAGTGATCACAATAAGCTTCTCAACCTGCACAACGTCACAGATCACGTGATCAGCGCTACGAACGTCACGTGAGTTATTCTCTGTCTTAAGTCTACAGTTTTGCAGTCGTACCACTATGGCTAAGACTCTCTTCATTTCGGTTTTTCTATTCCTCCTAACGCTAATTATAGCGGCAAAACATGACATCAGGAAAAAGCAAATCTGCCCCCTGGACGACGAAGCTTATGACACGGTCTACAGCCTATGTCAATATATAATATTTTGGTGAAACCAGGAGTCTTTTTGCGTGAAGAAAAAAATACGGTAAAAAAGTTATGTGCTGCCTATGTTACTTGTGTTCTATGACGTCATACAATTTGCTTGTTTTGTTCCAAGGGCAGATATTTGTGCTCACGGAATTACTCACGTGACGTTCGCAGAGCTGATCAAGTGATCTTTGACTTGCAGGTTGAGAAGCTGATTGTGATCACTAAAATGACTCACATGACTGATGACGTCATTCATTGGTAGGTGTTGTTTGTTCACTGCTAGAGTGATTGATGATAACACTACTTGGTCGAGGTAGTGTATTACATTTCCTGTTGATTGTTATTACTTATCCTGTTAACTATTTTATTACATTTCCGGTTAAAAATGTATTACATTTCCTGTTAACTTTTTATTACAAATCCTGTTGATTTTTATTACATATCCTGTTGTTATTACAGATCCTGTTGATTTGTATTACATATCCGGTTAGTATTACATTTCCTGTTGATTACTACATATCCGGGTGATACAACAACTACGTTTATATATAGGATATGTTAAAGAACTTTATTCAAATCGTTAGTGTAGACAACCCATCTCAACAGCAGCCGGTATATCAAAGGGTCGTGCTTCCACCGCCGCCTCCATCGGGCTTAGCGTTCTGTGCTTTCATGACAGTTAGATAGTCAAGTAAGACTGGTATAATATACGTATTACTTTCATTTTCTTCATTCAACTTATTTCTACATATTTTAGAGAAGTTCACAGACTTCAGTCACATACTTAAGTTTCCATTTCTGTTGTGAAAGTTTCTAGGGCAGGGGCGGATCCAGGGGTGGTGAAGGGGGTGGCTCTGTAAAGCTGTAGTGATAAAATACAGCTAGTATCAAATCTGGTAATCTAATTTACACATGAGTCTGATAAGAATTTGAGCATTTTAATCGTAGAGCACGTTTTCTTGGATTGATAAAGTTACGCAATATTTGTTTATTCTATATTTGACAGCGTGAGCATTGTAGCCCGTAGCCTATGTGCATGTATTTGTTTTGAACGGCATGTTCTCAACACTACTCCTGTTTTTCTATGGTTTCCAGCCATTTAATCGTCGCGACGTGACGGAGAATAAATATATTTTTTATATAGAGGGTAGCAGCCACCATGGTATCTCGCTCTCCGGAAAAATGACGACCGTATCACGATAAATCGAGCTCAAGGGCATGCCTTATTAGGCAAAGCGCTTGTGGGTCACTTCCCAGTATTCGAGTCCACTGAGAGAAAAAGAAAGACAACGGGCGACGAAAAACGGTAAAGTGGTTACATGGAAAAAAAAACGAAACAACAAGACATGATTATGCCAAAAACGAAATTTATAGAGAAATAGTAGTAATACAGTAGTGCCATTTATGAAGTTAAATTCTAACGTTAACTTGTCTAATAGTCCCTCACTAGAACCGCTTCTTCAGACAAGCTCTCGGAAAATGTCCAGGTTCGCCACAAACCCAGAACCCTTGTTGGGAGCGTGACCATCCCCCTGTCCTGCCGTGCTGATATGCACCTCGCGTCCTGCCAGCTGTGGATGCTTCCCTTCTTGATAAGGAATTGATTTTCTTTAAGGCCTTGCCAATCGCTTTGGCTATTTCAGCTTCCTCCTAGGTAGCCACCAGCTTAATCAGTATATCTGAGAGGACTGGACTTGACGTAAGAGGGCGACATTATCTCAGCACAATGGCATATCGTGTTGCTCTTTCATCACTTTTTGTTTTGACCGAGCCAAGTCGACCAGTTGCTCTAATGCCGCAATAGCAGCATTCGCATCTAACAGTGCAGCCAGTTTTGATAGTAGTGCTTGCAGGGTCTGTACCGCACCCTCTACTGTACTCATCACATTATTATTTTTTAAGCTCCTCGAGTTCTTTTCGAAGTTTTGCCAACTGTGGGTAACAAAACAAGACAATCTATTATACTAAATCCATCTAGACAAGCTCACACCGCTTCGATGTATCTGGGTTTTTTTAAGAGATAAAAAACATGTTCTTATTCCACCCCAGACTACTTGCTCCGTTAGCCTTTTTTCGACCCAGATCCTTTGCGATCTAAAGTAGCCCTTCTTGACCCAGATCCTTCACGATCCAGTTAGCCTTTCGCGGCCAACGTATCCTCGCTCTAGAATTACCAATAATCAGTAAATGGCAAACACGCTTGAAATACCGAGTATTGGTAATTCTACGACAAATCCCAACCCGAACCTTAAACCGAACCCTAACCATCGGACGAGTTGACGGGTAAACGACGAGTTCTCACTCACCAAGAAGAAGAACAAGAAGAGAAGGTAAAGAGAGAAAATGTATTTTTTGAGCACTCCTACTCGGACTCGAACTCGTATCCCTTTGCGTGTAATGCAGTGTAGTGCAGACGTCATCACTACTACAGTAATTTCGTAATGTGACAATCCCTTGACTTGTTTTAAGAATGTCATTAGAATTAACGATTATCATTATTTCAAGCGTGTTTCCATTTATGGATAGTTGTCAATTCAACGGGGAGGATGTGTTGTCTTGATCTATTAGCCCTTCACGGCCCAGATCCTTCTTGATCTATTAGCCCTTCTCGGCCCCAGATCCTTCGCGATCCTTCCAATCTGTATACAAACGAAAGCTTTATGATCATAGAAATTATTTTAGTTTTACGCGCGAAGAAATCGAAATTAAATTATCCTGACCTAATCCGTATAGATTGTATACCGAACATAGAAGTAGAAATAATCAACCTAACCCGTATAATAGATTATGTACTAAACATAAACTGAACTGGCAAAGCTGCATTATACACGCCGACAAGATCAGACCCAATTAAGAAACGCGTCCCTAAACCGTCTTTTAGATAATTGTCACTCGCCTTGGTCGAGCCCAAAGTCAAACAAATAGAAAACCGAATTCACCGAATAGCAATTTTATATAATCGCGTTATAACGGCCTCCACCCCGAAACTATTATAAAAACTGCAAAAAATGATACCCTAGAATAGGCTGCGAAAGCTCTAGAAGCAGTATGAATCGACATACCACGAACAATGGCTAACGTTATTAACTAATTCATCAATGACAACATCTAACTCTCATCAAACCGCCCAAATGCGAAAACCTAAGTAAACGGCAAAGAAGACAGAGCAAATAAAACCCACCTCCAAACTTTCCTCCTTATTTGACGCTTGCAAAACTGTTGCGACACGAGGAGTTTCTACCGCCTGTGACCCCGGTGGAACGGGTTGTACTGCATTCTGCGTAGCTGCCGTTTCTATCGGTTGTCTTGCAGTCGAAGGACCCGCCTGAACATTTGGACCTTCGTCTTCGTACGGCTTCGCGCCAACTGACACAGTATGCAACATTAACACCTTTATAATGCTAATGAGGTCACCAGGAATGGTAATGAGGTATGAATAGTTCATTATCCCTCTTGCTGCCTCATTAGCATTAAGGTATGGGGAAGTCTTCCCTGTCGAGTTAACGACGGAGAGAAGCACGATCCAATCCTTACCCCCAAATCTTTACTCCCAAAACCTTAAAATCTGCAATCCCATACAAACGAGCTAGAATGAGTTCACGTTTATTGGTCATTCAAAATGCATGAAGGTTAATATATAAATTTCCAAAAAACCCTTAGAAGGCTTGAGAAAAACCCAGCAGCTCGTTTTGTCTACGGTAGTTGTCTGTTATGTCCACTGGCATCGTAGATAACAAGTCCCCCGCACCGCCCGATCCGATTACTTGGTTCAACTTGAGGTAGTGTCGGGCCATAGAGGAAGTCTTCCAACCCACATGATCCACTACGGTCTGGATATCTGCTCCCGCCATTGCCAAGGATATGGCGGTCCCATTGCGCAGTCCATGCAAGGTTACCTTCCTATTTCCAAATATATGCGGAAGTCTTTCTACATAAAAGTGTAGCCGGCCTTGCGCCGCCGATGAGTCAAACAGTAATGGCTGAACATACCGTTGGGGAGAAAGGGGTCTAAACAGGTAGCCTTGGCGTATTGGTATTTTCATGATATCGCATAAAGCGATATATGTTTCAATTGCCATGACGGGGCAGAGAGCCACATTCTTATAGTAGCGTTTTAAAGAAAACAGGTTCGAGGTCCCATCCCTTAGTGACTTAGTCAGGACATGGTTAAACAGCAGGCCCTCCTTATTTGGGAAGTACAACAGTTCCTCAGTTTTCATCCCCACGAGATCTACCGCCCGATCACCCGCAAAAAACAACGTCTTGAAATAGGCCTTATCTCTTGCGAAAACATATATTTCTTTAGATAAGAGATCACCTTCCATTAGCCGCTTAACGATATATGACCCAAGAGCCAACAAGTCCGCAATGAAAAAAGGTTGAGCCTGGGTAGGGGTAATCCTAGCCCGTAACTGTTCTTCTCGAATCATGGTCAGATATTCTTTGACAGTTTTCGAGGCTGCTGGGTTGCCAAACCCAGGGATTAGAGATTCATCTGAACCCCTTCGTGCAAACAAAATATAGAGCGGAGTTTCCCTATTAAAGAATCGACCGTGCCGTAGGCTAATCTCTTGGGACAAGTACACTGGGAATTCCCCTTTTGTCCAGAGAAACGACAACCTTCCTGGTGCACTTTCGTTTTTCCGAAGTTATCCTTCCATACAAAGAAGTCCACAACTGCGTCCGGGGTTGCTCAGGATTGGATATCGAATGGCGGGACAAGGCCCGCCAAAAACCCCGTGAGTTCCTTTTCCAATGCTGATTTTTGCTTTCCATGCGGGGTGGCCTGCCTCCGATCTAATATATCCGACTTTCTAGCTTTAATGTACTGAATATTAATAGGTGCCTTGAAGGTGAGTGGTGTTTTCCTGAAGTGTTCTCTGATATCCACAACGCTGACAAAACTTGAAACTCTCGTCATTAGGGTAGGCGCACCGGGGGCATCCACCTGATGGTACGTATAGCTTTGGAGCAATGGGCAGCGCCTAGAGAAAAGTCTGACATATAACCTATCGACTCGAAAAAAAACCACAAGTCAAATAGTAGTCTTATCGGTCTAAAAACCATGTTTCGTGGGCGTCAATAGAGCATCCCAGGCGCCTTTTTTAGCCAGGATCATACCTCTGGACGACATAGCTACTATAGTAGGCCACCAAGCTGGACGAGGGGACTGACCGGGGACCACCATAGTCGCGATTGCCTTCTGGGATTGAAGGAAACAAAGCAGCGCGTGTATTAACGCAAACAGGGGAAAACAATATGCGTTTATCTCCATCCCGTCACAGTTTTGGAGGTCCTGGCTGAATACATCTACCCCTGCAGAACCTGGGGTGGGATAAGGTGTGAAATGAGGTAAAATCTTGCCGTCTCGATCTCGTTGAGCATTCGAATCGAGCGACATCAAGTCGAGGCTGTGACCACGACTTCCGCCAAACAGCTCCTCAACTTTATCCCAACATTGGGGTGCCAGCATGGAGTCCGTAGCAGTTAGTTTCCGAGAGAACCCGTCCGCCGGGTTGCTCTCCGAAGGAACATAGGTCATAGTTAATTGGAGGTTCCTTTCCTGTGTCAAATGAAAGATCCTCTTGGCTATTGGATACATATTTTGCGCGCGACCTCCGCGGCCCATCCAAGTGTGTATGACCGCTTGATTTCCCACCTGGACATTAATTCGACAATCACGTATATCTCTAGGCATTGCTTCTAACACCTTAGCAACCGCCCAGAACTCCTTCACATTGATACCTTCCGAGGCCACGTGACCTTCACAAAAGTCCCCTAAGCCGATGTCTGTAGGTTGTCGGTGAATGACGCCTGGCCATCTCGATTGTGACGCTTCAGTCGAGATTGTGACTGCTTATCTAATGAAAAGGATGTGACCCCATCCATAAGTTAAGGAATCTTGCGTCAACGCACCATCTTGGTTTCGAAGGTTCCAGGGTCAATGGCAGCACTAGCCTTGGTGGGGCTACCTCACCGACTTTCCCCATAAACGGACTGCTCCTGTCTGTAGGCGCTCTTCTAAGGTTCTTGAAATAAAATCTGTAAATTCTTTGCAGGACCCGTGATTGCCAAATATCTGAGTCAGGGGGGTGTCGCTGTCATATTTTACGCCTTTAAAAATTCCTTTAAATGGCCTCATGAATTCATTAATGTTAATCCATTGTAGGATCTTCTCCCCCTTCTCATGACCATCTAATATCACCTCCCAAGTATTAAAATGTTTGTGGAGCTCTCCCGCCTGAAAAGAATCAAGGTCTCGGAAAGGGATATTGGTTACTCGTCGCAAATCTCCGTCTAGAACTCTGTCAACCTCCCAGAGTAATAACGCAGGCTCTGTCACTTCCTCCGAACTTAGAGTTCCAATAATGAGTATCCACTTAATACTGCGAAATTGGCATTTTGACAAGCCGTGATTGGATCAAATTGCTGTTCTCGCCTTTGGTTTCAATAAGGCAAAAGGAGAAGGGTGCTTAACCAAGAGTTACGGTACCCCTAGATGAAACCCAAGCCCGGAGGAAACGACCCATCTGCCCGAGAATTCGTGGCAACAAGGGAATGCCTTATAAGACAAAACGCTTGCTGTGTCATCCCACCGATCAAAGGTTATGGAAAATAAACAAAACACGCCACGCTTTGCAACAAACAACCCGTTAAAGTTCCAATACACCGTAATTTCCTTAACCATGATTATCATATTCCTTTGTGTGTGTGTGTATGTGCGGGTGCGCATGTCTGTGTAAGGGAAAGAACATTGTTCTTTATCATATCAGTGTTCCTTCTTTTATTAACATCATTTGCCATACTGTTTCATTTCTTGTAACTCCTTTCTGAACTGCAACAGTTGCTCGTTCACCTGGGAATAACAGAAACTTGCACACCATTACTTTAGGCTGGAATCAACTCATCTAAATTTGCGTAAATTAATATCAGCCAACATTTATTCCATAAACAGGTCCCCAGATTCCCTACATATTCTGGTTTCACTCTAGAGACTTCGAGTTCCAGGTCTCCATCTAACTGCCACGCCTAGCTTCCAGCCTCATCAGAGGGTTACTCTTAACTTCAACTCTAATGCCACAAGAGCTATTTGCAGCGTTATCCCTTGTGTGGCGCACTGCCACGCCCCTGGTAAGCATACAGCCACATCTCCTTTGTGGGCACACAGCCACATCTTTTTGTAGGCCCACAGTCACACCTCTGTGGGCACACTGCCAGACATCTTTGTGGGCACCCAACTCCGGCATTTGTGAGCACACGTCCACACATTTTTGTGGGCACCCAACCACACTTCTAGGTGTACACACCACCACACCTCTTGGGTGGGGGCACAGCCACACACTTTAGTGGACACACAGCCACACCTCTTTGGTGGGCACATAGCCACACCTCTTCGGTGGGCACGCAGCCACACCTCTTGAGTTGGCACACAGCCACACCTCTTTGGTGGGCACACAGCCACACCCCTTGAGTGGGTACATAGCCACACCTATTGGGTGGGCACACAGCCACACCCTATACCCTATACCTAAAAGCTTCACCCGCTTCCGTTGGTCGTATATCCAGATCCTCTCTCTGTTCTCTGACAACAGCTCAGCAGTCTACAAAAAAAAGCAATGCAATATAGGAGTGTATGAGCAAAGCACAAATAATGATTCAAGAAGACCAGTCGCGTCCGGAAAATGAAAATAGAAGTGTAGCTCGCCAAAGTAGTTCCATAAAAGAGCTAAGACATAATACTAGACCATCATGCCAGAATGAGCAGCCTTGCATAAATTACCAGCCATGTGCTTGCGAAAGAAACGACCAACAATCCGATAAATATTACGCCTATACAACAAGCTCGTTATAACCCAACGAATAAAGGGCAACTAGAAGAATTAAGCTATAATTCTCACCTCCAAAGTTCCTTCTGCCTTGTTAGTTTCACCAGTTTTCTCAGAGTTTACCGGGGCTTGTGAACAGAATTTTGTCGCGAAGCCGCCGAGTCCTATTGAGAGTTCGCCGGGCCTGAAGAAGCTGAAACCGCCTCAGAGACAGGATTATTCGTCGCATTATCCACGTTGGGCCGTAAAGCCTGTACAATGTCCACAACTTCTTCGTTGTTGACCGGAATAGGACGCGACTGGTCTGCCATATAGTAGCGAGTTGTTGACTCCGTGACTTGTTAGCTAACTGACACAGAGACACAGATGCATATCATTAAATTGCTTATATAATGCTAATGACGTCATTAAGAGGGGTCTTGAATATTCAATGAGGTTTGAATAGGAAGCTTTATGTTTTAGTGAAAATAAAGAAATGGAGACGTAAGAACAGGAGCGTAGTCAGGGGAGGTTTCCAGGGGTTCCGGAATCCCACTTCGAAATTTCCAATGGGTAATTTTTTGAAGCAGCTCTGTAAGATGATGCCGGATCGCCAGACTCCACCCCCCCTCGGAACACTCCCTCGCGGAACTCCTGGCGTAAGCTCCAAGGAAGCAGAAGGAACGGAACGTAAGCATAAGCAGAAGAATTTAGCGAATCAGAATGGTCATTTTCAGGTTCTTAGCAATGTAAACATAGCATACAATCGAAGTTTCAGCTTTTGAACGAGGCTTATGCTTCTGCTTCCGTCGTGTTCATTTTCACTGGAACATAACTTTCTTACGCTTCTGCTTCCTTCGCTAGTTCAAATAGTTAAGGTTAGAAAACCACAGCAAAAACCGTGTACAATCAATCCTGCCAGACGTTGGATCAAAAAGAGAGAATAAGAAAATATAACGATAGTGTCCGAAGACAACTGCAATGCTGATCATATACAACGCTTGTCGAGGTTTATACGATATTTCGGCTTGCCAGTACCAACCTTCTTCAGGTTTATTTTACAGTGCCGGAGGTCACAAATAAATGGATACAAGACTTATATAAATGGTTAATTAGGTAATGACATGTTTTATATAGTAGTAACACATAGAAGGAAATTACGAAATAGATTGGAAAAGATTGTGCAGCAGTACGAATAACAGCCGACAATAAAGGTCAAATGGTGAAATTACATTTCATCACGTCTATTCATTCCGAGTGGTTCAAGGGTTTTAGCTTTATAGATGAGATATGATTTACGTGCTTTTCTCACGGAATCACGTTTAGAATAGGGGACTTCTAAAGGAATAAGAAGCATATCAGTACTAGAATGGTTAGGGATGAGGAAATGTTCGGAAACGGCTGTTGGTTTAGATTTGATATTAGCTTTATCTACAGGTCGTCTGTAGTGAAAACCAGGCTTTAGATAGATGAACTAATCGCCCCAGTCCCCTCTGTTTCAGGACGACGTTGAAATAGAGTTAGATACTACAAGTGTCATGACAAGGAACGTTTTATTCCCAAATAACAGACTACTATTTAACTACCGTAAAGATTCGATTAAGCTCCTGGAGCACTTATTGAATTTCCGATGGTCGAGGGGGCGCTTATACGGGAGGGGGCGCTTATTTCATTTTTGAAAAAATGCTGTAATCCGAGTCAATAAAAAAAACGTAACTTTTACTAAGATCGTAACAAGAACTGTAACTGTAACATGTACACAAACCCTGGTCGCGTGTCAGTCAATGGCTGACTCAGTACTTTCATATGTTCAACATATTGACTTTGTAGATGGCCGTATAGTTGTCATTTTTAGATTAACATGTCATGTTATACGCCATACCATAATACTAGTATACCTAACTAAGTTAGAAATCTGTAACTGATAAAACATATACGTTAGAATATACACAACCAATCACTGACCTCCCCCGTCCCAGGGCAAAACATCAAAGTAAAACTCCAGTCTTGATGCATACAGACCGTCTCACCGTTATATGGGACCTGTTATTGTGCCCAATGCGCATGTCCGTGACGTAAACTTTAGCGCCGAACTATCCAGTAACATACAATATCTGCGTCCGATCTGTATGAGATTTACAATGCTCATCTAACGGCTCGTCATTGTAAACACTACATACAGTTCGTCCGCTCATATTGTATCTATTACTTAACAATGGCTGGAATACACTTGATATGATAAGGCTTTTTGGTTAATCTTTGGTCTAATCACTATTGCCTAATTAGTTTAATTGATAATTAAATATGCCTGCAAGGCTCAAACCTACAATGAGGATCTCCGTTGTGAACAGGGAACAAACTAAAAATATATCGGGGAACAAGGGAACATGACTAGAGGTTTTAGGGAACAATTTACATTTTTCTAAATGGAAATATTGACTCGGTTGCCCTGGAAAAAAAATTGGGAACAAGGAAACAAGGGTCCCCTCCCTGGGAGACCCCTACAATGATTCACATAAACACTCCCGTTACTAATCATACATGCATCTAAACTATCAGTTTATTCCTTATAGCAGAGCCTCCTTAACCTCCTCATATCTATTCACAAACTCTTCCCTCCATATCCACTTTGTTGTTAATTTGACGATACTATTGGTGTTAAACCTGTAACTGTCACTTCATGTAAAGCACCCGATTTGTTCCGTCCTCTGTAATCATAATCGTGCCATCTGCAAGTATTGCTATGTACAAGGGTTTACTGAGTTCCTCAAAAGATTTCCCAACAAAACGGCCGTCCAGTGTGAACTTCTGAATACGGTTATTATCGTAATCACATACAATTACGTTACCATCAATGTCAACAGCAAGACCGTATGGGTTATCGAGTTCACCATCTTCACTTCCTTGTCTTCCAATTAAGGACCTCCAGGTCGGTGTGTCACCTTGCTGGTCAAACACTTGAATCACCTGATTCGTGTGGTCAGATACAATAAAACGGTCACCATAAGCTATAGTGCTGGCTGGACCTATCCCTCTAGCCCCTCTAAACTAAACTGAAACTGATAAGCTCCATCTCCTGTAAACACTTGAACGCGGTGGTTGTTATAATCACTGACTATAATACTGTTCGTCTACATGTACTCCCACTGGAGAATTAAACTCTCCATTTCCTTGACCTTCTCTCCCAAAGCACTTCAGCGACTCTCCAGTTGTGCTATCGAATACCTGTATTCTGTGATTTAAGGTATCTGCTACCACCACGTCATTATCGTTTAAGAATGCTATACCATAAGGGTGACTATTAAACTTTGCCAGTAGCATACCCTCCATATTGAATACAGCTATACAGTTGGACACGAAGTCAGTGATAACAATCTTGCTATTGCCTTCATTAACTGCAATACCACAAGGATCAATGAGGGGTTTTGTCATGCCTTTCATCTTAAACTCTCCAGTAATCTTCAACTGTTGTGGTTTCACATCCATCACCAGCGGGCTGTTAGACACATGCTTTCCGTTAATCCTCACATCAGCTGTAAATTGTCCCGGTACCTTGGGGACGAATTCCCATGGCGAACAATTTCGTACAGTCAGCGGTTGTCATTGCGGGCGCGTACGTGAAAATCTATTTTTAAAAGGAAAGCCGTTGATGGGTGTTTATAGAATGAGGAGAGGTTACATGGACATCGACAGTCAAAATGGCGGACGAGCTGCTGTTTTCAACGTCCTGCGCGAAGGGAAATGTAACAGCTGAACGAGTCGGGTCTGTCCCTTTAAACTTTCCACGTTTGGGAAGGAGAGTTTTGGCGTTAAAATGCAGTTATTTACAGGACGTTTGGAACCACCACAGCAAGTAATTCAACTCGTTTTTCTGGCGTTAGAATCTACTTTGGTATCTGCAGAACAGATTCAAACTTGTGGACCTCAAACATGAACTACTCGGAAGTCTTTGTGATTGAGCTTTCTGACTGGCCTTTACAATATTTAACAGAAGATGTATGGCGGCTCTAGCTAATTTGGGTCGTTTTTTAGCAGAGCATCGGGAACCGGTCTAATCATCCACAACTTGTTAGCAAT
The DNA here is from genome assembly GCA_030867875.1 of Actinernus sp. WN-2022. Classification (NCBI taxonomy): domain Eukaryota; kingdom Metazoa; phylum Cnidaria; class Anthozoa; order Actiniaria; family Actinernidae; genus Actinernus; species Actinernus sp. WN-2022. The sequence continues at coordinate 103,008,097 of JAOWCC010001634.1, forward strand.
CATAGTCGAGGGCAGGAGCAGGCTTGTTAACTGAATTTAAAACTTGTGGACCTCAAGAAATATAAATATTAAAGCAGCAAATTGGAAAATTGCGAAAAGGTAAGCCTTGTCTTCACTGATTTCACTAATTTTGGAACGACGTGTAATGCATTCTACGCATGCGCGGCGGCCATGATGTACGATATTGTTCGCCATGACTTCATATTTCTCACCAATCCTTTCCGATACTTGTAGCAATTTCACGTCCTCTTTAGGACTGATGTTCACCTGTACAACATCGCCAGGGTCGTTGTTTGGTTCTCCCGCAGAGTCTTTAGTAAACACGCTCAGTTTAATTTTAGAGGGTGCTTCTAACTTCAGTAATTCCACCTGTGCGGTACTCTTTACTGCATGTGGGTCTGTAAGCTGTATTTTTATCAAAGAACCGATACCTACTTCTCGCAAATTAGTAGGCCCCTCACTAGGAACAAACAAAATGTTTGAGTAGACCTCAGCAAAATGTTTATGTAAGACGATAAGTTCCTCGCATCTATTATCTACTGAGTCTTTAGTGGTCATTATGAGATGTGCTGAGCCATATTCAAGCAGCTTGGAGACGTGCTCACTGGCACTGCGAGTTTGATGTAGTAAGGACTCTTGCTTCGATTTCTTTCCAATTATTATTTTGACCCCTTCATCTATCTCTTTCACCAAATCCCTCTTGTTTTGTTCAATAAAGGCGATCAGTTCCTCGGCTGCTTTTATAATAATTGCTTTCGTTTCTTCGGCGCAGGCTGTTACCTTGGAAATAGTCTCTTCTAAAACTTTAAGGTTGGTCTGTTCTTCTGCTTCTTTCATCTTCAATTATTTAAGTTTCTCTTTCAAAAGCAACTTCTGTTGTCCGGCTGCTAGTTCTATATCTAAAAGGTTATGTCCAAGTTGATGATGCTGTAGAATACAATTCTGGCATACACAACTCTCACATGTGTTACAGTAGAATTTTAAGAGTTCTTCCGTGTGTCGCTGCTTACCACAGAAAGATTGTCGACGGAGGAGGAGATTATAATCTCCAGCTTGAAGATCTACAAGGCATACAACTCTTTGCCCATCTCTAAATACGTTATGACCATTCAAGCATTGCTCACAAAGATAATGAGCACAGTTCAAGCAGTGTGATGTTGATGGCTTTTGTTTCTTGCAAACTGAACAGTTTACTCCAGTGCTGGCTTCAATAGATGTTGTAATGGACAGGACTTCAAGAATACGCGAGTGAAATCTGCTTGATTCAAGAGAATCGAAGTCGCTAGACTGTGATAGATCGATGTTCACCTGGCACGAAGGACAATTGAATGTTTTCCCTTCTTCTCTCAGGTCAGCGTGTGAAGCCAGACAACTCTTACAGAATGTGTGGAAGCATTTGAGAATCTTTGGTTCCTTCAGGGTCTCATTACACAACAAGCAGTTGGTTAGTTGTCTGAGGTGATCCAGTACCGACTCCCAATCCATTTTAGCCGGTAAGACTTGAATAGCGAAGATTGGAATCAAAATATGACGAATTTATACCGATTGCTTAATGTCAACGATTGCCGGAAATTGTGAAAACATTGTTGCTTGATTGATGTCATTGTTAGCCTAAGCCAGTTAGGAGTCGTTCTGGTTGACTTTTAGTTACACATTCATAGAATGACCACAGGTAGCCCTACAAGAGAATGTACGACATTTTCACTATTATATCGCTGTTCATAATGCTAATGCTCTTAAATCTAATAAAATGTTTCGCTTTCCCTTGTAGTGATTAGATTTAAGAGCGACCGTCTGTTAAGATCGCCCGAGGTGTGTAGGATAAGAAAAAATGAAATTCCTGTAACTTTCTCATTATAATGACCTAGGTGAGTGATAAATATTACTTTTAGTTGAATCGGACGTTTTCCTATCGTTTATTTATTTTGGTTACGAATTAAATATTTTAGCGATTTTTTATAATTTTGTAAATTTTTACCCATTTTTAATTTGGTAAAATTGGCCATATTGATAAAGAAAAATGAAATATCCAATGATACATGCCCTAGGCTCGATTTCAGCCGTCGCGGGCTCACCGAAACTCCCACGGCTGGAAACCGAGCCTATACATGTCCTGGCTGTATAAGAATATAACCTTGCGAAAGAGTAATGTTTCTACTTCAAATGTCGACCATCTACCACGGCAAAGTCGGATGGTGTAATTTGCGGCTTGACGGCTTTGACGGAACGGTGTAATGACAACGTTATGATAATTATTATAAAGACCATTAATCAATTTGGTTGAGGGCACACTGGACGAAGTTTACTATAGTTAAGCGGATTTAACTATCCTTTAATAACGGCATCCTCAGTGTTACCTGCCGGTTTACCGTAGTAAACTCAACTGTAGTTAGTTGCTCCGACAACGGCGGCAGGAAGGAGATAAACTAAGTCTCTAGTCAGGTTTCCCAGAAATGTATTAACTGATTTAATCACATACAAAGGGGGATCTTAGATATTTACTTCCATTTTAGTTTACACTTAAAATACTGGCTCGTCAAATAAACAAACCATCGAATTGCTGTTGTAAATCAATCTATCGCGACCGTGTGAAACTGTCGATCTTATTTAATACAATAACATTTTATTGCATTCACACAAATGCAAGTCACCTTCATCTGATTCTGTTAGCGGCTGTTTCAATTGCTTCGTTTACTTGATTCTGCTGTAGTACTATCACTGATTTCCTTAATTCCTCCACCTGTTGTGTCAGATTATGTATTTCTTTTTTCAGGTCAGTGTTAGTGATTATGTAATGTTTCAAAGCCGACAATGCGGACTGGACGGGATTTCAAGTCCGCGCAATTAGTTCCAGTCTGAGGCGCAGCCGAAGACTGGAACTAATTGCAAGGACTTGTAATCCCGTCCAGTCCGAATTGGAGGCTTTGAAATGACATCTCATCCTCATTAATTATTAGGGAGGCAACTTGTTTGTCACTGAAGATTGATCCATTCTACTATTTCTAGTAATGAAGTAGCTTTTGTCTGGAGTACGTGAATTATAATATCAAATTTCAGAATTTAGTTTGTACAGTTGCAAGACAACGCCGGGAAGTCGGCATGGCTTGTCGTGAGAGCGACGAGGAAGACTTCCGACCTCTAAAACGTTTTAGGAAAGTGAAAAGCAGCGGGGAAGAAGAAGAAGTGTTAACAAATGCTGTGCCCTTGTCAACCCGTTACAAGAACAACTGGGGAGTGAATATATTTCAAGAATGGAGGCAGACAAGAGAGAACAAAGTTGCCGCTTTGGAGTCCACCAGCTTGAACATACCTCTAGAAAGCATAGAAAACCTTGATGTTGAGATGTGCCGAGAATTCGAACACATGACGATCCTTGAAACCCCGGAAAGTACTCCCAGAACTCCCAGGAGTACATTCGACCAATTTTTTTCCAGTCCAAGGACTGAATTAATTTTGGGGTTTCAAGGATCGTCATGTGATCGAATTCTCGGCACATGGTTGGTTGGTTACCGCATGAATAATTAATGAGGATGAGATATTTAGTTCCTTGGTCAACTTAGTGATTTTGTTATCTGCTTCCTCCTTCACAGATTCTAGTTGTGTACGGAAGTCGAAATTCAGCTCTTTTATGGAGTTTTTGTGCCTGCACTCCAGGTCTTTGACCTCGATCATGTATTCATTCAGCTCCATTGTTACCGAGGTCGCAAAGTTATCGTATTTATCATTGAAGTCCTTCTGTACTTGTCTAAATTTCACGAACTCCTCGTAACGAGAAAGCTCTTGACCACATTTCAAAGTCCATTGATAAAATCCAAAAAGAGTCCAAGTACTGCCTATTAATGGTGATTTTAATGTTAATCTCCTAAACTTTGATTCTCATGCAGATACCGACAATTATAAATACCCTGGGTTCCTACTCTTTTCATCCACAAATCCTGAAGCCAACGCGAATAACTGCTCACTCAGCTACACTCATAGATAACATTTTTTTCAATTCTCTTGAACATCAAGCCCTTAGTGGTAATACTTTGAGCGATATTACAGATCATTTACCAATTTTTTTTATCATAAACAAATTGTCTTCTCTCCCTAGCAATTTTAAAATGATAAGAGGGACTACTCTAATTTGGATGAAGATGCTCTCTTTTCCGAAATGAGTGAGATTAATTGGTTTAAGATTTTGCCTTGTGAATCTGGTACTAATGTCAATATATTGTTTCAGTCATTTTATTCAGCTATTACTGATATAATTAATAAACATGTACCCTTTCGTAAAGTCTCAAGGCGCGAAATTAAATTGATGTCTAAACCTTGGATTACTCCTGGGATTAGGAAGTAAATCAAGATAATCTGTTCAAAAAACATTTCAGTTCTAATAATTCCTATTATCAAGCGAAATATAAATGTTATCGCAACAAATTAAATCATCTTCTCAAAATAAACACACACAAAATTTTATGAAGACTACTTTTTGACTAACAGTCAGAATATTAAAAACACTTGGACTGGGATTAAGGAACTGATTACCCTAAAACCAAAGGGCTCGAGACCCCCTTCTAAGATTATACTTAATAATCATATCCTGAAAGATCCTGCAACAATAGCCTCAGCATTCAATAAATACTTTTCTAATATTGGAAAAAAAATAGCTCAAGATATTCCCAGCTCTACAGCAACCCCCAAGGATTTCTTGGGTACTCCACAATTAAATAGTTTTTACTTATTTCCAGTTACTGTTAGAGAAATTGAGGATGAAATATTAAACCTCCAGGCATCAAAAGCTACTGGTCCACATAGTAGTCCAACTAGACTATTAAAACTTCTCAAAACTTGCCTATCAATCCCTCTTGAAATTATCATAAATTATTCATTTTCTAGTGGCTCTGTATCAGATCACTTCAAGGTAGCTCAGGTTATTCCAGTGCATAAAAAGACTCAACCACAAATTTGAATAATTATAGACCAATTTCCGGCTCTTCTTTCCGTTTTTAATAAGATCTTCGAAAAATTGATGTTTAAAAGACGAATTGCTTTTATAGATACAAATCACATTCTTTATGAAAATCAATTTGGCTTCCGTGCCAAGCATCCACTTCTTATGCAGTTCTCCTTATAATTGATAAAATACAAAGAGCGATCGAGGATGGGCTATACTCATGTGGAGTTTTTTTAGACTTCTCCAAAGTTTTTGATACTGTTGATCATGACATTTTAATTGCTAAACTGTATCATTATGGTATTCGTGGCATAGCACATGATCTGTGTTAGGGCCTCTTTTATTTCTTTAAAAAATAAACGATTTCTGTAACTGCAGTAAACTATTTAATTTTCATATTTTTGCAGATGACACCAACCTCTTTTGTTCCAATAACAGCTTACTTGCCTTGGAAACTTCCATTAATGAAAATCTTAGATTAGTGGTTATCGGCAAATAAGCTGTCATTGAATATTGACAAAACGAACTTTATCATATTCCATCCTCCTCAAAAACCAGTGAGCTATAAAATCAAATTATGTATAAACAATAGAGAAATTAAGTAATGGTCCAGATAAGACTGAACTGTAGTAGAATCCATTGTTCTGCGGCAATGAGCCTCCGCCACATACGATTTTGCTTGAATATGTCTTAAGTGCTTTAGGAGGTATCTATATTCCAAACTACGTCTCGAAAATAAAGTATTTTTTTATACTATTGGCTCTTTTTTCTGTGAAAACGCAGAGAAGCCACCATCCAGCCAATCGGATATAGAGAAAACAAAGGATTTTTCAATCGCAAATTTGAGAACTTTCCCCACACACGATATTCTTCGAAATTAAACCATAGCTAGCGCTCGAAACGTCAGCTGCTACTCGCTTTCCACGGCGGTTAGCATACCTCAATCGACTTTAGTTGATTACATACCAGTGTTTATCTTCCCCGCCGACGCAGACCAAAACTAGTTTTTACAGGAACTAGTTGCCTATCATAAACCATAGTTAGTTTGATCAAAAATAAATTCAAACCACAAAGCAATATCGAATGAAAATGCATCATTTCGATGGGTTTCTATTGAATTTATAAGTATCAACCAATGAAATTACGAGAAAGAATAATAGAAAATTAACACCTTTTAACATTCCTTGCCGTAGATACTACAGTTCTTATCTGGACCATTACTTAAGCAAGAAAAAATATTAAGTACCTAGGTGTCTTCATTGACTCAAATTTGAGTTGGAAACATCATATCTTACATATATCCAAGAAAGTTAATCGATGTGTGGTATCATGTGTAAAATTCGATATTATGTCAGTTTGTCCATTTTGACTCAATTATACTATACTCTAATTTATAATTTTTTATCATATGTCACATGAACATGGGGAAATACATACCCCTCTACTCTTAGGCCCCTAATCACACTTCAGAAAAAAGCAGTTGTTTGTAACATTCATCAATACAATACTAGATTAGATAGCAAAAAGGCATTTTACCTTCCAAAAATAAGAACAAATTATGGCAAATTTAGTATACGCTACACGGGTGTCAAAGTTTGGAACTCAATTGATGAAAACCCAAAATCCAAAAGTCGGAAATGTTTTGTAAAGCTTCTCAGACTCCTTTATTATGAATTATTGATGAATGTCCCTTTCATTACCATTACTATTTTAATTAACTATCAATATTATTAGCTTCCTATCTTCCGATTGCCATCTTTATAATTTTGTAGTTTTATAATACTTATGTACTGTATGTAGCTCGGTAAACATTGTTGAGTTCTTGTCCCCTGGCCTATCTTGTTCCAAAAAATTTCAAAGCAATTTTTAACGCTACTTAGCTCGAATAGCGCTCATGGTTAATCTAAGCAGCGTTCTTACGTACCATTAGCAGCAGATTTTCTTTTCCTATATTTTGTTAGTTTCTGTATTCTTCTTTGTAAATGTATGAGTATAAATAAAAGTTTGATTGATAATGAGGGTCATGCCCTTCATCCTTCCTTCCGATTGATTGGGGTTTTCTCGCGGCCGATTTTTTGTTGTTTTTATCTTGTGGTAGGTCAACTTTGCGCTTAGGATCATTACTGTTGGTGGTGGCGCCGCCGCCATCTTTGATTTCTTCCGACTCGCCATTTTGAATTTGTGGCCGGTTGCAACTATTAGAACTTCGTTGTCATTTAAGTTTTCTTCCTCCCTGGTTTTCAGATTCTAGATTTTCGCATCTTTGAGCAACTGTGCTTCTTCTATGTTGTCACCACCCTTTTTACCAGTGTAGTTCGCTTTGCACTCATCCCAGGATGTACAGACCCCGGCATCTTCTTCATGCCACTACACGTAGTAGGCTGTTTTAGATTTGTTCATAGCTGGAGGTTCGCACTAGATGCAACTTTGTAGCGGGCTTTAGAGATCTAGCAAAGCATTTCTAGCTCGATTTCATCCTCTCGCGGCTTAGGACGTGGGAGAAAATCACTTGCAAATTGCAAAAAAAACCTGGAGCTTAAATTACCTGCTTACCGACTCTACTGGACCAACCCCCTCAGAAAAAAAACATCTACCAGACTCCTCTCGGAATTTTTTTTACAAACAGGGGAGTGTGGATATGAAATGGCATTGCTAATTAGTAAAATAATATATTATTCAAAAGGCTTTTATGACCTTTTATTAAAGTTCCTGAAACTGACAGGAAGAATTGCTTGTCATCTACACAATTAAGTTTCTAACAGGAGTCATGGCCCTGATTCCCGGGAAAGATATCTGCATAAGAAAACACAAAGCACTTGCTGATCACGAAGAGCGACATAAATCGAGCTTAGCATAATTTAATTAGCCATTTAGAAGACTCTTCGAACTGGAAAGTGGCAGGAAATAATTTGTCATTGATATTTTTCAGACTGACTCCAAACACCCCCGGCCGTACCCAAGTTTCAAAATATCGAATACAATTGCCGTGACCATCGATACAATACACATGGAAGGAAAAATAACCATAATAACCATAATAATGTAATATTTATGTGTACTGTAGCTAATAGCCAGGCCTGAAAATGCTGAGTAGACAAAAACAGCAAAACCCGAAAATGAAAAGGACAGCGACCTTTAATATTCGCGTTTGGGACGAGAAACTAAGATATTAGTTACATGAAGTACATCGAAATTCCAGCCAAGATTTCCACGATCAACCTTTTTGAAGGTTAAATTACTAAATTCACGCTTATGAAGTTCAACAGCCGCCATCTTACATTGTCTTCAGCCCCTCATAGTTCGCTCAGCACAGACCTGATAAGCATGCGCGTAACTCACAAAACAGCTCACCTGAAATCAGATTAACTCCAATCAGCCAATCAGAAAACGGGAAAAAATCTGTTTCCCGGCAACCTCGTCAAGATGGCCGGCGGCTACTTCTCGGATCTGACCGAGAAGACCCTGGGTACGAGGTTGGCTCAGAGCCTTCCCCACGACTGTCTCCGCTGACCAAGTCAGACTGTTCCTATGGTCATGTGTGGGCTACCTGTGCTTTCTCAGGCGGAGGAAATCGAGATGTTGCGTTGATGTTTGTACTGTTTGAAAAAATTATCTCGGACTGATATCTACACTAAGATGCGCGTTTTCGTTTTCGTTTGCTTGGTAAGTTGTCTTATTTTCCCAATCAAATACGACGATGTTTAAAATGTTCGGAAGAGGGGTTTTGCAGGTAGTATGAAAAATCACCCAAACTCATCGGACCCGACCAAACCTAATAACATGCTGTAGAGAGCGTATTAAATGACAAACCGTGCAAAGTTTGGAGCAGATATTTCCGCTAACAAAATTGGACAATTTACAGACGTTTGTATGGTGTGGACAAGCATACAAACGTCTGTAAATTTTCCAACTTTGTTAGCTCGTAACTTTGTAAGGAAAAATAGTCCCTAAAATTAGGCAATCTTGTTTATTTTGGCGTGCTCTTTCGAGCCATTATATTAGTTTTTGCATTTATTGAGTTTTCAAATACCTACAAAATCCTCATTGCCCCTAGTGTTACATGAGAAAGATTTTCTATTTGACTAAGAACAGAACACTATATATTTTAATTCTTATTTGTATACCAGCACTGCATCTAGTGTGAGTCGATAATACAAAGTGTAACTTAATCTTTATTTAAACATCCATTTCTGTTTTTCAGATACCAGAAAATGTTAGCTTTGAAAGATAAATGAAATACTTTACAGCGGTTAAGAACACGTTATTCTCGGCAACATGATTATTTCTCCCCTCCCCTGAACCTGGGAGAGGGTTGTGCAGTGTGGCTTTAAGAACCGTTTCCAGTTTCCAGAAATGTTTTACCGGCAAACAACAAACAGAGATGGTCTATCTTGGGCGAAACGCCCAAACTTTGGCTTAGAGAGGGCAGCAGAACCTCTCGCATCCAGGGTACGGATTGTCAAACTATTTGAAAATAACCAACCCGGATTTAAATATATTTTTTGAAATGCGCCCTTGATTTCCACACGTTTTTCTTCTAAAGTGCCCACTCTGGAACTGAGTCGAAATTGCGCCCAAACGTGGAGCCAATACTGCCACATATCCTTAACACATCATAAACATGAAAACCATTCTCTCCCCCTTTGGTATTTTGTTGAAGATCAACCCCTCTTGTCGGATTTGAGTATACTATGTTAAGTGTATACGCGTCAATCTTGGTCTGGGTGGAAATGCTCTGCAGCAAACGCTCTGGCGTCAGCTATCCTTGAACGACTGTCAAACAAATAAGAACAAGGGTTTAGGGGTGGAGCATGTAGAAACAATTCAATAACTTGATACGTTGCAAAACAGCACTGAAGAAGCCACTTTCACGACTATTAATGGACACTGTTAAGCGAATTAAACCTTCAAGTTTCTTTAAAACAAAACTATAAAAATAACACCCTGAGATAGAAGAGAAATACCATGTGATGTCCTGGTATGCTTTTCAAACATTTTCGATAGAGGATAGCAAAGAATAAAGTGGATTACAAAAGCTTATTCTAGAAACTTGATTTGATTTGCAGTGAACCGATTTCAAGTTGCTCTAAATTTCTCTTGAAAGCAGTATTTTTCATTCACTCGAATTTTTGCCATCCTTCAACAAAATTGTCTCACATTTTCTCCAAGTATACCTGGAAAGCATACTCTGCTAATCTGAGTAGTTATTTTTGTTGTTCGTCATGAGAAAGTTTATTATGTGCGGGTTGACAGTTACGATCGCTGCGATCGCTGAAAAAAGTACTCTACGATCATGTAGAATCCAGGCTATAACAAACCTTAGCAGAAACCAACTAGTGTTCGGTTTTAACACGAGTCCTGATTGGCTAAGCTACTCCTATCTATTATACAAATAGTGTGTCCGTAAACGAACTATTATACAAATAGATAGTTGCCCGCGGAAATTAGATGTTCTTAAAACAAATATAAGCCCAAAACTATCAGCCGATAGTTCCGAGACAGACACAGTCTATTTGCGTTATTGTTCAACACAAAATTGCCTTTCGTGCTCAGCGGGCACTATCGCCGGCCTGATAGTTTGCATCCGCGGACGACAACTATCACGTCACGTGATCGCTTTTGGCCAATGAGCGCGCACCAAAATTTTGTGGTGAACTATAACGGCTGATAGTTGCCCGCGGAGATTTGATGTTCCTCAAACAAATATAAGCCAGAGAATGAAGTTCAACTAGCGGCAACTATCCGCAATAGTTCCTCGACGGACACACTCTATTGTTATAATAGAAACTTCGAGCTCGTAGTCTAATTGTTAAATAGCTCTATCCCAGCGATCGTTACCGTAGTATTTCCATATGATCGCTACGCTCGCTTAACACCTTTTTTCAGCGATCGTAATGATCAAATGACAAGCGTACTTTACCTGCAACACCTGCTGACAGGTCTGTCTGCACTGCACGGTCTGTCGCCAGTACTAACTGCTCCCTCTCTGCATGAAGCCAGCGCAACAAAAACTGTTCCTATAGAAAAAACAAAACAAATTTATACGAAATTACAACTGTTCCACACAACTAAATGTAACATTTACGGGAGCTTGCAGTATCATACAGTTTTGAATGGCCATTAAGAAAAAAACAGCGGGTTAGTTTGTACTTTGAAGGCAAGAGGATTGAATGGGTAGGGGGATTGGGGGGTAAGGCTTCATGTTATAGCACACCACGATTCCCATAGTTAAACTAGGCCACTTCCAAAGCACAAAATTGCCCATTATAGTTCAGGTGTATTTAGGGTCGTTATAAAATGATTTGGGGTCGAAAATGGGGAGTTAGGTTTGCATTGAATCGTGGCGTGCCAATAACATGAAGTCTCTGCGGATTGGGAGCTTAAAAATCATCTTAGGCGCGTTATAGACGGCGAAGTGTTCATGCGCCGAACATAATTCCATTAAGTTCGTCGACGTTGGAGCGACTGGTTGACTCAGACGGCGAACTTAATTCATAGAACGGACTGTAGCGATCAGGGAATCCGGATCTAGATTTTTATTAAAACAAAATATAGGGAAAACTACAATTAAGCAGTTTCTGTGTTGACATAGCGGCATGAAAACACGAACAAGGCATGTGAACTCCAGCTTGCTGTGTTCATTTCAAACTCGACTACGTTGGGTGGGGAAGACCAGTTTTCGTTTGGAGAGCGATACTTTGAATTATAACACACTATATTACATTAATTCGATATTTGTACAGATTACAAAGTCAGTCAATCACAATCAGTATATTAAACAAATACAGGCTCAAACAAACTCGCTTTTCTCTGCTAATTTACCCTGACATAATTATTCCAAACATGACAAACACTGCTATTACAAAAAGCGATGTAGATCAGAAACTCTAGGTTTTAATGTAACCACCACGTTACATTTTGAGCATTAGTCCTTTGTTAAAGAGGCAGAATATGCCCTTTGCACGACATGGTCACGTGCCAGAAATAGAAAGAGCAAGCCGTGCTTGCCAGCCTTTGTTCAATTGTGAGATTTCAAAATGTTGCCATTCCTTCAGTTTTAAAGATATGAACCTACAACTTGGGTTATTTAATAATTTTGGCTCGTTCTTTCCATTTCTGGCATCCATGTTGTTCTATTACCAATTTCTTTTGATTGACGCAAAGGGCCTATTATAAATTAATTAGTCTGTTCACCATAAAAAAACGGTTAATCGCTGTCCCACTCAGAGCTCACCTTGTTCGTCAAACTGGTGCGGTTTTGGTGGTTCTGTTGGAAGCGTATCGAACAAATCCCTGATTAAACTGAACCTGCGTAGGTAAGTACACAACGGTGAGGGCGCGAACATCACAATCAACAATCAAAGAGTGTATTATAAACAAACAGACGTAGACAGAGAGACGGGCAAACAGTCGGAGAGACAGACAGACAGAGAGACGGACAGACAGAGAGACGGACAGAAAGACGGACATAGAAGGGCATAGAGACGGACAGAGAAAGACAAAGATAGTTGGATTGACAAAAACATTTTATTCGAAAGGCGGTAAAAGGAACTCAACAACATCCATGTTGCGCGATTTAACAGGATGTGAAGTGATTGCACGAAGTTATACGAATGCGCATGGTCCGATCCAGTTGAAAGAGGTCAGAACGATCCAACATCCACAAGTGAGCGATTGATGCGTGAATAACGGAAGTCAACATCCAACATCGTTCAACTGGGCCGTGGTCATAAGGTTCAACGGCGGTAAAATCAATAACGTTGAACGATGTTTAATGAAACGTGGAACCTGGTTATTAACCCGCAGGGCCGGGTTTTTCGAAGCAAGATTAGGCGCTAACCCAGGGTTAAACTGTACAGATTGCAATTATATATTTAGCGCTAACCTAGGGTTAAAGTTAACTTTGCTTCGAACAACCCGGCCCTGGGTTATAGATGAAATTGGATGATATCACTATGGTAATGCTGGATTGAGTCTGACAAAAAAGTGAAATTAACACCATTTCTTTACTTCTACGATAAACTTGACGAAATGTTGGCAGATTGATAACAATGTAAACTTTCTCTTTTGAGACAATTGTTTCTGTATTCTGACGTTGTTGTGACGTCATAAATGATACCTCCTTTTTTGGTGAAAATTAACCTTTAAAACATGTTTGAAACATATTACGTCATCAGAATGCCTACTGAAATGTATTCATTTGGCGAAAATTTGAACTTTCTACAATAAATATATTCAAAGTTATGGAGGATTCACTATTTTTATGACGTCATTATTAGTAAGCATAAATCAGATTTCCAACTATTTAACAATTATTCACTGAAGTCGAAGTGTCTATTGGTAAATATTCACCAATAGTCACTTCGACTTCAGTGAATTGTTTTAGTATAATTTCATCAGTGAATGTCAGAGAAATTAAAACTAGACAATATTAATAATAGTGTGACTTCCGACCCTTTTATAAGTTTTACAAGCGCAAGCGCGTGACAAAATAGTTTTGTGACAATTTGCATAATCACGTGTCGCTACGGCTCATTGCACAAACCGACTCGACACGAGACTTGCAGGGACTACAAGAATGGTTTTCTAAAGGTAGAAATACCGAAAAACAGTCCAAATGCACACTCGAATTCAAGTTGAAGCAGCAATCTTCACTTTTTGAGACCTCGTATCGTGTTACAAAGAGAGGAAATGCAGCGAAAATGAGTGGAAATGGGCAAAACTGAAAATCTGCCACGGCGAGTGAAAAATTATCGAAAGGAACCACTTTCATCACAGGGAGCCCAGGCTCACAACATGAAGACAATATAAGGATTTGTATGAAACTTTATCGCTAGTATATATAGTTGATGGAAAATGATAATAAACATCCATTAAAGTTTACATACCACATCAAATGTTGTCCAGCTGTCGTTTCTTGTCTGTCTTGGAGCCTTCAAGCCGCATTTCAGCGAGAAAATTTTTTTTAGTTCACCTCTACCTAAAATATCACAAGGGTGCACACTCGTACACTCGACAGGCCGACGAAAAAACGCCATAAATCAGCTTTAACGGACCCCAGTCGCTCAAAAACCTCACTGGAGTGTAGATCGAAGATTACTTTTCCCGGGTAGCGTGCTTTCCCTCCCTAGCGTTTCTTCATCGCTTCAAGAAGACGGAAATATTATCACAAAGTTTCAACTTTTCGCTACCAAGTATGCTTGATCGCTCAACTCGAGAGACACAACCGCCATCATGGCATGTAACCGAGCCTTTCATGAACAGCGCACGCTATGATTGGTCGATAGTCGTCATGGAAATGAGACTCAATTCTCCCGTCGGGGAAGGTAACGAACGCAACAGTCGTTACAAAGAAAGAAAAAGTTGGACCCTTCGTGGACATTTTCCCTCCGCGCAGTTTGAAATTTGTAAACAAATGTCTCGACTTGAGCGATCAAGCATACTTGGTAGCGAAAAGTTGAAACTTTGTGATAATATTTCCGTCTTCTTGAAGCGATGAAGAAACGCTAGGGAGGGAAAGCACGCTACCCGGGAAAAGTAATCTTCGAACTACACTCCAGTGAGGTTTTTGAGCGACTGGGATCCGTTAAAGCTGATTTATGGCGTTTTTTCGTCGGCCTGTCGAGTGTACGAGTGTGCACCCTTGTGATATTTTAGGTAGAGGTGAACTAAAAAAAAAAAATTCTCGCTGAAATGCGGCTTGAAGGCTCCAAGACAGACAAGAAACGACAGCTGGACAACATTTGATGTGGTATGTAAACTTTAATGGATGTTTATTATCATTTTCCATCAACTATATATACTAGCGATAAAGTTTCATACAAATCCTTATATTGTCTTCATGTTGTGAGCCTGGGCTCCCTGTGCTTTCATGAGTTCACTTCAAAGGACAAATTTACTGGAAACTACGAACTAGTTTTGTGGATTATAGCCAGATGTCACAGAATCAAAGACAATGGTAAATCAAGAGACAAATGATTTCGGTACGAGATGAAGCTTGAAAACACACGGAGAGCGGCGAGAGAAGAGCATAACAGTTAACATTAACAGCAACCGGCTCCGTGAATGAAACTAGAACTTGTTGTTTTTCTATCAAGAACCACGAGGAAAATAACTCAAGTAAGTACACTCTTTTTAGTCGAACCGCTCCCAAATTCTTGTAGGACAAGGTCTCGTTGTCTTATTTATTGCTCTAAGTAGACGTTATTTCCTTGTGAAAGTTTGTAATTCATGAAGACACGAGGACCGAATAAACTCAACCCGAAACTCGTAAGTAAACTTTGTTTATGAAGGCTTGTGGATTAAAAAAAGCTTCAATTTTAGCCATACTTATTTAGTTGTTTCTTTGGTGGGTTTTGGTAAAGCTTTTTCTTTCATATTATTTATTTCTTCTTGAGAAACATCGGTAAATATGCGAGCGGCCATTTTTGGTAAATGCTTTGTATGTTAGGCGCTCTGCAGGTGAATATAGCGACATATGACGTAATTCTCGACCAATCAGAGCACGATAATCTCTATATTCACTGATGAAATTATACTACAAAACATATTGTTAAAGAGAATGCTATGACTTGTGAGTGTTATCCAAATGCATTTCATCGAGAAAATTCTAACATTTCTGAACGGGCTATTTTCTGAGGGCACGTAAATATACTTATGACATCATAATGACGTATACAAAAAAATATGGCTTCAATTCTAAGCTGCTTTACCAATTTGTTTTTTTTAAATCAACACATTGTTATTACTAAAGAGCTTTATTATTGTGCAAAAGATGATGTACCAGTATTTCGAGCTTTAAAACCAAGCGATATTTTCATAAAGTTTGGCGGGAAAATTACCTAAATTCAAAACTCTAACTTTTCTTCCTCTTAACCAGTCGAAATCAGGTTTTCGATTACTTTGTTCGCAACAAGAGGATAATTCAAAAATATAACATTTTAGTATTTTAAAGGTATTTGAAAATATGGAGAAACCTATTATATTATAAATGGATAAATGACGTCAAGGTGACGCCATTAAGATGTTCGCGGCAACACTCAACACGAAATTCTATTTTGTTTACCCGTCTAAACCTCTCCTAAAAATTGTAATGTTTAAAGTTTTGAAGATATAGACAAATAAATCAACCCTGGTGATTTTGGGGTCATTCAGTTTGTTCTCTATTACCACCTGGTAAGAAGTTAGTTATTTGATCTCACCTCGATGTGATGGATTCCTCAAATGAACACTGTTCTAGCATGGCGGCCTTGAGCTGTTCTTCCACTTGTCTTGAACTTAGAACTGAAAAATAACCATATGGTCATGGCATGGCCATGATCATATTTCCATACTTTCCAAAAATTCGTGAGTACAATAACATAGGTAAATTCACTGCCCGACGAGTGAAATTTAACGTGGAATTCCCGAGTCGGGCAGTGATTTTTCTTTGAACCCTTAGCATTAACGAAATGTATAAAGAATATAGACAGTTTGAAAATCTTCCTGAATTTCCCGCCACGCGCCAGGAACCCATTGCACGGTAAACTAAAGAGCGAATAGGAATCAAGCTAATATCAGACTAGACTTACACGAGGTTCACCTTCAAGTGAAGTATTTGCTCACATTCACAATATTTGATTTTTCAGTCGACATCAAAACTTCATTTTTATGCATGAAAATACCTGTATTTTATTTAGGTACACTTAATTTCAATCTAATCTTTACTAAGCGAAAGTGCATTAACTGGAGACATAATTGTGAATGTTTGTGAAAGATTTAGAAAACCGGCGCCCTGTTGAAATCACTTGTTAATGGCTTACGGTACTTTGCGAAACGAAACGGTGCGAAACAGTATTTTGCGAAACGGTATTTTGCGAAACGGTATTTTGCGAAATAGTTAAGATCTAGAAAATTTGTTTTTAGATTTTCAAAGGTACAGCATGTTTTGATAATTTTTTTCAATAGAAATCAGTCGTGTCATTCTGAATGTCAGCTAAGCTGAACAGAAATCTTAATTCAGCTATGACCTCCATCTTTGGTACACATAAACTGTACATCCCAATGATATTGTAGCATAAAATTCATAATGATTGAGATACCAAAAGCAAAGTTAGCCGGTTGAGAAATTCACTTTTGAGAAAATTTCATTGCAAAAATGAGAACATATATTAAAGATTTTAATTCTAAAAATTGGGAAAACCCAACATGATAACTTGAAAACTTATATTCATGCTTGACGTAAACGATGTTGAAAAATCATGCTGTACATCAAAATCTAAAAGCTAATTTTCTGGATCTTAACTAATTGTCTTGTTTCGATCCACAGAAACCATCAGCAAGATCTGGGTTCCATTTAGCACCAATATGAATATTGCAAATTGGTTGTTCTAAAATTGTAAACACACTAATATTTTTTTATTTCAGTGAATTTTGGGGTTGAAATTTTCTCAAAAGTGAATTTCTCAAACGGCTAACTTTGCTTCTGGTATCTCAATCATTATGAATTTTATGCTACAATATCATTGGGATGTATAGTCTATGTGTACCAAAGATGGAGGTCATTGCTGAAAGATTTCTGTTAAAGTTTAAAAAAATTGGAAGACAGCTGCACATAAATCTGTATATTATAGTATATTTTACTTATGTTGCATCGAACATTTGTATCTCGAACTTAGCGTAGTCGAAACAAAACTGGGGTTTCCATATACCGACAGAAACCCTAGATAATAGAGATGAAACCAATGTACAGCATTGTTAACTTTCAGCTCTGCTCGGGGTTAAAAGTTGTATAAAGACACGCCATATTTTGCTACCTAATTTACGTGAAACTGGAAAACCACGTTGTCGTACATATCCAAACTTTAAATAGAAAGAATGATTCGATGAGACTGAAACTTTAATACAATAATTGCTTGACATTATGTACATTATCTTGTGAACATGAAGTTAATCCGAGCAATAGAACCGAAGATACAATGGTTTTAACATGACCAAGTGATTCAAAATGGCTGCCAAAGAATTGAAGCCGTCAAGTTGTGGTATTAAAAACAAACCCAGTTCGATCTCAGCATACAGAGGGTTTCTATACACCAAAAGAAAGATCAACGAAGTTGAAGTTGCATAGTGTTAATGCATATCTTGTCACATCGTTTACGTCAAACATGAAAATCATTTCTGAAGTTATCATATTTGGTTTTCAAACTTTTTCGAAAAGAAATCCTTGAACAAATGTTCTCATTTTTGCGTACGACAGAACACATATCCTGAACATACGAAAGAAAAAAATATATGACATTTCAACAAATAGTTTAGGAAAAAGCAGGCGCCGAAAAGTCAAATATTCACGGCACGGAAACCAGGATGAACAAAGACAGTTTCAACCATGCTCTGAAAACTGAACGATTTCTCTTAGAATATAACTCATGAAGTAGAAATACCACGAGCAACTGAGAGAGGATAGCCGTGTGAACAATTGTCATACAGGATAAGTTCTAAAAGTGATTATCCACTCCGCGAGACCCGATTGACCAAACGGTGTAACAAACCGCTTAACACTGCACGCAGTTAACGCCATTACCTGCTCTGAAAACTGTACGAATTCTCTTAAAATGTAACTCCTCAAGCGCCAACATCACGGGCAACTAAGAAGGGATAAACTTGTCAACATTTGTCATACAGTATAAGTTCTAAAAGTGATTATCCACTCCGCGAGAGCCGATAGACCGAACAGTTTACTAACGCGCTACAAAAAGCTACGGCTTTTTGCGTGACATAGAATACGCTAAATTTAGAAACTTTGACATTTTGCGATTACAGAAATGAGTATCAGCTAGTATTCTAGATTTTTTGACAACAAATCGTTTACTAACTGTTCTCATTTTTGCATATACCGTTTCACAAAATACCGTTACGCAAAATACCGTTTCGCAAATTACCGTTTCGCAAAATACCGTTTCGCAAAATACCGTTTCGCACCGTTTCGTTTCGCAAAGTACCGTAAGCCCTTGTTAATGGTGGATGACAAAAAGAGCTCCACAAGTATACTAACAATATTAATAAGTCTTCCTTACTTTTTAGCAAATTTCTGAATTACTCAGTCTCACAATAAATAAGCTTGTTTTCATACTGTCGAATGTTGTGTTCAGTTCACTCGTTTCCCCAAAAAATCCTTGTACTTGTTAGTAGTTGTACCACGATTTTAGTAGCGTTTTGTAGCCGTCATTGAGCCCTGCTTTTCGTCCTGTTTTTATAAGCCTTTTACTCTTTGAAGGCAGTCATTTAAGCTTCTGTGTGTGAGTACCACGTGAATTAAATCAGCAAATCCACAAAGCCCCAGCTTTTCCGTTCAAAATCACACATTTTTGCTGCAGAGTGCAGTTGTTGTTGTCGATTCCTCGGACAGTCGAGCGCCAAAACATCATTTCTCGTGAAAAAGAGAATTTTCACGTTCTTTGACTACTGTCAACTTTGTGAATATCCTGGTTTGGAATTTTAACATGATTTTGTCTTTGTTCGCGTTCGCTTTTCAAACATTGAATTCGTATATCGCTCGAACGCGAGTGCTATATGGGATTTATAGGCACTGAGTGATATTTTGAAAGTTCTAATAATTGCACGAGCCTTTAAGCGAGTGCAATTTGGGAACTTTCAAAATATCACTCAGTGCCTATAAATCAAGTATAGCACGAGCAGTTCATGCGATTCTTTATGCACTCGTCAATGATCAATCAGAATCCAGATACGAGTTATTATAACACAAATTGTTACATAGCCATAAGTTTTCCAGACACAACGCACGCTCTCATTGGCTGATTCAGGATCACGTGGCAGTCATCAAATTTCAATGTTTCCCGCGCGGGCAACAATTCATAAATGTTGCCCGCCACGTGATCACATCGTGACAGAAGATGGTGTGCTTGTCGCGCGCGCCACTGGCTAGCTAAAGGCGGGAAATATTTGTTTACCAAAATGTATAGATATTCATCAAAAGCTGACCATTTTTCTACGAAAGAAAGCGTTCAAAATTGAACCAGCTCCAAAGAAACAATTTACATCGTTATCAAGCGCGCGAGTGAGAAATTGGTAGCTAAAAAAGGATGCACGAAAGACACAAAACGATGCTAAAAATGCCGTAGCGATGCAGGCAGTTTTTGTGTGTTGAAAAGCACGAAGAGAAGACGACAAACCTCGCTCGTATCAGGTAGGTCCTGTATTTATGCACACCTTTGCCACTAGAAAAACTTATGTCTATATAACAAATCACTTAATGACTGTCCCTTCGGAAATCAGTGAGTTTTGTTTCCCCTCGATCCTCGATGTTCCCCTCGACTCCGCCTCGGGGAACATCGAGGATCTCAGGGAAACAAAACTCACTGTTTCCCTCGGGGCCAGTCATTAAGTGTTGAATATTCAACCCATTCGTTAGCCAATCAGCGCGCGAGTTTGCGTCGTGCTGTGGGATTCTGTTAGAAATCCCAATTACTGTCAAACTACGCGGCCAAATATAAAAATGCATTTGCAGCCATGTATCTCATTGGCTCTTCCTTCACCATCCTATCCATTTCTATCCATTTAAACCAATCAGATTTTGATGCTGATGCGGGAAGCCATTCAGGTGCAAATCCCACCAACGAGTTGTCAGCGAGTGATTTTGAAAAGTTTGAAGCACTCACGGAACCTCGCCCAAAACAATACGCAAACAAGAAAACTGATATCGGTGAAAACGGCAAACTTAGAAGATGAAGAAAATAGCCAGAATTCACTTGACCTCGTCTTTTGATAATAATACTAATAACATGACTCATATTATTCTTTCAGCCCTTGTGGTATCATACTCGCTACGCTCGGGCCGCAAATAGTACTACACGGGATGAAGAAAACCCAATATGCCGTCCACAAGCCATATTATTCCGTTATTTATAGCATTCTTTCATGGTTTTTGCATACTATGGAAATAGGTTGTTGTTTTTTCCAGTGCCACGATCCAGACATTGGTCAACCAAAAATGCGTTGTCATTCCAGGTCTTGAGACATTTGCTCTGATTGCGATGTCAGAAGCAAGTCAGTGGCAATTAATGGTAAGAAGGTTGTTGACGTACTGTGTGAAGACGACAGCGGCCTCATGAGGGGCTTGCTTTGTTCTCGAGATGAGGTGGGTCTCTTGAGGGACACCTGCAGGCCACAATATACCAATTAAACATCATATTTGTTACCGCAACTGATTAGTTTATCGTTTTCAGATTGGATGAATTTTATGGTCAAAACGAGGACAGACCATTGATCGCTGTCGTCCTCGCTTGCCCTCAACTTCAATAAGCTAGCGCGTTGTAAATCTTGCAATTTATGACAACAGTGTTGCCCCTATTGTTACAAAACGAAAGAGCCATTTTGACGATGTTGCGCGTGCAGCTAGAACAATGGCTATCTGTTTTACATTACAAAAGGCTGGTGAAACAGAACGACTCTTAGCAGCTCGCATCTATTGTTCTACTAATGCGTGCGCAACATCATCAAAATGGCCTATAGGAGTAACATTGTGACATCGTAAAATCCAAGATGGCAGCGCGCGGGAACGTTTTATGGTTTTTTGATTACAATTATAGGATCAACAAACTAACAAGGAAAAACAAAAAAACAGTTTGTTATCCTTAACAATATAAGAGCTTTCCATTTTCCTGCTGGTTTGGACTGGTTCTTGTCGTACAAATGAAAATGTCCGCTCTCTTTTAAATGTTAAACTCAGCATTTTGTATTTTATACTAAGCCTATTGCTTTATACCTCGTGAATTCTTAATAAGGGCCCTAACTGAATGCATTGTGGGATAGAACTGACAGAACTGGTTAGTTCTCCTCCCTAGAAATGACGCGTTTCATGTGAGAACTGGCTAATCAGATAGAAAGCGCCCTTAATTTATCTGCACTGTGTTTTATAATACGTGTTTTATAATACATGTTTTGCAATTCTCAGCTGCCATATTGAATGTGTTTGGTTACAGAACGCACGGTGTCCATATGATCACTACGATCGCCATAAAGGTGCACAGCGATCTTAGTGATTATAGCGGGCACCATACATATAGCATGAGAGTGAAATTTTAGCGACACCGATCGCTGGCAACTGCCCGCCCGCCCGCCTGGCAGCTCCGTTCATAGACTTGCCTATATATATTAACGATCACGATCGAAGTGATAGAGCATGGTCATGATATAACTCGGTTTCCATTCGATAGCTACGATTGCCGAGTACTTTTTTCAGCAATCACAAGCATCACACCGATCATATGGAAACAGGCATTTAAGCCTGGTTCACACTAGCGACATAAGCACAAGCAACATACACAGACACAATGAATGCATTAATCATTAGTGGCGCTTGTTCTTCTCAAAGATGTGATTACTGCGTCTGCGTATGTTGCATGTGATTATGCTTGTGTCGCTAGGGAAAACCAGACTTTAAACAACAGCTGTGATGTGAACAGAAAATAAGCAAAGACCCGGTTAAACTAAAGATTAGAAATCAATAATCAATGCTAAAAACTTACCCCATCAACCATCTCCAGAGATGGGATTATTCTGTGAATTTCATGCTGATATCTAAAAACAAAGAGAACTTCACATTAGACTAATTAAAGCAATATAATTAATACTAATAATACTAATACATAGAGGATCGTACATGGCTGCGTGGATAGACAGTTTTCATTTTCGAGTGGCGAATGTCGTAATACACGAATGAATGCAGCGAATGAATGTAATTATTTACCACAAATGATTAGGTACTTATTGACTGAGTGGGAGGGCTGGACGGGAAAATATTTGGCTCGAGGTCATGACGTACGGACCGAGCGCACGTACCAAATGAACGAGCCAAAATATTTCCCGTTCGGCCCGAAATTACTCAGTCAATAAGTTTACCATGTGACAACTTTCAAATGCCAACTTTCAAATGCCAACTTTCAAATGCCAAGACAACAAGCAACACGTCACACACGAACGGCCCCCATCAAGCGACTTTTGTACATGGTTTTGAAAGGAAAGCGCGAGCGGGGCCATAAGGGTAATATGATAAAATCTCCGCGCAGCTATGTATGGCTCAGGTTTGTTTACATATTTTTATGTAGTTGGCGAGATGAGCCACAGGAAGCCCAAGCTATATGTAAACAAACCTGAGCCACAGGAAACCCGAGCTGCATTATGAGCGCGCGCTAAATCAACACATTCACAGCAGAATCAAATTTCATTTCACAATTTGCTAAGAAATAATGGATTATTAAAACATCAGTGACAAATACACAAAATGGGAGGATGGTTAGCCTGTGGTGTGACATCATAGATGTGTAATAACACCTTTATCTCGCACGTAAAACCCGGTATTTTATCACTTAGTGAATAATAATAACTATATTTTCCTTTCTGGAATCCACTGAAATCGCGCTCTCTGATTCGCTACCGGCTAATCCCAAAGTTTTTCAAAATCAAAGTTTTGACGAGATTCTTACATGAACGTAAATAATAATAATAATAATAACTTTATTTACCCACAGTAAACTCATCAGGATTTTTACATATGAAAATAACGTAAGATAACTACAATAAAAATACTACTAATAATTAGTCTATAAGCTTATATACAGACTATAGCGATTAAAATATTGTAAGAACTATTAAATTACAAATATTCAACTTTAATTCTAATTTATAATTAACTCTAAATGACTACAAACATCAACCAAAGGACCTGCTTTACATGAGTGCCGTGCTTCTACTTAATAATCTAATTGATGTCAGAAAAGTAACTGCTGCAGGCAGAGCGAAAATTGCTTAGAGTTCTAGCTTGCCGCAATTCTACAGGGAGGCTATTCCATATCACTGCACCACTATAGCTAAAACTGTTTTTCAAAAAATTAGTGCGCGGGAAAGGAACAGCAAGTTTGCCCTCGGTGTCTCTTAAAGAATAATTTGAAACGCTGCTTCGGTCGACAAATTTGGTACGTAGATAATCAGGAACAAGTCCGTTAATAGATTTATAAACCATGACAGCTTTGTGGATATGGCGTTGTGTTTCAAGTTTTTGCCAGCCAAGTTCCTCGAAAAGACAATCGGCATTAGCGTCATAATTTGAAAAGGTTAATACTCTGGATGCGCGATTTTGTAATTTCTGAAGTTTTTATTACAATTCCCCCACACAACACTGCAATAATCAAAATGTGGTTGAACTAAAGAGTTCAGCGTTTTGCGAGGTACAAAAGATCGAATGCGCTCCAGGGCTCCAATGCCGGAGGCGATTTTCTTGTTGTATTGAAAGCTTTAAAAAAAGGAGGAAAACTGCAGAAAATTTCCAGTGATTTGATAGAAACAAAGATCGCACGCTCAAGAGCGACAAATGTATCGCTTCTGTACGAGTGTGGCGCGACAGAATTAACGAAAGTAAATAAAATAAAATACCGGTTCACCAATGTATATTCGATACAATTCGATCGCTCATATTATATTTAGAGTTTGCTTTAATCAATACTCCTAACACATCTTACCCTGTGGTATCCGATTTGACACATGGATTTCCTGTGAGAAGAACAGAGAACTTTTAATATGTCAGTAAAATGTCGCACTCGTATCAAAATATCCCATGAGGATTTCCTTCAGCCACTCTTGATAGCACTGAACACAGTCGAAATAGAAGATTCTCACCAACAGAATGAAAGACAATACGTATACTGGGAAGCCGCTAAGAGGCGACGTCGACAGTAAGGCGTTAACCCTCCTCAGAAAATAGATTCGATAGTACGCGCGCTCTGATTGGCTGAAAGCCGTGTTTCTAGAACTCTTTAGTAGAAACGAGTGTTCTATCACGAATCCTGCAATCTGATTGGCTAAGCTACTATCTATTACACAAATAGTGTGACCGTCGAGGAACTATCTGCTGATAGTTGCCCGCAGAAAGTTTATAAGCCCTCGAACGAATATGCTAGTTTTAAGGGAGGGGGGCGAAATCGCTAGTGAATTGTACTCGTAATTCTTATTGAAATCGCCCCGCCTCAAAAAATAGGAGGTAGTATATATATGTCAACGCACTGAATAAAGTGTTTTTTTATATAAATCTAAAGTCTTCTTTAAAATAACATTAAGTGTACTGACCTCTTCAGCTACTATTACTTACTACTGACTACAAAAATACGCGAGTCGGTAACACTACTTTTCTTCGGAACGTCATTTCAAATTCTTTCCGAATTTGAGTTAATTGCTGTTAATTACTGCTAGAAAATTTCAAAACTTACCGCCGTTTTATCTGCTCATTAGTTGATAAGCTGTTTAACCAGAAAGGTTTTCCAAGTTAGAACTATCTAATTACCGAATTAACAAGCGCCGTTAGCTCAATTGAAATAGAACAAAGCACGCGAGTCGGTAACACTACTTTATTCGGCAAAGTTCTTTCAAAATAGATGGATTGACATGGGCATTACGGGTTATACAAACTTACATACCACGATAACTATGTCAACTTCATTATGTTTTTCATGCATGCAAAAATCATCAGGCTATTTGGCAGTTGTTTCCAAATATGAATTGCTCTCGCTACAGGATAAGGTAAGTTTTAAAACTTTCCGCCGTTTAGATCTTAATTAGTTCATTAACTTGTTTATTCGGGAAGTTTTCACGCGAGTCGGTAACACTTCCTTTATTCGGCAAAGTATTTTCAAAGTAGGCGGATTTACGGGTTATCAAAACCCTTAAGTATCCACAATAATTACAGTCATCTACATGTTGGCTTCTGGCAAGAAATACTAACAACTAATCATTCGAAGATTGACGAAGATTGTAGGTGGATTACAGAATGCCTTGTCGAGTTTCTTGTTGCACTGCTCGCGCGAATGAAAATTGCAGCGTTTGCCGGAGCCACCAACACGAATTTTGAGATGCGCTACATGTTTTATACTGGAAACGCACTCTGAAGGTATCCGGTAACCTTAAACAGTACATATGCAATATGTTCCTTGAAATCTCGACACAATTTTTGAGTTATTTTTGCATATTTGCTTAACCATCCCACATGTGTGCGAGGTTCGTCAGTTCATATTAAAATCGCTGATAATAACTCTGTCCAGTCCGGACTGCGAATGTAAAGGTCTCAACGTGATATAGACCCTTTATAGCCACTACCTCTTACTCAAGGCCATGGCTCTATAATTAATGAAGGTGGGCTGAAGTTTTCAGATTTTCTTTGCTGAATTCTTTGTCAATCACTGAGCTACAAGAACGTTTACAGTAGAAGGGGAATCTCACCTGCAATGTAAAGCTCTGCCAAATTGGACTGTGACAAATGTGACTATATGAGGACAAGTGCAGTGTTAGCTACGAGTTATAAAATGTTATACAATACTGAAGCGGGACGAAACGCGCGCTCTGATTGGTCGATAACTATGCGTGATTAGAGCTCAGATGACGTCACAAGGTCACGCGCGCACCCTAATTTGTTGAGAACGTTCGTTTAGGAATCTATAGTCAAATAATCTATAATGGCATGTTCATCAACATAATGGATGAGCTGATTTTGGTTAAAAAAAAACAGAAGTCATTTTGCCATGGGTCTGTCCACTGATAGATGCACATATGACGTCACAACGTGACAAGAACAAGTCACGCAACCTGATTGCGTCTCGTGGCGTACTTCTCTTCAAGTTGTGACGTCATAAGTGCATCTATAAGAGGAAAGGCGCATGGCAAAATGACATATATTTGTTAAGTAATGATTCAGTTAAGAACTGTAGCAAAAGGCAATAGGCTGCGGCAATGAGTATATCCCCACATACGACTTTGCTTGAATATGCCTGAAGTGCTGTATGAGATGTCTACAATCCAAACTACACCCAGAAAATAAAGTCTATTTTTATGCTATAAGCTCTTTTTACTGTGAGAACTCAAAGCCACCATCCAGCCAAACGGAAAGGGAGGAAACAACAGATATTTCAGTCAAAAATTTGAAAACCTTCCCCACATTTACATTCGTTGCCGTTCAGTGCTATCGTCCTTAGCCGGACGGAGCATTACTTAAATATATAAAGCCATACAATGTTTATTACCCAAGACAAGGAAGAAATGACTGGAATAATGAAAACTTACCAATGTCTCAAATGATGGAATATTGTTATGACAAATGTTGAGGACTTCTAACGAAGGGAACTGTTGGTTAAAGTTCTGCAAGAGCAATCAAATAATTCTCACTAGAGATCTTTAGGCCTATAATAAGAACTATAGTAAAGTCACATTTAATTACTCAGCGTCACAAATCTGGGAAAGTATTCTTTACACATCAAGAATTCACCAAATTATTTGTTCAAAAAACAATATAAAGCGCCTACGTTATACCTTATGCATCATCAAATTTAATATATAAATATATTAAATTTATATTACTTAATTATAGTTGTTGTAGCTCAATGATTTACAAAGAATGTATGGTGTGTGACAAGATCTTGCCACACACCGTACCATACAATACACTTTTGAAAACCCTTTTCTCAAAAACTATTCAAACATTAAAGACCCTGTGTCCGAGCCGCAATGTTTTGATTAGTATGTTTATCAACGGCCACCTTGCTAGAAGGCTAGCTTTTAGTCTAACTCAAATGCTCGATTGTTTATTGGTTTCATAATGAAAGTACACATAGGCTTAGGGTAGCGAATTTAATAATTTCTAGCGGATTAAAGGCCCGATTAAGCCCATGAATTATCGCCGGATGGTTCGAATGTAATTTGAACAGTACTCGGTAGGGAGCTTTAAAACGCTTTTAGCTTCGATACGAGTGTGACGTTTCCCAATCGACGCGCCGCTCTAGACCGGGATTTCGACGATGTATTCGACGAAAGTTACATTTCCAACGGTATATATTAGATAAAAGAAAGCCAGTTAAACATATATATGTGGAAATAAATACACGATGGTCCAACATAGAGATAGATTTCCAAAGATTCGATATTCAAACAACAATGCTGATGTTTCTGATTTTCGCAGGTTGCAAAAATACTTTGCGCGCGCAATGATTCATGGGCTCGGACACAGGGGCTTTAATCTCACATTTTCGGCAAGTGTGACTTTCTCTTTCGATATGTGGACTCGGTTTGATCGCAGCTACACGTATGAGTTTATGTTAACGAGGCAAAGATGTGGGCCTACTCTTCCCTCGTTGTGCCACAGGAAACCCGGTTTCCTATTTCTTTCTTTTATAAGAAGGAGGCAGCCCACTTTCGATGTGCTTCACTTGTCACGCACTTCACTTGTCACGTACTTCACTTGTCACGCACTTCACTTGTCACGCACTTCACTTGTCACGCACAAAAGGTTTCAAAATGAGGCTCCGGGGTAAATTAAATATATTCTATTCTCCCGGGTAGCCTCATATTGAAATTTATGTGCGTGACAAGTGAGGCATATATATATTTAGTATATACCACACCAGTGAATATCACTTTTCGCGCGCTCTGATTGGCTACTCAAACAGTGAATATGATTTCATATTCACCTCCGAGCGAAGTAGCGATCACCTCGCGCGAGTATTTGGCCGTTTGACAGAAAATAAAATAACTATTTGGTGCTGGCCATTCACCTGCAGTGTGGTATATACTAAAACAATTATTCACCTCAGTGTCGGTGAATAGTGGTGGATATTTACCGAGCCGCTTCGGCGAATAATTGTTAAATATTGTATATACATTTTATCTGCATGTTCGTTCCCTTTTGCGTTACTTTGGTTTTAGGGAATTAAGAACATGTAAAGCATCCGACCACATCTTACTTGGAACTGGCCTAACTTAGAACACTTATCCATTGCTTTCTTTGTTAAAAGCGAGAAAATACCCGGTCTGACAGATATTTGTAAAGCCTTTCTTGCATCGAGTCGAGTCCGGGAGAATGATAATAATACCATTGTCATTTCTCGTTAGCTATGTCAATATACGCATTCTGTTTTAATTTTCAGTCGGCTAACAAGATTGCTTCATAGTCGAAGTATTTATGAAATGCAATGTGACCCGGTTAATCTCACGTTTGATGGTGTAATAGTACATGGTTACGAGATAGTGTCCCTGATTAGTAGGCCACTTGTGGTCAGCTAGAAGATACACTGCATGAAATAAAGTTGATGATTGATTGATTGATATATGTGCTCCTACTCCAACTGGAATTAGCACTCATGTAACATTCTACGACATTCAAACCAATCGCAGCGTGCATTCCCTTTGGATTGTTTATGATTACCGTTATTAAAAAATCGTCAATTCGGCCGCTTGAAGGATTGTTCACATACCGCCGACACGAGAACAAATCCCGAGCGCATGATTTTACGACTCGGCCCGAGTAGAGCAGCTCGTAGAGCAGCTCATGTGGTAGAGCACCGGTCATGAATGCAGGAGGTCGTAAGTTCGATCGAATCCAGGCTCCGACCGCGTCCTTGAGCAGGGACGTAAAAGCCGTTAGCCTTGTCTCCCAACACTTTCTCTTCATAAATGGGGGACGTTAAAGAACCTGTTGTGCTACTCGTCAAGAGAAGGGGATTGTTTCCCAGTACCACAGTCTGCCCTCCTTTCAAATACCATGCAACCTCGGTTATATACGCCTCAAGCTTTACCGAGTATTAAACAGAAACAGAGAGTAGTAAGTACAGAGTAAATGGGTTGTTATATTTCACTGTTTATGATGACTACCCCTTCTTTGCTTTCTCCAGAAGTGACCTTACGCCAACAACAACACTACTCGTATGTGATCCATCATTTCCAACATCCTCATTTGACATTTTCTATCTTTCCTGTAATTAAATTGGTTTATTTTCTATTTGTAAGGTACCAAAGTCCCCATTTGGAAGTGATTATAAATACAGTAGTCTATTGATTCAACTCAAAAGTCATAAAATTAATGTAGAACCTTCCTAGGCCTGTAAAGCTTGGGTCGCACTAGCGATATACGGATCATCATCGTAGCCCTAAGCAGAAACATATGGACCTTATGTCGTAGTGTGAACCACTCGGAACATAATCATAAGGCCGACATAACCATAAACACAAGAAGATCGACCATTTTTTCCCTTATGTTTACGATTATGTCTATGATTATGCCGACTGTGTTTCAAGTGCGAACGTGATTGAAAATAACGATATAATCGTAATCAGAACACAATAGGTTCCTGACCAATAAAGAAACTAGTGCCAACTCCTCTCGTTGTTTTCCTCATTTTCAAAATGGCGGCGTTCGAAGAACGACCCTCGAGCCCAATTTTGAAAAGAAAAGGTAATGTTGAATAATTATGCTAAAAAAATTGAATTTGCGTTAATCCTTGATTTTTTAAGAGCAATTGTATACCCGATTCTGATGACAAAGCGCCGCCATTAGACCTGCTACAAAAACCGGGGACGAGTGACGTAGGTGAAGGAAGACGTTCACTAGAAGTTAGTAAACATATGGTCTCTGTTTGCGATCGCTTCGTAGAAAAAGCCTTTAACAGTGTCTAAAACTCCAGAAATTCAGCTACTTCCATGGCCAACTACTGTGACTTCTCTTAATAAATTTTGACAACTGAAACAGACGCTCTTCTTTCAAATACGTCATGAGACGCATAACTTCCTGCGGCTTTTTTAATGATCATAATTACGACGTGCGCCACTGCATCGGGATTTTGCCGTCTTTAAATGCTCATAAAAAAATCAAAGATTAACGCAAATTCATTTTTTTCGCATAATTACTAAAATTGCCACCCCCTTTCTAAAAACAACTCTTGGGGGTTGATGGGCACTTTAAAGGTCCCTTCAGACACCAAATAATTGCACTTACGTTACATAATGAACATAAGGAGCTTATGATTACGATTGTTTATGATCCTTGTCGCTAGTGCGAACCAAGCTTTATATAATCATTACAATCAGTACCTCTAGCGATGACAATCTGTTATTATCTACATACAGTTCCTGCAAACTCCTGCAACAATAAGGAAAATACATTTATTGTTAGTAATAATAATGAGAAGAAGAAGAAGAAGAGGAAGAAGAGGATGAAGAGGAAGAAGAGGATGAAGAGGAAGAAGAGGGTGAAGAGGAAGAAGAGGATGAAGAGGAAGAAGAGGAAGAAGAGAAGAAGAGGTTGAAGAGGATGAAGAGGAAGAAGAGGATGAAGAGGTAGAAGAGGATGAAGAGGATGAAGAGGAAGAAGAAGAAGAAGTAGAAGAAGAAGAAGAAGAACAACAACAACAACAAAAAATATTAATAATAATAGATTTATTTTACTTAACCCGTGAAAAAAAGATTAATAGACAGTATCCAATAGTCAAATAGAAACAAAAGTAAACAATGGAAATAGGGTCTAATAGTGTCTATTAGTCTAATATCTCTTTTAAGGGGTATAGTAAAATCAGTCTAATTAGGAATATTGCATAAGAATGAGAATAAGAATTTATCACATACATACATGTACTGAGATTTACCAATGGAATCATTCATGCGAAAACCCACTTCACAATTTTCCTTAGCCAATCAGAATCGCCAAGCGAATTTTTCACACCTGCGAAAAGCGTTTCGTCCAATCAGAAAACACCTGCCAAAACATATCGGGATTTTCAAACTGGACTTGAGATCGGAGGCGCCACTTTCATTCACTACGAAAGTTGGAGGTTTTAACTTTTTTTTAAAAATAATGTAATATTGATCTGTAAACAGCCAACTAACGATGTCAAAACTTCCAAGTCAATTGAGGAGTATATTATCGACCAAGAAAACAAAATCGCAATAGCAAAAACTTAGAGAAACAGACGTAAAGTTACTTAAAGCGACAAAGAAGAAGCGAAATTCTACCGAAAGAACTCAACAGATATTGAGATAATCTATGTGAAATCATTCTTATTGTCAAAAGAAAATACGGCGAAGATTACGGGCTTCTAATCCTTCGTGGAGTGAATTCGATTTCCATAGACCATCGACATTTGAAAAATCGTAAATATTCTGTGAGCAGAGAAAACCTACAAGCCGTGGAGATGTCAGGAAACTCATAGCAAACAACTTGAAAAAGCAGGTATACTAATCTATTGACCAGGGCTCGTAGTTAAGGCTGCCCGATGTCCCGGGGCAAGTAACCTTTTGGTTCGGGCAACCAAAAGTTTGCAAATGGTTGCCCGAGCGGGCAAGTAAAACTTCTGAAAATAAAAAACGAAGTCAAGAACACACTGCTTTCAAAAATATTCAAGTTGTTAAAAAATCGCAGAATAAAATGTGTCACGCGTTTTCCTGTAGACCGCAATGGACTGGGTCCGAGATTCCCATGATTCCTAGTTAGCTGGGTCTAAAGGGAAGCCATTTTAAATTTGCATGATCGTCTTGGCCCTTGTGCGTGACGAGATGAGTAAAATTTATTCGTTCTTCTCGTCAAGAAATGAAGAAAACACAGAAGTATTTTCAAGAAACGAAGAAAGCACAGAAGCATCTTCAACTTAAAGAAAAGAAAACTACGAAACGCGTAGGAAACGACATTTTCAAAGCAAAATCATATATGGAAAGTTGGGCAACCAAATTGTGTTTTGGGCAAGTAGTTAAAAAAGTTAACTGCGAGCCCTGTTGACGATGTAAACTTGTAAACTTTATTTGTTGAATCAAAGACAGTTTCATTGCTGTTGAAAACTATTTCCAGGCTGATGTCAGTTTAGAAAGTAAGATTTTCTTTCCATTTTGGTCGTATTGAGCATCAATTTTAGTCTACGTTGAGTCGGATACGACTGAAATGCAAAACAAAAAATTGAAAGCTACAAATATACGTGTTCAATGACAAGACCTAAATAAAACCTGTTTGATATTGGAGAAAAATCTCAGTATGTATATAATAAACAAATTACGAGATGGAAAGTGCTTTTGTATGGTATTTACACACTTGTTTGTTTTCACAAAACTCACTCGCTCGTTCGTTTTGTGAAAACAAACTCGTGCGTAAATACCATACGCCAGCACTTCCCATTAAGTAATCTATATATAAGCCTTGTGAATATATGAATAAGAATATGAGAATAAGAGCAAGAGTAATAATAAGAATAACAAGAGAATGAAGATAATTATCGTGAATAATTCATGACAAAAATAACTTATGTGTTTTACACCAATTATACTTCCGAGAAAGTGGGCATTAGTAAAAAAAACGTTAGTAATAAAAATATTGTGAAAATTGCCCAAATTATCACAATCTTATTTTTAAAGTTGTTTATGTGTCAATTGTAACAATGAAATGAAAATTGAAGGGTTAGAATTAGTTTGGTGCACGTAGAACACCTTGTTTATTTACAATGCTTTCATCGTGAATCAAAGAAAAAACTGTCACAATTTACATGACGAAGTGTGCCCTTACTTTAACTAATGAAAATACAAACAAAAATACCATCAAAATAAAAGTTATCAGTTAGGAAAAGTTACGTGTTGTTGGAGTTACAAGGGCTAACAGAACACACATTATTAGAAAAGCTGCTACACTGTGCGCAGTATTTCAAACATTGTGATTTCCATGTAATAGGAGCATCGACATTAACAGATTTTTGTAAGGCTAACGAGTAATGGACCCTTTGCACGTGACGTCATAGCCGCCATGTTGGTGTACAGTTAACAATAGATTCTTCGTTAGCTTCTTTTGTTCTGTACACCAACATGGCCGCCATGCCCTTTGTCATTTGAATCTCTGGGGATTGAGTGCAAACCATCTATACTTGTATAGAAGCCACTTAAACTGATTGGCAGAACTAGAATTACGAAAGGGACTATCTTTAATACAGTCTAATCTTGTTACCTCAGTTTTCCAACTGCGCTAAGTGATGTCAATTGGTTGTGCTCCAATCTAAGTATCTGAGAACACACAAAGAATACATTTTAAATGCATAAAACTACATCGGTAGCAAACAAAGTTGTCAAAATGGAATTGGTTGCTAGTCATCAATAGAAAACCAGCGAAGTAATATGTTACTTTCATTATGTAACTTTTGAATTTGAATTTTGTTTTGATCGAACTGACAATGGTTTGATGGATGACCAGTTCCTGTAAAAACTAGTGTTGATCTGCGTCGGCAGGGAAATAAACACTGGTATAATCAACTATAAGTCGATTAAGATATGCTCGGAGTGAGTAGCAGATTAAATTTCGAACGCTATCCCTTCGTCAGAGCAAAGAAAAGGGCTAGCAAAGGGTTGACGAAGGGCTAGCGCTCGAAACGTCAGATGCTACTCCCTCCCCACGGCGGTCAGCATACCTTAATCGACTTTTAGTCGAGCATACCAGTGTTTAACAATGGTTTGATTTGGAAGATTTGATTTGTAAGTGAAAGAAGTTATCAAATTTACGATTCAAAAATATTTTGTGTTCCCCCTTTCCTATAATTGGCTGGATGGTGTTTTCTTTTAATACGTTTTCACAGTAAAAATGGCCAATGACACACAATTCCCTACATTTTCTGACTGTAGACATCTTACACAACACTTCTAAGGCATATTCAAACAAAATCGTACATGTATGTGAGGATAAACTTATTGCTGCAGCCAATTGTCTTTTGCTATGGTTCTTAGGCGAATTATTACTGTGAATCATTACTGCAAATCATTACTGCAAATCATTACTTAAATTGTTTTGTACTGTTGCAACAGGTTGCATGTGAGCATACGTAACAAATAGTTGTCATGTTGCTGTGTATCTATCCTCTTTATAGATGACATCAAAACATGACGAGAACAAAGTAGTACACCACGAGATACAGTTGAGTGGCATGACTGATGTCGTTGTCGTATTGTGACGTCATCTGTGCATCTACAAGAAGTCAGACATTCAGCAAAATGACATGTATTTGTAGTATACAATAATTAGCAACAAAACATTTCATGCAAAACGTGACGTCGTCTGTGCATCAGTACTCTAATAACACATGGCTCTTGACCAATAAGAGCGCGTGTTTCTCACTGTTCATTGCATAAAATTACATTCATGCTTAGAGAAAATTATCCC
Organism: Actinernus sp. WN-2022; assembly: GCA_030867875.1. Taxonomy (NCBI): domain Eukaryota; kingdom Metazoa; phylum Cnidaria; class Anthozoa; order Actiniaria; family Actinernidae; genus Actinernus; species Actinernus sp. WN-2022. Next base: position 103,043,013 of record JAOWCC010001634.1, read on the forward strand.
TAATATAAAGTCATAGTCCTTATATACATGTAACATATATGTTATACGCATGTTTCATGTTGGTATCTGTACATATATGTGGGACACTCAAGGGAAAATCAATATTTTTTCACACAAAAAAAACTACCTCCCGGTTAGATCAGTAGTTACGCTTCCAGAAGGAAGGTGTGGAAGGCGCAGACTCAAAACCCAGCCCGACCAACAACGTTCTTAACATAACTGAGTAGAAGGTGCTGGTTTTACATAATCCAACAGTAAATGGTGAGACCTTCACATCTTCTCAGGTAAGGACGTAAAACCATAATGCCAAGACACAGATGGCCATGTGTAAGAGTATAACTACTCAGTTTACTTTGACTGATCTTCTCCCATGGCGGCCATGTTGGCTAGAAGCAATAGATTTGGCAACGTCAACCTCGAACTGAGCAGTTTCAGAACGAGTTTAGACGGGCAGAAACAAAGGTTTTTATCCACCCCAGGGTTAAATCGCTAACCCGAGGTTAAACTGGACAGATTACAATTAATTACACATTTAGTGCTATCCTTGGGATTTGCTTCGAATAACCGGGCCCTGGGACGTAACATGGTCATTATGTCAGAGAAGAGGCCATTAGTCAGTTTATATTACAAACTTCAAATTGACTTCTCATGCAAGAACCTTATTGTGTCTTTACAGTGCCTATAACCCTTTTTGCAATTTTTAAGTTATGAACCCACGAAAAGTTTTGAGTACTTCTGTGAAGAAAGTTTTGGTTTACAGTGAATACTTTATGTTCTAAGCTTGTTTGGAATCGTGTAAATTTTACCTTTCCTAACCCATGACTTTCTTCAAAAGCCTTAAGATTAAGGGAGTGGTAGTTAAATTCTCTTAGTTTTATTAGTGATTTTCATTTACCCGTAAAACAAAGTGTATTAGAGCGTAATAGACAAATAAACACAAAAGAAAACAACATGTAATTCAAGCGTATTATTAGAGCTAAATACTCTAGTATCTATTTCACAAGTTTAGGAAAGTTTTTTAAAAAAAACGTATAAAAGCGACGTGCATGCGTATTAGACACTGTAAAATTACCAGATTTTTGAATATTCTGTTTCTATCATCTCGGCCGTCACTTAGAATGTGACTTCTAGAAGAAGAAAAATCAAGGTCCTTAGTAAACCTCTTATTTTTAAAGCTGTTTCATTAAATATTTGGGTTGTTTGCGCTTCCAAGTTTTATGTTCACTAGCCGCTTTCAATGTTTGCTGTATTTTCATACAAGCGTAGAACATTGAGTATTTTCTGTAAACCAAAACTTTCTTCACAGAAGCATTCAAAACATTTCGAAGGTTCATAGCTATAACAAATTGCAAGAAGGGTTATAGGCACTTTAAACACTCACAGTAAAGAAAGTAGAGCAGGAACAACATGTGCTTAGAATCTCCACAACACCTATAGTACTTACAGCCAAGCTAGAGATATCTCTTAGACCGGATATATCGTTAATGTGATTTCTTGACAAGTCCAACTCCTGTAACTATAAAAGGATGTTGAAAATGTCAAAGTCATAAATGACAGTGATTTGGTTATAAATTGCACGTGAAGTCCTAGGGACTGTCTCCATATAACATATGACTCCTAAGAGGAACTCGTGGATTTGTATGAATCATGTGTGTGTTGGATTATTTTGTGAAGTGCGTGTGATAAGCAGAGCGTTAGAATGACTATAAATAATTATTGCGTGAAACACGTTGACATCAAGGTAGCATTAGTTTATGTCTGTATCAATACGAACCTTGCCTACTGTCCCTCCACCCCTCCCCCCTTCCTGTACATACGTGCGGCATTTGACAACTCAATCTGTCCCGTATGGTGACGATTTAGTGGAATACAAGTCAGACATAGTAATAATAACATTTTTCCAGGGTGCCTACTCGCCAAGGCGATTTTCAGTAGGGCCGTGCAACAACTAGAGGCGTTTGAAAAAATCCAAGCGTTAATTGACCCCAGCAGTAGAGATTATATTCTGTCTGTTTTCCATTCGGAAAAAAATATTACAATAAAAATTTTGCAAACGCAGAGACAGCTAAAGTTTAATCCATCGTTGATATTCAGCTGAACCGGAAATTACTTACAAGAAGTTATTTGTTAATACAATCAGTACAACTTTATAGGGATCATAGCCCGTTCGTATCACATTCTCTTCTATTGATGATCTTTTTAAAATGTGGATGCACGCACGTGCAGGAACGAGTTATTGGGGTTAGGGCGATTTCATTTCCGATCGTGGCGTTGCTTTTTTAATTCGGAATATGTTCAGAATATGTTCGGGATATGCGATTTTCTGAATTGATATAACTATAATACTCGCTTAAACTTACTGGCAGGTGGCTCAAACCTGGACAGACATGGTAGTGGGTCCCTATCAATCACTTTGTGGCGATGACGTAACGATGACGTCATCGGTCACGTGATTTTTTGTATATGCCAAAATAGCTCACTGACCATCCGCGAGTTGCCCTTAGGGGCCCTATGTTCTTTTTACATTTAGTAGAACATTGGGTTGCTTCATGTGTTTTGTGTTTTGACTTTATTTGCGTGGAAGTCCCGAGAACACACATTGAAGAGTTTCAAACGAGTTTTTGTTCGGTTCAGATCATGGTAGAAATGAGTTTTTCGGACGTTAACGCTCAGCAGTTCTTCTAGTAAACATATGTAGTATATGTATAATGTAGTAGTTCCTTGCTTTCGTACTTTACGTAACGCAGTTTGAACGTATTAATTGATATGTTACAGATATGTTCTAAAACTGTAAATACGTGTTCAATTGGTGGTTTTCATCGTCATGACGCGCGATCACAAAATTGGTTTGCATTTAAGAAATCAAATAAAACATATTGCTCCTCGTAGAACTACATGTACTAAAAATACACTGAAAACCCCAATTTTGGCACATTAGCTTATTTGCTAACGGATCTGTGGGCCAATTAATGTACGATAATTTTACAGTACTTTGTATGCAGCCGCCATCTTTATCCCCCTCTCACGGACACAAAGATGGCGGCAGTTGTACTAAAATATACCAATATAAACATTGTAACTAGAAATTCATGCGAGTAATCTGTGTACACCTTGAATAGCATATAATATTGTAGCACTGTATTGTAAAACGTAGTTAAGCAGTTAAGGGGAGTGAAGTCATTGTGATGTAGTAGTGATTGTGGTCCTCACACAATAAAGTTGAAGTTCTAGTCGAGTCTTGATTCCGGCCCGAGCGAACTACACGCGAGGTCTACCAAAATGTCCCACTATATTTTGAGAACACATACCTAAGTCGTTCAAACGAGTCTTTATTTGGTTGAAACCGATGCAGGGATGATTTTTTTTTCTCGGCCAAGACTACGTAGTTCTTCCAAATCGTTTGTCCAACTTTAGAGGGCGGAATTCAAACTAAGTATCCCAAACGTATTTGCTCGAATTAAATAGCAGTGTTCTGAATCAATCATTCTATGTAACATTTGGTGTTGCGTTATGCTGGAGAAGGTCAAATATGTACTGAAGAAAAAAATGATAATATTCCTTTGAAAACACGCAGCAACAAAGTTCCTTGTTCAAAGTATATATTTTTTCATAGAAAGAAAGTGAATTCGTGTAATAAGCGAAATCCGTGTAAAATCAAACATTTTAGCGACGACTTCATTATTTTGCTGATTCCTTGACGTTGATATGATACGCGCCGACGGCTCAATATAGAAGTTTGTAACAAACCCCATTACCCGATTTCATCTCAGTGCTTGCCATTACCCGTAATTCTCTATTTCATAGTCCACAAGACCAGAAATCTCTAGGCAACATTTGAAATCGCAATGTTTCCTATCGGCTAACATGGTCAACAGTTGTCCCATTTAAAAAAAACCTTTATTAATGTTCGAAGCTCTCAAATGAGTACTGACAATAGGTTACTGGCGACATGGAATAAAGGAGTTTTTCGTAGTTGGTGATGCAAACTCCCAAACAACCATCTCCCACATATGTTAGACGGCTGTACGCTTAACCTACATATATATATTCACTAGACGTTCACTATTAGCACTGTGCTATGCTCGCTGCTCGCAGTTTGAGCACTCTGGTGACTTCACAATGCAATCCTACAATGTGTATCCGTACATCCTGTGTCCAAAGTGCAGAGTTGCCATAAAGCCATTATGGTGATAGCCGAGATGGCGCATTGTATCATGATTCCATGTTTGTTCAACCTAGCGAATTGGACAGATGTGGATGATTGTATATATGTATATATATATATATATATATATATATATATATACACTGAAACAAAAAAACTCTGCCAAAGACTTATATATATCATATATATATATCCTTTATATTTCCGTCAAACTTTTTTGACAGTTGTTGCTTTGGTAGACACAAAGAAACATAATAGGCTTTGTTTTTCTTTGTCTTTGACGGTAATGAACTAATATGTTTAACCGTGAAATTCTGGCATTTTGGCCAGCAAGGTTTTGATCACACGTCAGTAGCAAGAGCAATAGCAAATTAAAATACAAACCGGTCGCTGGACGCTGTAAATCGACCCAACAAAATTACCGGTTTTTGTATTTTAATATATATATATGCTAACGGTAGTAAATGTAGTGATAAGGAACCGGCGATGGAGATCTGGCTGCGAGTATTTTTGGTATGTGAACTTGGGAAATATCGATTGAAAAATGGAGCATCACACGAGAAGATCGATAATATCGATTAGTACACACCTTACTGAGTGAGTGAGCGAGTGAGTGATACGATTTCCCCAACGATCCCAATAACTCGTTTCTGCGATTGCGCACATCCATGAGTTAAACATGTGAGACCCAGACCAAAACAACTAAGTCTTATACCAAAAATATTGTGATCCCAAACAAGAATCAATTCAGAGGTTGTCAGAATTTTAGTTAGTGGTTAGTTTTTTCACCCTTGGGAAGTATGCCTAAAAAAGTGCATCTTTTTTTCATTTTATTCGTAAATAAAACAGAAGGCATCGATAGGTAAAAAAAGCACTGAAATGATGCAACATGACAAGCATGGCATATGTTATTCTTGAAAGTCACTGATTACACATGAAATTGTGTTCAGCAACAACAGCAATGTTAACACCCTGAAGTTTTGAAAATACACTGTATGATTTTACGAAATAACGGCATGGCAGAGGTTTTTATCTTCCTTTCGTTTCAGACATGCAATATGCAGGCCCATCTTGGTTTTTGGTAGTACTTACAGTCACACTAGAGAGGCGTTATCTACTTCCGTGTCACTGCAAAAGGGGAGCAATTGGGAGAGCATATTGCTTTTTGGCTTGCCTAATTATATTATATATATTAGCAATCTTTGGCCTGCCAACAAAATAATCAAATGTCAGGTCCTAATTTGTTTGTCGATTTCAACTGAACCCTTCACGTGTTAGACATTAGAGCAGATTTCGTATGAGTGGGACAAACTACGGCATGTCCGTAACCGTGCTGTACCATATATCTGTAATTTGATTGGATCAGCAGGACAAAAACAATGGGAAACCATTTCAACGTCACGGCATGCCGTACGGTAACCGTGCTGTAGTCAGTGCTGTAGTTTGTCCCACTCATACGAAATATGCTCTATGAGGATCATACGTTAAACAGTCACGTACAATATTATTGCCAACGAGTCAACCTCGTGAAAACGAGAGGTATTTTAGCGCCGTAAAGTGAAGGAATATTGACTGTAAAACAGTCCCTTAAAGCTTTCGTATCAAAAATATCTAAATGCAGGGCGAAAGAATGAGATACCACACATCTCATTCCCCAATAGGCCCGGTTTCCAGCCGTGGGGGTTTCGGTGAGCCCGCGATCCTCTCCCCACTCACGGCTGGGCGGGCGAGCTGAGACATTGTCGGGTCTTAGCCAATCACAAACTTGCCACTCAAATCCTGTCGCTAAATTGATTTGCATAATTTACATTGTAAACTTTTGAAAGCCGGACCAAAGACTTTCGATTGCTGTTCGAAAATGCGTTTAAATTTGCTCTGGAAAAGTTTGGTTTCGAAGAATTCAAGGATTCACACTAAGAAGCAGTAAGAGAGTTAGTTTTCGGGTGAAGACACTTTGTCAGTAAACGCACTGGCTCTGGAAGTCACTTGGGAAACCGTCAGCTCAAAGGTCGCAGCTCGTAATGTCATTTCTCATTTAACCTTACCGATGCAAGACCAAGGTAGCCCGACTATTCTTACTTCAAAGAAAATTATTGCTGCCTTTATCGGCGAAGAAAAGACTGACGACTCCATATTAAAAGAGGTTATAGAAGAGAGGAAATCACGTCTGACGCAGGCCATGTTTACGCGTTTAACTCTGCAATCACCGATTCACTTGAAAATCGCTGCATCAAATGAGTTTTACAATTCTTCAAGTCCTATGTACTAAGTTTGTACAATTTATGTCTCCAAGACATACTCTACACAAGTACTAAGCCGCAATACTCGACTCTAGCTCAGAGTTCCGAGATAACATCTGAACTTAATTTTTATCCCTGTATAAATTTCTGTCAGCGAGAGTGTCTCAAAAGCCGGGCTTTCCTTGAAAACTTGGACTGTGAACATGAGAGCTAATAATAACAGGTATTAAATAAAACCTTTACCTACGTCGAATTAATTTCACACTTGGAGTTTTAGTTTAAAGAATTCCAATGTGTTTTGAAAGTTTACGCGGAATCGAACCTACGCTACACGCAAATAAATAAATAATATTGAAGTTAATCAGATGACGTCACGGACACGGTGTGTTGACCGCGCGCCCAGCCGTTAGTGGGGGGAGGCTTTGGAGAAACGACACCCCAACGGCTGAAACCGAGCCTAATTCCCCAATCTCCTTTCCTTTGCTCGCGTGTTTAGACTGATTTTTGCGATATGAAAGTACTATTTTATAGTATAGTAACATACATGTACAAGTACTGTCACCAACAGATAAAATACTTGGCCTTTTCTAACAACCATTCTGTCATAGTTGACTAAAATAGTATGCATGTTGCTATTCACTATTTACTTGTGTGATATACATCGCTGTGAATGGCTACTCAAACTCGCAATATCCAGCACTATTCACGGCTGTTTTTGGTCTCACGTGCGAATAATTCACTTGTTAATGGCTTTTTGAACTTTTCATTAAACTAATCTGAGGCTGGCTATTTCACTTGTGTGGTATACATATAAACTAAACAATAATTATTCCTCTCAGAGTCGGTGACTGGCAGTGCACATACATGTATACCTCGCTGCTTTGCCGCTCGGTAAATATCCACGACAAGTCTCCTCCACTTCGGGGAATAAGGGTTAAATAGCAAAAGGAAAATGGGGTATACATACATGTTTGCATCTGCTAATGTCAGGTATTTTTGTCAGGCGGTTAGCTGACACGTCAAGTTCTTCAAGTACAGAGAGCGAGTTGACAGCCTGAAATGACAAAAACATAATCCAAAATAATTAGGAGTAGACTAGACTCTTGTCGAGGCTAGAGTACACTTACAGATCTAAACAAGGGTGATTGGAAGTATGCATGTGCAATAGAGGTAATCGGCTAACGCTGTTGCCACTCAATTCAGATCATGTGATGTAAACAGATGCTACTCTAGGGAATTATTCCCTTTTCATTCTAATCATAATGCAGTCATTCCTATCTGAATAAAATTAATTTTCAAAGAGTCAATTCTTCAGAGTAATGTGTGTTTACATCACATGATCTGAATTGGGTGGCAACAGAGTTAGCCAATTACCTCTATTGCACAATTAGTGATACGAAAATGTTAAGAAGAACAAAATCATGAATGTTTTAACCTGGGCATGACTACCATATAATACATATCTGGAAAGACTGGTCAAGCAAGGTTAATATAAAGTGGTTTATTATGTAACTTATTTACTTGTATTTTTTGTATGTTTGGCCACTTCTGGTTACCCATATTTCCATTTCTGGAAGCGTGCAAACATCCTTCTTTCCCCAGCCGTTTTAATTTTAGCGAGGTAAGCGGAATGAAAGAGAACTATATGACTCAAATAAAACATACAACTGTAAAAAATGTTGACTTGAATGGGTTTATTTTGTTCTTTTCGAAGTCAAGAATTGCAGAGGATCAACCTTTAGAATTGTTGATACAAGCTTACGACAAAATCCTAGCTCATGAAGTGAGTGAGAAAATTGAATCATTAAATCGTATACATTTCTCCATTGTCAGTACTCCATGACGTTATGAGAAGCGTTCAAAACTCAGGTGGAAGAACGAGTGCAGCAAGTTGCTTCACTGCAACATTTTTGGATATTTTATGTCCATTATTTCTAATGATCAACAACAAAACACTTAGCTTCAAACAAGTGCATAATAAACTGCTTTCAAGTCGAAAAGTAGCCAAAGAAGACAACACATTGCGGCTGTCTTCTCAGGTTAGTGGAAAAGTCCTGAAACGTAAACACGTCTTGCCCGACGGACTCTACAAAAAAAATTTGAATTTGCTACATGTACAATCTAAGTACTCGACATCACATGCAGTTTGCAACAAAATCACCGCTGTTCATTAAGATTGCATGAGGCACAAGGTAACTAATCATTACTTACAGATATATTAGTCATCCTATTATTGCTGATATCGAGTACAGCTAGCTGACTACAGCATCCTATCTCACGATGGTCTATCGCAGACAACAGATTACTGTCCAGTCTGAGGATCTTCAGCTTACGGACATGCTGTAGGCTTTTTCCTGTCAGAATCAATTTAAATAGACAGAATTTCAACTCAGAGACAAACAAACACCCACATTTTTAAAATAAAATAAATATTTGTGCAATGTTTTGATTTAGTACCCTTTTGTAGAAGGGGTAGGACTAGGGTTGAGGAAGAAATGGGTAGGGATTATTAATCCACATAAACTTAAAGGGGCACTGTCAACTGCCCCAAATAATAAACGTTCTCATGACGAAAGACAAAAATACTACTCAGATTAGCAGAGTATACTTTCCAGGTACACTGGAGAAAATGTGGGACTATTTTGATGAAGGATGGCAAAGATTCGAGTGGATGAAAAATACTGCTTTTAAGAGAAATTTAGAGCAACTAGAAATCGGTTCACTTTAAACAAAAAATTCGCAAAAGTTTCTAGAACAAGCTTTTGTAATCCACTTTAATCTTTGCCATCCTCTATCGAAAATGTTTGAAAAGCATATCAGGACATTCACATGGTATTCCCCTTCTATATCAGGGTGTTATTTTTGTAGTTTTGTTTTAAAGGAATTTGAAGGTTCAATTCGATTGACAGACACTCACTGCCCCTTTAATGGAGATACAGTATAGAACAATTTAAGTACTGACACTACAAATACAACATTTGTATGACATATGTACAAGTTTAGAAACCTACTCAAGTGCAAAGTACATGCACATGTACATATCAGTGATCTCCACAGAGTTTTTTTCCCAAGAGCTATGTTTGCATTAATTCAGACATATATTTTCATTAATATTCATATGGTTTGCTGGGATTCTGTGTGGCAACGATGAAAATATTGCATCCCAGGACACTGATGCACTCTGGATACCCCCACCAATTGAGAATATTGCCAATATCTTGCAAGTTTCTCAACCTGGGCCTCTGGCAGTCACACTTACTGGGGCCATTCAATTGTTGTTCCTTTATAAAGCATTATAAAACATATTCAGAATACTTCAGGACTAACAAGAGGGCAGAACAAAACAGAACCATGCTCTGAAGAGAACATTCAGCACTCAAGAAGGGTTCTTGGTATTTATTTTGGACAGCAGGTGACCAATAATTGGTAACAAGTGGCTACATTTTCATACATTTAATGCTGTCCTCACGAAAAGACAAATCACATGTCTTTTGAGTCTTTTGAGAAATCCACCAGTTGCCAGCTTAAAATCTACCGAGAACCCTGCCACTGTGGTTATCACAACCTTATTATAACGATACACTTTATAATGATAATTAAAACCCACAGTACAACTTCTCTGCTGGCATGATGCAGACATAGACTACATAATGATTTCTGCAGAGGTGAGAGACTACATGTGCCTGTACTGTAGGAGTATCCATTGTAAGTACATATATATATATATGCAGGATTTCCACACATTTGCAAGAAGAAAAACATCCCTGACCTTTCACTGACTTTTCATTGAAATTTGGGACTTCCCTGACCAAATCCTACATTCCCTGACAATTCCCTGACTTTGGAAAAAGGGTTTTTCCCTGACCATGGGAACCTTGATATGACTGTATAGTTACTGGTAGTACATACAGTACATGTACTTTACAATTCAAATATACTGAAGGGACAAATTACTAGTTACCTATAGTTTTAATCCGATTGTGATGAAGCAGAAGATTATTAAGTTCTTTCAACCTATTTTGATGTAAAAAACATAAATATATCACAGGATTCACCATACATTAAATTTGTATCTGATGGAACCATTCATTTTCACATAAATGTACATGCTTGCAAGAGATTATTAAACTTGAAAGTAGGTGTAAAAATTGCATCCAAATTGAGTTGCCATGATTATACAAATGTACATGTAAATATTGGCACATACATGTACTAGAACTACATCCAGTATAGCACGATTTTGAGGTCATGTATTATCAATAAACCCACAGCGAAGCACAAAGATAGAGTACACTAGCTGTTGGAGCTCTAGCTGGCAGCATAAAGATATAGTTCATTAGCTGTTGCAGGAGCTCTAGCTTGCAGCACAAAAATATAGAGTACACTAGCTGTTGGAGCTCTAGCTCGCAGCACAAAAATATAGAGTACACTAGCTGTTGGAGCTCTACCAGGCAGCACAAAGATGGAGTACACTAGCTCTTAGAGCTCTAGCTGGCAGCACAAAAATATAAAGTACATTAGCTGTTGGAGCTCTAACAGGCAGCAGAAAGATGGAGTACACTAGCTGTTGGAGCACTGGCAGTAGCAGGCTTCCTATTCATTAAATACTATTCTCATGGACAAGCTGGAATGAGCCCTCAATGGGAGTTCATGTGGGGAATTAAGCTATTTACATTATTTTAGAAAAGAATCCCCATTTTAGCCTCCATCAAGACTGCTCATTCCTGCTCCTCCATGAGAATACAAACCTTGCCTATTGAAACCCTCTAGATATATGTGTGTGTATGCAAGGTTGTTTATAGCTAAGAAAAATAACAGTCAGCCAATGGATTAATACAGCCAGCTATTGCCTGAGGCATTTGTTTGCCAGCAAAATGACAGGCAACAATTGGGTCTTCACAGCTGGTGAAATTTGATGGCTGCTGGCACTTAGCAACAAGACTGCATGGGATAACACACATACAATGTGTTACATACAGTGTACATGTACTGGTAATGTGCTACATACAGTGTACATGTACTGGTAATGTGTTACATACAGTGTACATGCATGTACTGGTAATGTGTTACATACAGCGTACATGTACTGGTAATGTGTTACATACAGCGTACATGTACTGGTAATGTGTTACATACAATGTACATGTACAGGTGTGTTACATATATGTACAATGTAAATGTACTGGTAATGTTACATACAGTGTACATGTACTGCTAATGTGTTACATACAGTGTACATGTACTGGTAATGTGTTACATACAGTGTACATGTACTGGTAATGTGTTACATACAGCGTACATGTACTGGTAATGTGTTACATACAATGTACATGTACAGGTGTGTTACATATGTACAATGTACATGTACTGGTAATGTTACATACAGTGTACATGTACTGCTAATGTGTTCCATACAGTGTACATGTACTGGTAATGTGTTACATACAGTGTACATGCATGTACTGGTAATGTGTTACATACAGCGTACATGTACTGGTAATGTGTTACATACAGCGTACATGTACTGGTAATGTGTTACATACAATGTACATGTACAGGTGTGTTACATATATGTACAATGTAAATGTACTGGTAATGTTACATACAGTGTACATGTACTGCTAATGTGTTACATACAGTGTACATGTACTGGTAATGTGTTACATACAGTGTACATGTACTGGTAATGTGTTACATACAGCGTACATGTACTGGTAATGTGTTACATACAATGTACATGTACAGGTGTGTTACATATGTACAATGTACATGTACTGGTAATGTTACATACAGTGTACATGTACTGCTAATGTGTTCCATACAGTGTACATGTACTGGTAATGTGTTACATACAATGTACATGTACAGGTGTGTTACATATGTACAATGTACAATGTACAGGTAATGTGTTACATATGTTACATACAGTGTACATATACTGGTAATGTGTTACATACAGTGTACATGTACTGGTAATGTACAGTGTACATGTTCTGGTAATGTGTTACATACAGTGTACATATACTGGTAATGTGTTACATACAGTGTACATGTACTGGTAATGTACAGTGTACATGTACTGGTAATGTACAGTGTACATATACTGGTAATGTGTTACATACAGCGTACATGTACTGGTAATGTACAGTGTACATGTTCTGGTAATGTGTTACATACAGTGTACATATACTGGTAATGTGTTACATACAGTGTACATGTACTGGTAATGTACAGTGTACATGTACTGGTAATGTACAGTGTACATATACTGGTAATGTGTTACATACAGTGTACATGTACTGGTAATGTACAGTGTACATGTTCTGGTAATGTGTTACATACAGTGTACATATACTGGTAATGTGTTACATACAGTGTACATGTACTGGTAATGTACAGTGTACATGTACTGGTAATGTACAGTGTACATATACTGGTAATGTGTTACATACAGTGTACATGTACTGGTAATGTACAGTGTACATGTTCTGGTAATGTGTTACATACAGTGTACATATACTGGTAATGTGTTACATACAGTGTACATGTACTGGTAATGTACAGTGTACATGTACTGGTAATGTACAGTGTACATATACTGGTAATGTGTTACATACAGTGTACATGTACTGGTAATGTACAGTGTACATGTTCTGGTAATGTGTTACATACAGTGTACATATACTGGTAATGTGTTACATACAGTGTACATGTACTGGTAATGTACAGTGTACATGTACTGGTAATGTACAGTGTACATATACTGGTAATGTGTTACATACAGTGTACATGTACTGGTAATGTACAGTGTACATGTTCTGGTAATGTGTTACATACAGTGTACATATACTGGTAATGTGTTACATACAGTGTACATGTACTGGTAATGTACAGTGTACATGTACTGGTAATGTACAGTGTACATATACTGGTAATGTGTTACATACAGTGTACATGTACTGGTAATGTACAGTGTACATGTTCTGGTAATGTGTTACATACAGTGTACATATACTGGTAATGTGTTACATACAGTGTACATGTACTGGTAATGTACAGTGTACATGTACTGGTAATGTACAGTGTACATATACTGGTAATGTGTTACATACAGTGTACATGTACTGGTAATGTACAGTGTACATATACTGGTAATGTGTTACATACAGTGTACATGTACTGGTAATGTACAGTGTACATGTACTGGTAATGTACAGTGTACATGTACTGGTAATGTACAGTGTACATGTACTGGTAATGTACAGTGTACATGTACTGGTAATGTACAGTGTACATGTACTGGTAATGTACAGTGTACATGTACTGGTAATGTACAGTGTACATGTACTGGTAATGTACAGTGTACATGTACTGGTAATGTACAGTGTACATGTACTGGTAATGTACAGTGTACATGTACTGGTAATGTACAGTGTACATGTACTGGTAATGTGTTACATACAGTGTACATGTACTGGTAATGTACAGTGTACATGTACTGGTAATGTACAGTGTACATGTACTGGTAATGTACAGTGTACATGTACTGGTAATGTACAGTGTACATGTACTGGTAATGTACAGTGTACATGTACTGGTAATGTACAGTGTACATGTACTGGTAATGTGTTACATACAGTGTACATGTACTGGTAATGTACAGTGTACATGTACTGGTAATGTGTTCCATACAGTGTACATGTAAAGGTAATGTGTTCCATACAGTGTACATGTACTGGTAATGTGTTACATACAGTGTACATGTACTGGTAATGTGTTCCATACAGTGTACATGTACTGGTAATGTGTTCCATACAGTGTACATGTACTGGTAATGTGTTACATACAGTGTACATGTACTGGTAATGTGTTCCATACAGTGTACATGTACTGGTAATGTGTTACATACAGTGTACATGTACTGGTAATGTGTTCCATACAGTGTACATGTACTGGTAATGTGTTCCATACAGTGTACATGTACTGGTAATGTGTTACATACAGTGTACATGTACTGGTAATGTGTTACATACAGTGTACATGTACTTGTAATGTTACATACAGTGTACATGTACTGCTAATGTGTTACATACAGTGTACATGTACTGGTAATGTGTTACATACAGCGTACATGTACTGGTAATGTGTTACATACAATGTACATGTACAGGTGTGTTACATATGTACAATGTACATGTACTGGTAATGTTACATACAGTGTACATGTACTGCTAATGTGTTCCATACAGTGTACATGTACTGGTAATGTGTTACATACAGTGTACATGTACTGGTAATGTGTTACATACAGCGTACATGTACTGGTAATGTGTTACATACAATGTACATGTACAGGTGTGTTACATATGTACAATGTACATGTACTGGTAATGTTACATACAGTGTACATGTACTGCTAATGTGTTCCATACAGTGTACATGTACTGGTAATGTGTTACATACAATGTACATGTACAGGTGTGTTACATATGTACAATGTACAATGTACAGGTAATGTGTTACATATGTTACATACAGTGTACATGTACTGGTAATGTACAGTGTACATGTTCTGGTAATGTGTTACATACAGTGTACATATACTGGTAATGTGTTACATACAGTGTACATGTACTGGTAATGTACAGTGTACATGTACTGGTAATGTACAGTGTACATGTACTGGTAATGTACAGTGTACATGTACTGGTAATGTACAGTGTACATGTACTGGTAATGTACAGTGTACATGTACTGGTAATGTACAGTGTACATGTTCTGGTAATGTACAGTGTACATGTTCTGGTAATGTGTTACATACAGTGTACATGTACTGGTAATGTACAGTGTACATGTACTGGTAATGTGTTCCATACAGTGTACATGTAAAGGTAATGTGTTCCATACAGTGTACATGTACTGGTAATGTGTTACATACAGTGTACATGTACTGGTAATGTGTTCCATACAGTGTACATGTACTGGTAATGTGTTCCATACAGTGTACATGTACTGGTAATGTGTTACATACAGTGTACATGTACTGGTAATGTGTTCCATACAGTGTACATGTACTGGTAATGTGTTACATACAGTGTACATGTACTGGTAATGTGTTCCATACAGTGTACATGTACTGGTAATGTGTTCCATACAGTGTACATGTACTGGTAATGTGTTACATACAGTGTACATGTACTGGTAATGTGTTACATACAGTGTACATGTACTGGTAATGTGTTACATACAGTGTACATGTACTGGTAATGTGTTACATACAGTGTACATGTACTGGTAATGTGTTACATACAGTGTACATGTACTGGTAATGTGTTCCATACAGTGTACATGTACTGGTAATGTGTTACATACAATGTACATGTACAGGTGTGTTACATATGTACAATGTACAGGTAATATGTTACATATGTTACATACAGTGTACATATACTGGTAATGTGTTACATACAATGTACATGTACAGGTAATGTTACATACAGTGTACATGTACAGGTAATGTTACATACAGTGTACATGTACAGGTAATGTGTTACATACAGTGTACATGTACTGGTAATGTGTTACATACAGTGTAGTCATGTACAAGTAATGTGTTACATACAGTGTACATGTACAGGTAATGTGTAACATACATTTACAGTGTACATGTACAGTCAGGTAATGTGTAACATACAGTGTACATGTACTGGTAATGTGTTACATACAGTGTACATGTACTGGTAATGTGTTACATACAGTCTACATGTACTGGTAATGGGTTACATACAGTGTACATGTACAGGTAATGTGTTACATACAGTCTACATGTACTGGTAATGGGTTATATACAGTGCACATGTACTGATAATGTTACATACAGTGTACATGTACAGGTAATGTTACATACAGTACACATGTACTGGTAATGTGTTACAATACAATATACATGTACTGGTAATGTGTAACATACAGTGTACAAGTAATGGTAATGTGTAACATACAGTGTACATGTACTGGTAATGGGTTATATACAGTGCACATGTACTGGTAATGTGTTACATACAGTGTACATGTACAGGTAATGTTACATACAGTACACATGTACTGGTAATGTGTTACAATACAAAATACATGTACTGGTAATGTGTAACATACAGTGTACAAGTAATGGTAATGTGTAACATACAGTGTACATGTACTGGTAATGTATGTTACATGTACATGTAATGTTACATAGAGTGTACATGTACAGGTAATGTGTTACATACAGTGTACATGTACAGGTAATGTTACATACAGTGTACATGTACAGGTAATATGTTACATATGTTACATACAGTGTACATGTACTGGTAATGTGCTACATAGTACAGTGTACATGTACTGGTAATGTGTTACATACAGTGTACATGTACAGGTAATGTTACATACAGTGTACATTACCTGTACATGTTACATACAGTGTACATGTACAGGTAATGTGTTACATACAGTGTACATGTACTGGTAATGTGTTACATACAATGTACATGTACAGGTGTGTTACATATGTACAATGTACATGTACTGGTAATGTTACATACAGTGTACATGTACTGCTAATGTGTTCCATACAGTGTACATGTACTGGTAATGTGTTACATACAGTGTACATGTACTGGTAATGTACAGTGTACATGTTCTGGTAATGTGTTACATACAGTGTACATGTACTGGTAATGTGTTCCATACAGTGTACATGTAAAGGTAATGTGTTCCATACAGTGTACATGTACTGGTAATGTGTTACATACAGTGTACATGTACTGGTAATGTGTTCCATACAGTGTACATGTACTGGTAATGTGTTCCATACAGTGTACATGTACTGGTAATGTGTTACATACAGTGTGCATGTACTGGTAATGTTACATACAGTGTACATTTACTGGTAATGTGCTACATACAGTGTACATGTACTGGTAATGTGTTACATACAGTGTACATGTACAGGTAATGTTACATACAGTGTACATTACCAGTACATGTTACATACAGTGTACATGTACAGGTAATGTGTTACATACAATGTACATTACCAGTACATGTTACATACAGTACATACATGTACTGGTAAAAAAGTTGTTGAGTAAAAGGCTAAATTTGCTCAAAGGAATTAAATATAGAGTAAACAGTACATACTGTTACATACAGTGTACATGTACAGGTAATGTGTTACATACAGTGTACATGTACTGGTAATGTGTTACATACAGTGTACATGTACTGGTAATGTGTTACATACAGTGTACATGTACTGGTAATGTGTTACATACAGTGTACATGTACTGGTAATGGGTTACATACAGTGTACATGTACAGGTAATGTGTTACATACAGTGTACATGTACTGGTAATGTGTTACATACAGTGTACATGTACAGGTAATGTGTTACATTCAATGTACATGTACTGGTAATGTGTTACATACAGTGTACATGTACTGGTAATGGGTTACATTCAATGTACATGTACAGGTAATGTGTTACATACAGTGTACATATACTGGTAATGTGTTACATTCAATGTACATGTACAGGTAATGTGTTACATACAGTGCACATGTACTGGTAATGTGTTACATACAGTGTACATGTACAGGTAATGTTACATGCAGTGTACATGTACTGGTAATGTGTTACATACAGTGTACATGTACTGGTAATGTGTTACATACAGTGCACATGTACTGGTAATGTGTTACATACAGTGTACATGTACTGGTAATTAATGTGTTACATACAGTGTACATGTGTAGGTAATGTTACATACAGTGTACATGTACTGGTAATAATGTGTTACATACAGTGTACATGTACAGGTAATGTGTTACATATAGTGCACATGTACTGGTAATGTGTTACATACAGTGTACATGTACTGATAATGTTACATACAGTGTACATGTACAGGTAATGTGTTAGATACAGTGTACATGTACAGGTAATGTGTTAGATACAGTGTACATATACTGGTAATGTGTTACATACAGTGCACATGTACTGGTAATGTGTTACATACAGTGTACATGTACTGGTAATGTTACATACATTGTACTAGTACAGGTAATGTGTTACATACAGTGTACATTACCAGTACATGTTACATACAGTGTACATTACTAGTACATGTTATATACAGTGTACATGTACTGGTAATGTTACATACAGTGTACATGTACTGCTAATGTGCTACATACAGTGTACATGTAACAATAATGTGTTACATACAGTGTACATTGTATGTAACACATTACCTGTATATGTATGATCAATATTTATATGCATGATCAATATTTAGATCTCACCTCTCTAATCCACTTATCACTTCTAGTTTGTTTGAGTAAAGCTTCAGTTCTCTCATTTCCTGTTGAAAACAATGACTATATAACTATTAGGTTAAACATAAAATATAAAAGAACAATAAAGTTATTAATGAATTGATTATAATAAGTATTTAAAATACCAACTGTGAATTTAACATTGAAACAAGAATAAGAATTATTGGAAGACAAGCATAAACAGTAGAGAGACAGAGCAATATTGAATGTTTGCATTGACGACATAAAAAAAATTGCCTCAAGAAAAAAACTTATATTTGTAAAATATTTTTAATGCTGTGTATTAAGAGCAGGTAAAAATATAGAAATGACCGAAATTTTGGAGCAATAGAGTACTTTGTAACCGAGCTGTCGGACAAATAATATTCGAACAATTTAGTGTAATTAGTATGCGGCAGCCATGTTGGTGTCAGCTTTAGTACACCAAGATGGCGGCCAAAAATTTACTCTACAAATAAAGCTGTTTTTCCCATCACTTCAAAACACTTTAGATATCACTTTTAAAGGTTTATCAAGTCTAAAATTTGAAATCACTATATTGACGTAAATGTTTAGAAGAATAATGAGAATACCGATATCTAAATCATATTAAAAGAACAGCTTCATATATCTCATAGTTTAGATTTTAGAATTTTGATGACGTCACATGCAAAGGATCTATTGCCTTTTGGTGCATCTCTGCCAGGTAATGTGAAAATTAACATAACATTATCTTTACATTCATTACACAAGGGCTCTTGACAACGTTAACTGTGATATACAATGTATATGTCATCTCCTTTAACTAATCAAAATAATTGCAATAACAGCATGCAATGCATTAGCCATTTCTCTGGTTGGTTAAAAGAAACAGGTTACAAAAAAATAAAGCTATGTACAATATAATTTTAATTTAATACAATCATGTACTATGTGGCAAGAGCATCTCCTATCAATTTGGTGTTTCTAACATAATGATTATGACCCATCCCAGGGGTTTCAATAGGAGGCAGCTACCAGCGATAAACCGCCGGTTACTTTGCTTCTTTACCCCCGGTTACTTCAAACGATCGTTGTTGTTTTTGTTAAGTATTGAGTAAAGTTTACTAGGTAAACCACCGCCTCTAACGTCAGGACCGCCGGTTGCCTAAAAAGTTCTTGAAACCCCTGCCATCCAGAAGGGTTAGTAACATTACCTGACATATAGGGACACCTGACATATAGGGATGTTATGTAGGAAAACGATTAGGGTTAGCTATAGGGTTTTAATGTCAGGTGTTCCTACTGTATATGCATGTCAGGCATCCCTATATGTCAGGCATCACTATATATCAGGTAAACCGGTTAGGGTTAGGGTTACGTTAGGTGTTCCTATACATCAGGTAATGTTACCAACCCCAGTTTTACTTACTAGTTTTATAGAAATGTTGATAATGTACCATCTGCATGCAAACAGTACTTAAACACAGAGTATTATGTCACAACATCAACACTACTTTGGACTACCAAAGTTTTGCTGTTTTGTGTTTTTATTAGTATATACAGGTATATGGACTACCAAAGTTTTGCTGTTTTGTGTTTTTATTAGTATATACATGTATATATGTTGCATTCAGGTTGAATTTTTTTCAACCTACTTAGGTAACTTATTACTCGGGCTGCCTGTGGCAGCACCGAGTCTTAAAATGCAAGTCTTTTTTTTGTTTTTTGTTGGGTGTCGCAAAATTTCTGCGCATGCGTTAAAGGTCAAATTCACACCAATCAGATTGCACTGTGCTGGTCACGCAACAATCGCCAGGTTAATTTATTTACATAATTTAATACAGTAAAGCAAGATGGCGGAAGACCCGCGAGGAACTTTCTCTCTAATTTGGAGTCTCATCTCTCAAATGTAAGCCAGTTTAATGTTGTATTTAACTTCACTCGTGCGAAAGCCTTCCAACAGGCTCAGGATATTTCAACTGGCGCTATTGTCGGAGCCGAAGGACCGCGTTTTTTACCCAGATGGCCAGTGATTTTATATACGACACGTACAACGACCTGAAGCCAGTGAACTGGGGCCAGGATCCGGAAAGCTAAAATTTGAAGAAATAGATATTGGAATCTATAAGCCATTGGCTCGCTGTGCTGCATTTAAAACATCCGAGGAGAACATCTTATTTTGGGTGAAGGCACTTCAAGACCAATATTACGAGTCTCTTAAAAACTGTCAGAGATTTAAATTTACCGTAAGAAACTGTTTGGTTGACAGTTTCCCACTTATAATCATGCAACTCAGCAAAGTTTTCGAAGTCCAACTTTGTTAGTAGTGCGCATGCGCATGTGACCGAGAAGGGACTAGTAACTTATTTCCATAAGAAATGCTATATTATTCCAAAACATGTGACTGGATTTCCAACGCATGTCTCTGTGGTGCAGTTGGTAAAGCTCTGGTCTTCCAAGCAAAGGGTTGCAGGTTCGAGTCCCACTATCGGTGAATGAAAAAGTGAGACAAATGTAAGTAGTAATGATGTGTCATTAATGAGTGAAATATAAACTAAGTTAGTTGTGGGGGAGTAGGGAAGAGAAAAGTGGTTAGGGAGGGGAACAGTGAGTAGAGGGAGGGGGAAACTAAACCCCCATAAGAAATGCTATATTATTCCAAAACATGTGACTGGATCTCCAACGCATGTCTCTGTGGTGCAGTTGGTAAAGCTCTGGTCTTCCAAGCAAAGGGTTGCAGGTTCGAGTCCCACTATCGGTGAATGAAAAAGTGAGACAAATGTAAGTAGTAATGATGTGTCATTAATGAGTGAAATATAAACTAAGTTAGTTGTGGGGGGGTAGGGAAGAGAAAAGTGGTTAGGGAGGGGAACAGTGAGTAGAGGGAGGGGGAAACTAAACCCCCTTTTTTATGAATCCCAAAAAAATTGAAAAAACCCTTTTTAAAATCTTGAAAAATTCAACCAGTTTAAAAAAAAAAACCTAGTAGCTTTAAAAAATTCAACCTAGTTTAAAAATTACAACCTACATGTACACTGAAAAAAAATTGACCTGAAAATTGTTTTGACCTGCAACATATAATTTTATAACGCCCATAACATCTTCACTACATGATATATGACTAAACACACTAGTCGTATAATTCATTGTATGTGGAATAGTTTTAAGCTACTTCCCTGGCAGCTGTCCCTATTATTATAAACACACATATATATCACATATCATTATAAAAGTACATGATTGTACTGTAATCACAGTTTAACTTATTATATTAATTAATAACACTACACAAGCAGTTGTTTTATTAATGTTGTAGTTGAAATTGACAATTCAGTTCAATTTGACCATGGGTCAAAACAAACTAGTTCAATTTGATCCAGTCAATTCAAACTAGGTCAATTTGACCCGGTCAAAACACACTAGTTTAATTTGACTCAAACAAATTAGTGAGCACACATTGTTGACGGTTAGGGTTTTTTTAAAGGTAGGGGTAGGATTTGGATTAGTTCACATGATTATTGATTGTTTGAAGCAAACTAAAAGCAAAAAAGCAAAAAATATTTTTGGAGTTTCATGACAGATTCCATGTGGGTTACTACTTCATGTAATACATGATTTCCTATCATAACTACATATACTTCATGTAAGTGTTGACTTGTTGACCCGAGAGGATCTGGGTTAAGTTACTTTTAATATATAATAAATGTTGCTTCCAAATCAACAAGCGCTTGTGTGGCGCAGTGTGTTAAGTCAGTGGAAAACTGGGTGTGTCAAGGCAGAGCTGCTGAGTTCAAATCCCTCTGAGTTCAGTACATGGTATTACATCTGAATGAAAGGTAGGTGTAAGTATATGGGAGGGGAGAGAGAGGAGAGAAGGGATGGAAGGAAGGAAGGGTGAATTTTTTTTAGAATCATTGATAGCTAAACCTGGGTCAATTTGACCTAGGTTGAATTGACCCAGGTCAATTTGACCTACAGTCCCTGTCAAAAGTTTTTCACACCGTACGAACCACATGTGGTAGCATGTGGCACATGTGCCACATGTGTTTACCACTTTCGGTAAAATGAATGTGGCGAAATGTGGCGAAGCGAAATCGGTAACTGAACCACTTTCGTTAAAACACAATCGGTGACCGAACCACTTTCGCTAAAACACAATCGGTGACCGAACCACTTTCGTTAAAACGAAATCGGTGACCGAACCACTTTCAGTAAAACGAAATCGGTGACTCTACCACCTTCAGTAAAACGAATTCGGTGACTCTACCACCTTCAGTAAAACGAATTCGGTGATTCGACCACCTTCGGTAAAATGAATTCGGATAGTCATCATGTTATGTAAATATGGCGCTACGTACGTGATCAATTCTAGTTTAGTTGTAGCAAAGTTCGGCGTTTTTATTCATCTGATAAACTTTACAGACTTCTGTACTTTCATACTTTAATCTATCCCTCAATCCCTTCACGATTCTTTAAAAGTCGTTGCGTACGCTGTATGTTTTCAATCAACAGATTCAAGAGCTTTTCGGTGCTTACATGTGCTTTCAGCCGTGGAAACTAATTGTCTGGTTTTTGACACAACAAGAATGTCGCGAACTTCGCGGAACATGTGATCTTATTGCAGAATGCAGAGTTAAATAATGCGGGAAAGTTTCTCAACTTTTAATACTGGCAAGTGATAAACGTCTACCAAATTGGATATTCTGGAATTCTTTTTATTTAACGTGGGATCCGTCATTTTGCTCAAATTGCTCGAACAGAAGTGTGACATTTTTGAATAATCAATGAGCTCTGACAGCAGTGTTTGTTTTGCTTTGAGATCACACCAAAAATTATCTTGATATCTTCCTACTGAATCAAATGCTTTCAAAGTTTTGTATTTTATTTACGGTCTGAACAGTTTTCACCTAATGCGAAAACTGGTTTGAGTCCATTCTGTCAAATAAAACCACCCAGGTGAATACATTTTGGATATTTTAATTCGTTATTGGTTATTTTGCCGTGAGATCGCACCGAATCTTCTGGAGTTTCAATTTCAGCTCTTTTACTTCGTCAATTTGTGATTGGCATTGCGGTTTATAATTACTGTGAGACCGGACTGCAGCGATTGGTCTGATGTCAGATGTGAAACAAACAAGTCTCAGATCCTCGATCGATCAAACATAGGACCTGTCAAAACTCAGACTGACAGGTTCACGCGTGACTGATTGCAATTGCACAATCTTGATATTTTAATTTCGAAAACATGTCCGCAAACATTTGCAATGCTTTTGGTCGGAACCTTGAACAACGCAGGAATCTCTCGTAAATGTTAAACTACGGAAGCTAAAGTTCGTTTGTTGATTATTGCTTACTGGCGGGGCCCGCTTTAAAAGTTTGCCGCTAGATTATGAACGAACGGCGGTTGTTAGTTTGTGGCGTAAATTTAAAGTTATATATTCACAGCAGTTCATTTTTTTTCAGTACAGTTTATCAGTGAGGTTATCAGAAGAAATAGGAAGGAGAGAAATGCTCTTAGCCACTTCGCGGCTTTCTCGGTACAAATCACGATCAAAACAAATAAGTTTTTCGATGATCGCACCAGGACACCGACCTGACGCTTCGCCGACAATTTGATATATCGTTTCAAAGAAGACAAAACGAGATATCATTTTTGAAATCTAAACTTCAGCATTTTCAGTTTTAACGTTGTAAAAATCACTTTAGTCGCAAGCAGTGAACTACATGTACAAGTAACAACTTGTAGACTGTCTTGACCTGCAATGTTTGGTGAAGCGAAATCGGTGACTGAACCACTTTCGGTAAAACGAAATCGGTGACTGAACCACTTTCGTTAAAACACAATCGGTGACCGAACCACTTTCGCTAAAACACAATCGGTGACCGAACCACTTTCGTTAAAACACAATCGGTGACCGAACCACTTTCAGTAAAACGAAATCGGTGACTCTACCACTTTCAGTAAAACGAATTCGGTCTTAAAACGAATGGAGTTTACCGAACGAAATCTACCACATGTGGTTACCGAATCTTCGTTTTACCGAAGCACATACGGTACCGTATACGGTTGAAAAACTTTTGACAGGGACTGTACATGTAGGTTGGTTTGACCGGGTCAAATTGAACTACATGTAGTTGAATATGACCAATGGTCAAATTGAACTAGTTTGTTTTGACTCATGGTCAAATTGAACTGAATGGTCAAATTGAACTGAATGGTCAATTTCAACTGCAACATTAATAACTTATTTTCTTTAATATACATGTATATATTTAAGAACCATAATCATTTATCATAAATGCATCTGCAGTAATTCACTTACAGAACAGTTTTCTAGTCCTGTTATTGTAGGAATCTGGTTACAGGATACATCAAGGATCCTAAGTTTTGTGAACTGCAAAATAAATGTACATGTACTGTATGCATACATGTATACTTTAAAATACTATTAATGCTAATTATTTTTTCTACGTACAATGTTGTTCATGCATGTGCAGTATATGTACAGTACTGCCTGAAACTATAGGTACATTTGATCGTGATCAAGTTGCAATCAAATTGCATGCATTGACCA
This sequence comes from Actinernus sp. WN-2022, assembly GCA_030867875.1. Classification (NCBI taxonomy): domain Eukaryota; kingdom Metazoa; phylum Cnidaria; class Anthozoa; order Actiniaria; family Actinernidae; genus Actinernus; species Actinernus sp. WN-2022. The sequence continues at coordinate 103,068,333 of JAOWCC010001634.1, forward strand.
CAATCTGCTTGCAGCTTGCTCATGATCTGGTCGCACCTTGCTCGCGATCTGACTGCGATCACTGGATGATCACGATCACCAGTCACAGTCTAGAGGGAAACAAAATGCCTGCTCATAAAATGTATGTTTGACTTGAACACGGGCAGAACTTAATATCAATAATTGTTTCACTTTTCCACCTCGTTGTTACTTTTTAGTTACTGTAGCCTTAACCCATGCGAGTCTGAGGTGCTATTAGTGAAAGTGTAAATCCAAGATCCTACATGTAAATCCAATGCAGGAAAAATCCGGCCGGAGTGCATGTCTCGATTTCAAATCCACAATCTGTACTTTCTCTGAGTTGACATGTGCATTCAGCCGTGGAGACTGTTGTCTGAGTTTTTGACACAACAAGGGTGCTGCAAACTTCGCGGGAAGTGTGACTTTATTGCATTGTAGTTTAATGCACTACAAAGCTTCTCAACTTTTAATAGCAACTGGCAAGAGATAAACATCTACCAAATAGGATATCCCATGTGGATCAATCGTTTTGAAAGGCGAGGAGGTCAGAGTCTCGAATTCCACGACACAGAAGTGACATTTTCTGCCAATTGATTTGAATAAAAAATAACTCCAACCGCAGAGTTTGTTTTGCTTTGAGATTACACCAAAAAACTACCAAATCGAATGGTTTGAAAGTTTTAATTTTATTTAGTACGGATCTGAACAGTTTCCACCTGATGCAGAAACTGGTTTGAGTCCATTCTGTCTAATCAAAACACTCAGGTGAATACGTTTCGGATATTGTTTTGGATTGCACCAAATCTTCTGGAGTTTTGAATTCAGCTTTTTTTACTTTACCCTTTGTCAGTTTGTGACGAGTTAATAAAATGTTTGGCATTGCAGTTAATTGCTGTGAGAACAGGCTGCATGCAGTGATTGGTCAAATGTAAAACAAACAAGTTTCTTTGCATCATCTATCGACCAAAATATAGGAATGGCCGTCAAAACTTTGTGGGCACACGTTCTAACCAGCAACATATGTACATGTCATAGCGACTTCTTCTTATAATTACAATTATTGTAATTGAGCTTTTTTGGGGAAGATAAATTTAATCACAATTGTAAAATGTTTCGCAAGGGCTCCGGTAAATATAAACGAAAAATCTTATGCTTGAATACAAGAAGTCTAGATGCAACTGTGACCATGCCCATCTCGGCACAGATTGATTGCGGTCACATTGCGAGCAAGGTGCGGTCACATCGCAAGCAAGGTATGAGCAGATCCTGAGCAAGGTACATTCACATCGCGAGCAAGGTGCATTCAGATTGCAAGCAAGGTGCAAGCAGATCACGAGCAAGGTGCGAGCAGATCGCAAGCAAGGTGAAAAGCAGATTGCAGTCATTGATCGCGATGTGATCACGATTTGGTCGTGATAAATGTACCTATAGTTCCAGGCGGTACTGTACATGTAATGGTTGCTACATATACTATTAACAATATAAATAAAGGATATACATACTGTACAAGCATGTGTTATATATTGTATTAAAGTCACATTAAATTCAACAATCGTAAAATTGGAAGCAAATTAACACATGCAGGCACTTTACTTTCCCACCATGAAATATACTTGTATTGATACCTATTTTTTCTATAAATTCATGTATTCTGCTAGACCAGCATATGCTAATTTTTACAGATTTATAAGAATTCAAACTATACTGGAAAACAAGTGGGGTATACCTGGGTTTCTCATGTGGCTCTATATGAAAAACATTTTGTGCCAGTACAGAGTACTGGCTGATAGGAGAGGCTATATTAGCAGAATCTCTGTGTACATGTTTATGTACCTGTTCTATGTCAGGTATTCTTGTCAGCTTCTGAGCATGAAGATTAATTTCAAAGACACAGGCATAATCCTTTTCTTGACAGTTTTCAAGCTGAAACCCAAAATTAAAAAAATGTAATTTAATCACAGGTGATGATGACATGTACATGTATGTCAATTAAAAAAACAATACAAGACAAGTATTATTGCCATTCGTTAATTGAGAATCCATATCAAAATTAATGTTCATTTGCATGTTTCATCAGATGCCAAAACCTTGAATGAAACCCTATGGGCTGCATCCCTACACCTACATGACTGTATGAAATGTACATGTACATGTAGGTGTATAGGGGTGAAACACTGAAATTAATTTTCAGATTACAAGTATGAGATGGACTTTAAGACATGCAGTCTTCGTAAATCACTGATGTCACCCTTAATTGCCATTTCAGCTTTTATGTACATGTAGATACATGTATCTGATGGATTCGATGGATATTGCTTGGACATCATGTCTTCAACCTTTGCCTTTTCGACCAACCAGCAATGGAAAATTGTGTCCCTCTCCCCCTTACTGGGGATTTTTGACTGAGAGACCCAATCTTTGCAGAGACAAAATTACGATGAGCAACAGAACACAGACAGTGACCAAGAAAAATAGAGGGACTTGTTGGCAGTCTAACCAGAGGTTAAATGTTTTGCCTTTTGTTGGTATTATTACATGTACCTTCGTCTTCACCACGTGCTACATGTACTTGCCAACATGCAGGCATGTAACATTTTAATCTCTGGCACCCAGGGTAAACTTAAAACACACCACTGCTTCATATATTGATTGGAGAGGCCAGTTGCCAGGACACTCTGATTCTGAATGAGGGGTTATAATTAATTTCTCAATCCCAGCATATGGAACTTGAATATTATTGTTTGAGTCTTAAAGTGGATGCTAACAATATATATGTGATATCTTTTAATATTAATGGTAGTGATAATGATGGTAAAGAATCAGGGGAGGGGGTCAATTGGCAGGCCTGCATGGGCCGGCCGGCTGGGTTATCCATCTGTCAATTCCACCCATGCATGCCCAACTCTGTATAATTTGAGATCCCAGGAGTGGGGCATTTGCAACTACATGTATATATTGCATGGCCAGGGTAATGGGCATTAGAAAGCATATTAAGCAAAGACGTTCAAAAAGTCATCCATGTTCAAAAAGTCATCCATGGACAACAACCGGTAGTTCATTTTTTTCCTTTTTTGGCCATGATTCGACGTTGTCATGTGCATCGATCTACATGTATAGACACATAATGTCAAATCGCAAACATCAAAATTAACAAGGGTCTTCCCATCCATGTTGATCAACAAGTAACATGTACATGTACAAAGTTAGTAAGATCTTTGTACCACCTTTTTCAATCCAATCTTCTCTCTACCTTGTGATGTCCATGCTAATTGTAAAAAAGTCTGGTGTGTAAAAAACGTTATCTAATATTCTACTCTGTGAAAGTATGGTTAAGCTAGGGCATTTTATGCTACTGAAATAATTCTTGGAAAGAAACTAGCTTCATAGTTTACTTCATCTTCTACTACATACATGTACTTGCAGCAAACATTATGAATGAAGTGCATTTATTAGCCAAAGCGAGAACTTCATGGCTTATGGGATTGTCCAGCAAGGACACTTACAAATTAAAGCTTGTGGGTGTATTTAAAGGCCATACTTTTCTGTTAATGCTAGTTGTGAACTGTGAGTGCTTGCTTGAACTATTTTGTAAAGTCAAGCCTGACTCATACAGTATTACACTCTTTTCACTCTGATTTAAAATATACTCATACTGTACTTGGGAAATGTACAGTATATACATGTACATGTAGATGTGTGGGTGGGTAATTTTCCTTATTTCTTTGGCTCCACCATGAGGACTTTGAACACCTTGCTTGTCCCCACCGTGGGGAATTTGGAATTTCAAAAGTGTCTTATGCCCATGGATAGTCCCAGAGGGGGGAGGGATGGGCATTAATTGCTGTAATTGACTGGGTCCATGCAGTTGTTCAAAGGGTGAATAATGTGATCCACTGGATCGGATAAATCCTTATCCAGTGGATAAGTATTTAACCGAACTGTAGCTTATTTTATCGACTGGATAAGGATTTATCCACCCTTTGAACAACCGGTCCCTGGTGTACACTTTAATACATGTACAGTACTCAGATGATGTTTAATATTTTTGTTGGCAGCTAACCTGCCACACAGTTATCGTGTGTATAAACACAATGAAACATCAGATACAACGTCGTTTATGCTATTACTGGTAAGCATATTATTACTCTACTAGCATACCTGCCAACCCCCAGAGTTCTGAAATCTGTAGAATGTTGGTTGAGGCTTTGTTAGGGCGTAACGATTTCCGAATTTTTCCGAAGATACCCCAATTGTGTTCCGAAGACTTTCAAAAACGGCGAACTCAATCCATGAAATGGCTAAAAACCGGGAGATTTGAGGCTCTATCCGGGAGACCGGGAGATGAGGTCCAAAATCTCGAAGCTCCCGCATAAACTGGGAGAGTTGGCAGGTATGTATTAGTACTATTCTAAAATAGACTTACAATTTCTTCTGCAGACACCTCGGATTCTTTGATTTTTCCGGCCGAAGGAGACCTTTTCTCGTCCTTTTCATTGCTCTTCTTTACACTTGGTTTCTTCTGTGTCCTAGCTGATGTGTCTGACTTGGGTCGTTCTCTTGTCGCACCTCCTGAGGGACGCCTTCTCACACTTGTAGCTGAGCGACTGTTTTGAGGCGCACGAGAAAACATTGCTGGATGAATGGCTACATTTTACCGTATAAAACACAGATTTCTTTAAAATGCATAACACTGTTAACTGGACGAAACATTATTTTAAGCATCTCAAATTCAATATGGGGTATTTTTTCTTTTGCAGTGGAGATACATGTAAAAATTGTGTGAAGCACAATGCGGTGAAATCGGTAAAATCAGGTCGCCATTTTGAAAATTCCCATGATGCTCTGCTGGCATCAATAACTCCCAGAATGCCTTTCAATAGAATTTTTCTAAACTATTTGCAAAGTGAGTGAACTGAGAAATTGATGTAATTGATAGATAACGTTAGCCATCATAAGTCAGGAATAACTATGAATACTCGAAATCAATGCTGTTCTAAATATAATGATACTATATTTTTTCAATATTTCCAATAAAAAAGATATATCCCAGAATGCACTACGAGCTGTGGACCTCAAATACCCAGAGTACTTTGCAAGACGGTATTAATGACAACAAAGATGGCGGGCAGAGATTTGTAAAAGCGATTTTATACTTCACTGACGATTTTGGCTTCTTAAAAGCCAAAAAGTTCAAAGTATTCTAACATAATCTGATAATCTGGAAATGAAAGGCTCTGGGACTTTATGACTGGCAAACAGGATAGAACTACGACTCCAAATATGACGTCTGAAAAGCGCGGGAAAAACGAATGGACCTGACTACAGTACAGTACAGACTAGTGACTTGCATTTGCAAAGGCCGGCAAAGCCAAAGGCAAAGGACTTGGAATATTTTCGCCGCTAGGGCTGGAAAATATTTTCTATGGAGATTATATGGCTATCGAGTGAATCAACACGTATTATAATATAGTTCCTCGATCATGCGTGTTCTGAACGTAGCTGAGAAGAATGATGCAGCGAAAGAATTGTCACGGATCATGTCACATGGAGGGTCTAATAGGGTAAGAACTACATTTTGTACATGGAGGAGGCCAGAAAAAGGGGGGTTGAAGATATTGAGGGGGCCCTTAAATTTTGTAGGTAGTTGAATGGGGGAGGGGGAAACGTTAAAAAAATCCAATTTTTATTTTGTTGAGGGGGGGGGGGGGGGGGGGAGGCTTTTTTTTTCACTGGTTTATTTAATAGCCAAACTGCAGAATACGATTTACGGCTTGATTCAAGTACTCGGGTTCGGAAGTCACGTTCCACTGCTCTCTAATTTTTGATTCATGAATCTATAATTTTGATGCAATGTACATGTATTCATAGGCATCTCTGCTGTATAAACCACCTCAAAGTTTTCGCAGCCATTTTGAAACTGAAAGGTATGCAAGATTTCCTGGTGCAGTTACTCAGTCCCCATACAAACCTTTGTAATTTGGACACACTTTGTCAAAGCACTCTGAAGAAAACTGTAATTACGGCAAGCTGACCTAATAATTCTACAAGAACCAACAACAGAATCAAAGGTAAGATAAGAACGAAGATCATTTGTGAATTAAAATCCAGTAGGATGACTTTTGCCAGATGATTTTTGATCCGACTCTGCAAAGAACCGGGAAAGAAGAGAAATTACGGATCACAAATGTATTGAAATAGCTAACTGAATATTAAAATAGGGGTTTAATAAAGTAAACATTACATGTAGAAATAAAAGTTCATGTGGTTTAAATTAATTTTGAGAGAAAGAAAAATAAATATTTTGCTCTCACACCAGTACATGCTTTAATAACGTACATTGTACGATGCCATGTTAACAGTTTGCACCGTATTCGGGGTGCCAAACAGAAGTCCAATCAAAAATCATCTGGCAAAAGTCATCCCACTGGGTTCAAATTCACAAATAATATTTGTTCAAATTAACTACCATACCTTTGATTCTGTTGTCGGTTCTTGTAGAATTATTCGGTCAGCTGGCCATAATTATAATTTTCTTCAGAGCGCTTTGATAAAGCGTGTCTGAATTACAAAGGTTAGTATGGAGACTGAATAACTGTGCCACAAAATATTGCATATACTAGTGTACCTTTCAAAATGGTGGTGAAAACTTTGAGGTGGTCTATTCAAACACTGTAACTCAAAGTTGACATACAAGTGCAGAATATAGTGTTTACCGGTATTTGAAAGACAAGAACACTATGTATAGACAATATTTACAATATATACAGTATCTGTTCAGTTGTTTGGATTATATGGTACATGTACTTAATGAAGTGCCATTTTAAAATGGAAGATGCCAAACTAAACTGGATATTATTTTCCGTTCAAACTGCATTGTGGGTACAGTTTTTGTTGTAGCGCCCCTGGGTCACAATCTTGGGGGACTAAAATGTTCTGTTTTGCAACTAATTTTTTTTATCTACCGGTAGTCGCAAAAATGCAACCAGACTTTCTTTAAATTTCCAGCCCTGTCATGTATAAGTATTTATAAAAATACTTCATTATTTATGTACATGTAAAATGTAGCAGAACTTTGCTGGACATCACTGTGCTTTTTGTGGGACATTATAAATGCATGTGTCACAGGTTAGCCCTGGGGGTGGGGTGGGAGGCATAACCAGGGGAGTTAATTTCATCCCATCCCTTTTGGGTGTGGAATTTGACATACATGTACATGTAACAATGGATCCCCAGGGAGGGGTTATTTGACATTTGCTGTATATGTACCCCTGTATATGTTCATGGAAGGACAACTGAATTTTATCCAAAAAAGTAATCTCATGCAGGGGTTTCATTAGAAGCCAGCAGGGGTCGTAAACATCAGCTGTGGTTCATATCTAAAAGGCAGGCTATCATGGTAAATATATAATGGCTAAAATAATTAACAAATCGCACACATTTTGCCATTGTCTGTACTCGTATTGATCATAGAAATGACGCCATAAAATGTTCAAAACTCAAGTGGAACAACGAGCATAGCGAGTTTCACTGCAAAGTTTTGGACATTTTATGGCGTCATTTCTATGATCAATACGAGTACAGACAATGGCAAAATGTGTGTGATTTGTTTTTTTACAACGACGAAGCACTTATATCTTCAAATGAGTGCGTAATAAACTGCTTTCGACTTCGAGTCGAAAAAGGCCATTGAAAGTCAAAACGTAAACACTTCTAATTACCGTTGCCGAGAGAAAGCTTTCTTAAACAAATGGCAATTTGGTTAACCGATTAACTTCTGTAATTGATGGAATGCATGTGAAATCCTTTCTTGTTTTTTTTCTGGATCAGAAAAGTTATTGTTATATAATTCAAAACTTTTGAGCTCTGAGAGAACTAGTCTAGTCACAAAGTCTGACTACAAATTTGCCGAAACTTTCTCCACTCAAGAGAAAACTCTCATTTTGCCAAATGGCACACTACAAAGAAGTTTGACTCACCGATTAACTTCTCCTAGTAATAAAATGCTTGTGAAATCCTCACTTTCTTGTTTTTGGAAGCGAAGTTAACATCCATTTGAATTCACAAACCTCGCCGTGAAAGCACTTTGCAAAGCTACCACGGCTTGCGAGTGACGTCATTTTCATTGTATGTACTTATTTTGCATATAGCAGAGAGCCAATCAGAAAGCGAGAAAATTGGATGTTGTTGTAAAAACATACTTTGATATCACAATACATGTATCTGTATCTTACATTTTCCAACCCCTTCCTCTAAATGATAAAACCCTTGTCCTGGGTATATATAGGGAATTTGGCATGAAAATGAGGTGGAATGGCTACTTTCCCTTGGTATGCATAAAAGACCTTAAATCTAGCATGTGAATGTTGCAGTTTGCCTTCGCTTCAACGAATAAGACAGTAAAACAAAGGAAGGAGTAGTGGTATTTCACCAACGTATTTCTACTCCCACTTATTCTAATGCGCATTCCCCCCTATCCATCCCTTGAGGGCTAAACATTATGGCATTTTCTGTTCCACTCTGCAATCATGCTTTGCCACTGGGCAACAATAAAATGTTTACTCTGATGTACATTTAACAGTTATACATGTATGTAAATTTCAAGCAATATTACACAAATGTACTTACAAAATGTACATTGTGTAAGAAATGTAAATGTTACATTGGCCACTCATCAATTAATTATAGTAGAACATTTTGTCTTGTTTGTTTGCTACGTACAATCACAGGACAATTTTCAATGTAATTTCTGGATACCCACAGTGGGAGTTGGCAGATTTACATCCTCAGATGGGAATTTTTCTGTTTTTCCATCATTGATGCATCAAGGTGTTGATGAATACTCACTGATATATTTTTTCCCTGTGAATGTACACATAGATGTACATGTACCTGTCATGTAATATTGAAATATTAGTATCTGGAGAAATTATGGTCACCATATAACAAGATTGTGTTAAAGTGAGGGACATACACTCAATGTAATGTTTCCCAAGGCTTAATTTATCTTTTATTTTCTAGCGTGAAGGTTTTTCAAAATTCAACAAAATCTATGAGTTCAACTACAACATTCTGAACACTGTAAGTATATACCAGTTTGTTTTCTTCATGTACAGTGTAGTGTCAAATTACATGTTTAGTAGTCTTGCATATTGTTAAAATCACTTACTCACTAATTATGACTGCTATTTAAAAAATCTAGTCCTCACTAGTGACACAATCACAAGCAACATACGCAGATGCAGTAATGCATTGATCATTACCAGTACATGTACTTGTTCCCACAGATGTGATTACTGCATCTGTGTCCGTATGTTGCTTGTGCTTATGCTTTAATGTCACTAGTAAGGACTAGGCTTAAGGTGGCTTGCCTGGATTTTCCAGGGACGCACCATACCCACTTTGAACGGCTGATACTCCACTGTCAAAGTTCGGTCGGGCTAGCCACTTCACCCATTTACTAGAAATAGAATAAACTTTCCAAAAATGTAGGTTTGTTTGACATCGGTGTTACCATAGCAACGTAGCATTGACGTCATGTATTTTACATATCACAATTTTCTCGAAATCTAGACCTAAACTTTCAAAATGACCTAGTGTCCCTTGTATTCTAAATGTAGGCCTTGAGAGCGTTTTCGAAAACAATTGAGTTGAATAATTTTGTTAAAATAATTAACAATTCGCCTTAATGTTTAGTCGTCGAGAACTGTGTTTTCCGGACAGATTCAAGCGATGTTTTTAGCATATTTCGTATCTGTGGCATAGGACTACTTCCCATGAAAATTTCTTTCCATTTGCTTTATTCGATTTCGGTTGATGGAATCATAAGCAATGTTAGTAATAAATATGCTCATTTTACTCAAAATAGTAACGTATTTGCTAAGGAAGCTGTAATTCGAAAACTAGTTGATAAATATTTGTTTAAATCTTTTCACCTGAAATTCAACATGTACTACCCTGTTCCTGTAAATTTCAAGAGCATTAAATCATTTTAAGGGCGCGGAATAAAAACACAAACATAGGGAACTTTTACATTCATCCACGCAAGCTTCATTGCTGTATCACTTTGTTGATACATGTAGCTTGTGACTTTCCGAAATTTATCTTTTGTTTAGATTCTACATACTTGTGTGCTTTTGAACTAACAAGTTTGCCATACACGCTTGCTACGCTTCGATACTGCTGGAATGCTCGTGCAAATTCTGTTCTTAGTACAATGACATGCAAATTTAAGTTAAACGTTACCATGAAGCTAATAGGCAGTGCGGGATGAAAATGTTGAATAAGTGTATTTTTAGTAACCAGATTGGGAAAAAGTGCCAGCGTGATGTCTATCTAGGCCACGCCTTTAGCCAGAAGAATATCCGAAACACATTTTCTAAATATTAATCAAAAACGAGATTTTGTATTAGTGATAAGTTATGAAACGTTTTGTAAATAAATATTATAAGTTATACATGTCTAACAGCATTAAAACTGGCAGCGTGACATTGTACTAAGAACAGAATTTGCACGAGCGTTCTGGCAATAGCGAAGCGTAGCAAGTATGTATGGCAAACTTGTTAGTTCAAAAGCACACAAGTATGTAGAATTAATCTAGACAAAAGATAAATTTCGGAAAGACAAGCTATCGAATGACAATATTAAAGTGATACAGCAATGAAGCTTGCGTGAATGAATGTAAAACTTCCCTATGTTTTAGTTTTTAGCCCTTAAAATGATTCAATGCTCTTGAAATTTACAGGGAGGGACAGGGTAGTACATGTTGAATTTCAGGTGAAAAGAAAAAAAAAATATCAACTAGTTTTCGAATTACAGCTTCCTTAGCAAATACGTTACTATTTTGAGTAAAATGAGCATATTTATGATATTACTTATGATTTCCTAAACCGAAATCAAATAAAGCCAATGGAATGGAATTTTCATGGGAAGTAGTCCTATGCCACAGGTATGAAATATGCTAAAAACATTGCTTGAATCGGTCCAGAAAATACAGTTCTCGATGATTAAATAGGAAGTAAGACGAATTGTTAATTTTTTTAACGAAAATGTTCAACCCAATTTTTTTCGAAAATGCTCTATAGATACACTTTTTTAAACATTGCAGTCTTGAAGTCCTACATTTAGACTACAAGGGACTCTAGGTTGTTTTAAAAGTTTAGGTCTAGATTTCGAGAAAATTGTGATATGTAAAATACATGCCGTCAATGCTATGTTGCTATGGTAACACCGATGTCAAACAAACCTACATTTTTTGAAAGTTTATTCTATTTCTAGTAAATGGGCGAAGTGGCTAGCCCGACTGAGCTCTGACAGTGGAGTATCAGCTGTTCAAAGTGGGTATGGTGCGTCCCTGGAAAATCCTGGCGAGCCACCTTAAAGGGCTATGCATGGCTAGGCATTTAATATCTTGAGTCATCCCTCAGCCTTTGTTGAGTGAACAATTCTGTCAAAAAACTCTAAAACAGGTGATGCTCTAATTGCAAAATTGCAATACATTCCTCTCTATTAGTAAAACCGACCACTTAACAAATAGAACAGGGTTTGCTGTGTTCTGTACTCTGACAAAAACACGACTGGAGCTATAGAACATGAAAAAAGGGTACAGGAATCACGAGCCGCGCATAGCAGTTTTTCCCTTCTATGGAGGTCTCCGAGGACCTACGATTTATCTTTCTTATCTGAGAAGGTCTAACCATTTGCAGTTCAATGACAAAGGCAGCGCCATCTACTCAGTTATTTTAAAACCCAGGTGAGCGTTGGTCCAACTGGGTTTGTCAACCCGCAACCTCCCGCACGACAGACTGAGGAACCAGGAGGCTGTCATATGAATGATCATATCACGCAATGATAAACGAAAAAATCACGAACAGAGCTTAATGGAAGGCTTGAAAACCCAAAAGAATCCAAAACAGAATGACCACAAACATTAATTTGTTAACTCATATTGGGGGGGGGGGGGGGGGGTGGGGCAGCCATTTCACACAATAGGGAACTGGGGAGTGGGTAGATATTTCGCTATTGGGGTTCATGATAATTTTTGTTGTTTTCAAAGAATATTATTTGGCATGAAATAGAGAAATTGAATGATATTAAGGACATTTCGAGTGGAGAAATTTTTTTTCCCCAATACAACAGCTGGGAATCAAATTTGGGGTCAACGGCTTGGGCATAATAACCCCTGAGAGAAATTTTTTTTTTCCTTCAAATCTTGAGTTTTTTCTATTATCAGCATTTTCACATACATGTACAAGCATTGTTGCAATCTACATGTATGTAAAATTTAACTTCATAAAATGAAAAGCAAACATAAATAAGAGCAAATAGTGTCACTCAGTTACTGTAGCCCATTTTGCACACAACCCTTCAATTGGCAGTTACATGTACAATGTATTTAAAACTGGTTATAACTGGTGGTTACAACTCGGAAAAGGACATGAAATTATAGGCCCACCAGTGTACAGTAAGTACTAGATTGTACTTACATGTAATACATGTATTGTCAAGTATCTGCTAAATAAATTCAGTTCGATATAATGTATACATGTACATGCATGAAGTACTACTGAATTATAAATATATATGTATATGCTATTTAATGGCCAGGAGGTCCGTATGGAGAAGCACTTTGCCAGAGGTACATGTATTCATTTGGTGTTTATTTCCAGAATGCCCTGATGGTAATGACATCAGTGTCTGGTCATTTGATGGGACTAGAATTTGCAGCAGCTTACAGAAAATGGTATGTTACTGAATGTACAATAAAAACTCCAGTGACTTGGAGTATTTGTCACATATTTTACTTGACAAAAGCTTCAATAAATGTTTGAATTAAAAACTGTAATCCAGTTTAGTTATGTGCAAAAATGGGCCATCCCTGTAGGACAACACAAATTGCTACCAAATTGTATTCTATTGTATTGTATTGTGTTGCGTTCTATTGTTGTACATTGAATTGTATTGTGTTGTATTCTATTGTATTTTTGGTAAAAATTTGTGTCATCCTACATAAAGGGATTGCCCAAAAATGTAGCAGTTTGAGGACATGATTGATATTAAAATATATACATGTATATGTATGTAGACCAGGGAACGAGCAAGGCTGTGCCATTGTGCCATTCCCGCTTTTAAAATACATTTGTCCCTTGAAAATATATAATAATGGTCAAATTGACCTGCTTTGGCTGCTTCCAAAGGAATTTAAATGCCAGTTCATTCCCAAAAAGGCCAAATTGTCCCTTCTGGCTCAATTTCTGGCTCAATCCCTGGTAGACTACTAACATTGCCCAACAACCATAGAAACTGCAGCTGTAAGTCATAGTAATTACTGTTAGTAGTAAAACATAGCGCCACAATGGTGAACTCGTGGATGTATAAAAGTGTATTTTAGTGTGTTCTCAAAAGTAAACATGTGGAAATTCTCAGTTATTTTTGCTATGTGATAGCCTGTGTATAAGACTATAAAACCATGTGACTGATGACATCATCATTACATCACCACCACCACTAAGTGATTTATGGGGATCCAATACCATGTCTGTGAAAGTTTGAGTGGCTTAATTTTGTCATTAGAAATGAGGGACAACAACAACAACAACAACAACAACAACAACAACAACATCTTTATTGTACCCTTTAAAATTACAATAGAGAAATATAAACATAAGGAAGTTGAAAATAATATAGGGTACTGGCTTCCAGAAATAACTTAAAAGCTAAAAATGCCTGGAAGCCAGATTTCAAGTAAGAAAATTACATTATTAGGTCGGATACAATTCACACACAGGCACAAAACACACAAACTTAGGCACAAATAAAAACCCTAATATTCTATTTTAACGCACAATTGAAGTAATGTATTTACTTAGTTTAATTGATTTTATATAAAAGGAAAAGAGAAAGGAGAAAAGAGAAAACAGTCATATTATCTTGAGAAATAGGCAGGGTCAGTATTTACATAAAAAAATGTTTTTTAATCTTGTTTTAAATTGTCTCAGTGAGGTTAATAATTTTATTTGTTCTTCAATTGAATTCCAATTTTTTGGTCCCTGAAATCTAATATTAAATTGGCCGTAGTTTGTTCTAGCTCTTGGTAGATAATAGGACTGTTTTGCTGCAGATCGTGTGTTATAATTATGAATTTCATTGACAGGAGTAAATAGAAAATTAAAGACTGAAGGCAAAAGCTGATTGTGGAATTTAAACATAAATACTGAGGGAGGTACGGGCATGTACTAAAATCATGTGACCGATGATATCATTGTTACGATATCACAACTAAATTACATCATAGTTACAACATCACACTATAAAGCGATTCATGAACATCCCAATACCATGTCTGTCAAAGTTTGAGCCACCTGCCATTGAGCCACCTGTCAATGGACAAGTTAGGCATGAAAACATTCAAGGGTTTACGTCACTATCAGCGGGACCCAAATGTGCATGCCTACTGGTTTATCGCTCAAGCACACATCTCCCACATGGTAAAATATTTGGTCCGACAGATATATTTATAAGTAGCCTAATGGTCACTTTATAGTTAGTAGCAAGAGGCTAGGGGACCCAACGATGAGGCCTTGAACAACGTCAATTCCAACAGCAATTAATGTTCGAAATTGATCTTCAGTTATTAATTAAATGACATATACTATTATCATATCAATTGACATTCCAAGCATTCCATTCTGCTAACATCTTATTGAGTGAGTGATCGAGTGAGTGACAAAGAATGTACACTGTACGATTTCCCCAATCATCGCGATAACTCATTCCTGCGATTGCACGTATCCACGAGTTAAAAAGGAAGTTATTGGTCTAATATTATAAAATTATAATATTTAAATATATAAATATTATTATTATTATTATCAATTGTTGTTGTTATGTGGAGATGGATTTCAATGAATGTACATGTATAGGAGCCAAATATGTATGTGATTTTTAACTGTCTGTGATAACTTTTTCAGGGGAAGCTGTTCTCCACTTGCCTTGTTTGAAGCACGTGTTGAAAAGTATGTTGGTGAAGACTATCAAAAGATTAAGGTATTTATACATGCCATGTCTGTATTGGTCAGTATACATTTAATATTCAAATTTTGTGCATTGTACAAAATCCAAGCATGTGATTGGCTAATGAGCGTGCGTTATCGGAGAACAAAGCACTCGACCCAGAGCTTATCTTGCAGAGCTTATCTTTTCACTAAGAGCCAGCACCCTGTGAAATTCGGCTTCTACTCTGGATACCTGTGATGACTACATGTATTTTACCCACTGCAGACAAGGCTAAAGGATCGCTATTCTTTGAAAAGGGGAGGTTTTGACATTATTTTCCCAGCTACATGTACTTCACAGTGCCAGTTTAAATATGTGAAAACCTATTAAAAACTCTTGAGTGAAGGTATGGAAGTGTAATGTACATGTAATTGGGCCACTCAGATGTTAGCTAATGTGCTTGTGGCATGCTACATATAGCTAATTGTGTACATGTTTAAATGAGTACTTTGGCAGCCATTGGATGGTGTTGCAGGGTATTCATTAGGGATCAGAGACTTCTCCGGTTACTGAGCAAAATTCTCCGGCTACTTTTGCATTTCGTAATGCATTTTCTGTATACTTTAGGACACACTCTCCTGCTATTTCATTTTAAGGTTACCGTATACACGTACCTTCGCGGATGTGTCTCGCAAATATAATCATACGCGCATCGTTTCTAAGGAAACTATAGAAACCTATATATCATTATATCACTGGAAAGATTATAGAATGTAGAATACGCTGAAATGGTTTCTTCGCACAAATATTACATTTTCAGGAAATGCTAAGGCAACAAACTCAAAAAGGACGAGTCTCAAAGAAGTGAATTTATGTGCCTCCGTGTTTGCGCCTACGAACGGTTCGGCTGCATAATGTCAATCAGCACATGATAGCCTGTCAAAGTGTGTGAGCGTTTTTTTATATTTTACTTTGTTTAAATGCAATTCATCTTCAAAGGTTCAATTGAAATAATTTATGTGTTTCATCGCGGCAAGTAGTCTTAAAAGAAAAATAATTAAAATATCGCTAAACGCTCACACACTTTGGTTCGTAAGTAGCTCCTCTAACTTCAGGCCAAATTTCATCAAGATCTCACAAGTCTTCATACCCTATAAATTCATCCAAAGACAGCGAATACTCATAAAAATCTATCGGAGTTTTTAGCTCTGAAGAGTTAGTAAACATCAAAGCAAACGTCAACACTAAAACCAACTAGCCAATTATATGTAAGGACCCCCGGAGCTTATGAATAGTCCAGAAATTTGCGGGAAATTGGTATGTACTCCATGGGAGAATGCCATGGATGCAGTTAACGTTGACCCTAAACCTGCTATGTTAGCGGCGATGAGATCTCTTGGGTATGTATAGCTTTTAGTTTCTACTCAAGCACATATCTTCCCATCTTGATGTTCTTATAAACTGCTAACGGAATAATTGTTACAGATTTGATTGCGACTTATTCGCAGATCAGCGAATGCCTGTCTGTATGTTATGGGATTAGAGGGATATATAACGCCTAAGCGATTTATTTACTTTCCTTCAAAATACGTTTTTTTTCTAATATCTCTCAAACTATTGCATGTTTTAACTTTTTTTTCTTCGGAAAATTGAAGATCAATCCATCAACTTCAAAATAATTTTTTTTTAAGAAAACGTGCCGCGAAGGTATATGGTAACCTTAATCTCCTGCTACTTCAAATGTTAATGAATACCCTGGTGTTGGGAATATCATCTAACCACCTACATGTACACTGTAAATGTAAGTGACACACACTGAATTATCACGGGACCTGAAACAACCATAGGGGCTGATCAAAGTCAGGACCTGGCTAAACAATCGATTTGGAATTTAGTGTGTTGGCTTTTGTCAAATTTATGTTAACCTACACTGTAGGTTATTTTTGCAACCTAGGTTATTTTTAGTAACCTGGGCTATTTTTTTGTTTCACTTAGTATTTTTTACCTTAAATTCTTAATCATAGTCACTGCATGCACACCAGACGAGGTGGATGGAGGAACCGACCATCCACCAGTGCTTGCCAGAACGTATTTTTTCACTTGTATTGTATGTCCAATGGAGTACTGGGTTTGTGTCACCAATTTTGTGCAGAGTTTTAGTGAAATACCAAGCTATTACAGTCGACTCTCGTTATAGCGGACACCCTCGGGACCGTGATTTGGTGTCCGTAATAGCGAGAGTTCGCAATAGCGGGGTGCGAGAAAAAAAAAGTGATTACAGCGTGAACATGTTTATTTATACACATGCAGTGGATAACACTATTAACTGACCAATTTTTCACAATCTTACGAGTCTTGAGAGGTATTTATAACAAAGGATAATGATCACATGCGTGTTCTTCAATTGTAACTTTCTGTACTGTACTGGCTGAGATCGATTTAGTTTAAACTGTTATCGTTTCGTACAAGCATGCTCTATATAAGGATCTGTATGAAAGTGCTGACAAGGCATACATGTACATGTACGTTCCGTGTATTACCTGCGTTCAGTCAGTCATACCGAGATATCCAAGTCATTCTTTCACGAAAAAGCGTCCGATGCTGCTCTGTGACTTTCTGCTTTTGTCAGCTGTTTCACTAACTTAGTCCCAAATGTCCACTAAGGTGGAGCGTTTATAGCGGGACATTGTTTATGAAGCTAGACATTATGGCATCAACTAAATGTAGCTGAGATTGTTCATTTCACTTCCAGAGACTGTGGGAAGGTTTGAAAGGATACATGTCCGTCCAAGTAAGAAAAAAGATTTGAAGGGCTGGGTGTCCGCTATAACGGGAGCCAAAACAATAAAAATGTCACGTTGGGACCACGTGAAGTGTCCGCATTTCTGTAATAGCGAGAGTCCGCAATAATGGGAATTATTCTCAGTCAAACCTCTGTAGCTTTAGCCGGGGATCTGTCTGCTGTCCGTAATAGCGGGGTGTCCGCAAGGCGAAAGTTTTCACTGCACATATACAAATTTGGACTAGATCGTGGGGGACTGGGTACTAGTAATACCATCACAAATTATATAGTAAATGAGTATGGTGCTTCACATTGATCACCTCTATGGCACAGTGGTTGAGGCTCTGACCAACAGATCCAATGGTTGCCAGTTCAAGTGCCACGTGCAAGGGCAGTTGACTGTAAATATTAATATGTTAATTACCGGTAATTTAGTTGATTATACATGTATGGGTACAATGTAGCACTGTAAGGAGATAGGGAGAGGGGTAGGGGAAGGAAAGCAGAGGGGAAGGGTGAATTTATTTTTAGTACACAATAATGACCTAGGTAAAAGAAATGACATGTAGGTAAAAAAAAAAACGTATATGTCAGTTGAAAAAAATAACCCCATGGAGGTTGGAAAAAACTTTACCTAGCTTGACAAAAATGATCTGAACATAAATTTGACCTGTAACAGATACATATACCAACATAATCAAAGTCAGCTCACATGTTCCAAGGACTCGAACTCTGGCTTTTGTGGTGTGCCCAGTCCCATGCAGATGAGAAATTGACATGTCATCAATGCAAATGTCCCAGAATTCATCACTTTGCCCCCCAGTTTCCACCAATTTTCAGGACCTCCCTACGCCCCTGGTGATTTCAATTAACTTTTAAAGTAGCAACTATATAAGGGTGACAAAGACACCTGAGGCTTTAAGGGGGCTCAACATTACAAAAGTAGGCAGTGAAATGTACAAAATACCATTCTGTCTGAAAAGATTGCAACGCTAATTGGTGAAATATCCCCAGTGATATCTCACTTAAAAGTGAAAATTCACTTCATTAAGGCAATTGAAATATCACTTTTTGAAAAGTAATATTTTACTTTTGGGGAAGTGAATTAAAATAGAAATCCGCACAGTTTTATTTGCGAATGGCGGTGTTCAGTAGGAAAGAGACTTGAAACCAGAATAAAACTGAGTCGAAGATTGTTGGCATGCCGAGTCCCAAGAAAGACAATAGGCCCTTTGCAAGCCCTGGTCACATGAACTTTTTAGCCTGTCAATCAAAACAAATTTGGCGCTAGAACAACATGAATGCCAGAAATGGAAATTAGTAAAAAGCCCACGTTTTAGGTTCATATCTTTAAAACTGAAGGAATGGCAATTTTTTGAAAACTCCATAATTTAGCTTTGTGAGGCTTTTTTATACTTTAGCTTAATTTAACAGTTCTTCTCAGTTTGGCTGGACATTTTTTTAAGCAGCTTTATGATAAAGACAATCGGTCTTTGTTGGAATGCAAGTTGTGTTACATGCCAGCATGCAGCCAAAGTCAAGACACTTATATAGTTGAGGGATGCGGAGCTCCCACTTTGATTACAAAGAACATTTCAAACACATTTCTGCAATTTTAAGAAGAAGTAGAACCTCTGGTAGCCAGGGTACGTAAACGCCGGTGTTCAGTAAGACAGCTCATGAAGTGTGAACACGAATAAAAGTTAGCAGAAGAATAGTAGCGGGCTGAGCTGGTCGTAATAATTGTTATTTTGAAGCACTTGTCTTCGTTAGTTTAAATACGCGAACATCTCACAAGTGGAGATTACGTTGGTCATCGATAACGGCGGTGAAAGATCACTTCGAAAAAGTGAAATATCACTTTAATTTTCACTTTTTATGATGTGAAGTGAAATATCACTAAGCCGGGTGAAATATAGTGCTTAAATGTACTCAGCTGAGTGACATAATTATCGTATCAATAATTATATTTTTATCATTATCATTCTGAATTAATATTTTCCTGTTATGATAGAGGACTTTAGAGAATGAGGTGCGTGGAAGCCAGGCTCTCATTGTTTGGACAGACTGTGACAGAGAAGGGGAAAACATTGGATTTGAAATCATCGAGGTTTGCACTAAAGGTACATGTATATGATTATAACAAATCTGGGCAAATGAGGAAACATTGTTGGACAAACGTTTGTGCATTTCTGTTTCTTCAATGAGCAAACGGGAAACATTTACAAGTTACGAAATATGAAGTAAAATGTGCTTCTGTCTACAACATGTTTTGCATGCAGGGCAAACAGGAAAAATTTAGGGAAGCACTGGAATTCACATTCACATGTTTCTGCAACAATGCAATGTTTCCTCATTTGCCCAAGCCATAAAAATGTAAATGGTCTAATGTAAGTACCTATGTATTGGCCACAACCGCACCCCAAACCTACATGCCTTTTTTTGGAAAGAGTTAGGTTCATTAATTCTTATAGTTGTACTTGTCAGAAGTCAGAAGAGATTGTTTCCATTCCAGGCCATGATGGCTGTGTATATTTTAGCCTTTCTGGCTATGTGCACAGAGTTGGTGTACTTTTGCGTTACATCAATCGAAGGAAAGTAAAGGGAGCCTTTGCGACCTGAAGTGCGCAAAAGGCTCCATCTTAGAGCGCATTAAGGCGCCTTTACAAAAGGAATATATCTCCTAGTCCGTGATTTCGGCCTCCCAGTTCCAACGAAAGTCAGGTGTGCGAGATAAACCAAACTCGATGCACAAGGCCTCCAGAGCCGTTTTGTCGTAGAGGTTACCAAGTTGCTTGAAGGCGGAGTCGCCAGGTAGAGGAACTCCATAGGAGCCACCAAGTTCATATAGAATTCGTCGTATTGTGAAATATACGTGGAATCGTAGGAACCCTTGAACAATAGGTGGATATGTCTTGAAATCAGTGTCAGCCAACGACACTCCACAGCCAGCAGTTGCACACCACGTTGCTAAATTTAGTTGTTGAGGCCAATAGCTGAAATCCGGAGCTGCCAGCCATTTCCTAGATTCCTTTGCTGTCTTATGTGTCACAACGGTCTCTTTGAATATGTCCCTGACACCTGCTTCGAATGATTTTGTAGGTGTGACATATATCTGCAGAGGCTTGAGTTCCATATCTTGCGCTGCTTTGGTATCGGGCTGCTGGAACAGGATATTTCACACTTGGGGCCCATACCAGGGAAGATGGAAAGCCTCCACGCAATACCATGCAGTGCACTATCGATGCGTTTTTGAAGGGCAGTAGGTAGCTTGGAGACATCCTTGCCGTAAACCACATAGCTATCGTCCCCGTCTCGAAATAAAACGTTCGCCGAATATTTATCTCCGTCTATGTCCATGGATGCATAAAACTGGTGAGGATCTGCATGTGGGTAGAGCTTCCGGAACTTCACCAATAGATTGGCATTCATGCAGCATTGCGACCTTTTTATTTTCCTCAGCTTCCCTCCAATCGTGTTTGGAAATGCCCCTATGCTTCTGCGCGAATAGTACCCTCTCATAAACTGTTTTGGTACCAAGGGCTAGGTCAAGCGCCTCGCCTGTGCGCCCATGCCATACCATTAGCTGGCCTCCTCCTGTCTTCGTAGGGGGGCCTGCATCTGTGAACACCTGGTAGGTCATCCCGTGGAAAAATAAATTAACATTTCCCACACCATCCCGACCCACAAACGAGTTGAACCATCCGGTTACAGCCTCTGGAAATAGGTACTTGAACTGCCTCCATGTCATATTGAAGCTTTCGACTTATATCGAATAGCGGCTTACCTTTAATACTATGGTGATCTTAAATGTCACCTGTACCTCGGCTGACCAGACGGTCTACTTCGATCAACCTCTTTGTATCCATAATATTTCGCTAGTCGAGATCACACTTGAGAACAGTTGGTGGAATCTAGCAGAGAAGGGTTCATTCCAGTGGGACGTCGACGGCGTGGGGTTTCCATATGATATCGCTGCAGGGCACTATGATATAGTAACCATTCAACAGGCCTTAAAACCCGCAATCGATGCTGGCATCATAAAATTCGTGAAAACCATATCAACGGGGACTTGGATCCTAAAGGTAAAAAAAAAATCACATTTAGCGTAAATATTGACACAATGCTGCTTTGTGAATACAATAAAAGTAAGGAGGATATACATGTAACACTAGAAGTAGGTGGACATGACCACACAGTGTATGTCCACTGCGATGTGGTGGATTCCAGCTTCTCACTTCTCGAGGGAAAGCCATCGAAAGTCCTAGCTAGCTTAGAGATCCGAGGTGAGAAGTTCGCAAAAGCAACATATACTATAGTCAATCCCCAAGCCGTCAAAGCTCTAGGGACAATGAGAAACAGCCTTCACCTGACAGTTCGCGATGAGAAAGGCAACGTGGTAGACTTCCATGGTAGACTTCCATGGTCGACCCATTCGCTACGTATTGAAGATTGAGTAAGTATTACTTAAGAAAGTAATAGCATAGCTATATATATACCATATATACGATGGCAAGCGATTCGATTAAAACAATTCCAACGGCACCAATCTATCCCCTGCTGTCTGGAGAGAGCTTTCGACTGCAGAAAGTCTGCGATACACTTGCCGAGCTCGAACAGCAGGCAAAGCACTATGAGGTTGTTCGCAAAAAGTACGCTCGAGCCCGTGGTATCGTTCACGGGGTTGCTGTGGCCACAGGTAGCCTGAGTGGTGTTCTATCCGCTTCCGCGCTGGGCACATCATTGACTGGTATTGGTCTTCCAATCGGCCTTTCTCTAGGATCACTTGGATTTCTTTGTGCCATTGTTTCGGCTTTGACGGCTGTTGCCAGTAAGAAACTTGGGGCCCACGTTTCGAAGCATGAAAAAACTGTTATGCTGGCTCGGGCAAAGGCTAATTCCGTGGAAGTCAAAGTTTCAAAAGCCCTAGACGATGGCAACATTTCAGAAGCCGAGTTCTCAAGTGTCATTGGTGAGAAAGGGAAATACGAAGCGCTTAAACTCGAAATACGACAAAAAAAACGGCGAGAAGTAGGATTAAAAAACGTCAAAGAACTTCGCTCCGAGATCCGAAAAGAGATGAGAGCAAAGCTAGGCAGCCTCGTGGGTTAAAAATCGATATTTCCTACGAAAGAAGCCAGCATGGATTTTATTTCAACTTTGAGAAGAGCCATAGCAAAGCTATAGTTAATTAATTCGTATGTCGGGTTCGTATACAAATTTCAGCTCAACGCGTGGGCGATTGTCTATTCGTCTTGTGAATCCGCCGCTAATTACCATATGTCATAGGCATAGACATAAATATGATTTTTCACACCTACGTCATTGTCTAGCACATGTGGTCCAACTGTTCTGCGCTGGGCTCAAGAGAAAATGGAGGCCTCTTGAGTTCAGGGTTCGAAACCGCCGGGCCACATGTGGTAGGTCGGTTTGTGTGGAGTAAAATGCCTCCAGCTCCACACAAATCGTAGCACGTCCGTCGATGTGGCAGAGCAATATACCGTAGGTATAATAGTAGCGAAGCTATAGTAGTAGATACAGTAGGAGTAATGTCAATCCTGGGTCGGGTACTTGGGTAGAGCTTACGGGATACTCGAATAGAGTTCCAAGGAGTGCCGGTTGTACCTCAACCAGTTAGGACAGGATCCAAAATGATAAAATACAGTAGAAAAAATACAGTAGAAAAAAGCCGGGCCCGGCAAACAAAAAGCAAAAACCTCTCTAGGAACGAAAAGGAGAAAGAAGGAGAAAGAAGGAAAAAGGTGAAAGTGGTTCCTAGAGAGGTTCTGGTGATACCAGTTTTGCTATTTTTTTCTTACATATTTTTGTATTCTTTTTTTTTTTTCAATTCGACTAACACATTCGCAAAGCTAACACATTAACACATTCGAGTAACACATTCGCAAAGCGCTCCTGAGCGTGGTACGTACTTTCACTTTGCGAAGATCGTGAGCTCTCTTATCAAGTTGAAGAGGTCTTGTTCGCTTATCGCCTTCTGCTTTGGCTCGCTTAGGTCTCGTTCGCATACCACCTGCTCTGCTTTTTCTCTCACTACAGCAAGAAACTCATCCATCACCAATTGGAACTGCTGCTTTGCTCTTCTCTCCTTAGCTATATGCCTATGCAGGATCTTATCTCGGCCGCATGCTCGACACAACTGTATATCACTCTGAACACCATTTCCGCATGACCTTCAGGGCACTGGGAGCCGACTACCCTTTCGGAGCCTTGCGAGATGGACTTTACAATACGTTCCGCAGCAGCTATTTCCGCAAACGGTTCTCAGGCCAACAGTTAGCCAAGCACACAAGTTGTAACCTTTCATATTGCAACGTAATTACCTCAGCTATTTCTACCACACCACTCCTCTAATTGGGTGTCAAATACAAGAAATTGGTCCACAAAAAGAGCTGTGGCTAGGGTCGGCAGTTCGCTACGCTCGTTGTTCCACTTGAGTTTTGAACATTTTATGGCGTCATTTCTATGATCAATACGAGTACAGACAATGGCAAAATGTGTGCGATTTGTTTTTTACAACGACGAAGCACTTATAGCTTCAAATGAGTGCGTAATAAACTGCTTTCGAGTCGAAAAAGGCCATTGAAAGTCAAAACGTAAACACTTCTAATTACCGTTGCCGAGAGAAAGCTTTCTTAGACAAATGGCAATTTGGTTCACCGATTAACTTCTGTAATTGACGGAATGCATGTGAAATCCTTTCAGTTGTTTTTTTCTGGATCAGAAAAGTTATTGTTGTATAATTCAAAACTTCTGAGCTCTGAGAGAACTAGTCTAGTCACAAAGTCTGATTCGCCGAAACTTTCTCCACTCAAGAGAAAACTCTCATTTTGCCAAATGGCACACTACAAAGAAGTTTGACTCACCGATTGACTTCTCCTATTAATAAAATGCTTGTGAAATCCTCACTTTCTTGTTTTTGGAAGCGAAGTTAACATCCATTTGAATTCACAAACCTCGCCGTGAAAGCACTCCAGTTTGCAAAGCTACCACGGCTTGCGAGTGACGTCATTTTCATTGTATGTACTATTTTGCATATAGCGGAGAGCCAATAAGAACGCGAGAAAATTGGATGTTGTTGTAAAAATTAATATAGCAGCAGGGAGTGTGGGGTACTAATTCTTGACTGTTTGCTAGTTCGAACATGGACTGACAATCGCAGAAGTGGACTAAAAATGCAGTAAAATGTAGTAAACTGGGGCATTTTTCCCAAGGTCAAGAAAATTAGTCCGATCACACTCCCTGCTGCTGCTTAATTACCTAAGGCCACGTTAATGTATTATTTAAATAAATAAATATTAATTGTGTCAGTGCCATAATCGACTTTGACAGTTATCCAATTTTTGGTTAAATAATCAATGATAATCAGTTTTCTCTCTAAAATATAATATATCCAAACGCTAAAGGCCTTGTGCACGGAGTTGGTGTACACGAGTGTAACATAAAATTCTAACGCTACGTTTTATTATTTTTCTCAAAATCTAAACATCCTATAACCCTAGGACTTCAGAAAATAAAACTTCAGTCTAGGTGCACAGAAAAACGAGCAAAATACTTTCGAAAATGGTTTTATTTGAAAAAAACAAACTAATTTGTTCGTATTCTGTCTGAAAAAGTTCGTCATTTTCCACCCAATTTTTACTCCACATCACAATGAATTTTTATCTTTTAAGAAATATCGGAGAAGAAAATTTGCATATGTACTTCTAGGTGAAGTGCACTTGAAATTCGCCACAAAACGTTGTGGTTTTCTTGTACTTTATGCTTTCTTCAAAGGAAATATCAGTCAAAAATTAGCGTTAGAAAAAAATCAATGTCGGAAAAAAACTCTCGTTCCAAGCTTTCATCGTGCCTTTTTTGCCTTTGATCGCGCAAATCACGCATTTCGCGCCAATCGCGCCCTTTTTCCAACGCGCCAATCGCGCCCTTTTTCTATCGCGCCAATCGCGCACTTTTTCCATCGCGCAAATCATGCAAATCGCGCCCGAGTTAGTACTAGATTGTAATCGTAGGCTGACATGTTTGTAAAATACAAACAGTAAATACAAAATGTGCACCTTAAAACATAGCGGGTTTTTTGCTTTTTTTTATAAACTCCCAAGTACAGCTCTTGCGAAATAAAGCGGGTGAAATAAACCCTCGTTTTGTATCAAAGATTTCTCATTTGTGGTGTGCACGATGCTTCCAAAACTTAACGTCTTTGTTTCCAAAGAAAAACACACTTACTCTGTTTAGCTTGGAAAAAAAGAAAAGAAACTAAGCTCAATTTACATAAAGACCACGAGCCCATTCAATCCCCGTGGGAATTCTTCAAAGTTGGAAGTTGTAAACAACTCAATTAGTATTGTGACATCACAGACAATTTAGATTGGCACGTGCAAAATATCAACTCACTGAAAGTGAAAGGTCTTTCTTGGAGTTACTACATAATATTTTTTGGATTCTAGTGTGCTGGAGTTTAACTTGAATGAACTTCATCGCATTGTGAATTAAGACGGTCGATCTGTGCACATTTTAATGCTGATTTCCATCGGATCACAATGATAGCAAAATTTGCATAAAGCAATAATAAAATTTCTGACAAAGCCGAAAGCGACTAGTCATTAAAAAAACATTCATTTGTTGAATATACATTTAAGTCATAATCTTGTCATTCAACGTTAACACTCAAATTTAAGTGATAAAATGAATAGTTTCACATTGATGTAAATATATTTATTGGCAAAGTGATAGCAAAAAGTGCAAAAAAGGCAAAAAGTGCGCGATTTGCATGATTTGCAAAATAGAAATTGAGCGTGCCCGAAGGCACGATTGGCGCGATTGGCGCGATTTGCGCGATGAAAATTCACTCTGAAATTGAGAGGTTTTGTTACGCGGCTTTTACGTTTTTTCTGTTGAGAACGGCTGATATTTTTATTCTCAGCGCCACGTTATTCCCTCTTTCGAAGATAAAGATTCACATTCGAGAAACTACATCAAACTAAGGTCAGAGTGGTTGGAATTTAATAACATTTAATTAAATAACGACAAAGTTACAACAATTCTAAAACAAATTTTGTCTAAATTTTCTCCATTTTCGTCGTGTACACCAACTTCGTGCGCGAGGCCTAAACTGTCTTTCTGCTTTAAAGTCGCAGTGTCACGGTACTGCGCATGTGTGAAAATCTGATGATTTTAGAATTACGTTCCGGGCCGGAACGAAGTTCTCAGAGGGGTGAAATATCGATTTTTAAATCGACTTCATCAGTGTTCTTTTTGAACTCATCCTTGCCTCATTTGGTCATTTATGGAAATGTAAGATGTGCTTAAGGTTACCGGATACCTTCAGGGTGCGTTTCCAGTCTAAATTATGTAGCGCCTCGAGGAAACATCGTAGATAAATCACTCATGTATCATTTTAAAGCTTATAAAATTGGCTACAAGAATACATAAAAAGTTTTGAGTTCTTTGAAAATCTCGAATTTTCCGCCATCCCGTTTCTCCGATCTAGTGAGATGGCTTTCAGAAGTTCCGACTCCGAAAAAAAAATAAAGTTTAAAAATCTGTTTGCTTTGTCGTATTTCAGAGGAGTCGTATTACAAAACCGTGTCGGGGAATTTCAAAATTCGATTTAGTTCAAAAGTTATCATGCTTTCCGTGAAAAGGCGAAAAATAATCCGAGTAGATATGCGGGAAACGTCGTCAAGAGCTCTCTTTTTATAATTTCCCAATTCCCCGACACGGTTTTGCAGCTCAGATATCAATTGACATTTTGTGAAAATTTTCGCACAAATCGAATAAATTCCTCTTGAGTGGGAGGTTTTTTAAAACTCTATTTTGATTGAAAATCGAAAGCGAGAAAATAGCACTTCAAAAAATCTAGCCGTCTGTCGTGCGTGAATCTGAAGCCCCGCCTCTCCAACAATTAGCAAGCTCTTGGCCAATCATTTCTCATCACAGTTCAACTATCTGTCAAGATTTCCCGCCAATGTTGATTTCCGATCAAAGCAACGCGCCGCATCGAGAAATTGTGTGACTTGAAAAATGGTAGCGGTAAGAGTCAGCTGGTTTCCCAGGCTAGAAAAATGGGAAAGACAAAAAGACCTCGAGGGGCAAAGCCAAGGTGAACACCGATAGCAGGAAGGAGGGGGCGTCTCAATTGCTTGGCCAATCAGTATTCCGGGAGAGTCATGTAGACAGTATGACGTCACATAGCAACGGAGTGAATGCTTCCCGTATCCTTGTTCAATTCGGCGCGAACGCTATTTAGTTAGGGACAAAAAGAGGTCAAAAGTTGAGGTTTAACGTTGCTTTGTCCAACAATTTCATGTAAGTGTTGATGGTTTATGTCTTTATGTTACACATTTAATCGATTAATCAATCATCAAAAAAGTTTAAACCGCTCTAACAAGAAGTTAATTGAGCTCTTGTTGTTTTCCGGGGAGGACATTTTGGTTCGAAAAGAGCAGAACTTAGTTTACGAATTTTCAGATTTCTCGAGATAACGGCTGAATTGTTAACCCAAACTAGGAGGTTTTATTCACACTTTCTTGATCTTTTTGAGCAACTTAAGTATACGGCTTGTGTATGTTTGGTTCTGCTCATCAATCCTTTTGAGTGCTGAAGTTGCAGTTTGCTCGTTTGTTTGCCGTGTAAATATAACAACACAGAGAAGGACAGCGATGTAAAACGTTGCTGAAATTCGTTTAAAATTAGTGCATACATAGCTAAGAAACATAAAAAGATACCCTGTAAGTTCTGTCGATTTTTGTCCAAGATTTATGTTGAAAATGGAAAACTAAAAACTCCGTATGAATGCTATTAAAAAATGCCATTTACATAGCTTGGGCTACCTGTGGTGTACGAGTGCTTATCTCCTAAAAAACTACATATTCGGCTTAAAAACAATAATCAGCCTATTGTTTTAGCCACAACGACAGAACTTATTAACTTATTAACTGCAGAATATTCTGCTACTTCGTTAATTAATAATACATTTTCATGAGTGATCTTTTGAAGTGGCAGGGTTATCTGCAATTTATAACCAAAGCCCCTTTAGTTTTTCAACAACAATAAATCAATACAAATTATAGTAATTAGCGATTTGAACCATAATAGAAGCTTGGGCCTGCTTGTGAACAAAAAAAGCATATCTACAAATCCTGATGCTCAGACTGACCCAATAATGGTTAACTCAAAAGGCAATATAACTCTCTCCCCCTTCACCCAAAATTGTTTAGTGCAAATTTGGCTAGGCAGCATGATGTAAGGCTAGTTTCTTTGATGAAATGCCGTAATCTCATTTTGATGAACTGTTTGATGAGTGTAACAGAGATTGAGCCAGAAGGGACAATTTGGCCCTTTTGCAAGTGACCTGGCATTTAATTTCCTTTGGAAGCAGACAAAGCCAGACAATTTGACCATTATCTTATTTTTTTCAAGGGACAAATGTCTTTTTTAAAGCAGGAATAGCACAATGGTGCAGCCTGTCTCATTCTCTGGTGTAATCATTGCCCCTAGCAATCTCCATATTCCTTTAAATCTCTCTTGAATAATATTAATTAATAATAATAATTATATAAGCTTGAGATTGATTTATATGATTTATTAACTTTGTTGGTAGTCTGCATTGCTGGCACTATAGACAGCAAACATTTGGGTGGGTGTGCTGCCTGGGTCCAAAACCCTACCTTACCAGGCTATTTCAGACCATAAAATATGATTTTCAGACCTGGGTCCAGTTGTTCAAATAAGGGTGAATAATGGTATCCACTGTAAAAATCCCTATATATCAGATGAAAGGTTTATAACAGTTATATATCCACTGGATAAGAATTTATTGGGTGGATAGCATTATCCACACTTTGAACCAACCAGACCCAGACCATGAAAATGTGTACTCTTGCAATGACTCAACTAACATTGTGAGTAACTAATCAAGCCCCTTGATTCTTTTTAGCTTTATATAACCATTTCACTGAACTTGAAAAATCAACAGAAAAAAAGTTGTTAAAAATAGGATTTATGTATACAGTACTGTATCTACCAGAAAATGTTGATTATTCTTTTGATTTTCATATGGATATTAAACTCACAAGAACTATGGTAATTCCAAGAATATGATAGGTCCCTCAGCCCAAAAATATCAAAAACAATCTGTCTCATTGTATTGGGATCGACAGCTCAGAAGATATATTTTGAAGTATGGGTTTGAAGAGCTCCTTTTCTTGTGTGGATACTGGCAGGGCTGGCATACCTTACAGAATGCATTGCATTTGTCACTTCGGCTTCTGATCTACTGGTCAAAGGCTGGGTGCTTTGTCATATTGTCAGTATAAAATCGGGGGGGCTTTGGTTTAAAAATGTTGGGGATGGGCGCCTTGGGGATGCTAATTGTAGATAAAGCTGGAAAATATATATACTCTAAAAATACTTCACCTATTGAAAATGCAATACCCTAAACTTGAAATACCTAGTTTCCTGCAGGGCTTTGCATTACTGAGCAAATTATTTACAATCGACTTGTGTCTATTTTAATTAGGAGAATAATTTGTCTTAAAACTCACTCAGAGAGCTAAAATGCTACAAGACCCCCTAAAAAAAGTGTCAATTTCAACCCCTAAAATGACGAGCACCCCCAGCCACATATATTACATGTAAAGAGCCCCCAGGTATAAAATATTAATTAAACATTTGGGATTGATTCCTAAAAAAAATATACACCTGTGCATCAATTCAATTTTAATACATTGCACCAAATGACTAATTATCTAATTTAACTTTAATAAAACTAACAACATTTATACATACCAGTCCTCAGTGTAGGAACTATCTCTCCAGCTTTAAATACGAACTCAGAAATTTTAAACAGCAACTTCCAACATATATAAGTCATTTTATTCAAGGTGGTTTAATTATTACTTATTTCTGAATCAACTGAATTCCCTTGCTTCACTTTTCCTTCAAGTTTGAGAGACTTCAATGTCGATCATTTCGCTTGTAAAACAATATACATGTTTTCGTAGAGTAAAAGGAATAATTACATGTTATTCTGAAAAGTCATCGAAAGCCCGGCTCAAAACGGTCTTTGGTATATCCTTTTCTGGTAAATGGAGTTATATGACTGATACTTTGAGAAGTAATGTGTGAATTTGTTTTTAAGAAATGCGATCGAGTAAAATAGCCGTGTTTTTATGCGCCGCCATATTGAAAATCACTGAGCCATTGCGTGACGTCATACTGTCTACATGACTTGTCCATGGTTTTCCCTAGAGACGCCCCCTCCCTCCTGACCGATAGAGACGCCTTGAATGCCAGCATAGTTAGTAGAGGAGACAGCGATTTGCAGGCGTCTGAAACGTCACCGCCAGACTACGTTTCCATCTGTAAAGCTTTCTTGGAAACAAATATTCTCTCGGCTGGCTCTTATCAATTCTACTTTATGTTCAGATGTGGACCACTCGGCACTCTGTCTGAAAGTGAAAATACGAACGCTTGTCGGGTTTTGTGAGGACTCCTATTTGGCTTTGTAATTGTAGTCGTATGCATTGTTTGGCCTCGTTTTGCTTTGCTTTTTTCTTTGTTTTTCAAGCTAAGGGTTTAGGCTTGCTTTTTGTAAGATACAAGGCCAACATCCGATGGAATTATGGAATCGTGTGTGGAAAAACTTTTCTCAATAAACGTAAACATTGGTATATGAAATTAATTTTATATGTGCCGATTTCCCACACCGTCGTTACGGGCGAGTGAGCACTTGTCATGTGTTTATTGATCTGCTGTCAATCAAAAAGAACCTTTTACTTCCGGTTAAAAACTTCCTTTTGGTATTTCTCCGTCAATATAAAAAAAAATTGAACGGAGTTTTTGGTATATGAGACACTACTACTAAAACTACATTTCTGTGTGAAAAAAAAAAATCCATCTTTTTCGTTTTTAAGGTATCCGGTAACCTTAAGTAAGTTTTAGTTATTTGTTTATTCAAAATTAGTCGTTGAGACTGCAACACAACTAAAACAAAAAAGCATGAGTGATGCTTACCGGCGGGGAAAACGGCCACTCAGTACTCTGAATACAGCAGCCGAAAAACGCAAGAAATTGTAAACTTTTTGGCATTCCAACCAGAAGCGAAGAGGGTTTGGATGTCCAGTAGAGTTCACGAAACACATGGCAACTTTTCAAGTCGTATTATAATGATATGGCAGTTTTCAACAGCGATACGAAGAAATATATATCTACGGCTTAGAAACAAGGCTGAAATTATATGAAATGACCGTAGTGCAAAGACTGTACGAAAAGTTAGATAAAACCTTTATTTGCTGGCAAAAAAACCTCATGAACTCAAACACGATAGCCTTGTGAACAATCGACATACATATTAAGCTATAGAAGTTATGATCGACTACGTGAGAGTCTGCAAACATCGATCCGCTATGAAACCGCTTGTCAGTATTCGCACTTCGTGACAAGCGAACTTTTCTACTTTCGACACACGGTCGCTAAACTGTACGAAGTCTCCAAGAATAAATTCCTAATGTCCAAACTAATGGGGGAAAACTGAAAGAGGAAATCCTTGTGAGCAATCGACATACATATGAAGCTATATAAGTTATCATCGACTACATGAGAGTCAAACATCGAACTGCTATGAAACCGCTTGTGACAGTTTTACGCACTTTGATGACAAGCGAACTTTTCAAATTTCGACACACGGTCGCTAAACTGTACGAAATCTCCAAGAATAAATCCCTAATGTCCAAACTAACGGGGAAAACTGAAAGAGGAAATCCTTGTGACCAAACAACATACATATGAAGCTCCAGAAGTGATTATTGAATACATGAGAACCCATAGAGCAAACTGATAATAATGATCTAACGTGCTATTAGTTTCACGGACATTTGTGACTACGTACTAAACTCGCGCTACAGCATAGCTTGAAATACTGTACGAAAACTCCCGTTTAAAAATTTCCTGATGCCGAAAGAACCATAGAATCTTAAACAAGATATATTTCTGACCAATCGACATAAATATTAAGCTGTGAAAGTAAGTTTCCAGTCCATAACAGCCGATAGTGCAAACTAGTAAACAGCCACTCGTAGTCCGAAAGTACTGAACTTTTTAGCGCAAATGTATGTGTTACGTTTCCAAACTTTAAGACAAGAAATCGTCCATAGAATGTTCTATATTTTTTACAGCAGAGAACTGTGTTATTAGTTATGTAGAAATAAAACAATGGTGCCATTTGGAGAATTATTTCATGTCAAAAGTGCACAACGAAGAAATATATATCTACGGATGCGAGCAGCTTGTTTCACTTTGGTCAAATTCGGACTGTTTCCGACTGGAAACAGCAAAAAATACAAGCAAGTAATTAAATATAGATACCATTCTTTACTCAATGCTGTTTACCTTGGATGTAGGAAGAATAAAATCCTCGCCATATACTGTGCATAACTACAATCTGTGAATACGGCTAACACCCGAACAGTCTGGCGTTTCCTGCAAATTATTTTGATTGATTCTCATTGGATGTTACACAATGCAGCTGTCAATTCAATGTCTGGAGACTGTGACATGCGCAGTTCTTAATCATAAATAAACTTTCTACACTTCCAAGTAATTTTAAAATGTATAAGAGGGACTATTCTAATCTTAATGAAGAAGTCCTTCTTACTGAAATGAGTAATACTAATTGGCTTGATATTTTACCATGTGAAGATTGCACTGATGTAAATGCTTTGTTCCAATCATTTTTTTCATACATTTCAGAGATTATTAACAGGCATGTTCCCCTCCGTAAAGTCACTAGAAAAGAAATCAAATGCATGTCTAAGCCATGGATAACCTGTGGAATTAAGACATCTATTAAAATTAAAGATAAGCTATTTAAGAAATATATTAGTACTAGGAATTCATACTATCAGACCAAATATAAATGCTATCGCAACAAGCTAAACCACCTCCTTAGAATTAGTAAAAGAACATATTATGATAATTATTTCATGACAAACAGCAAGAATATGAAGAATACTTGGTCTGGCATTAAAGAACTTATTACCCTTAAACCAAAATGTTTTATTCCACCATCTAAGATTTTACTAAATAACCATACTATAAAAGATCCTGTAGCCATAGCGTCTGCATTTAATAAATATTTTTCTAATATTGGAAAAAAGTTAGCAAACGAAATCCCTAACACTAATACAGTCCCTCAAGACTTTATGGGTCCCTCACAATCCAATAGTTTTTACCTGTATCCAGTTACTGCTAAGGAAATTGAAGAAGAGATCTCTGAACTCAAATCATCAAAAGCAACAGGCCCAAATAGTATTCCTACTAGACTATTAAAACTTCTTAAGACCTGTTTATCAACTCCTTTAGAAATAATTTATAACCATTCTTTCTCTAGTGGCATTGTCCCAGATCAATTTAAAATAGCCAATGTTATTCCCATATATAAAAAGGACTCCATCATAGATCTAAATAATTACCGACCCATTTCTCTCCTTTCTATTTTCAACAAGATTATGGAAAAATTAATGTTCAAAAGACTATTTGCCTTTATTGATAAATATAATATTCTCTACGATAAGCAATTTGGTTTCCGCGAAAAACACTCCACTTCACATGCAACCTTACTTATAACTGATAAAATACAAAGAGCAATAGAGGAGGGCTTGTACTCGTGTGGAATTTTTTTAGACTTCTCAAAAGCATTTGATACGGTAGATCATAATATATTAATTACCAAACTAAGCCACTATGGCATCCGCAGCATTATAAATGATTGGTTTGTTTCCTATTTGAAAAATAGACGTCAATTTGTGTCAATTGGAAATATGAGATCTGAGGATACAGTTATTACACATGGTGTTCCACAAGGCTCAGTACTTGGGCCTCTTCTTTTTCTCCTGTATATAAATGACTTTAATAATTGCTGTAGTTTATTTGATTTTCATATATTTGCTGATGATACTAATTTATTCTATTCTAATAACAGCTTGTCTACTTTAGAATCTTCAATCAATGAAAACCTAGGAAAAGTGTATAACTGGCTCTCTGCAAATAAGCTTTCTTTAAATATTGGCAAGACTAACTTTATTATATTTCATCCCCCTCAAAAGATTTCACACTACACGATTAAGTTACATATTAATAACAAGCAAATTAAACAAGAAAAATGTATTAAAT
Source organism: Actinernus sp. WN-2022 (assembly GCA_030867875.1). Taxonomy (NCBI): domain Eukaryota; kingdom Metazoa; phylum Cnidaria; class Anthozoa; order Actiniaria; family Actinernidae; genus Actinernus; species Actinernus sp. WN-2022. Next base: position 103,103,296 of record JAOWCC010001634.1, read on the forward strand.
ATCTAGGTATTTTTATTGATTCAAATTTAAGTTGGAAATACCATATCTTATATATTTCTAAAAAAATCAAACGATGTATAGGCATTCTTTCGAAGATTCGTTACTTTGTGAGCACTTTAATTTTAACCCAACTCTATTATACCTTAATTTTCCCATTTTTAACTTACGTTCTAACTACTTGGGGTAATACATACCCCTCTTCTCTTAAGCCACTTGTCACGCTTCAGAAAAAAGCAGTTAGAATAATAACTTTCTCTGGGTATAATGAACACTCGAGTCCCCTTTTCAAAAGCTTAGGCATGCTAAAATTTTCTGACCTGGTTTTCATTCACAATGCCTTATTTATGTATGATTTTTATACCAGCAGATTGCCATCTGCATTTAATTTTTTCTTTACAAGGGTAAGCAGAGTACATCAATATAATACCAGACTAGCTAGTAGAAAGTCCTTCTACCTTCCCAAAATAAGAACAAATTATGGCAAGTTTAATATCCGCTACATAGGTGTCAAAGTTTGGAACTCAATCGATGAAAATCTGAAATCAAAAAGTCGGAGTTGCTTTAAAAGCCTCCTTACAGAATCCCTTTTAAAGCTTTATTAGCGTCGATGAGTATTTGATGTACTTAGCTTATGTCCATACTTCATTCTAGCTTTGTGTATATCTTTTCCTATTTATTAATTATTGTTCTTATCATTATATATATTATTGTAAGCATGTAATATATAGCCCATCTTTATTTGTATGTATGTGTATAAATGTGTGTATGTATGTATATGTATGTATGTGTATATATATATTTTTTCACCATCATATTAGCAGTTAGCATTTACTCTTGCCCTCTGACCAAATATCTACCTTCAAATGTAACTTTGCAGTGACGCTACTTAGCTCGATTAGCCTTTAGGTTATTCTAAGTAGCGCTTACTCTAACTTTTATTACTAGTTTCTCTTTTACCCACTTATGTAATTTTTTGTAAGAGTACTAATAAAGTGTTGTAGTACCGTGACACTGCTCCTTTAATTTTATAACATAAATAACAGGGGTCACCATGCATTTTAAAAAGTTACAAAGGCCGGATTCTTATTTTTGCCGCCTATTTCTGACGACCGTGACAATTTTATACTACCTAAGCCCTCCCTGGCGAGTATAACATTTGTCTTATTGAGGGTTGCATGCTAGGATCTTCGATATCAAAATCGCAGGATTTGCGCGCAGATCGCAAGTTCATGCCGCCTCCGGCCACGAAATACGTCACTTCAGCCAAGTTCGAGAGAATTTACCGTTCCGCTTTCATTTATGTCCTTTGAGAGATGTACTAATTTTATCCAGGCAGGATAATGTGAAACAAAACGTGGAAAAAAAATGGGGTCAACACATTTTCCAAGCCACTGACAAAATGTTGCGATTTTTATTTTATTTCCACAATCAAGCTTACGTGACTACGGGTCGACTCGCGGGACACCCGTACTGAGGCTTAGGTGCAGAAAATATGCGCACTTGCAATAGGGGCCACTGTCCTTAGAGGATTTGAAAAAAGAGTCAGCACAGACAAATCCATGGATGGGAGGGTGATGGAAAGCAATTATTAATGAAAAAATTAATGATGTTATCCTTCGTGGGAAATGTTCACACAGCCTTTTGTCTTTCTTTCCTGTCCTCTTTTATTCCTTTCCGTGTTTGGTTATAAAAACAAACGTGACTGATAACTCCTATGTACATTCTTACTTTAGTGGAGTAGGCTCCTCCATGCGCCACACAACCACCCCTCCCATATGGAATGGCAAGAATGTACGGAATGTGTGAAATGTGTCCACGCCCTAGATTGGAATGTTTGGAATGTGAAAAATACCAATCATTTGGGTAGGGGTGAAGACTGTGCCCCATCCCCTGGGCATTCTTTCCAGGGGCATGGGTGAAGTGAGGCTTTAATCACTCCAGAATTCTTCTTTTATTCCTCCATTAACTGACAAGATTTTCAATGAGCTTCATTCCTTGAAGTGCAAGAGAAAACAAGGTTTTGACTTTTCTTGCTTATTATACATGCACGAGTCCAAGGTCTGGCATCTTGGATTTTGAAGGAGGGGCCTTGGGCGAGTGTTTGTGATAATTACAATAAATATGCTTGTACCGAATATAAGCCACACCCCCAACTTTGGCCCTTGTGTTTGTCGAAAAGTGTGCACCCTATACACAGGTATTTACATGATGGTGCAGTGTAGTTACCATAAATACGTTTTTTGGACAAAACAAGGGCCAAAGTTGGGGGTGTGGCTTATATTTGGGAACAAGCACACATATCGTATTTTATCACAATCACTCGCCCCAGGCCCCTCCTTCAAAACCCAAGATGTCAGACCTCGGACTTGTGCACGTATTTGTCAGTTAATGGAGGAATAAATGAATAATAATTCTGGAGTTATTTAAAGGGGAACTCAACCCTAAAATCAACCCAATGTCTATACAAACATGTATTCGAAATAAATAGGTTCTGCTATTTAATTTTTCTGTGTTGCGCGTCTATCAAGAGAAAATCCGAAAACCTTCCTCACAGCCTCCGGTATGTACAGACGGCTCAAGTCTTGTAATTTGTGACGTAGTATACGGGGAATAAATTAGTTTTGCCATGCCGTCCCCTACATTGAATAGCAGGCCTAATGGCTTCTAATTGCGGACCATTGTGCTTTCTTTGTGCTAGAGGTGTGATCGTTCTTCCTTGGTATGTGTGACGTACGTTATGGGGAAATTTGCACTGAATTGAGCCGCCACACAATATAGATTTTTCAGCGGAAAATCGAACTTGGAGACTAATTTTCTCCTCATAGACGCGCAACACAGAAAAATAAAATAGCAGAACTTATTTCTTTAGAATACATCTTTGTAAAGACGTTGGGTTGATTTTAGGGTTTAGTTCTCCTTTAAAGAAAGGTTAAAATATACACAACAAATGACAAGGAAAGTTGTAACCATATTCGAAGTTGCGATAGCAGTTGGCATGACTTGGAATGATGGCAACCTCTTCTGAAGAAGTTTTGCTTCAAGTATGGGCATTTAACAACCTTCTGATTTTTTTCCCAAATGAAAATATGTCTAAGTTTGGGGTATGGCCTATACACGGGTGCAGTATTTTCGAGGGCATATATGGTATTTTTGTTCTGAGATTGAGGATTCTTATTCCTCTAGAGCTCTCATAGTATTTTATAGCTAAAGCTAATTAATGAGATTTATTCATTCTGAGGCATATGATTCCACATCTTGTCCAAGGACATGGTAGAACATATAGAAATGACAAGGGCAGCTGGCTGTTGTACAATCCCCTTCTCTTCATCAGTAGTACAACAAGTTTTTAATGTCCCTCTTTTACGAAGACAGAGTATTTCAAGACCAACAGTGTTTTAATGTGCCTGCCCTAAAAAGAATCTGTATTGATATTTACCCTGGTATTGTTGTGGTATTCCATGAATACTTATTTTGTTCTTTGTTTAGTTTGTCCTAGAATAAAAGTATACAGAGCAAGATTTTCAGAAATAACTCCTCAGTAAGTAAAAGTCTTTATGATGTAAACATAGTTTTCCCATGTACAAGTACTCGTACATGTACATGTACAAGCCATATGCCAATTCATGGTAATAGTAACTATTTTAATCTGTTTGATAACTCGACTTACATTAATTGTAAAATTGAATTCAAGTACTGTTAACCTGATCTTCACATTTACATGTCTTTTTTATTAAATATGGCATTTAAATGCCCAATGTATGTCTTTACTGTCAATGCAACCATTTTGCCCTACACATGAATGTCATTTGCAGTTTTTCATACTCATGCAGCTATATTCCAGTTGCATCTGGTTCGTAATAACTGAGGGAAACTGAGTTTTGTTTCCCTGAGATATTGATGAAACATCAAGATTTGAGGGAAACAAATTAAAAACTCGCTGGTTTTCCGAGGGTCCATTCATAAGTGATTTGTTATAAATTATACAATCATGTAGCCTAAGAATTATTCCATAATGTTGAAAAAAGGCAAACCAAAACGTTTTGAAAGATTGGCGTAACCAAAATGCACGACATCACACCACTGCTTCTGTTGCAATCTGATCATGTATGCTAGCTGACAACAATATTAATGCATTGTTACTCTGTGATGTCATTAAGTTTTAAAAAATGTTGCCTGCTCATGATCATCTACTTTCATTAGTAGATAACAATTTGTTTATTACTTGTCACATGGCCTAAATCCACCAATGAGGGCAGGCATTACATTGTATATCTGGAAAAATCAGCTAAGATATAACAATCATTATCATCCTAGCTGGCACTCTGCTAATAAAAAAAAACTGTTGAACAGAATGATGTTTAATCATCTGAGTATGGTATTGAATGCTGTCTAGAGAAAACGTGACATTTTAAAACCTTGATTCATTTGCAGGTCTGTTGCCAGAGCATGTGTTAATTTAGTTGAATGATGTTTAATCATCTGAGTATGGTGTTGAATGCTGTCTAGAGAAAACGTGACATTTTATAACCTTGATTCATTTGCAGGTCTGTTGCCAGAGCATGTGTTAATTTAGTTGAATGATGTTTAATCATCTGAGTATGGTATTGAATGCTGTCTAGAGAAAACGTGACATTTTAAAACCTTGATTCATTTGCAGATCTGTTGCCAGAGCATGTGCTAATTTAGTTGCTCCAGATCAACTGCAATCACAAGCTGTGGACGTCAGAATGGAGTTGGATTTGAGAATAGGTATAATAATTATAGGCTGATAAAAAGACACTAATAGACCTTTCCCGTATTCGATCGAACAATGGCACCAAGTCGAGATTGGGGTAGACAAAGATACAGTAATGTATGGTGCCATTGTTAGTAGGCATTGGAGTGGAATGTGGGGTCTATTGAACATGCACATATAGTACAGCCATGACATTGTCATTCAAATTTGTATCCACAGTGATTAAGGTGGTCCCTTCATGTAGGCAACACATGAATTGCTATCAAAATACAATAGAATTAACACTACAAAACGAAATACACAATACAATAGAACACAATACACAATACAATTTGGTAGTAATTCATGTCTGCCTACAATGTACATGAGTCGTTCTATAAATCTTATCTTCCTGGGTTAGATTCCTACATTGTATGCTGAGCGCAGTGAATGTTATTGTTTTAAGTGGAGGCTCCCCAATTCATTGTAAAATTTATAAGTGCCGCTTCGGGTGCTCGGGAAATACTCTTAAGTCCCAAATTATTCATAGTTAACAGAGGGAGTTTTGTGACGCAGTCTGTGAGGTTCTTACATCGAAGTAGAGCCGGAAAATTGCATTTAGCATACGGCCAATCAAACTTTAATGAAGCCTAGGTGGTGATGTACCTTTGTATGAGACTCTGAATTAGATTGATGGTTGGCTAAATGCAATTTCCCAACAAATGCGACTTGAAACTTCCTAGGTCGTACTTCAATGTTCATGCATGCTCAGTGTACCAGCAGCATGGAGTTATTAAGTGTGTGTCACTTTACATGCTTTTTATGTGTGTTACATGATAAGACCAATGGAAAGATATGTGCCACTTAAACTCAGGGCAATAATTTATTATTGTTAGCCACTATGATGATGATTGCCAGCTACTTAATGTAAAACTTAAAGTGCAACTGAACCCGAGATCAACCCCACGACTATACAAAGATATATTCCAGTGAAATGTGATATTTCTCTTTGGATGAAAGGAAAAGAGAAATGAGTTCCTTATCCGAAAGACTGTTGGTATCCCTGTGGATACCACTACAAGAATCTACATTGCTCAATGCCCGCTAAACGTAACAATCTTCAATAAACGTAAAGCATTACGCAGACTGAGAGAAATAAAAACGATATGTTCAATGAATTTTGAGCATTCACTTGTCCCTTAAACAGGGTCTCATATTTTAGTTTCAAGCCTTTTTAGTACCCATTTTACGATTTTTCACCCTTAAAAAGAGTCGGGGTTTCGATATCTCCATGGCACACACCTATCCAGACAGACAGAACAGACAGACAAAAGAGGTTTATTGGCACTTTGCAGACATTAATGTTTACATCGGTGTTCAATCCAATAAATAAGTAATGACTAAGTAGATGAATACTAAGTCTTGTTTTAGGGTAATATATATTACATTAATTTATTGTGGAAACAGGTGGCAAGTTACTTACAATGCGGGATCTAATTGTAAGGCAATCAGATATGTATTTAGCTGCTTTTCTTGCAATTTTGCTATCTGGCTTAGGTATAAGGGTTAAAATTTGGTCGTGATTAGTTTTCTTTAGGCATATTTTCAATGTATTTTCCAGTGAAGCATAGAATTTGTTTCTCGGCACTTGGTAGTATGTGCATATAATTATAAAGTGCCGTTCATCCTCTACTTCGGCTTTACAAAGAGGACAAAGCCTCTCATTGAGTGGTTTATATGGGTGCTCAAATCTGCCCCTCTCAATTTGTAGCTCATGATTATTTATTCTCAACTTCGTTAGCGCAATTCGATGCTTCATGTTCTTAATATTTAACATATAGTTTTCAAGTTCATGTTTATATTTGAATGTTAATTTGTTACCTTAGTTGTTTTTACGGTTATTATCATTGAACTATGCCAATTTTGGATTTGAACATCTATTAATCTTTGTTATAAATTAAAAATAATTATGTTTGAGTGTTCGATTTCTTCCTGGAAAAACCAGACTTCACTTGTGGGAGTTCCCCCAAGGGGGTTGTGTCCTAGCACTGGCATAACAGCCTGGTATTGATTAGAGGAGGAACTAACAAGCACTCATGATTATAAACTGCACGGCAGCAATTTTTGCAACAGTTATAGCAACTTCCATATCCCTTGTGAAGCGCATTTCAATATATCTATTTGGAATTTGCGCTATATTTATAAACCTTTACATTTTTACCTTTCTGTGTTATCAGGTGCAGCCTTCACAAGGTTCCAGACACTCAGACTGCAACATGTGTTTCCTGGTGCACTGAGTGATCAACTCATCAGCTATGGGAGCTGCCAATTTCCAACCCTTGGCTTTGTCGTAGAAAGGGTAAGATTAGGGGGCTTAATTAAGCATAGAAAATAGACGTTCCAGACATTTGAACAGAAGTCAGCTCACACTATTCAATCTCCTGCACATGTCACATTCCACAGAACGTCATCAAACGGCATCCAGGATCAGTGACTGAATAAATTGTACATCATTTGACAACATTCTGCGTGGAATGTGACATATATGCACAGAAGATTGAAGATCACGAGCTGACTTCAAGTCAAATGTCTATGATGTCTACGTTCTTGATGCATAAGCGCCCTCTTATTATAGACTGATGCAGGCTGTGTGATGAGAGCGAAAAGTGTACTTTATGATCCAACCGACACGTGTTGGCTGAGAATTTGATCGTTTTTAAAGTTTTTTTTTTTTAAGTAATAGCACTATTGTCTAACATTAGTATTCTTAGCATTTTAGCTCTAGTTCTTAACCTTTTATAGCCTTTTAGTCTTCATTATTACTTTTAGTTTTGCAGGACCTCCCTGAAAATCACAGTACGTGAGGGAGTTTTTCCTGTAGAAATATTGTTATTATTATTATTATTACTAACAAAAAATTCTGCCCCCTTTTCCGCATGGATTAACATGATTATTAAAACATGTCAATCGAACTTTGTGAGCTCTTAACTTTGTCGCTTTCTAAGATATCTACTCAAAACTTTACACAGTTCATTGTTTTTACCTTTATTTCTCCTGTCCAACTCCAAATCTCTACATTGTGGGATGTATTCACGACCACAGCCTCAATTTTTCCTTCATGTACTTGACTTTCACTCGAACAGCCTCGGCTGAAGCGAAAATTACTTCAGGGATCTCCATAATTTCTTTCAGTTCTACGTCTAGTACATTGTACAGGGTGTCCCAGAAGTTCGTTCCTCTACTTTACAGGCCTGTATTTTATTATATCACGACTCACGGAAAAGCTTATATACTATACTTACGGGCTTAAAAATGACGCGAGCTTTTTGCTTTTTTACATTTTCCCGCCAAAACATGTGATTTGCAATCGTGCGTGTGTACATTTCCCGCCAATTTTTATTCGCATTTCGCAGCCCCAAGTCGCTGAAACGTTTTTGTCGTTTTTAGCGGCTTAATATTAAAGATGAATCTTCTCAAAGCAAAAAACCTGTTTACGAGCACAAGCATCTTAGATCTTCTGGTCTATGTGTTTAAGAAATCGCAAAAATACTAGAAAAAACGTTGGGTAGTAAAATGGTCGTCCAGAGGCGAAGATTTTGAAGACAACAAACGAAGTGGAAGACCTAGGGTCCTAAACAAAGCGGATAAGAAAGTCCTTGAGAAGGCAAAGTACAAACGAGGAAAATCAACAAGGCAGCTATCGCCACATTTAGCAAGTAAAGGCTTGTCAGGCTCAAAAAACTCTGTCTGGAGATTCATGAAAAGCAAAGATTGGAAACCTCTGAGACGGCAAAAGAAGCCACTGTTGACTGCAAAACAACGTGTAGCTCGGCTAAAATTCGCCAAAAAAATACAGAAAACTGACTGCAGAAGAATGGGTTGATTTTCTCTTTTCTGACGACTGTCCGAAGTATCTGTTTCAGTTGCCTATGACATCGTCTGGGGATCGCAAGCGAGCCAAGTACCTCCTGCCTACCAAGTCAAGCAAAGCTCAAAATGGATGATCTGGGGCGGAATGACAGGCCGCGGTCTGACCGAACTTCACTTTATTCCACAAGGACAGTCTGTAACTGCTGATTATTATATAACCAACATACTAGAGAAAGAAGTTAAGCCTCTTCTTCGCCGTAAATCTACAAATGAAACAGCAGTTAAAAGAAAACTGTTCAGCTCTAACCGTAACATGACATTCGTTCAAGACGGGGCACCACCTCACACAGCTAGGCCGCGCAAACATGGTGCGAAAAGAACCTGCCCAATTTTATTGAAAAAGAAGAATGGCCAGGTAACTCACCAGACATCAAACCGATCGAGAATCTTTAGGGCAGTGGCGTAGCCAGGTTTGTAAAATTTGTAGGCCCAAACAACCACTCCGTAAGGGTCGCTTCTTTAGGGGTCCAGGAGCATGCTTCCCTGGGAAATTTTTAGATTTAGACTTTCGCAAATGCCTTCTGCTGCACTTTCAGGTTATGTTTTGTGTATTTCGACAGCTCCTCAAGCCCAACATTCTCCTCAAGCCCAAAACGTGTAGGCCCAGGCCTACGGGCCTATAGGCTAGATACACCCTTGTAGGGTATAATAGATGAATTTGCATACAAAGATCCTATCCCGAAGACCATGAAAGAACTGAAAAGACTCACTGACACAAGCATGGAAAAACGTCCCGTTTTCAACGCTACGAGATTTATATCACTCGATGCCGCGGCGGCTACGAAAAGTGATAAAAAAACAAAGGAGCTAGGCCATGCAGGCTACCGAAATTACGTAATATACAAATAGTGTACATAGCAGGTAAGAACTCCTGCTACTTTAAGTTATATAGCGCTTGTTAATCAAAAGTTATTTCAGTTGAAATCAGAGGAACGATTCAGTAAATGGGGTCTGGGTACGAGAATGTTATTCAGCGCTGTCTGACCAATCAGTTTCCCATTCAGTCTTCTTTTTCCATTTTTGCGCGGCCAAATTATTTTATCACTTCCTCTGCATTGAAATAACACTGAGGGCCTGTTTTGCAGGCTATTCAATTCCCGTCAATGGCGCTTGCCGCAAAGTCGGTGCTGTTCAATAGACTGTTAATGAGAAGCTTGCTGCAAAGTCGGTGCTGTTCAATAGACTATTAACGAGAAGCTTCCTGCAAAGTCGGTGCTGTGTAATAGACTATTAACGAGAAGCTTCCTGCAAAGTCAGTGCTGTTTAATAGACTGTTAATGAGGAGCTTGCTGCAAAGTCGGTGCTGTTCAATAGACTGTTAATGAGAAGCTTGCCGCAAAGTCGGTGCTGTTCAATAGACTGTTAATGAGAAGCTTGCCGCAAAGTCGGTGCTGTTCAATAGAACTGTTAATGAGAAGCTTGCCGCAAAGTCGGTGCTGTTCAATAGACTGTTAATGAGAAGCTTGCCGCAAAGTCGGTGCTGTTCAATAGACTGTTAATGAGAAGCTTGCCGCAAAGTCGGTGCTGTTCAATAGACTGTTAATGAGAAGCTTGCCGCAAAGTCGGTGCTGTTCAATAGACTGTTAATGAGAAGCTTGCCGCAAAGTCGGTGCTGTTCAATAGACTGTTAATGAGAAGCTTGCTGCAAAGTCGGTGCTGTTCAATAGAACTGTTAATGAGAAGCTTGCCGCAAAGTCGGTGCTGTTCAATAGAACTGTTAATGAGAAGCTTGCCGCAAAGTCGGTGCTGTTCAATAGACTGTTAATGAGAAGTTTGCTGCAAAGTCGGTGCTGTTCAATAGAACTGTTAATGAGAAGATTGCTGCAAAGTCTGTGCTGTTTCGATAGACTGTCAATAGCATATCTGTTCTTTTTCTTTGCGGTATAATGTACTGTAGCTATAAAATACACTAAAAATAGATAGACAAAACTTTTTTCTTCAAACAATGTTTTATTCACTGATACGAATACTGCCTTACATTCAGTAAAACTGTTTTGACAACTGTACTATAACAACTTTAATAAAAGTTTAGTTAATATAAAAAACTTAAAACCTGTGATCAAACTTGAACGGTAACGTCGTACCCGCACGCATTTTCGTCATTTCTGCCAGGTAGCTCCCCAACTTACGGCATCGTGTTTCAATATAAACCACGGCGGTATTTGGCCGTCTATAACATTCCTTGATAACGACGTAATAGCAGCAGCTGTGAACTATATTCAGTTTTGCAATGGATATAAAGTCTCGCAGTGTGCTCCTAGACACACCCCAACAACCTAAGGCACTACTCAGGCCGCACCGCTCCCACTCCTTGAGCTTTCGCACATCCTGCTAGCGGTTTAACCGTGGTTAACGTATTTCTTTACTCCTTAACATTTGCGAAACTTTAAAAGCGTTTGCCATGGTTAACGTATTTATCTCTTCCTTAACATTTGCGAAACTTTAAAAAGCGCTCGCCGTGGTTAAACTTTAAAAGCGTTCGCCGTGCGGCGTGTCTAAAATGCAGGTATTAAACAGGTAGCGGGTAATGGGTAACAGGTAAGTGCAATTTTTTTTAATTATAAAAATACAACAATATTATGTGGCACCCGTTTACGGTGTGTATGAAAAAAACCCGAGACAAATGTCTGCTTCGGCACACCATTATAAGCGTATGGACTTTTGGTAATATATATACCCATTCGCCGTCGCCAGAACGTACTCAGAAATAGCTCTACAATCCAATGCGCAATCAGATTATTTTTTGATATTCATAAGCTTAGTGTATTTTATTATATGTGTTATGCCTTTATGCCTACATTTATTTTCCTGACTTGACAATTTAAACTTACTGGTTATTTAATGGACATTAGCTCTTTATAGTTATTTTGAGTAACCTGCTACAACAATATTATGTGGCACCCGTTTACGGCGTGTATGAAAAAAAAAACCGAGACAAATGTCTGCTTTGGCACATACCATTACCAGCGTATGGACTTCTGGAAATACCCATTCGCCGTCGCCAGAACGTACTCAGAAATAGCTCTTCAATCCAATGCGCAATCAGTTGACAACTGTGTATCTTACGCGCTGCACAGTAGTAACCAAGTTTACTAGTATATAATCTATACTGTTCTTTGCACCTTTTCTTTCGGCCTTAATATACTGTTGGTCCATAAGGACTGGCCTGCAATGGAGTGGTAATGATGATCGAAAACCATGCATTTATACAAATTATGTATTTGTTGTTCATTTTAAAAGTCGTAGTCAGCTTGCTGTTGAATAAGACTTGTCTCGAAAAAGGTTTTTCCAGCATTCGTTAATTAATATCTTAGCTTCTACGTATCTTTGGTGTAGAACAAGCAAACGTAGCATGACGTTGGACAAACCGCATTCGATTTTGAAGCACGCAAGTGCTTACACAAGTGCTTAATTTCCTGAAACGTAACAAATGATTAAATCCATGGGATTTTGGTATCAGCTTCCAATCGACGAGAACGCAACTGGATGACTCAGGCTAGGCCATAGAACCAGACAAAAGGGAAAATAACCCTGGCACTCCACTTATAATTTGTTAGTTAATAGGCCCATGGCCCATGTCATTTTGGCCGATCTTTAAGATTTTTTTAATTTGTACCACATATTTTCTAATATCGAATCCATACGGCAAATTTGCAATCTTTGAACTTTAAAATAAAGTTTACTTATTGTATTGATCAATAGATCTCTATGTCTTTATGTTGTCCAATGCATTTTAAAGTGACCGATTGTGAGTAGGGGAATTTTATTAATAAGATCACCAAAATGTCTCCCAAAATTTTATCATTAAATCAATCGCTTGCTTATCTACTTCGGTAACATGGAAGAGTCCAAGTATGAGGTCAATAGATACATTATAACGTAAGCTCATTACTCAGAGATTAAATCTGAGGTGCATGATTTAGGGCGCGTTCGATTGACCGTATTCCGGAATAAGAATAGATGGAATAATCTCTGGAAATCACTGGTTCAGGCACATTTTGCACTGTAAGCTACTAAAGTTTGCTGAAATATGATATTCAGGATACATTTTGTATTCCATGGACTAAAAATTCCCGAAATAAGCGATTTGTAGTTATCATTCTGTGTATTCTTATTCCGGAATATGGTCAATCAAACGCACCCTTAACTTCTTGCCCTTTGAGGATGTGGTAGTAGGAAATGATGATGGAAGGCTGTTGTACTGGGTAACAATCCTCTTCTCTTCACAAATAACACATACATTGTACAACAGGTTCGGTTACATGCATCCCCTAGATGTGTGAAGAGAAAGGTCTGGAAACAAGGCCATGCAATGGCTTTTATGATACTGCCCATTGAAGCAATTAGTATTCAAACTCATATACATTGTATACAAATGTATTATATCCTAATTCTATATTCACGAACAGTGCTCTGTGTATCTGTGACCTGAGTTACGCTGTACATATTTATGTTTGGCTGTGTGGTGTTATCTTTTGAGAAATGCATGAAGTCATTTTGTTTAAGACAGTCCTGGTTATAATACATGTATGTTCAGAGATTTTGGGATAAAAGACACCTTATATTTGACTTAAAGACCCTGTGTCCGAGCCCATGGTGCTTTGCGCCAATGTTATGATTAGTTTGTTTATCAACGGCCGCATAAATTAAAGGCCAGCTTTTAGGCGAACTAAAATGCTCTCGATTGTTTATCAGTTTCATAAAAGAAGTACACATACACTTTGGATAACGAATTTCATAATTTTTACCGGATTAAAAACCCAATCGAGCCCACAAATTTTCCCCGGATGCTTTCAATATGATTTTAACAGCCGACTCGGCAGGAAGCCAGTTGTTCTGTCTTTAGATTCTAATTAGGCTTACGAGTGCGACTTTTCACAACTCTACAAGCAAACACATACTCTTGCTACCTTGTTTTCATGTCTCCAGTATTGCTTAGCTGTATTTGAAGATCTCTACTTTCCTTGCGAATGATATATTTTGAGTGCAAAATAAAATGTCGTACTCGCACTCGAGTCAAACTCACAGCGAAGTAACAGCTGAACTCGGCAGATTGGACTTTGATCCGCGATCGTAGTTTTGGTAGCAAGACTTTCTGGACGTACTGTAGGATGAAAAAAAAGGTGAAGGACATTGCTTTCTCTGCTAATAAAAATGCAAAACGTATACAGATAAGTCTGTAACACCGCAGTGGAGCTCAGCCGTGCGAAATTATAATTACGAATGATCTTGATGCCAGAAGTGGTTGCTTTGTATTGCCAACGAAGCCCGCCGGTCCCTTAGTGCAGCAAATCCCCGGGAAACTCACGTAGTAGTCCTTTTGAACCACAAGTGGTTTCTTGTAGACCTAGAGAAAGTAAAATGTGGACTGCTGAAGGATTATTTGTCGAGTCGCTTTGCCTCGCTGTCTCGGTCCTTTCTCCGGTATTCCTCTACCGCCACTCTAGACCGGGATTCGAAGAAATATTCGAACTAAAGTTTCATTTTAAAACGGTATATATACAAAAGTTAAGATAAAAGAAAGTCAGTTAAGCATATATACCTATGAATAATTACACGATGGCCCAAACTAGGGATATATTTCGAAAGATTCGAGAGTCACATAACAACAACAACGATCTTTCTGATTTTCGTAGTCTACGAAAATGATTTGCGCGCGCAAAGCACCATGGGCTCGGACACAGGGTCTTTAAGTATCACAATAATAATAAGTCAGAGCAGTATATAATTCATTTACATGTTTTAAGGCAGGAAGGGGGTATCTCCTAAATAATGTTCTTTTTGTCGGTTGACTCGAAATTTTGACTCAACTATTTTTTGGGACATTGAATTTGGTGAAATTGAGCCATTATCAAATTTGAATTAATTAAAAGAGGAATTAATAAAACGATTTTGACGACTGATGATTAGATGGATTTTGTTTTGTTCATTTTAATGAAAATTCTATTTTGCAACTTATGTTTTTAATGTGTGTTAATTAAATGTCCCTCTATATTTTTTGATATTCATAAGCTTAGTGTATTTTATTATGTGTGTTATGCCTTTATGCCTACATTTATTTTCCTGACTTGACAATTTAAACTTTGTTATTTAATTGACATTAGCTCTTTATAGTTATTTTGAGTACGCTGCTACAATGTTTGTACTTCAATTTTGTTAATATGTCAAGTATTTATTAAACTGTAATAGGAAGTATGTGGATAACTAGTTCCTGTAAAAACTATTGTTGGTGTGCATCGACAGGGAAGATAAACACTGGTATAATTAACTAAAGTTGATGGAGGTATGCAGTACTGGCTACCCGCGGTAGTTAGCATACCTTAATCGACTTTAGTTGATTATACCAGTGTTTTATATAATACTAAGGGAAGTACATGTACAAATAAAGTAGTAGTAGTTGTTGTTGTTGTTTAATAGGTTTAAACATTATTGTTGAAAGTGACCATGGAATATTAATTGTTTTATTTTAAGGTATAATCCTCAAGGTATAATCCTGGCAATATTTTTCATGCCAGTTTACATTGAAAAAAGATATTAACTTATTACATGTACATGAAATTTTCGCAACACTTTAATTTTGCGATTTGAAAAAGATCGCGAAATTAAAGTGTTGTGAAAATAAGTGACTTCATTTATTTATTTATCTTTTGCTTTAAAGCGTTGCAGTTTTGTTAATTCGAGTGCTGAATATCATTCAGAACATTGTGGGCTACCTAATTTTAAACTGTATTAAAGCAGTATATGAATGGTAGGCAGTGTTGATTTTATCTACAGGTATCAGCATATACCGGTATACAAGCAAATATTCGATAACAAATTCTTGGATGAAATCGCAAAAATAAGGTCACTTGGATTTTAAAATCCCCGGCGAAACTTTGATGAACAATTCATGAATGGTTCATGAATTTATGTCCATGAACATTCATGAAACATTCATGAACTGTTCATGAATGGGAATGAACATTAAATG
Organism: Actinernus sp. WN-2022; assembly: GCA_030867875.1. Lineage (NCBI taxonomy): Eukaryota > Metazoa > Cnidaria > Anthozoa > Actiniaria > Actinernidae > Actinernus > Actinernus sp. WN-2022. The sequence goes on from JAOWCC010001634.1 coordinate 103,118,910, forward strand.
GCCACATTCATGAAAGATGATTTTCATGAACATCTCATGACCTAAAAGTACATGAACATTTCATGACGATGGTTCATGAACAGTTCATGAATCAGGCATGAACATTTACAGGCACTGTTCAAATACATTTGTGTAGATTCATGAACAGGTCATGAATCAGGCATGAACATTTACGAACAGTAATTCATAAAATTTATTAGATTTGGTAGATTCATGAATGGTTAATGAACAGACAGCAGATTTGACCATGATAAATAAAGTAATTATAAATAAAGTAACATAAAAACAACATCAATAAAGAGTTAATGCGTGTTTCATGCTAGTCCAGCTTTTAGTTTATTATCTATAGCATAATTTCTAGTTCTAAATACAAGCGATTCGGTTTTTCAGTCACTACATCATGTGTACTGATGCATTTGACTTGCCCCTGTTTATTTCAAGACTTGGCAAGCTTATTTGGATCTGCAACTCCAAGACCTGCAACGATATAACCAACAAATCTGGAATTATGATTAGAATTGCTTTATAATTGACAATTTAGTAGGATTTGTTGCTCTGTGAATCCCGTAGGCCGTCAAGCAGTAATCTCTCGGTTTGAAAATTTTACACCGCAGGGTTTAGAACTTCGATTCACGTATACAAAATATAAACTTTATTCCAAACTGTAAGATCTACAAAAGTCATAACTGAAATATTTTCGTGGTAAGAACAGTTTTACCAAAGATTAATGCGAATTTTGCTGAAAGAATACGGGGCCCCCAGATAAAATAACGTCAGATAATGTAAGATAAAGTAACGGCCATTTTTGATGACATGTTCGGGAAGGATTTTACCACATTGACATTGTTATTTGAAGTATATTCTATGTGAGCAATAATCTATTAAAACGAACTTAATTACTAGAAAACTCTAAGCTATAATAGTGGTTTTAGGTAGTGACTGTTGCGTGAAACTGAAAGTGAAACTGAAAGCACATATATCGTATTTCCAGGTGGTAGTATAAAAGTAAGACATTTTAAGCTTACCTACTCGGCTACTGTACATATTTCTCCATTAAATCGTACCATCCAGAACTAGTGATGCCTCTCAGTTGCAGCGGTTATTATTATCATTCCATCTAAAGAATATTGTGCTTGAAATACTCTTTGAATTAACCTTTCATTGAGCTGTAAAACTCGAAGTCCAACCGAGCAACACACATCCCTTCAAAGAATAACCGCCCCTGGAGGCCTGGCAACTGCCAACCAAATATGGCCAACTTGGTTCCAGTCTTAACTCATAAAAGTAATAGTCGGAGATCGAAGGTCCTACGTTCTTCTGTTCGAATTTCTTAGCAGAAATACACATTTTCAAAGGGGCAGACAGAAATACTTTGCTTATATAAACGATGGGAATTTCCTTTTTTAACAAGCCAGTCAAATTGGTAAGTCAACTCTTAGTCTAAAATAACCAGGAGAATGCTGTGATGCTTAATATTATTTTAGTCTCAGCCCTCAGCCTCCTTACGCGACTGCTATCTTAATTTAACTTATTTTATTTCTCATTTCATTGTATTTATTGTGATGTTTATACTGCCTTCAAATAAAATAATTATGTAGCCTTTCCATGCAGTAGTCTCTGTTCCTTAAGGATTCCCTGAGAAACCTGGCAATTCATTTTGCAAGGGGAACTTGGCTGAACGAACTCATTTGAACTGGAAAAGACGAAGCATTGTTGTTTCATTGATTATGTTGTCTGCCAGACGGGTTCTACTTTATTAACTGATAAAACGGTGTAACCATATCACATCAGTGTAAATTAAAAAATCAATTTACAATAATAACAACTAGGTTAATAACAATGCCATGATAAAAGGAGACACACTTAGTAATATGATAACAACATTAAAAAAATTACCTGATTCAATAAAATTTTGGCGTACAGCGGTCTTAAATTTGTTAGTGTCATTATTATTAACTACGCTCTGGGAGCTAATAGACCATGGAAAAAAGCTATTGCTATGTTGATTACAGTTTGAATGTGGTCTCAAGAATAATATAGGGTTGGTAAAAGTTCATCAGAGGTTATTAGTGTTGCAGTTGATGAATTTCTTGTGAACTCTCATGAACTTTCTAGCATTTTTAAAATGTTCATGAAAGGTTCTTCAACTTATTATTTTGTGAAATTATAACAGTTCACGAGTTCATGAAAGTTCATTAGAGATTCATTATTGTATTTCATGAATTAATTATGAACTCTCCTGAACCATCTTAGGTTCTTGAAATGTTCATGAAATGTTCTTGAAATAATTCAGTGAACCTTTCAAGAAAATATTTTTTTTTCCATTCATGAACAATTCATCATAAGTTCATGAACACATTTGGTATTTATCAGTGACCATGAAATATTCTTGAACAGTTCAATGAACATTTGATGAATTTTAGTTCATGAACTGAGACAATTGCCAGTCAAGAACATATCAAGAACTGTTCATGAACTTTCATGAATAGTTCATGCTGGTTCATGAAATCATGAACATATTTTCGCAAATTGCGAAATTAAAGTGTCACGAAATATGGACACTTCAAAATCGCAAAATTAACGTGTCGCGACTTTCATGTACATGTATATTGCAAAAAAATATTTAGATCATGCATGGACTGAGGATACTGGCATAGCAATATAACTTTTTCTGTTTTATTCATTTGAAGATGAACATTCAATACCAACTTAAAATCAGATGCTGAAAATGTATGATTAAAGTGCCAGTGAAATGAAAAAATCGAATCCGTTTTTATTTTAGTTTATTAAATTCTAGGTTGCTCTTAGTCATTTTGTGCAATTAAAAAATCAATATGGAGAGCGCGAAATACGTTTTTTTCGTATCGAAGTCAGGCGGAATTGCCAAAATCAGGCGACATTTTTATGCCGTTAAAGATATGGTAATCACATGCGTGACGTCACTAGGTCTGCGCATTTATATTCCTCTCCATAAATACTACAAATTAAGTGCATTTTTGGCCAGTTTTCAATTTAAATATGTAATACTTTGAGAAACCTTGAAGATGGCCATAATATTTCTAATAGAAGCCTTGCAGTCGGCTTTGTGAATATAAATGTGCAGATCCCGTGACGTCACGCATGTGATTAGCATATCTTTAACGGCATAAAAATTGTATTTATAAGTATTTCAAATAATTATTTGAAATAGTTTGTCATCCTTATTCAGAAATTATTATTTTTTAAAGCATGTGATGTTAAACTTTAAACTTTTCTTATTTCCACATTATATTTATCACAGTATAAGCAAGTACAGCAATTTGTGCCAGAAAAATTCTACAAAATTAAAGGTAGGTATACATATAAGGCCAAACAATAAATGTTGTAGTTCCAGTAATGAGCTAATAAAAATCCAAATAGGTACAATGTAGGTCTAAGAAAGTTTCTTTTCCTTTTATATATGCATGCATACATGTTTTTGCAAGTTATATTTAACATCGTGGACTGCTTTAGGCCCACTCCCCAAGGTATGAGAGATACTTTGACCCTGAAGCTATACGAACCCAGACAAGTTCCTGTCATGTGACTTTGCTAACCAATGCTACGGTCTGTATTATATTGATAGAAGACTTCACAAGAATGGAATGGAGAAATGAATGCTCTATTGAGTTACTGAATATGAAAATACCCAATCACATGATGTACCCTTCGAAATTGCTAGTCTAGAAATAGGCAAATTGGAATTTGGAGCAGGTAAATACCTGACGCCAGGCTCAATGTACAAACGTGACCAGAGGGCTAGATAAGATAAGCTTTATTTATCCACGTGACATTACTGAGCATTACAAAGGCTCGTTACAAAAATGTACGTGTATCTACAATATAAACTACAATAAATGTACAAAGCATCATTAATTAATTAATGGGAACTATCGAAGGGAAACTATTGAATAATGGTTCTAGAGCAATTTCAACAGTATCATTATAGAAACTACGATAAACGCCTTACAATGTATATGAATGAAGTCATGAGCTGGCTAGCACTAGTTAGAGCACTGGATACAACGGCACTCGTCTTGGCCTAGTTTAAGTTTCTTAAGCTTTGCAGCAAAAAAATTAAGATTAGGAGCCTCCCTGACATGAATAGGTAGTTTGTTCCAAGGTCGGCATGCAATATACGAAAAAGATCTGTGTTAAAAACTAGTATTGGGGACCGGCTGAGTAAGTCTACTTCCATTTCCACCGAGATTGTAAGTACAGTTTTTGATACTAAACATATTACTTATATAGTTAGGATAACCTTTATAAATAAGTGTAAGAGCTTGCGCCCAGCGCCTATGCTTAAGATATTCTAAGTTATACTGTGACAAAATCTGTTCATATCTAATAGACTTAGGTATCTTAAAAAGAATTCTGAGTACATACATGTAATAGTTAGTATGCTCTAACGTATCTGAGAAGGTATTATTGATTCCTATTAAAAGAGGGCTACAGTAGTCAAAATGAGGGAGGGTATACACCTTATATAAATATATGGCTCCATTAACTGAAATTAATGACCTAGATAGGGGCATTATTTTGATATTGATGTTGTTGTCATGTTCATGCGATCACACTGAAGACAACTGATGCGAGAAGTCAATGTTTACATGCTTCTCATTGCTGTAATATGTTATATATTTTTATGTTTATTTTATCTGTTTCAAGTCTTGGAAAATAGCAATAAAAAGTTTGAGGTTGGCATGAAATATTCCAGGTCGGTCGGGTTGCTGGAAACACAACATTTATTTTGTTTGGTCTAAGCAATATCTAACCTCACGTTGAACTAAAATGCAAGCAATTACATATAGTCATGTTAAACTTTGTAGCCGCCAGTACAATCGTCCACTATGCTTGTAAGGCGGGTAGGTACTCGTGCACCCATCGGCGCCAGAACACGTCTGCCAGGTACTGCACCTGGCGCCATCTACGACGGCTGAACTTGTCCTCGTTTGCGAACTCACCAAGGGGAGCGCTGGCTCCTGATCGCAGCAGCAACAGGTGATTCGGGGTGAGGGCTTCGAGATCCTGCGGCTCGTCAGACACCTTGGTTATAGGGCGCCCGTTGACGAAGGTCTCAGCTTCGCACATCAGAGTGAGCAGACCCACATCGTCTAACTGCTGATTGGAAAGCAGCCCCTTCATCACCTTTCTAACTGTGGGTATACACCTCTTCCTGACTCCTCCATGCTAGCGAGTGCTGGTGGATCTGTTGCTGATTCCATCCCTTTACAGCTTCGCGCAGCTCTTTCTCTCCCTTCACAAATTTTCCTCCGTTGTCTGACCTCATTATTTCCGGCTTTCCTCTTCTCGCTATAAATCGCCTTAGTGCGTTGATGAACGAATCGGTGTCCAAACTCTGGACGACCTCGATGTGAACGACACGTAATACCAAACACGTAAATAGGACACCGTATCTCTTCAGTTGTCTTCTCCCACGTTTGACGGGGAATGGCCCAAAACAGTCTACGCCTACGAATATAAATGGTGGTTTCGAGGGCGTGATCCGATCGCTTGGTAAACTTGCCATTTTCTGCTCTCCAGTCGGTGATTGGCGTCGCCTGCATGCAAAGCACGCGCTCGTGATACTCTTTACAGCTGATCTTGCCTTCACTATGCAATACCCTGATCAGAGATGCTCGACACCCGAGTGACCTGAGGCTGCGTGATAGTATCTAATGATGAGCTTAGATACTTCATGATTCTTTGGAAGAACAGTCGGATGCCTGGTTTCATCAGCGATCGGCGCTTGGTGTAGGCGGCCTCCTACGCATACGAGTCCATGGATCAGTACTGGGTCTAGCTTATGAACGTCGCTTGCCTTCTTTAAAGCATTCGCTCTGTTAGAGTTTGCAATTGCTCTGTCTCCAGCGTCTTTCAAGTTGATCAGTTCCTCCTTAAAGTGCTTGTGCTGAACTTGCCTTATAATTTCTCTTTCTGCAACGCGCATTTCGCTAACGCTGATTGGCTCAGTTCTCTTGTGCTTGAGAGGGGTAATTTCCTGCTTGATAATCATTTCTAGTCGTGTAGCTAGGACGGCAGCGGAGAGTTCCATTCGAGGTATAGTCATGGGTTTAAGGGGTGCTACCCTTGACTTGGCTATGAGGAGTGTGCAATGGATCTCATCAAGCTCGTTGATCATCCGAAGATACGACTGCACCGTAGCCACGCTGTGAAGTTGGGTGGCTTGAAACAATGGTCGACAGCAAACAGCTGTAGTTGCGGTAAATCTTGTTGCCAAGCCGTCCAGTCGTGGAGCTCTGCCTCGGGTATCGCATCGTCCCAACCTAGCTTCTTCCGGCACAGCTACTGAAGTAAGATCTTGGCTGGCAGAATAAACGGCGACACGAGGCCTAGTGGGTCATAAACGGAGCTGACCGCAGACACGATACCTCGTCTTGTTGCGGGGCTATCCTTTACAGTTATAGGAAAGCCGAACTGATCGGCTTGTACATTCCAGTAGACTCCCATTGCCCTCTCGGTTATTTCACTGTCAAAGTCAAGGTCTTGACGGATGCTGCTCTTTCCGATTCAGGAATTGCGTCGACTACTTCTTTGAAGTTAGATACCCACTTTGTTAGACGGAGATTAGTTAGATGTATTGCCTCGTCGACGGTTGCGACGGACGTCAAGCAGTCATCTATGTTGAAATTTTATTTAACTGTCTGAACTGTTGTAGCGTCGAAATCTGCCTTATTATCCTCTGCCGTCTTCTTAAGGGCGAAGTTCGCGCAGCTCGGCGTAGAGGCGCCTCCGAACAAATGGACCACTTTTTGGTACTCGCTGGGTTGTTTATCTAAGTTGCCGTCAGGCCACCATAGGAATCACAGGCAGTCACAATCGCTAGGGCGGACGTGCAATTGATGGAACATTGCCTGCATGTCCGACATGAGTGCTACGGGGTGTTGGCGGAAGCGAGTCAATACTCTGACGAGTGAGTTTGTTAAGTCTGGCCCCTGTAACAGCTGGTCGTTGAGTGCCATCCCACGCCACTTCGAAGCAATCGAAGACAACCCTGGTCTTATCGGGCTTCTTAGGGTGGAAGACTGGATGGTGAGGGAGATACCATACCAGTCCTGCAGTATCTAGCTCTTCGCGGGATAGTTTCTTGCGTGACCTTTGCGCAATAAATCGGAGATGAAATCCGCGTACTTCACCATCGTGATGTTGTCTTTCTGCAGCCGCTTCTTCTTGAGAAGCTTTAGCTGGTGGTCTTCCAGGGTCTTGTTATCTTGAAGACATGGCGGATTGTTTTTCCAAGGCAGAGCGAGCTCATAGTGGCCCTCCTTGAACCTGATAGTTTCTTCCATGGCTCCTAACGCTCTCTTATCGTCCTGTGATATTGCCAATTTGCTCTCGTAGGGAGTCGTCGAATTGGTGATTACAGAATTGCTCAAACTGTCGGTTCAATTGCGTATCTGCGTCGATGAAGTTAGTTGTTCGTTGCCATTCCTTCCTAACGGACCATTGATTGCCCAACCAAGCACCGTCCTGGTAGCGTATGGGCCTCCACCTTGACACTTTCGTATTTCTCTCGGCTGCAGTGCTTCTGGAACGTCGTTTCCTATCAGCAATCTAACTTCCGCGTCGATCGTTGGGATTCGTATCCCATTAAAGTACTGCCAGCGATCTACGTCTTCTTGCTGCGCGATACTAGACTTGGTCTTGAAAAGACCATCGGCAGCTCTATCAAGTTATCTTCGTTCAGATCGGATACCTCAAGCTTTACAATATAGCTTCGGACCCTGTTGTCGGCTGTTTCCATAGTAGTGAGCGCGAGGGTGGTATCTTCGCCTTGAAGACTTAGCTGTTTCATCAATCCTTCAGTACAAAAAGATGCATTTAATCAGGTATCGAGGAACGCATAGGTTTGTACGGTCTTGCTTTGCCCTTGACTTTAACTGCAACGATTGGAAGGCCGGTGACTGAGTGTCCGAAAGAGGTTGAGGACCCTTATCAGAATTTACGTAGCCGTTGCTTGCAGAAGCATTGGATGAGAGAGTTGCGTTTTCGACTTTAGTTTCTCCGCCGGATTCGTTATTGGTGCTAGTTGTGGGTGTTTGCCGTGAATTTTCGCTCACTGCTCTGTTCCTTGGGTGGAGAAAGGTAGAGTGCTTCTCGATACATCCTTGTACCTTACAGAAACTACTCTTGTCGCATGCTCAACCTCGCACAGTGGACACTTCGGTGGCTTACGAGGGGCGGTCGGATTGATTGCTTGAGCGGTTTCCGTGGCGTCACCCTGTATTGCAAAGTTGGTTACCCTTGAACCGGCGATCGTCCCTGAATTGATCTGTCGTTGTGGACCTTACCAAAGGTTGAGTGAGAAGCAGCTCTGTCCCTCGCGGCGACGAAGTGCGTAATGTCGTCCACGGTTATTTCCCGCCCTTTCTTTTCCAGGATACGGTCTACGTTATCCCGCCATTTCAGCCTTAGTGCATGAGGTAACTTGTTGATTATTTTCTTCAAACTCTCTGGGTTTTCTATCTTAGTTTGATAGCCAATTTCTCTAAGAGTATTCCTGCTGCTCAGGAGAAGGATCGAGAACTTCTGCAAGGCGGCACCATCTTCTGATTTTATCGACGGTCCGTTGACCAATCTGTCTAAGTGCGCCGCGGCAATTTTGTAGGCCTGACCGAACCTGTCTTTCAGAAGTCTTCTCGCCTCAAGATATCCCTCATGTTCGCTCATTGATAGGCAGATTCGCATTAATTCTTGGACGTTTCCGGAGGTATACTGCACAAGGACTCGTACTTTAACCATATAGTTTTCCTTTGGAATGGCCTACCGTCTTACATCCGCAATTGTTCATCGCTACAAACTTTAAATCTAAAATGTATGCGCACTACTTCGCTAAACGTGACAGCACTTTTGACGTGGACCGCCCAAGGACTTGGAAAACGTATTGTTCAAAATGCCGCAGCTACAATACATAAAAGGTAGTAGAGCCGTGCGCCGTTGCTAGGAGTTTTGGGCTCGATGAGATTTTCGAATGCTCGCATAAAGTCGAGGTAGTCGAATGGATCGCCTTTGTAGATAGGGACTTGAAGTTGTGGCAGCGTCAAGGCGATAGTGCTTTCTTGCTGTTTTTGAAGCAGTTGCTGGAAACTGTCTGTAATCTTGACTAGGAGCTCGGCGTTTTCAGAAGGGTCGGGCCTGGCTGCGTGGAATGACAGATAGTTGCTTACTTTGGTTTACGACGGTAGCAAATAGATATATAAATTGAAGAGTAGTGTAGCATTGCGTATAATGATTATTGCAGGACTAAATAAACAGGGCGCTGCCCCAAAGTATCTAGTTGTAATAAGGTGATTATCTATGTACACAAATTACGAAATCAGGATAAATAACCATCAAGTAATTATTAACCATGAATATGAAGGCGTTACAAACTTAGCACATTTGGATTCAGCACCTAAAACCCTACCATGTTGCTGTTTAACTTCGTTACTCATATGTAAATAAATGAACTGAAGCTTGGTTGTTGGATATACATGTAATGTTCAAAGATCGATCTAAGCATACATTGTATGATGGTATATAATCTTTAGTTTATAGACCAAATTCCTAATGGTTTCTAGTTTCCATGATAATATTATTTGGAAAATAAATCTGGACATGAATAATCGAGGGAAACTAATTTATAATGCTCAGACGTCGGTGTTGATGATTTAGTTTAACTACACTAACTAACTTTAGTTCTAATTTAGTTGACCTAATTTGACATTTCATGTGCCAACGATCTTTAGATCGAGGGAGATGTTGACTCATGGAATTGTCTAAATAGAGGATATCACACGGTGGTGAGAAGATATGAAGTTTATCCCCGAGAGTCGAAAACATTTCATGAGTGAGCCTAGTGAACGAGTGAAATGCTTTCGACTCGAGAGGATAAACTTCATATCCTCAAACCACTGTATAATTTTCTTTTTATTATAATTCCCCAACTGATCGAATACACACGTAAACACACACTTCGTTGTTTGACACAGGAGAGAAGTTTATTAAGAATTAGAAAAGGAATACAACACTGAGCTAAAACAATAAACCTCTCTGCCACCCATTTTATTAAACTAACCCAGGGTGGGCGGGTGGGAAAATCGAAAATAACGTTTGAGACTACTGTTAATCCACATGCGACTCCGATCACATCCAGCAAAGGAACTAACTGAAATCAGATCTACCAGCATCCGTCAGTTATGCAATTAATCCCTTTGAGCACGTGCCCAATTAAAGGAAGCAAATTCCCCAACTGATCGAATACACACGTAAACACACACTTCGTTGTTTGGCACAGGAGAGAAGTTTATTAAGAATTAGAAAAGGAATACAACACTGAGCTAAAACAATAAACCTCTCTGCCACCAAGCAACGGCCAAAAACGAAAAGTGTGTTTACGGAACTAATGAAAGCCTGACTGAATAGCTGCCCTGAACTGATGGGCAAGGCCAAGCTTGGCCTCTACACTAAATTCCAAATAGAGCTTATACATGTATGCATCACTAGACCAGTCGCCGTACAACTGTATGAGTTCACCTGGTACCCCGTGATTGAAGGCCCACGAGGCAAATGACCTCGAAAGCATGAAGCATTACTGAAACCGGCAGAAGTCAAACCATGACGAAATTCCGAAATAAAGCGGCTTTTAGTCAAAACTGTGAGACCGTGCGACACAGGCAACAGGAACAAGGCGCGACAAGAGCTAGCGGGTACCAATTGAACTATACGCTTGTAAGCGGCAACGTGACACAGCGGAGAACCTGGAATTTGTAGCAACTGTGAATATGCAATTTGCGCTCCCCAAACTGAATTGTTTTTGTGTGCTTTATAAACGTAACGATGAAACCATACGCATTGACCGTAACATCCCCCCCGAGTAAGATTCCGCACGGGATCAAAACTCCTAGCGGACTTAGGGACGATATTAGCCAAACGCGCCATGAGAAAGAATGTAAACAAATATGCACAATACAATGTGCAAGAAATAGGATCCGATATGAAATCCAAATGCTTAGAAACTCTGTAACAAATGCGCGGGATTTATTGGTGGTGCCCGACTGGGCGTAAAGAAAGCATTCCGACGAATACCGCGTAATGCTAAGGCGAGAATAAAGTCCTTATTATAACGGTAATCAACCCTTGAGAATAAATGCAAAAGTCTAACCCCACTGAAGTATTTCCGTATAGAAGAAGGACTGAGCGTCCGACTCAAGAATTGTACATACAGACAAAGTGTGTCTAAATTGGCCGGTAAGGGGTTCAAACGAAAATATTTACAAAACAAAAGAAAGGCCTTGAACTGTGTCCTCAAATTACTATACGTCCCGGTGCTGTAGGCTGAGCGAAGAGTGTTCTTGAGGTCCTGGCGAAGGGCTGACAAGGCCGAGTTAATTTCTATAAACAAACAGATGTGCACGGCACGCTTGATAAAGCCCTCCTTCGCCAGAGAACTTGTTGCCCATCTCGATAGCAAGTCGGGGTCGGTGGTAGAAACCCCTGGCAGATGAAGTGATCATAGCTCAAACTCGTACTTTGCAGAGAGAAAACATATTTCCCGCAAACAAGAACTGAGGAAGGCATCCCTGCAGCGGCCTGAATTCAGACCTCATTATCGCACCGAACTGTCAACCGCAGGCCCGACAATAGATGACCCCAGAGCTTTAGGGCAACCGCAAGGAGTTAATGTCAAGGGATATTGTCAATAAAATCCGTAAACACGGCGTGAAAATAACGTCCGGCACAAACGCCGCCACATCCAGTGAACATGAGACAAGCATCGGTAGCGAACACTGTTCCAGGAGCTGACCACGCACTAGTGTTGATCATGGAGACGCCGTTATACTCGCGCAAGAAACGGCACCACCATTGAATGTCCTTGTGAAACTCGGCATTCAAATTAATATGGTGATGATTAAACATGACAGTGCGTAGAAGACGCACACACCATGACATAAAAACCAACTTGCCAAGTAACGATTGTAAGGCGGACTTGGTGCCGAATACTTTTGGTGTAACCAACATTGTAATAAAGTCTCGAGTTCAAGTAGCCGGTCCCTACTAACAGAAAACGCGAAAGCTACTGTGTCCAAGTCGATTCCTAAGCAGGTCATAACCGAAGATGAAGGACAAGACTTGGAAACCGATTCCTCTAAACCGAGCGCCGACATCAAAATTCCATGCTTCTCAAAGTCAGAAAGAGACTCAGACTCCCCTGAAATTCAGATAAAAATTGTCTAGATAAGGAAACAACTCTGTGCCCCTTTGCGCCTGAATCCAAGCAGCCGCCGAAGTAGACCGTTGGCAGGCCAAAGCAACAGAACGCAGACCCAATACAAGAACGGTATCGAAATAATAATGACCGTCCCAAATGTATCCCAGAAGGATCAACCAGGAACTGTCTGTACGCTTTGCGTAAGTCTCGTTTATACAGCAGACACCCCGGACCTTTACCCGGCGCTCAACCGAATCTCGCTTCTCTACCGAATTTAGCGGTGAGACAACGAAGCAATCAGTAAACGGTGAGCTAACGAATGGCCCAGCGACCCGACCAAGATCAACCTCTGTCCAAATACTGCTGAACGATGAGCATCGACATGAACAGATTGGAATGACACATTACAAAAAGCAGACACACCCCCATTGAGGGTGTCAACTGAAAGTCTCGAACAGACACGCGACTCAATGTCTCGATTGCATGCTGTGAATGAACGCAAAGTCTCGATTGTCTAGAATAAACTCAATGTCTCGAATGTCATGAATAGGCGCAATGTCTAGATTTATACGATGAGTATCGACATGCATGAAGATCTGTAACAGATTGGAATGACACATTACAAAAAGCAGACACACCCCCATTGAGCATGAGGGAGTCAACTGAAAGTCTCGAACAGACACGCGACTCAATGTCTCGATTGCTGTGAATGAACGCAAGTCTCGATTGTCTAGAATAAACTCAATGTCTCGAATGTCATGAATAGGCGCAATGTCTACATTATCTGTACGTGATGCACAAATGTTAGGTTGAACAAACGGAGAGTCTCGACCGGAAACAACAACACTGTGAGCACCTAAAGACATGTTACTTGAACCCTCACAAACATTCCCAGCTACGGGAAACGAAACGCCCCATTCGGAGTTCCTCAAATGGCGGCGTCAGGATAAACCGCACTGGAGGAGCCAGTAAATCGAGATACTTTTTTCCTGGATGAGATGATCATACAGAGTCCTGCTCTCTAATTGCAAGAATATGAACGCAATGTCTCGATTGTCACGAATAAACTCAAATTATGTCTCGAATATCATTAATAGGCGCAATGTCTAGATTATCTGTAGTTGATGCACAAACGTTATCTTTGCTGTGAATGAATACAATATCTCGATTATCATGCGTAAACGCAAAGATGTCTCGATTGTCATGAATAGGCGCAATATCTGGAATATCTGTACGTTAGTGATCCAGTGATCGTGAGCAACTAAAGACATGTTACTTGAACCCTCGCATACAATTCCCAGCAACGGGAAACGAAACGCCCACAAATGGCGGCGTCAGAATAAACTATCAGTTTTTTGAGACCGAGGCCGTGGTCGTACCTCCACTCTCCTTCGACGGAAAATCACCTGAAGTATCCCGGTGTAACTTATCCTTTCTAGTCTGGATCCAACAGGCGGCACAAAATGTTCCTCAACCACTTCCTCTCTCAATGAATATCGAATGTAACCATAATGATCGTTGTCATGTATACACTTCTCCTTCCGATAATCGCAGCAAATTAGCACCGCATTTGAGGAGCCAGTAAATCGAGAGACTTTGTCCTGGATGAGATGACCATACAGAGTCCTACTCTCTAAATGCATAAATCGAAAATAACGTTTGAGACTACTGTTAATCCACATGCGACTCCGATCACATCCATCAAAGGAACTAACTGAAATCAGATCTACCAGCATCCGTCAGTTATGCAATTAATCCCTTTGAGCACGTGCCCAAAGGAAGCAAATTTTATGGACAATTAAACTGCTCTAACAACGCTTATCTATTCATTTTACTTGCTGTCAGTACAAACTTCTTTGTGATCTTTCTAAGCAGTTCTGGGGAGTTTCATCGGGTTTTCTTGTCTCTTCGTTGCAGTTGAGAAAATCTTTAGAGAGGTTTAGATCGTATCTGGCTTTTTGTACTCGGAATATTCATTGTCATGCAGCTCATTTAAGCTGTTTACATCTTCCTCTGTGAATTACACACACCAACTGCCATCTTTGTAGTGAGGATATATGGAAAATACGCTACTCAGTACCAGGATGTAGTTTCGTATGGGTTCTACGAGTGGTTTATTTCTCAATAAAATACTATCGTCCATATAATAAAGTAGTATACTTTTGTATGGGATCAACGGTTTTATTTTCACCTGAAGTTTATGTTCAACCCAGCTGATTTCGCTGTGACCATTGGTCATGTGGTTACACTAATTTAGGTAAATGTTGATCATTGCTGCCCTTTCACATGCTAATTGGGATCTGTACATGTCGATAAACTACTGAAACAGAAGTTAACATGGAATTGTATGCATAAATTTATGAATTTAAAGGTCTGTAGTAACTACTGACAATAACTTTATTACTTTTAGTGATGCATGAGATGACAGAAGGAAACATTGACTTCAACTGGAAAAGGTATTACTTTACATATTGAATACCCTTTATGCCGGAGTGTATTGAACATAGAATAGACAGACATTGTCATCAGGATTTGGGGATAATTAAGGTCAAGCAAAATCAGAAATGGGAAAACATGTAAAAAGAAATGGAAAAAATATTTGGGGGTAGGTCAGGGGAAGTAAAAAATAAATGTGAAAGAATGTTTGAAGCCAGGACTTGATATGAGAGTGAAGGCATCTCCCCTCCCCCACCCCTGCATTTATTATAGAATTGCTCAAATGTTGGTGTTGATGATTCAGATTAGTTAACTATTTAGTTGATGTCACCTAAATGAGTGTACATGTAACTGCAAGTCCACTAGTCACAGCAAAATCAGGGGGGCTTAATGTATTAGCTTCAGTTTGAAAATAGAACCATTGATTCATACAAATGTACACTATTTTGGCTTAATCAAACCTTGAGTCAATGTCTCCCCTGGATCTGAGGATTCTTGACACAGTTAGCATATTTCAAATTACTATCGGTAAAATCAACTAATTCAGTAAAGTGTTTATACATGTACATGTAGAATCTAAATTGTCAACAGCAATGTTAGAGTGACTCTAATGGCGAAAAAAAACTTGACAAAAATAAATTTGGTCACATGTATTTACAGATCCACTGTACTGTACATGTACATCGATGTACATAGAGAATACAATACTTTGAAGTACACATATGATTTGTTTGAAATGGGAAAGCAAGAAGACGTTCATTTGAGTGTGATTTGTTTCAGGGGCAGACTGTTTCACCATACACCCTGCTTGATTCTGTACCAGATGTGTCTTGAGGTAAAAAAACACATACTGTACGTACCGGTAGTAGGCCAGTTTCGTATTGTAAAATTACCACTGAATGATATTACTACTGACGGTGAGGTACGTTATACAGGGTTTAAGTTTCGTTCTGAAGTTAAATATTTATAAATACCAGAGAGAAGGTGTAAAACTTGAAACTCCAACAATACACAGAGTTGTGAATAGCCCATCTCTCTGCTGGTATTTATGAATGATTAACTTCAGAATGAAACTGTAACCTGTATAAATGCATCTGTTGTCACTGCATTCAGTAGTAATTTTCGAATATGAAACTGGGCTATTGATTGCAAGGTTGATTTGATACTTTTACGAATGTACAATGCAATGAGTGGATGTACCACAGTGAGTGGATGTACACAGTCTGGCAAAATGTCATGCACCTGGCAGTGCGTTTGATGAGCCCAGCATGCCTGCCGGTTTCCTGCCCATACTGAAATAAAATAAAAGCTGAATCACCCCTGTTTCTAACTTGAGATAAGTTAGAAACAGGAAATTGACTAACAGAAACTTGCTAGTGAATATTATTTTCATTCGCAAATTACAAAATCCGCTACCAACAACACATTTTGGCACACATTTCTAAACTATTACTAACTGAATCGCTGTTTTATATATTTTTATAGGATCCAATTGCTAGGGTGATGAGCACTTCTTCTCGTCCCAAGAGCAAGTGGAGGCCATTGCCTTTGGATACTGTAGTAGGTTTCCCTGATTTAAAGCCCATCATGTGAAAATTATTGTTTTATTATACATTATCATCGAGCTCTACCTACAGATAATAGCAGTGATGTCATGACCTGTAGATAATACCTACAGATAATATTGTATTCATTGATATTTGTGTAAACATGTGTACATGTTTGTTCAATAAAGGCGTTATATTTTGAGACTCAATTCAATATTATTGATAATGTAAAACGTTTTCCCCTCAAAATCGCCCCCTTATAATAATTATTGTGTAAAATGTACATGGATTAGTTAATTAATATATATATATATATAAATCATATTAGTTTTGTGGCATTTAATATTAAACCTGTCAATAATTTATTTCAGGAAATGGAGAAAATTGCTTCTCGTAAACTTCACATCAATGCAAAGGAAACCATGAAAATTGCAGAGAAGCTCTACAACCAAGGGTAAGATTGCATGGATTGCATTAATGATGAATACATTTAATGAATAATGGACTCATTCAGCTGAAACTGTTTGTTACTTCTGTTGTTGCTTGCTTTATTGTTGCTGTTTTGTTGCTGCTGCTGACTCAACTTGTTTGTTGTTGTTACTGCTGCTGTTTGTTGTTGCTGTTGTTTGTTGTTGCTCCTGTTTGTTGCTGCTGCTGTTTGTTGTTGCTGCTGACTCAACTTGTTTGTTGCTACTGTTTGTTGTTGCTGCTGCTGCTGCTGTTTGTTGCTGCTGTTGCTGCTGCTGTTTGTTGCTGCTGCTGCTGTTTGTTGCTCTGCTGCTGTATGTTGCTGCTGACTCTACTTGTTTGTTGCTGCTGCTGTTTGTTGTTGCTGTTGTTTGTTGTTGTCGCTGTTTGTTGTTACTGCTGACTCAACTTGTTTGTTGCTGCTCATCTGCTGCTGCTGTTTGTTGCTCTGCTGCTGTATGTTGCTGCTGACTCTACTTGTTTGTTGCTGCTGCTGTTTGTTGTTGCTGCTGTTTGTTGTTGCTGCTGCTGTTGTTTGTTGTTGCTGCTGTTTGTTGTTACTGCTGACTCAACTTGTTTGCTGCTGCTGCTGTTGTTTGTTGATGTTTGCTGGTTGTTGCTGTTCGTTTTGTGTTGCTGCTGTTTGTTGTGGTTGTTGCTTGTATTTGTTGTTTCTATGTTTTGAAGGTATTGTTGTTGGTATTTGTTGTTGTAGTTGCTTGTATTTGTTGTTTCTATGTTTTGAAGGTATTGTTGCTATTTGTTGTTGTAGTTGTTACTGCTATTTGTTGTTTCTATGTTTCGTTGATGATATTATTGATGTTTGTTGTTGTAGTTGTTGTTGCTGCTATTTGGTGTTTCTATGTTTTGTTGAAGGTATTGTTGTCGATGTTTGTTGTTGTACGTAGTTGCTGCTATTTGGTGTTTCTGTTTTGTTGAAGGTATTGTTGATTGTTGTTGTAGTTGCTGCTATTTGTTGTTTCTATATTTTGTTGAAGGTGTTGTTGTTGCTGTTGTTGTAGTTGTTGCTGCTATTTGTTGTTTCTATGTTTTGTTAAAGGTATTGTTGCTGTTTGTTGTCGTAGTTGCTGCTATTTGTTGTTGGCTCAAGTGAACAAGTTGCACTGGAAATGTGTTGTCGGTAAGTGGTTGGTATGTGGTCAGTAAAATTGTGTTGGTAAGTGGTTTTGTTGAAGGTATTGTTGCTGCTGTTTGTTGTTGTAGTTGCTGCTATTTGTTGTTTCTATGTTTTGTTGAAGGTATTGTTGTTGCTGCTGTTTGTTGTAGTTGCTGCTATTTGTTGTTTATGTTTTGTTGAAGGTATTGTTGTTGCTGCTGTTTGTTGTTGTAGTTGCTGTTATTTGTTGTTTCTATGTTTTGTTGAAGGTATTGTTGTTGTTGCTGTTTGTTATTGTTGCTGTTGGTCGTCACCTTACCCTATTTCTTATATCTCAGATTTCTTAGTTACCCCCGTACGGAGACAAACACGTTTCCCTCGTCACTGAACCTTGTCGAGTTAATTGAGAAGCAGACTGAAGATCAGAACTGGGGAGGTATGTACGATGCGCATGAAATTCACATTTCATCTTTGTTTTAATAAAAGCTAGTTGAATTGCATTGAATTACAAGAGAAACAGAATGAAAGAGAGAGAAACAATTTTAAGGCCTGTTTACATGAAGGGAGTTATACACTAGAGCTATCTTCATTGTATTGTAATCCATTGAGACCATTTTGCCAACCGAAAACAATGCTGTTGGTCCTTATTGATCACTAGGATCAACAACAGGCCCTTAACCTTTATTAATAGTAATTTCGTGCAACTTTCAAGACGAAGTTAATTTTCAAGAGAGTAATGTATTGAAAAAAAGAACATTATCTACATGACTACTTTATAAGACATTTGATATATTTCTTACGGTCGATTGTTCTCGCGGTACAAGAGAAAGAGAGAAGTGAGAAATTGAATGATGACGAGACATAAACAAATTCTAGACAGTCTTCATCAGATTTTAAACAAGCGTTCCACGAAAATGTTGAGAAGGTGGACAATAAAAGATGAACAACACGGCTTTCCTTTTGCAGCTTTTGCAACTAATGTGCTGGCCCATGGTCCCAACCCACGAGTAGGTACCAAGACTGACAACGCCCATCCACCTATCCACCCTACTAAATACACTAGCAATCTACAGGTAAGTACTATACCACATGCACTTCTACAACCTTGGTAATAGATATACGAGTGTCAGTATTATACTGTGTTATATCTTTCAAGCGGCGGCTCCAAGGCTGTGGAATCAGTGCTCTCCCAGCAACAATTAGACAATATTCATCTATAGGGGATTTAAAACCCAGATTAAAACTTTTATTTTTACACAATCCTATATGTAAATTACGACCTAGCTTTATCTCTTTAATAATTATTATTATTATTGCGGCTTTTTTAAGTTTCTTAGTATATTAAGTTATATCATTGTAAAGCGCCATTGGGCTAGAAGGAAATGGCGCTATAATAATGTAGATTATTATTATCATTATACGAGGAATCATAACTACATGTATGAAAGCCCCTCTATACATAATCTATTTCAGAACATAGGCATCTAATGGATAACTTGTGGATACAATGTTAATTGATTGTATTTTTAGCAAGAGTTCACTGTATGTGGTTCCAGAAAATATCCATACTCCTTTTTTGTCTTTTTTTTTGGGGGGGGGAGGGGGGGGGGGAGTGGCAAGGCAATAGGGCTATTTATACGAGAGGAAGTTAGCGACAGCCTTTCTAAGTCGTGGCTTATACGTGGGTCAAAAACTGACGTTTGTGACTAACTGAAGTTGTGGCGTAATAAAGTCCTCGTATAAATAGCAAGTTGTTTTGTGGAGTTTGCTTAGGTAATTAGGCCGCATCTAACTTCCTCTTGTATAAATGGCCCTCTAGCTTCATTTTTTTATGACCCCTCAGAAAAAAGCTTATTATTTTAGCATCCCCCTGCCAACCTTTAAAGAAATATACACCCTCCTCCCCTCGGAGACACTTTAGAACTATGCAGTTCAGTCGAAAACTGAAACACCTGTGGCTATTGATCTATTAAATATCCACGAAAGTGGTTCAGATATTATATGTGCACATTCTTTCAACAATTTTGCTGGAATGTTTTAAAGGCCTGTTGGTTTTGATGTCTAATTTCGAAATCAGTTTATATACGTGATAACTATCGACCTCTTCAAAGCTAAAAACACACTCTGGTGAGATTTCTGGCAAATAAGATTCAAAGGGGGTTTAAGTAGCCTGCAGTTCATTGTTTACCTTTTGTGCTACACAAGAGAAATGTTCATTAAAAGCTTCTGCGATGTCATTTGGGTTACTAAATGTTGTCCCATTATAATCAATCTGATTTATACTAGAGTGATTATTTATATTACGTGAGCTATGCTCGTTTATAGTATGCCATGTTTTTCGTGAATTATCAGTGCAGGTGTGAAACGTTTCCTGATGATGATAATAATAATAGTAATAATAATAATAATAACACTTATATAGCGATTATCTAAACTGTTCTAAGCGCTTTACAATAATTAAAATAGTAACAATCTGAAGTTTAAAAAAGTTATAAAAACCTAACTAATCTAATAAAAACACATAAAATATAATAAGAAAATGAAATAGAAAATAGAAAACTCTTTGCAATACTAATGACTGTTAAAAATTTCTAACTTATCTAAAAAATAGACATAACATGTAATATAAAAACATTATGATAAAAATATTCAAGTGATGATAGCGATGGAAGTGGCCTTTGCTTATTTTATCGCGTTATTAACCTCATTTCTAGCTAATCTGAACTCATTCCAAGTGTGAGGATCATTCGTATGGATAGGTAATTGACCTTTAAGGCGGTCTCTATGGTGCATCATTGTTTTCAATTCGGACGTCACCCAAGGTGACTTAGCGGCACGCACCCGTTTAACTCTTGGTGGAGCATGCTTATCTGCAATCTCAAGAAAAGGCGATTTCCATCGAAGCCACATTTCATTCGCATTCGTTAGAGACATGCAATAGTCCATGCCAAGGTTGCATAGAAATATCCCAACGGAATTCTGTTCAGTTAAAATGTTTAAATTTTCGATAATAGATGGTTTTCGGACCTTGGGATGCGCTGTTGATTGAGATTTTTCGGTAAGCATAGACACAGACATTTGTTCGATTCAGTTATACGAGTAGGTTCGTTAATCATTTGATTCAAATTATATACATCTGCAATGTTTTGGAGTGCAAGTGTATTAGCGTCTCTAATATCAGATGCAAGATCGCAATTTAGATCTCCCAGTATATAAAATTCCTTATCTTCAAGGTCAAGCCTTTGAACAAGTATTTCGAAGTGTTCAAAATGTGATTTTTTGAACTGGGAGGCCTATACCATATCAACACAATGAAAGGCTTAGATCTTGGTTTGCAAATCTCGATATACAGATTTTCTAAGTCTATTAGGTGCAAATCAGACCTTACTATGTAATTGATGCTAGAGCATGCATATGTAAAAAGCAACTCCGCCACCTTTGCGATCTCGATCTCTACGTACTAACCGTCGATATGAACTTCGCAATTTTGGTATGTATCGCTCAACCTCGTTTCGTTTATAGCAAGAATATCGAGTGTTTTCTCAGACATCAGGACTCTCAATTCATCAGTATATGTTTCGTTAAGCTAGCAATATTAAGCGATGCCATTTGAAATCCGCGTTCATTCGGCAGAAAGATGTGAGTTATTTGAGAATTCATCAGTTTGAATAGTTAATTGTTACGACCTCACCTTCAGGAGCTTATTTCTTAAATGCTCTCCAATATTACTAGCGAGTAGTTTCACTCCTTCTACAGTTAAGTGTAGGCCGCTTGGGTTGAGATGATCAGTCGTGATGTTGTTGTGCTCTACCACCTGCCACTCATTCTCCTTTGCGGATACTCTTGTAATTCCTGTTAACTTCAGCCCCCTTTGCGTTTAGATAATGATCGTCTGACCTCGGTAGCATTTGTGAAAAAGTAACCTCGGTGCTAGGGGAATGTTCTTCTATCGCTCTTCCCAGTTTCACAAGCTTCTCATCAATTTTGCGCGGGGACGAGTCGGATCTTAAAGTGTCTATCACCCTTTTGCAATTTTGATAGCTTATGAACCTCCGAAAAGTTTTGCATGAGTACTTCTGTGAAGAAAGTTTTGGTTTAAAGTGAATACTTTATGTTCTACGCTTGTTTGAAATCGTGTAAATGTGACCTTTCCTGACCCATGACCGCGTAAGTAAAAGCCTGGGTCGAAACCTGGGTAGACGTCATCTTGACGTCATATAATTAATTTGGCTTTGCAATCATTTGAAGAAATACTTAACATGTTGACTAAAATGACTTTTTTCTTTACTAACAACTCAAAAACTGTGTATATTTTTTTATGCATCGAAGTGGTTGTGATAAAAAGGCGCCATGGAGAATAATACATTAATGAGATGACGTCTACCCAGGTTTCGACCCAGGCTTTTACTTACGCGTTACGTTCATGGGTCAGGAAAGGTCACATTTACACGATTTGAAACAAGCGTAGAACATAAAGTATTCACTTTAAACCAAAACGTTCTTCACAGAAGGACTCAAAACCTTTCGGAGGTTCATAAGCTATCAACATTGCAAAAAGGTGATAGGCACTTTAAGTCGTTGGTACCGGCGTGAATGATAATCTTTTCTGGCTTCTTGTGTAGCGTTGGTTGAACGTAGTGGTGTATATCATCAATAGCAGCACCGGAAAAAGACTTGCACACAGTCATGGCTTGGTTTGATAACCTCCAACCCTGAATATTTCGTACTATCGAGTCTCCAGCAAGGACAATCGTTGGCTTGTTTGTCTTGGTATGGGCATATTCGTTTGTTTTGGGTGGATTGTGACTGATTGGATGGCGATTCTGGGCATTAGTAGTTTTGGTTTGGTTTATTCTAGATCCTCTTTTGCCATCCTTCCTTTTCCCTGCCGGAATGACTGGCCCCATTCAGATTCATCATCCGATGCAGGAATTTCAATAGTCTTATCCGCGCTGCCCAGTTAGGGTTTTCCACGGATGTTGGTTGACTTGGAGGATAATAGATTTAGTGCCAGCTGGAGGCTTGACTTTTCCTGTTTCAGGACCTCGATTTGCTTCGTCGGTCTTGGATTCTACAGTGGATTTTAACCGTCTAATCTCTAGTTCAAGGTCGCTCGGTGATTGGCAGTTTTGATTTAGTTGCTTCATGGAATTCACTTCTTTCCAGAGTTTTTGTTTTTTGACCTGTACGAGTTGCAAGGCGGGCTGTTGTTGTGTTAGATGCTCGTCATTTACACTTTTCAAATTCTCACTCCTAACTGTCAAGGGGTTTGTTGTCTGAGCCGGCGCCATCTTGTTCTTGTTCGTCAAGCTCGTTTGAAGGAGCGGTTTCGACAGGTTGTGAATTAATGGTCGCCAGTGTTCGCAATTCTGTTTTAAAGCTTTCGCCTCCCTTGCCCTGTATTTGGAGAGTTTTCGAATTGTAGTAGAAATTGCACTAAGTTAGATATTTGTTTTTCAACTCGCCCAACGTGCCATTTGAGCTTACGCTAAACTCGGTTCGATATCTAATTAGGGGCTCTAAGCAACCAGGACGGTAGACTTGCTCCAAGTCGAACTCGCTGAGTCACTGGATAAGCGATTACTGCGTCAAAAATCGAGCGCGAGAATCGAAGCGAGATCGAGAGGCAGGCGAGTTCGAGGCCTTCGTGCGGGGGGCTAAGGACTTTGAGAAAGTCTACCAGGACGGCAACGGCAATGACAACGGGACGTAGAAAAGTGTTTTCTCCTGAAATTTGGTGTTTACTATTTCCCTTGTTCGCCTTGAATAGGCCTTTTGCATCAATTGATCACGTGACGATTTTCCCATAGCAACGCCTGTGTGGAGGGCAAGCCATTCTAACATTCCTTGACAACAGAGAGAGCGTGAGAGACGCCAGCGTGAAACCTCAATACTAGAAGTTCTGCCGGTTCCTTTGTTATTCGTTTTCAGCCCAAATTTATCAGAACTATTTAGCTTTAAATCTTAAAGTTCAGTGTTAGAGGATTTTAAGGGCCGTAAGACGATCAGAAATAGCTTTCTGAAGCCAAAACCGAACCGGACTTTGCGAGTTACTCGCAACATGATGGCGGCCTCAACAGACGGTAAGAAGTTGACTTCGGGAATGTACTTTTCTTCCACGCTTTAAATCGTTTTTATGTTCTAGAAAAATTATCTGATCTATTTAATACTCTACCATAGCCGAGGAGATGCTAGGAGACACCGGTGTTGAATAAACTGGAACGCGCTACCACTGTTGTGTGCTACAAATATGCAGTGGTGATTCACGCTACAACGATGGACTTTCCTTTCATCGCAATTATTCCCTGGTAAAGACATGGGATTAAGGTCTCAGTGGATCACCAAAATTCGAAATAACAAGTGGCTTTATTTCAAGATTACAGACTCTAGTGTTGCTGTTGATTTGAAAAAAAAGAGAACCTGTCATATAGGAAAACCAGCTACTCAACAACCTATATCAAGTTGTTATTCGTACATTGTACATCAGTTTATAATATCCCTGTAGCCTGTAACGCGTTCGGATTCATACAACACCAGCATCTCCTAGCGTCTCCTCGGCTATGGTAGAGTAACAGATACATCATTCTCCTGTCATCACACATTTTTTCTAGAACATAAAGACGATTTAAAGCGTGGAAGAAAAGTACATTCCCGAAGTCAGCTTCTTACCGGCGCCGGCTGTTGTCTGTTGAGGCCGCCACCATGTTGCGAGTAATCTCGCAGAGTCCGGTTCGGTTTTGGCTTCAGAAAGCTATTTCTGATCGTCTTATAGCCTGGGAAACCAGCCGACCCTTATCGCTCCCCACTCGCGAAAGAGACGTCTGGGAAGTGAGGCAGAAAATGCCATTCTGATGACGTAGCAGATAGCCGTTTCACGATGCATAAATTAGTTGCAATTCTCAGAAGCCGAATGCGAACAACAGAGTTCTTTTCAAGGAATATAACTACCGAGGCTGCTCGTTTGCTTGGCAGTGGATCACCGTCATGAACAACCATGAAATTCAAGCCTATATATTTAGCGTGTGTTGGTAGCTCGCTTGCTTCGTTCTTTCAGCGGCTCGGCTCGGTCAAGAGAATTTGTCCTTAACGACTGTCAAAACATATTATAAAATAATTTAGATAGTACGCGCGTTCTGATTGGCTGATAGCCATGTTTTCATTAGCCTGTGCAAACATGGAAATGACGTCACACCGTAAGACAAGCACCGTAAGTGCTTCTTTTATCAAAATAATTATTTTATAAAAGAAATGAAACAGATCTTCCGTGTTCGCACAGGTTCATGCAAACCGAGGTACGTTTGCGAGAATTCGAGAGCAGAACAAACACGAGACCGCCCTTAAATAGTTGTTTATAATTTCAAAACCTACACACAGCACAGCACACTTTTCAAGCCAGCTCTTTTGTCAGGTCAGTAGCCGAAGAGGTTAGCTACAGAATGCAGCGGTTATTTTCAGGTATACTACCGAGGCTGCCCGTTTGCTTGGGTGATTGATTCATATCACACTTGGTTCGTGATTCATAGCACACTTACATGTAATTATGTTTATTCATAGCCCAGATTCACTGTCTGAACGATTTATCCGCCGCAACAACAACTCATCCAGTGTTTTGTGATAGCTCAGTGTATGTAGGTTTACTGATATGAAATTATAAACAACTATGACAGTAGTCAGTACCTTTCTTGTAAATGTTTTGACAGTACGACATTTCGCTTTACTAGCCGCTGAAAGAACTCAGTCTGCAAAGGAGCCAACAACAGCACCGGCACACGCTAAATAGGCTTGAATTTCATGACTTGTTCGTGACGGTGATCCACTGCCAAGAAAACGAGCTTCCTCGGTAGTTATATTCCTTGAAAAGAACTCTGTTGTTCGCATTCGGCTTCCGAGAATTGCAACTAATTTATGCATCGTGAAACGGCTATATGCTACGTCATCAGTATGGCATTTTCTGCCTCACTTCCCAGACGTCTCTTTCGCGAGTGGGGAGCGATAAGAGACGGCTGGTTTCCCAGGCTAATCGTCTTACGGCTCTTAAAATCTTCTAACACTGAACTATAAGATTTAAAGCTAAATAGTTCTGATAAATTTGGGCTGAAGACGAATAACAAAGGAACCGGCAGAACTTCTAGTATTGAGGTTTCACGCTGGCGTCTCTCACGCTCTCTCTGTTGTCAAGGAATGTTAGAATGGCTTGCCCTCCACCACAGACGTTGCTATGGGAAAATCGTCACGTGATCAATTGATGCCAAATGCCTATTGTTTTTCACAACTAGATTTTCCAAAAATATGATGAGTATTAGCCTCCTCCGCAGGCATCTCCAATTTTCGAAGAAATCAGATTTAAAAAATCGTGAATTGGGTTACCTGTGACTCCGGGAGAGAGGAGGAGGACTGGAGAGGGGGGGGGGGGGGGGAAGAGAGAAAGAAGGAACCTGCCACAGGGAGCCCATAATCTGATTTCTTCAAAAATTAGAGATGCCTGCGGACAACGCATCCTCGCTCTACAATTACCAATAATCAGTAAATGGCAAACACGCTTGAAATACCGATTATTGGTAATACTACGACAAATCCTAACCCGAACCACAAACCGAACCCTAACCATCGGACGAGTTCGCGGGTGAACGACGGGTTCTCACTCACTAGAGCTAGGGTTCACAGGTAACAAGAAGAGAAGGTAAACGAGAGAATTTTTTTTTTTGAGCGCTCCTACTCGGGCTTGAACTCGTAATCGTTTGCGTGTTGTGCTTGGTAGTGCAGGTGTCACGACCACTACGCTAAGCGCGTCTACCGCCGTTCGGATTTGGACAATTGTTTATCTTTATCCTTGACTGGTTTTAAGAATGTCATTGTTTAATTTGTGTTCCAGAATTAGCGATTATTGATAATTGAAGAGCAAAAGCCAATTACTGATTATTGGTAATTCTAGAACGAGGATATGTTGCTGCGGAGGAGGCTAGATGAGTATAGAGTTCCGTTCACGCCGACTACGAAAAACGGATTGATTTACTTTCTTACGTTCGCGTTCTCTTTAAAAACGTACAGTTTGGGTTTTCACGTTGTATTTTTGCAGAGAACGGTGGAAATGTAGGCGACTGCGTTCATTGTCACGTGCAGCTATTATATCTTGTAATTAAGGCTATTGTTGTATGCCGTCGTAGACGTTGCCATCGTGGTTGCTAAGGCCCGATTCAAACGTCGAACTTTTCATGCGCCGAACCTAATTAGATCAAAAGAAGCCGCCTAATTATCTTTTGTTTCAATTGCGTTCGGCGCATGATAAGTTCGACGTTTGAATCGGGCCTTAAAGTCCCTATTTGCTCGTTAAAATAGCTGAGATTTGGATCGTTTGCTGTAGCGGCCATAGCAAAAATAGCTCGACAAAATTCGTTTGAGTGCAGAGCGTTCGTCCGTACGTCCTTCCACGTTGGTGACTTACGCAATTACCGCATGCAACAAGTGTGTTGTAAGTGTGTTATAAATGATAGATAAAAAACGAGAGCTACTGTTTTACCAGGGGATCCAAACACCGAGAAAGATGAAAGCACGAGGCCGCTTCGGCCGAGCCAGAAAAAAACTGTTTTAAGGAATTCTTCAGTAGTCCATCTATACCAAAATTAAACGACCAGGGCTATTGAGGGCTATTTAACTCGTAGCCCATGAGGGCGAGAGGTCTAATTGTTTTAGTATAAACTAACTAGTCCGACAGTAGAAAATAATAGAAATAAATAAATTGAAGTTGACAAAATGTTATTATTTCGCGAAAATGCGTGCGGTTTTTCTCTACCATGGGCTATCACAAATAGACCTATAGTAGGGTAGCCAATCAGAATGCAGGATTTGTAATAGTCCACTAGTTGGTCCGATAGTTTGTCCACTAGTTGGTCCGATATTCTGCGATACGGAAATAGAGGATATTACATATACACATACTTTTGTGCTTTATGCATTGTTATTGCCTTCTGTTTCTTACGTTTTATAGATAGATTGTCCCAGCCTAGCATATCGAGAAGAAAATTAGAGCTTGTGCCGTAGTTTGATTTGGTAATCACTCTGGCTGCGCGATTGACTAACTTTTGTAGTTTACCACTTTACTGGTTACTTAATTAGGCCATCCCACACTGAGCTACAATATTCAAAGTGGGATTCAATTAATGCGATATAAATTGTCATAGCAGTATTCTCGCATATAAATAGTATTATTCGTTTGAGAGCACCAATAGCAGTAGCCTACTAAACAGCCGTGTCCAGTGTTCAAGGGGGGGGGATGAGGATATTTTCTTTGATGTTTCATTAAAATGTTTGTTTTCCAATATACATTTTCATCTATGAATAGATCTAAAGATTAGGTACTTATTGACTTAGTGGGAGGGCCGGACGGGAAAATATTTGGCTCGAGGTCATGACGTACGGACCGAGCGCACGTACAAAATTACCGAGAGCCAAATATTTTCCCGTCCGGCCCGACCTAACTCGGTCAATAGGTTTTTTATCATATGACCATATTTTTTTGTAGATGAAACCGCAAAACAGCAAGAAAACATTGTGCAGTGCCGGATCGGACGGCTTTTTCCGGCCCGCTCACGCCATACACGTCCGCCCCTCATCACGTGACTTTTGTAAATGGTTTTAAAGGAAAGCGCACGCGGGGCCGTACGGGTCATGATAATTGGTATTATCAACTTTTTTTATTACTTTGCCATCTATCTGGTGTCGGTTATTTGATTATTGGCTCTCGCCTGTAGCCTTTCGTGAGTGCCAATAATCATAAACTCAGTCTTGGCAACATTAAGAGCCAGCAATCGATTAGGGGGGGGGGGGGGGGGGGGGGGAATGGGTGTGTGGGTGTGTGCCGCTGAGCCCCTGAAACCCATACCCTGTTCCAGACCAAGATATTGTATTTTTGCGACCCTGTTCCAGACAAAATGGTAAAAAGATACCCTGTTCCAGGCTAGAAACAACGAAAACATACCCTGTTCCAGGCAAAATGGCAACGATATCCTGTTCCAGACCAGGCTAACGTCTGATATGATACGTACGAGACGTTGCGCTCCACTCGCCGCTCGAATCATAAACAGATAAACGCGTACGGACTCTGCGTTTGAGGCGACAAGGGACCGTGAATAACTCAAACCGTCCTGAGACCCTTTCAAAATATTCCAGATCAAAACTGTTCCAGATCAAAACTGTGATTTATATACCCTGTTCCAGACTAAGAATTGTCAAAACCCATACCCTGTCGAGCGGCACGTACCCCTCCCCCCCCCCCCCCCCCCCCCCCCCCACCGGATTAGATTAGAGGCGGCTAAGATAATATTTGTGTCATCGGCATACGTTGTAGGGGAAGCAAAATTTGTGGTCGATAGTATCTAAGGCCTTTTGGTCGATAAAAATTACCCCGTTGAGTTATCTATTATTATTATTTATTTATTTATTTGTTCTTGACTACTATACATTGAAGTTACAAACATAAAAACAAACACAAAAACATCAAGGGGGCTTTACAAAATACATAGCCGTATATACTATATATATATATATCTACAAACTAGTTTCATTAAATTTTCTTTTCTGTCTGAAGATTCGACTTGTGAAAAGTATTTTAACATTATAAGATATACCTCTAGGGTATAAACTTCGTCATTCTGATTTGCATTATATATTTAATATTTAGCAACGAGCAAACAATAATTAAGGAGACAGCTATTTTGGGCGAAAGAGCCATATAATATTTATTTACACGATAATATATTCATTGTATGTATATTTGTCACTGATTTAAACCAAACCGAGTATTTGTTCCAGAAAACTTCAGTCACGGGACAATTATTAGGGTGCGTTCGATTGACCGTATTCCGGAATAAGAATACACAGAATGATCACTACAAATCGCTTATATCGGTACTTTTTAGCCACTGGAATACTAATTATATCCTAAATATAATATATCAGCAAGCATTTATACCTTACCGTGCAAAATATGCCCGAACCAGTGATTTCCTGATACTATTCCACCTATTCCTATTCCGGGATACGGTCAATCGAACGCACCCTTAATGTTGACATACCAATTATTGGTAGCTTCGGGTAAGGTTGTAAGGGTGCTTTGGGGTGACAGGAAACCCGATTGGCAATTTATTAATAAGCTGTTTTCATTAAAATAAAACTGACTGTAATTTATTTGTCAAAGATTTTAGCAACTACATGGTTAAGAGATATTGGAGTTGTTGAGATCGGTTCTTTTTTAACATCTTTTAAAATATGCGACACTAACCAATTTCAATTCAGTTGGAAAAATACCAAAGGAAATTGATTGGTTAAAGATACGTGTTAAATGGGCTGTGTCACGGTAAGACGTTACATTTGTTTTTCCGGGGCGGAAAGAGCTATTTTCACCAATTTTGATATGAACTAACGAACCTCTCGGCCATGTGGGATGCTTAAAAATGAAAGCAAATATGCAAAAATGACTAACACGGACTCGAATGTTATAAATTACTTCTAAAACTTCTAGATGTAGAGTCATGTTGTTTAGTTATTTTGGCTATATGACCTATATTGGTCGAGTTAAAGTTTGTGTAAATGAGACCAGTTCTATATCACATTTATAAACACTCATTAAATATTCATTTATTTTGCTTTTTCCTCATGAATTATTTATGAGTTTTAGAAATCGAGTTTACGTCTTAGTTATTTTAATGTACATTTATTGTTCCTTTTGTCGGAATTTCCCTGGCACCCATTGATAACAGCGTTAGCTTGAAGGGTGTACCTAGCTGGTTTAAGATTATTATAATAATTGTTATATTATTGTTATGGTTATTGTTATTATCTCACATTATGTCCTGTCTTTTTTAGGGAAACGAGAAGAGACTTTACGAGTTCGTAGTCCGTCACTTCTTGGCTTGCTGCTCTCAGGTATGACATGCCCTTTAATTGGACTGGTTACCTTGAAAAGTACTTAATATGCATATCATTAAAAGAGGGGACTTTAACGGTTTGAAGCCAATTAACAGCCACCAATCGAACATTGATTCCAGACATGCGCAGAATGCGCATGCGCAGTACCATGGCACAGCGTCTTTAAATTCTGAGAAATTGTCTTGTAAAGTTCTTTCATTTTGGTTGGTTAATCTAATTATACGAACATGACTAAGGGCGCATTATTTTGGGATTATATCTATTCCTATTCCGGTATAGGAATAACAGAATGCGTGAAATACTGAGTGATTCCGAAAAGAACAGATCTTCAAAAGTTGGCATAGGTGACCTAAGAACTAACGTAGAATTAGAAGGAAGTTATTTTTTTTCGGTTGGACCCGTGCGCCACAGATTTCCCGCCATTTTGCCTCTTCCGAATAAACCGCTGTTCTGATGATTCTGCTCATTCTGTTTATTCTGTTTATTCTGTCTATTCCGGCTATTGTTATTCCGGAATAGTCCCAACAAAGGAAGGCACTCTAAGTGACATCTGGATGCTTCTCTGGGCCAACGGAGGGCTTTCGTTTGCTCTATAACGAGCTTGAACGCCGCACGAGAAAATGCGTGGTCTCCCACAACATTTCCAGAATTTCTTCCTCCAGGCTTTCTTCCATCTCCTATACCTCAAACATAATATGATCGGCTTGATGGCACAACTCGCCCAAGACAGAAAAAGTGTCGATGTTAATAGAACATGGGAAATACGTGAACCTTTCTCCTCTGGTGGATACTTCACCTCCAAACCCCTGATCACAAAGTTAGGAAAGGTCATACATAAGTGAGCTGCCACTACCAGGACAGTGGTGCGTGCAGAGTAGACATGTGCGATGGAAATTAACTGGCTGTCGTTTGATCTGAACTGAGGAGCGACTGCATGCCGCGGTTGCCTTGTTCGGAGGAACATTCGGAAAAATAGATAGATGCTAACACTGAGTGGCGCGAATACTGAGTACAAAATATCCACGGCTGCGAACAGGAGTTCATCGTACGTAGGCTTCGACCATAACAGTCTGCTGCACTTATAGCGTGCGTGATCATAGAATGCTTTCCTTCCGTAGCAAGGGCAGGCGAATACAACGGGTAGTATCCATATCGCGGCGATCGTTATCCCTGCAGCTCGTTTGGTGATGTTAGGATAGTAGCGCTTACAAATAGTCAGATAGCGCTCGTACACTGTAACAGTTATAGTAGTCGTGCTGACTCGTGAGAAATAATGCGTAAAGAACATATTGAAGTTACAGAGAAGAGGAAACCTCGCCAGCCGAGGCCCGGCTAAGGAGAAGGCAAGACTGAATGGCACGACAAGCACACAGGAAGCAAAATCCGATGCGGTCATGCTTAGCACAAACATATTACCGACTGTCCGCATTCTGCTGTCCTTTAAGATGCCTACTATGACTGTCATGTTCCCTATCGCTCCTATTATTATAGTTAATATTAGTATAGTTGTCTGGAGGGTGGAGTCTCGTGCGTTTCGAAACTTATACTCGTTGGTGGTGCCATTTTGTTGTTGGCTTGAAAAATTCATGGCTCGGGAAATTGTTGTGAATCTTGTGCTTTGTAAATCTCGCAAGCTTGTCCACTTTCGAACTTGCAGTTAACCAAACACTTCTCCTTCAATGTGAATTAGTGTAGATTATGGTACGGTAAGCAATTGCGTTCTTGTTTCACTCGTAGAATTTAAACTAGTCTTTCATTGTTCTGCAACGACCCGGTTAGCGTTTTATTAGTTGAATTGATAAGCCCTACCGTAATAAAAAGTGACCATTCCTCACACAATTAGAAACTTAAGCTATGCGTCTAAACTCGCCTTAAGCATTTGAAGTTCTTCTTGACGCTACATTAATTCCACTTGAAGACTTGAACTTCAAAAGGAAAGTTAGTAGGTTTCTTTGATACTGAAAACTTGAATTCAAATGTAAGAAACAACTTTAACTTTGGCCTCCCTAAGACACGGCAAGGTACTTGCTAGCCCTACATTCATCAAAGGATTTTTTATATCCTTTATTCGTGCCAGGTGCAGATTTTAATTTCTGGAATTATTAATGCTTATCTTCACACATTTTATATTTATAGTTATTAGTAGTTTGGAGTAGTTTCCGATATCGCCGTCTAATTGGCCACAACTTCCTGTGATATTGGAGATACTCATGTCGGTTAATGGACCTCATAGCCGTTAACGCAGGCATGCTGAAAAAAAAACAGTTTTATGGGTTGCCCAGGGGCAAACATCTGGCAAAGACTTGTTTCGGCAAGATTAATACCTTTTTGTTAGGAATATAGACAAAGTAATTGTTTTGTTGTTATGTTTTTGACATGATACTCCATTTTGAGTTGGACCAAACGCTTAAACCAAGGTTTCTTCTGTATTGATTTTAACAGATTTCCTAAATTAGATAATACGATCTCCTCTTGATAATACACATTATATTTATTTTCTAACACAAAGTTTTAAAATGTGAAATAACGAAACACGAGGCGAAATTTTTACCGGAGCAACTGCCTCAGAACAGCTGGTTGTAATGAAACAACGAGAATCCTTCGTTGTCGTTGCAAGAAATAGTATGGAAGATAAATACATAATGTAACTGGCTCAGAGCCGGTATTACTAGTCTACCTACTATTGCAAGAACACTTTGGCGTGTTTGCCATGGTTTCGATTTGAATTTATAAGCGTCAGTATGATGCACAGAGGGTTTTGCACTGAAACCACGCTGTGTTTACAAAATTTAAAAACAATAGTCCTGGACGGTGTAGTCTTGTGGGCTTTAACAAGAGGCCATGATGGTCTCTTGGCTTTAAAAGAACAAGTTACACCGTAATTTTATCAAGCGTCTCACATCTCTCAATGTCACACGTTGGAAAAGTAGGGAAAGAGTCGAATATACACCCCATTCCAATATGGCGGATACACGGCCGGAGCATTGGGGCGAGACACGAAAACGAGGATAGTTAGGCGGAAGTCGATGTCAAGAAGGTCAAAAGGCGGGAATTTCGCGCAAGTTTTGAAGCAAGTTTGTTTTTCCGAGAGGGTTGGAATAAGTAGATTTTATCCCCAGAGAGTTAGAAAATATGGCGGATATTCAGGCTATCATTTTCACTGAGGGATATATTCTTCAGTGAAAACGATAGCCTGAATATCCGCCATATTTTCTAACTCTCTGGGGATAAAATCTACTTATTCCAACCCTCTCGGAAAAACAAACTCACTAGACAGCTGCAATTTATTGACGAATCAGAATTTAAATATTTCCGTTCATGTATGTAACATTTATCGTTTGCTTGCTCCGAAGCTTTGTGGAGCACAGAAATGACGGGATTCTTTTCAAAACAAACAAAATGATACGAGATATCGTTATTTAACCTAGTGTGTGGACCATTTTCTGCCGAATATATCCTCATTTAAATAAAGTGGAGATCACAAAGCCATGAAGCAACTGTCAATACTACTAACTTTAAGTCGGCAGTTAATAGAAAATAAATATCTGCGGAGAACTCGTTTATGCAAATCGCGAGTTCGATAAAGTGAAATAATTAATGCCAAAATTTCATTCTTTAAAATCGTAAACTCCAGAGTGGTTATCTTTCTGCAAACTGCTATTCCACTGTCCGTGCTTTTGTCTGAGTGTGCATTATAGTTGCTCATCGGAACTGTATTTAAGTTGGTTTTGAAAATAATTGAAAACCTAAAACCACATTTTATATTTTTCATTGAAAACAATAACTGTAATTAGCGTTCTGAAAAAAAGATTTTGCACGCAATGCCATGGGCTTTTATCGCACGGCGGCCATGTTGAGTCCCAGGAGAATAAAAACCTTTGTTTTCTTCCGGTAAAGTCGTTCTGAAACCAAACAGTGCGAGGCTACCTGGGCCAAAACTATTGTTTTATCAAAGATGGCCGAATTGCGATAACAGCCCATTGTGTTATATCAGAGCAGAGAACTAGAGCTATTCTTTGAGAACTGTTTCTTGTTAAACCAAATCGCCGAAGTATCCTTGAAAACGTAGGTGGACCATACCGGCGCTGTGCCAGTAGTATTCTGTATTTATCGTCCATATTATTTCTTGCAACGACAACGACGGATTCTCTAAGATTTGTTCCATTATTAGTGTTGGTTCCTGGACTCCACATTCAACAACGCGTTAGGAAATAAATAAATTTATTATCTAACATAGAAAATGCTTCGGTTAAAATCTAATATAGAAAAACGCCTTGGTTAAACGTTTGGTCTGGCTACCGGTCTGATATCTCTACATCTCGTGAACTGGTACTTTTGCTGAGGCTCGATCGGCAGTCATTTACCCACAATGCACCCGATATAGTTGAAGGGGTCAGAATTTATAAAAAAATTATGTGTATATATATATATATTCATTTGAGTTATTGTCACAATAACAGAAACTATTTAAGTTGTGCTTTAAGTAACAACAAATTAACTTGTTTAGCTTTTTATTTTAGTTCAGTTAAATTTGAAATAAAAATGCGAACAAATGCCCCAAAAACCACTCTTCCAATATGCTAATTTCCTCAATATAATTACTTTAGTTTTTTGTCATGAACGTGCGGAATTTGAAAACACGCTGTGAAATGTACGATTTGGCGCATAATTAGAAAGCTCGGAGGAGAAAAGGCTTGGAGTGATTTTGAAGGTTAAAACAAGTGGTCGAAACAAACGTTTGTATCTTGGAATTATGTTTCGTGTTTACTATTTTTCAATACCATGAAATATATGGTCCAAAAAACCACAATGATCGGCCAAAAATTTCCCGCTGAAAAGTGCGAATTTTTACGATACCCATGTCACAATAATCGGGGGTTTCTTGGTGTTACAGATCACCACATGACGTAAAACAAAGAAAACTATTGTCTTCTAAAGCAAAACAATACCCTGAAATACAAAGAACCTAACCCCAGAAACAATGAATCAAACAATGAATCTGCTACACCAAGAAGCACCCACAATTACCGCGAGCCACCTAAAAGGAGAACTGAACCCTAAATCAATCCGACGACTATACAAACTTGTATTCAAGAGACATAAGTTCTGCTATTTTATTTCTTTGTGGTGCATATCTAAAATGAGGAAATACGTTTTGAAGGTCGAAAAATAGCCAATTCTACGCTGATAAAGCTAGTTTGTATGGCGGCTCAATGCAGTGCTTTTTTCCCCGTATCGTACGTCATGCATACCAAGGAAAAATAACCACACCGTCAGCACAAAGAAAGCACAATTGTGCGTAATTATGAGTCGTTAGTTTATCTATTCAAAGCCGAAAAGAACATGAGAAAACTAATTTACTCCCCGTAGAGTACGTCACAGATTACAGGAATTGAGCCGTCTGTACTTAGCGGTGGTTGGGAGGAAGATTTGCAGATTTTCTTTCCTTTGACGCAAAACACAGTAAAATGATTTTTGGTATGAGTCTTTTCATGTTTAGATCTACTCATTGAGCTAAAGTTGATTTTAGGCTTCAGTTCTCCTTTAAAGTGCACCTAACCCCTTTTGCAATTTTTATACATATGAATCTTTGAAAGGTTTTGAGTATTTCTGCGAATAAATTTTTGGCTTACAGAGAATATTCTATGTTCTAGGCTTGTTTGAAATGGTGAAAAGTTGACCTTTCCTGACCCATGACCGTGTAAGAAAAAGCCTGGGTCGATTCTGGATCTTACGTCACCTCATTAATGCATTATTCTCCATGGCGCCTTTCTATCACAACAACATCGATATATAGAGAATTTATACAGTCTGTGAGTTGTTAGTAAAGAAAACAGTTATTTTAGACAAAATGCTAAACATTTATTCAACTTATTGCAAAGTCGAATGAATTAGATGACGTAAGATCCAGAATCGACCCAGGCTTTTTCTTACGCGGTCATGGGTAAGGAAAGGTCAAATTTCCACCATTTCAAACAAGCCTAGAACATAGAATATTCTTTGTAAGCCAAAAATTCCTTCGCAGAAGCGGCTCAAAACCTTTCAAAGATTCATTGGTATAAAAATCGCAAAAGGGGTTAGGTGCACTTTAAGGTTACCGGATACCTTCGTGGTGCGTTTCCAGTGTAAATTATGTAGCTCCTCGAGGAAACATCGTATATACCTCAACCATGAATCATTTTAAAGCTGATCAAATTGGCTACAAGAATATATATAAAGTTTTGACTTATTTGAAAATCTCGAATTTTCCGCCATCTCGTTTCTCCGATCTAGCGAGATAGCTTTCAGAAACTGCAGCGCCGAAAATATTTTAAGGTTTTTAAATCTGTTTTGCTTTATATCATTTCGGAGGAACCGTATCCGGGAATATCAGATTTCGATTTAGTTCAAAAGTTATAATGCTTCACGTGAAAAGTTGAAAACATAATCTTAGTAGGTACGCGTCAAAGGCCGTCAAGAGCTCTGTTTTAGAATTTCCCAATTCCCCGATACCGTTTTGTGAAATATTCAGACAAATCGAACAAATTCGTCTTGAGTTGGAGTTTTTCAAATGCTCTATTTTGGATGAAAATCGGAATCGCAGAAAAGAGTATTTGAAAAATCAAGCTTTCCAGCGTGCACGAATCTGAAGCCCCACCTCTCCAACAATTAGCGACCTCTTGGCCAATCATTCACCATCATAGGCAACTAGTTCCTGTAAAAACTAGTGTTGGTCTGCATCGGCGGGGAAGATAAACCTCAATCGACTTTAGTTGATTACATACCAGTACTCACCATCATAGTTTGACAGTGTCTACTCCACAGGGAGCCCAAACGTATTTTCTGTGTTATCAGTGTAATATATGAAACTAAAAATAAAGTTTGAATATCGTCTTTAAACTGTCTGGTCATTATTTATGTTAGGTTTGAACTTTTCATAATTAATGGCCAGGGTGGAGAGTTTATCTCACACAATACAAAATTAGGACTCTCTTTTTTTGGCATTGGCGGTCTGTGCATTGAATATCTAGTGACGTACGAGAAGTATTTTCTAAACCTCGCCAGTGTGTTGGACACGGTATCCAGACCCACGTGCTATGAAACAATGCTTCCGCTAACGCCTTGGCATTTTCTCGATTAGAACTACTACTTCATAGTCAGTGAAATGTTGGGGAATTTTTCCTGCAAATGTGTGGGAACCCTGGAAATACCACAGGGTTCCCACGGTCAGGCCGGAAAAGTCGGGGAAAAACGTTTTTTTCAAGGTCTTGTAAATTCCAGCTTAATTAATTGAAAGTCAGAGTATTTTATTTTCATATTGCTACAAGTTTTACTTACTTTTGTTTTGAACATGGCAATGTTCTCAAGAAATATCTTCAATAGGCCTTTCGCAGGAATACAATCACGTGATTGTACTAGAGGATAAAAACAATCCTTCATTTACTTCATATATTTAAAGGCACTTGTACGAGGTCGGTAGTGATATTAGCAAAACCTGTATGTAAATGCTATTTTCCACTTCCAATCGGTTGTCGATCTTTCTAAAACAGCCTTTTGAAGATTGTTTACCGTCTTCCAATAGGATCATGAGCGCAATTCATTGGTTATTGAAGTGATATATCAGCACGTGACTGTTTCATGCATATGTCCCATTGGTCAATTGAATTTTGTGGCATGTTAGATGCTTCGACCGAACATGGTCATTGCAACTATAGCGAAAGCAGACCATTCAAAATACCGCAGTCTCTTTTGTCAGCGGTTATTATATAATCACCTAAGGAGGAGGCTTGGTAACCTCATTCGATCACAATCGCAGTCAGTGAAAAAAAAATTGTGGTAGATACTTGTTTCCATCACCCAAACCACCCATGGCCTGAAAAATCACATACACTAACACAAACCCGAACCATACAACATACCCTAACCACTCCGAAACAAGTTCCCACGTAAACGACGAGATAAACGAGAGAGCAAAACATACGAGGTTCTACTGGGATTCGACCCGTAACCTTCTGCGTGTTACTGTAAGGCAAACGTCATAACGACTAGGCCAAGCAGACATCACGTCATAGCCACTACGCTAAGCAGACCATCCATCTGTCAAAGTTTGAGCCACCTTCCATTAGAAGTGAGGACTTAAAATCACATCATGACCGATGGCATCATCGTTACGACATCAATAAGTGATTCATGGGGACCTAATGCCATGTCTGTCAAAGTTTGAGCCGTCTGGAATTAGAAGTGAGGGAGATACGGGCGTGTACTTAAAATCACGTGATCGATGACGTCATCATTACGACTTCGCCATTATCAAAGTTTGAGCTGCCTGGCATTAAATGTTTAGCAACAAGCGTGATACCTATTCAAAGCTTGATTACGTAGTATTTCTAGAACCTTCGCCTAATTGTGTCGAGTCACCAGGATTGTGTATTCTATGTTGTATCAATTAAAGTAGTCTAGAATGTTTTACAAGTGACGCGCTGTGTGACAAAGTTTTATTATTCAGGATATTCGATATATTATTCAATGTAGCAAGATCAAATTGATCGCGAAAACCTATATTTAAAGCAAAATGCCCCACTGGACTTTGAAAACACATATCGAAGAAGTTAGAACGAGATTTTATCCGGTCCAAATCGGCGCAGAAATGAGTTTTGACTAAGCCCTGCGGTGTGACGTGACCATTCGAAACTAAATCCAATCACTAGCTATTGCGTTACTTTGTTGGAATGGACAGGAATGTAATTTGATCAGTCCTGTGACCTATGAAATTTTAAGCGAAGCGATTAATAAACACGCTTCGTTGAAATAACCCTTTATCCGAATATACATGGTAATTCATATTCCTTTGTATTTCCAAAGTAGATAAGCAAGAGTATTAAATCTAAAATAACTTTGCTGACGAACAATCGAGGCCTCGAACGATCGTGAGGAATCAGCTCTGTGATACTGTTCAGTTCTGAGAATTGTAATGTATTTATTGTCGAAATTTGTAGAGCCATTACATATACTTATAAAATTAACACCACACACCACTATTATAAAACATTTTCTATTTAGAGATTAATATCTGATAAGTTTGGGTTCCGATTCAGGCAATCAATATAAGTTTTAGGTCTCTAGAAAATTGTTTTCAGTGCACTGCACGAAAGCCGATATATAGTTCGAAGTAATGTGGGGCTACTAGAACATATACCGGTCGAAGTCGTACAAACATGTTTTATCTTATCTGCAATTTTTGAATTTGCTTTCTTGATTTTCGTCGACGATTTCTTTTGATTAAATTAATTCTTCAAAGGATTCATCGCTGGCCATGGACTCGCCTGAGGTGCTGAGAATTCGTCCGAGAATTCTTGATTATGGAGTCCTAGTTATCGGGGAACATCAGTTATATCCCTCATGTCCTTGTGCTCGGGTTTTGACGAATCTGATTGCCTTTTAAAGCCTTCTGGGTAAATAAAGTTGAGCTACCACCATTATCTAGGAATAATTCGTCAACAGTTCTGCACATGCTCAACATATATTCCGAATATCGTACGAGTATATCCCGATCTAAAAAAACTGATAACATACAGGATTCGGAAATGAAAATCCACCAACCCCGTTAACTCGTTCCTGCGCATGCGCGCATCCGAGTTTAAAAATTGAAGAAGTTTCCCACTTCATTACTGAGGTCCATTACTAATCTTTTCTCAAACTAGTGAAATATGAAAATATATCTACCTACGCACAGATCTTGCCAACATCCTAATTTCTTTATAGGTTATTCATGATCAAGTGTTCCCGCTAGACTGTTTTAATTTGTTTTTACCACAGCATATCGCAAGCAACTTCAATTAAAACTACATTGAACTGAATTCACTTATTAAACCACCTAATAAATCAATCCGCGGAAGGCTTCCCTTGAAGTGTTATTGTCGTTACTGTCGTCTTTAAGGTGCTTGTTTCTGACTGCTCAGCTTAACGTCGTTTGATCACCGTAGTTTTTCCCCATTGATATAAAAAGCTGTTTCTTCGATCGATTAATGTGGAGGTAATATCCCAGTGCCATTAATATAATTAAGCACACTTTGACTCGAGAAAACCCACGCACGCATTTAGGGGTTTTATAGGATTAATGTCTAATGAGCTGGTTCTTTATGTGATAACGTTTTACGCTGCCGTGCTAGCAGTGGTTTTCCATCTTTTCTCGGCCTTCATTGGCGCTGTTCGTGGATCTCCAGGAAGAGCACGGCGAAAGCCGAACAGTTAAAAGCCCCAAGGCCGGAAAAGGCCAAGAAAAGATGAGTACTTTCTCACTGTCTGTTAGACTGTGTGTTGATCTACTTTTTCTACCGGCAACCCAAACCGGCAAACACATATTCCTTGAAAGAGTGGCTATTAGTAATTTTTCTCAAGCTAACTTTAGTAATACACTCCAATTCAGTTGCAAGACTACAGTTATTTTGTGCGTGTTTGATTATAGCTGGCCGAATCTCTGTTTCTAAATGCCATGACCTGAGTGAGCAGTTTCAGAATGGGTTTGGACTCGCAAAAACAAGTTGTTATCCTCCTTGGACTAAACCTGGCCGCCTTGTGGAAGGGTCAATTTCTTATAAATTACAAATTCAATGTTAAGTTCAACGAGCACGGAAACTTTGCCACTCTGCCAGTTTCAACAAAGTGTCATAACTTTTGAAGTTTTTGCTTGATTCTGCTCTACTTTTCACAAGACATTGACAATGTATTGGTGCAACTGTTGAGGACTTACTGTTAGAGCGCACCACGATTCCCATAGTTAAACTTAGCCAATTCAAAAGTACATACTTCTCCATTACAGTTCAGGTGTATTTAGAGGCGTTCTAAAATGATTTGGGGTCGAAAATGGTTAGGTTTTTTATATTTCGGGGTTAGGTTTGCATTGAATCGTGGTGTGCCCGTAACATGAAATCTCTGCCATCGATGATGTCCAAATGTTGATCCAGTCACACGTTCATGACG
Organism: Actinernus sp. WN-2022; assembly: GCA_030867875.1. NCBI lineage: Eukaryota > Metazoa > Cnidaria > Anthozoa > Actiniaria > Actinernidae > Actinernus > Actinernus sp. WN-2022. Next base: position 103,160,590 of record JAOWCC010001634.1, read on the forward strand.
TAATTTTGACGCAGTCAACCCCACTTCTTCGAAATATTGAGCTAATACTCGAAATCTAGTCGAACGATGTTTTTCAAACCGCTGACCAGGACATGTTCTAAAAGCTGGACTATAATTTTTCAATTTTATACAGTAGAATTTTTTTTATATTTTGCTATTTTATGCCGAGTATTGTGCAGTGGTGTTTTTATAGCCCGATTTACACGACAATCATGTTAGGCACGGCACTGGCCCGCGTGACCAAAATTATCGGCACGGCACCCCTAGTTTTTGTCGTGTAAATGGAAATGTTCCGGGTACGCGTGCCCGAAAATATAGGCGTTCTGAGACCTGAAAATATAGTGCTGATCATATACAGCGCTTGTCGAGGTTTATACGATATTTCGGCTGGCCAGTACCAGCCTTCTTTGGGTAGTTACGGCTTGCCTGTTTGGAGTGCCGTGCCCAAGTTAGGAGTGCCGTACCCAAGTTAGGAGTGCCGTGCCCAAGTTAGGAGTGCCGTGCCCAAGTTAGGAGTGCCGTGCCCAAGTTAGGAGTGCCGTGCCCAAGTTAGGAGTGCCGTGCCCAAGTTAGGAGTGCCGTGCCCAAGTTAGGAGTGCCGTGCCCAAGTTAGGAGTGCCGTGCCCAAGTTAGGAGTGCCGTGCCCAAGTTAGGGGTGCCGTGCCCAAGTTAGGGGTGCCGTGCCCAAGTTAGGGGTGCCGTGCCCAAGTTAGGGGTGCTGTGCCCAAAACGCTTGTCGTCTAAATCGGGCTTTTGTTTATTGTCTATTTCTCTACCCTGCATGCATGCTGGCAAGTTTTCTTCCTTCAAAACGTCATAAATCCTGTGGAATTGGAGCCGAGACAGTTTACAGAAGCGCGAAACAGACTCTTGGATTATACAATATTGATTATTCCGCTAATTTAGCATTTTTCCACCTGGTAAATGGGCGAACAAAAGGAAATCACTATTGTTCTCCTTGAAAGAGTTTTCGGGCCTTTGGTAGCCTTCGAACATTTACTTTTAGCCATGTGTTTGGTCTTTGAAATCGACAACTTCAAACAGGTCACGGTGGATTGATTTACGAGAGTCTCGAACGTTCACACATTATGGATGTGTTTTCGCATTTTCTCTTATCAGTAAAGAATGAATGAAATGGAAGTAATTCAAGGAAGTCAATATCGTATTCTACTCATATTAACTTTTTCCGCTGTACTTCCATTGTTGTAAATGGTGACGCGCGAAAGTATTTGAAGACATTAAAAGTTGTCATACATTTGAGTTTCGCGCTGTAAAAGTATTTATCAACTCCCTTTATTTGTTGTCATAGTTGCAATGTAAGTTTTTTTAAGGCAATACTTGAATAGTTGGGACTGTCAGAAATCACATTAATGACATTGCAACAGCAGAAAAGAATCTAGACTTTCGACTGTCAAGCGGTTAGCCAGTCGACAGTGTCAAGAACATTTTCTGATGCCACAATGTTCTTAATGCGCTTTCTGACGGACCTGCCTGAAGTCTATTTAAATGCACAAAAGCATTACTAAAAAGTAAATATTCGAAGCCTACTAAAGGGCCCAAAACTCAACTCTCAACTCCTCATAGACGCGCAACACAGAAAAATAAAATAGCAGAACTTATTTATTTTGAAACATCGTTATATAGACGTTGGATTGATTTTAGGGTTCAGTTCCCCTTTAACTGAGCGATATATGTATATAGATTGCAAAAACCTAAAACGTATAACAACGAGATAGAATTGAAATACAGTACACGAAGCCACTTGCAAGTTCAATTCAGAACACTACAAGGCGAAGCATCTGTGAAAGCCCATCGGCACTACAGCCGGATGTAAAACACAAAACCGTGAGGAAACTTTAAAACTACTTAACGCCACTTGCAAGTTCAATTCAGAACTCTACACGTTGGCAAATGGAGTTCAATCACAAGAAGTGCTACTACCTTCCTATCACAAATAAGCGTGCTCCACTGTGCTTGCAATACTATATGGAGAGAAATGCCCTGGAGCAAGTCTCCTCCCAAGACTATCTTGGTGTGAGACAGACCTCTGACCTTAGTTGGAGAGAACATACTGAAAAGGTGTCAAGGTAACAAAACACTGGGAATTATACGGCGCACTCTGAAAGTCTGTACCCCTGAGGTAAAATAGAAGGCCTATCAAACACTGGTTAGGCCCCAAGTGGAGTATGCCTCCAGTGCTTGGAATCCCTATACGGACAGAGATGTACAAAAAAATCGAGCAAGTCCAAAAAAGAGCTGCACGCTTTGTGAGATCTGATTACAGTTGGTCAACAAACTCTCAAGACCTAGTTTATGACCTCGGGTTGGACTCTCTAGAGAACAGGAGGCTACTATCTCAAGTAACTATATTCTATAAAATTAGGAATGGTTTAGTTGACATAGAGATGCCATTATGTGTAAAACAGTCAACTAGATCATGCAAGCCCTATCTGCTTATCTTCAACCTCATGTAAACGTACTAGCTTACAGCTACTCTCCTTTTGTTCGAGCCATTCGTGTTTGGAACAAACTTACTGAGCCAGTGGTCCTTGCATCTAGCATAAAACAATTTCAGACACTATCGCTCTCAGAAATACGTACAATGAGCCCACCTGACCTGCCCATCTAAAGAGACTATAAACTCTTGACGACCATTACTTTTCATTTTCTTTAATTTCAACTACACTTGCACTATAAGTATTATTAACAATTAGACCCGCAACCCGAATGGGCTATTGGGGGCTATTTAAGCTTATTTAACTCGTAGCCCATGAGGACGAGAGGTCTAATTGTTTTAGTACAAACTAACTAGTCGGGCAGTAGAAAATAATAGAAAGAAACAAATTGAAGTTGAAAAACGTAACCTGAATTTCAGCCGTCTCCTCTGGTTCGTTCCTCCCGAGAGAGACGTCTGAATCTAATAGTCGATAATGCCGTCTGGTGACGTCAAGGCGGATTAACAATTTAATTTATGCAAATCAAACTGTCACGGCGGTAGTAAGACGGGTCACAAAAACAAAGCCATCGCTCGCCTTGAGAAATTATTTGAGATCATGCCGGCCAAAATAAAAGCCTTACCTATATATATATCTCCATCCCATTTACTTCTCAAGTGCCTCCTACGTTGTGAAAACCTTTTCGAAGCAACAAATCGTTATATTATATTTGGAGGCAAAGTACAGTTGATCTTTGTCTCGCTAATCTGCCGTTCGAATCGACACAGCTACGAGATATTACCTATGTAAATGATGCAGCAGAAAAGTAGAAAAACATTAAAGGATAATGGAGAATTTTCGAAGAAATACGAAGACTCATTTACGGGAAAGAACAGTTCCTTGAAGAGAGTAGCGACATTCTTTACCACTGCGAGTGTGAACAAATAATCGATTATCAACAACCCCGCGGACGCGACGGGATAAAATGACAGTCGGCCGGTTATTGTGCAGGACACTATCAATCCATTTCCAGATGTTTTCCTTACGAATTCAAGGTCTTTGCCAAAGACAATCACTCCAATGAAACTCAACGATCAACAATCGCGAGTCCAAAGTGAATGCTGCCGTCTTCTCGGATGAGTTAATTATGACAATTATGCGAAATTATATTCAGACGTCTCTCTCGGGAGGAACGAACCGGAGGAGACGGCTGAAATTCAGGCTATGAAAAACGTTATTATTTCGTGAAAATTCGTGCGGTTTTTCTCTACCATGGGCTATCACAAATATACCTATAGTAGGGTAGCCAATCAGAATGCAGGATTTGTAATAGTCCACTAGTTAGTTTATACTAATTAAGTTTAGTCTACTTTAACGCCATTTTAGAGCGATTTCACTCATTTAATGTATTGCACTCACTCGCACTTGCACTCTCCCAGTATTAGTTCACACTAGTTGGAAGTAAACATTCTAAGTTCTAAGAACACTACAAGGCGAAGCATCTGCGAAAGCCCAACGGAACTACAGCCAGACGCAAAACATAAAACCGTGATGAAACTTAAATTCATAAAGCCACTTACAAGGTTTACGCTTAAGACATGGCTGTACACTGTACTATGCTTGTGTGGCGCGAAGTGTGCTATGGCTTCTAGCCTGCGAAACAGGGCCCTGAGTGCTATTTCAACGCAAAGGAAGTGATAAAATGATTTGACCGCATAAAAATGGAAAAAGGAGACTTCTCCGCTCGTATCAGAAAAGCGCCTGTTCTGCAGGCTATATGGCTTCAGATTCATCTCTTATATACGCGCTGAGCGAGACCGCTGACAATAGCAAGACTGAAACTCAGATTGTATAATCCAACGAGTCCGTTTCACGCTTCTGTCGTAGCGTGCGCAAGGGCTCTCGTGAAGGATAATATTTGAAAGATTTGTTTCATTGTTTAAACATCACATTGTCAATTATATCATCAACTTTTAGCTTAGATTTTAGTCTTAGTAACATTTTATTTTATTTTTATTCTTTTATTTAATTTTTGTTTTACTGCTTTTATAACATTTTGTTATCATTATACTTAAAATTATGTGTCCCTACTTAGTAGCCCCTCTGGGTAGGCTAGAAGACACGTTAATAAAGTTTCATCATCATCATTTGTCTCGACTCTAATTTCACAGGATTTATGGCCTTTTGAAGGAAGCGAACTTACCAGCAGAGAAGAGAAATAATCACAATAGACAAAATATCACTGCACATGCAATACATAGCATAAAAAGCAATTAAAACAAATACTTTATAAATAAAATTGGAAAAATCTAGTCCAAAGTCCAGTCCAGTCCATAGTCCTGTCCAGCGTTTACAACATGCCTAATGACCAGGGGGCACTAATTAGTGTTAACCAGGCTTAGTTCACATTTGACACGGTTTTCTTTGTTATTCATAGGGCTTTATCTTCGATATAGACCGGACTGATAAAAAAAGGAGGAATTCAAAGCCCGGGGAGGGATTTGATATTCAGCAGGGGAAAGCGGTGATAATGAATAGAATTGAAGAACACATCATAAATGAACGGTCATTATATGCCCAGGCCTGAATCCATATAAATTCCGTGCATTTATAATGACCTTCCACTTAATTCCATTCATTAACTCGTGTCATCAACTGAATGTCAAATCGCAAATAACTTAAATACAAAAACACTACAGAGTGTTATTTGTTGAGAAGTGTTGAGCAGATGAAATAATTGCGCTTTTAACTTCAAAGATAAATTAAATTCAAGCAACATAAACCTCAAAAAGCAACATTATGTTAAGTCGACCTTTCCTCCTTTACATTCAATTCAAATAGAACGCTACCAATGACTGTAGGCAAATGTTGTCTCGCGAATTATTTGACTAATAGTCCAGTTTCGTATTCGAAAATTACCGCTGACTGCGATGGCTGCAGACGCAGTACGCAGGGTTAGCCTCGTTCTTAAGTTAAACATTCATAAATACCAGCAAGTAGGTGGGCTATTCACAACACTGTATAGAGGTTTTGCACCACCACGTGATGGCAGCCATGTTGGTGGCCAGAACAATCAGATTTGTTCAATCATGTGAAAAATTAAATCTCAAAGGAATAACATTCTATTGTTCTGGCCACCAACATGGCTGCCATCACGTGGTGGTGCAAAACCTCTATTGTTGTAATTTCACGTTTTGTTGTTGGTATTTCTGAATGCTCAACTTAAGAACGAGGCTAACCCTGCGTACATGCGTCTGTAATAATCGCATTCAGCGGTAATTTTCGAAACTGGACTATTAAATACTCGCACCTCTCCTGAGCAACAAATTCCTCTCCGCACAACATTCGTAAACGTAACATTAGAAAAACTTTACCTTCGACCTGTTATTCCTATACAGACTCTAGCTCGAATCATAAAATGGTAAGAACAAATATTTCTTGACATGCTACCAGCTTTTAAAATAGCTATTGTACATTAAAGTTGTTATATTCAAACCTCAGAATTTCCAAAGGAACCTGAAACAACCATAGGGGCTGATCAAAGTCAGGACCTGGCTAAACCACAGATCGAACTGAAATAGCAATGCTTGAGGCAAAAGTTTTTATGGCACACTGATACTGATTGCTACAACATTTCTTGGAAATTAGTTTTGAACGACAAAACAAAATCTTAATAATCTAAAATTTAGCGGTATACACTGGCCTTTCAAGCTTTGTAATGTTCTCGGTATTTAACTGTAACTTTAAGTTGAAATGAACCGTAACTTGGTTATGCTAAAACAATTAGAGAGCTCTAAGATAATTACGGAGCTCTTTGGTAGTTGATAGATACCTCGCGTTAGCTGTCTAACTTTATCCATCAAGCGTGAGTGGAATAATTGTTTTACTAAGAAAAGCCAAGCAGTTGGGTAGGCAATCAGATTGTGACTTTGCTCAGTACGCAGTATTCATTCTAGGATGCGATTTTGCGATATTTTGGCTCTTTGACTGCCAACCTTAGCAAAAACTTTGTTTACGTGGGACACTTGTTCGCATATGTAGTCCAGTGTGTTCATCATATTTGTAAACTCATTATCTGCGATAATTTTTCGATTGTTGTTTTGTGCGGAGCCGGTAACCATTTCCAGTTGTAAAGCACATGACCAGTTTCTAGAATGCACACACTATTGTTGTGTCTATATAGTAGACAGGAATATTTCGTGCTCTGTTTTAATCAAGTTTGGGGGGAATTGTCTCCTATGACACTACAAATGTCCCCAAATTTACAACACAGTGGGACACATTTCCCACTTCATTTGATTTCAAGAATGAACACTGAATGCATGACTCGTTTATACTAATTCTATTACTGGCGTCTGTTCTATATTTTATTGTTACAATATAAGTAAGGGTCAGATAATGGCATGAGAGTTCTATGTGATTTAGAGTGCCGAGCATTTAGATAGAAAACCACGAGGCACTCTAAATCACATAGAACTCGAGTGTTCATTATCTAACCGTCTTAGAATTTGGTCACATCCACCAGACATTTTTTTCTGCAGCTACTGTAAGAAACTGAACATTTCGAAATAATATACACGGTGTTCACCCTAGTAATAGCTTGTAGCTAGACCATTATATTAATAAATGCGTGCTGGACGGCTACCCTCCACATCATTGTTTTCTCATTGCTTATAAATAGAAATGTTTTCTATTCGGCTGAACGAAGTGAAAGAGAATAGAATGATATTTTAATGTTGTCAACGTGTCTGTGAGAGATTTTATTGTTATAATATAATGAGATTTTAATGTTATAAACATGTCTGTGAGAGATTTTATTGTTATACTATAATGAGATTTAGACATAATTCAGTTTTCAATGTTATAAACATGTCTGTGAGAGATTGTATTGTTATACTATAATGAGATTTAGACATAATTCAGTTTTCAATGTTATAAACATGTCTGTGAGAGATTTTATTGTTATACTATAATGAGATTTAGACATAATTCAGTTTTCAATGTTATAAACATGTCTGTGAGAGATTTTATTGTTATACTATAATGAGATTTAGACATAATTCAGTTTTCAATGTTATAAACATGTCTGTGAGAGATTTTATTGTTATACTATAATGAGATTTAGACATAATTCAGTTTTCAATGTTATAAACATGTCTGTGAGAGATTTTATTGTTATACTATAATGAGATTTAGACATAATTCAGTTTTCAATGTTATAAACATGTCTGTGAGAGATTTTATTGTTATACTATAATGAGATTTAGACATAATTCAGTTTTCAATGTTATAAACATGTCTGTGAGAGATTTTATTGTTATACTATAATGAGATTTAGACATAATTCAGTTTTCAATGTTATAAACATGTCTGTGAGAGATTTTATTGTTATACTATAATGAGATTTAGACATAATTCAGTTTTCAATGTTATAAACATGTCTGTGAGAGATTTTATTGTTATACTATAATGAGATTTAGACATAATTCAGTTTTCAATGTTATAAACATGTCTGTGAGAGATTTTATTGTTATACTATAATGAGATTTTAATGTTATCAACAAGTCTGTGAGAGATTTTATTGTTATAATATATTGAGATTTTAATGTCACAAATGTATGTTAGTGATTTTAGCAGAGCACGAGCCGAGCACCATAGATTTGATGACCTCCAGTTTCCCTCGCGCCCGGCGAACGAGCCTGAAAAAGTGTTGCACCTGCGCGCGCACTGTTGAAACCAACGGCCCGGATCGAAACCTAGGCCAGTAGCTAGTGATAATTGTTTTCCTTTTTTCATTTTCCGTTATCATCTTCTTACTTTTTCACTGATTTCCCTTGATTCTACCAGTTCTTTGCGTGTTGTTATCTTTGTTTTCTTTACATAATTGATCCTTTTTTTCCGGGTCGTTACTTCAGTCAGATAATTGCCTGGGAGCTCCGCTTTTAGACTTGACTATATATATACAGCAAAGTGCAAAAATTACAAAACAACAAAGTGCAACTATAACTATATCGGGTGCATTATGGTTAGGAGTAAAGTTCATTTTAAATGCACTCTGTATATTTACTGTTAGGTCGAGTATTTGCAGAATAGAACATATCCCTGGTCGGCGGAAAGAGAACGGGAATGATCATGCCGACGTTACAGGTTCGAAGCGTGAATTCAGAGCTATTTTTGAAGCTGCTGTTAGGAGATCTTCTGATGACCTAAGATATAGAGATAACCCATGTAGAGGATACATGATTACACCTGATCTGTGGGTTCAGGGCCAATATCAATTCGTTTGAAACTTTAACATTCTACATTTTTTGTCAGTGAGTTTTGTCAGTGACAACCAGAGCGATGAAAAAATTCAGCTCGATATCAGCACATAGCAGTTATTCCGTTCTGCCTCTGTGAAGTCTGAACTGATCAGTGTTATTAGACTGATATAACGTTTCAAAGAGCAGAATGAAAGGATTCATATGTACAGAGCTGACTGTACAGACTGCACAAGAGCCTGGCTTATAGTTAAAAACGTTAACACTTTATAGTGTAACGTAAGATTTGAGCATCGAATCGTTTCCTTTAACTGCTGTGTGTAATGTTTATTTTTAGCTGATCCCGATGAGAAGAAATTCACAAACTGCTGTTGTTTGGAGCTGCAAATAATAAACAGTTTCGTCAGACTTATGAGATTAAAATAGCATAGAAAATAAATTTTAAAGTGCCTATGAACCTTATTTTTTATTTTAGATATCAATTCTACATCAAGTGAATAGTAGAATCGTACAATATATCTTGCTTTGAATGTTGTGCCGCTGAGTTAAGGATGTTTTAATATCCAAAATGCTAATTACATGACGTCAGGGGAGGCATCAATTATTATACAAAATGTCTTGATACAATTAAACAACTTTTTCAAATTATCGGTGTTATACCCATGGTTGAAATGAAATGTTAGAAATTTGTTTTCGTATATCTGTAGAAACGCCCATTCACAACCACTAAGAAGTGATTGCACATACTTCCCCTGACGTCATGTAATTAGCATTTTGGATCATTAAAACCTCCTTAACTCAGCGGCACAGCATTCAAAGCAAAATATATTTTACCCTTCTACTATTCACTCGATTTAGAATTGATATCTAAAATAAAAATATATTGTTCATATGCACTTTAAGAATGAAAGAATACAACAATAATAAGAACATTCAGCGATGCGAAACCAAGAATTATTGAACATTACCTTTCATAAAAACATTCACTAAAAATTAATACCATGAAAACAGAATCCCGCCGAACTTGAATAAAACTGGATAAGAGAATTTCAAGAGGAATAACTAAGAGTTTGTTAGAAAATTTTAGAATCGTTTAGTACATAAAATATGGCAATGATATAGGGTACGTTGATTTCTACCATTTCTTAATCAAAATAATTAAATGTATTATGATTTGTTGTCAATAAATTTATGAAATCGTGTAACCTTTAAGCTATTTTAATCTCTTCAATTTTCCGCGAAACAGTTTCAAAAATAGTGTTGAATTCTTGTTTCGCAGATGAAATTCGGCATGATTGTTCCGTCCGGGTTGCGTTCTGCTAACGTAAACATTAATTCATAAAATCAGGAAAAATATTTGACCAAACAGTAAATAGAGAGTGCATTTATTTTACTTTAAGCTTTCCTGCCTGTTCCTAGTAAAAGTGTTGTATTCTAGATAAATTCTTGAACTATAAATCAACTACACAAGTCTTCGCTATGATGATTTGGAAACGCGCGCGGATATCGGCTGTTGTTGCGTTTTAATGAACTTACTCTTACCCATAATGCACCCTATATAGTTGAGGTGCGGGGGGTCAAAGTATTTGTACTTTGCTGTATATATATATATATATATATATATATATATACAGTCAGTCAATGCCAAAAAGATTCTCCTTGATGAACATACTAATATAAGTATATACTGTAAGTACGTTTTTTGTGGAATAATGCTAATATCAATACTTACAATTATGGGATGTTGTCGAAAATATATTTTGTGATTGGTCTGACCCCCAAGAGATATAAACAATGTATTCTGACCGCAATAATATTATAAGAAATATATCTGAAGTATATATTTGTCTATTTTAGGATGGTTATGAACAAATATATATTTAAAATATATTTCCTGATATACCATTCTGGTTAAAATATATTTTTTAAATCTCTTGGGGGTCAGGCCAATCATAAATATATATTTTGGACAACATCACATAATTGTAAGTATTCATATTAGCATTATTCCATGAAAAGGTACTTACAGTATATATTATATTACTATGTTCATCAAGGACAACCTTTTTGGCATTTTGGCAACGCTCTTGCTTTCCAGTTCGCAGCCCCGAGTTCAAGTCTCAGTATCAGCATCGTTCCTTTTTTTTTTTTTTTTTTTTTTTTCTTGTTTTTCCCCCTTGTTTTTTTGTTCTGTTTACATGTGTTTATTTTTGCAGATTCTTTTTTGCCATTGGATTAGAACGGACGCTGCAGCTAAAATGATACTGTCAACCTGAAACGGTCTAAAATTTTCCCAGGCTTTCGAAGTAGATAATTATACCAGCACTGACTGAGTACGCCCAAATTACGCTATTTTCGTTTAGAACGGTGTAGCGATTCTGTTGATGATTGTGGATTTGAATAAGCGTAATGTTTTACACTGTGCCGGGCTTACATGTATATATCAGAAACAGTTTTGAAAATACTAGATACCCACTGATTCAAAGTATTATATCTTTGTTTAGAAGTAGGAAGCGATTTTAGTAAGTGTTATGAATTTCATTCGTACTGATTTTCTGAACTTAGGCAGACTGAGCGAGCGACCTCATTTTTTTTCGAGATTTCGAAAACATCGGTCGCGAGACACGGAGACAGTTTTGAAAATACCCGGCAGTCCAGAAATTGTCCAGAATTGTGTTTGAAACCCATAAGTTGACGAAGCTTTTTTCTTTGTGAAGGAAGACAACTCACATGGAATTAAAGCAGTGTACTCGGCGTAAGGTTTACGAGTATTTGACGCTTTACTTAAAAGAAGCCACTAACTACAAAATTCGCAATGACCTTGAAATGAACTCTATTGAAAATTTGTGGATTGAGCAAAACAATGTAATTATAGGCATTGTTTATAAGCCCCCAAATTTTTCCAAACGAGAATTTTTAGACAACTTTGAAGAAACATTACATAATATTTATCTTACAAAGAAACAATGCATAATTATGGGCGATTTTAATATCAATACGTTAAGTAAGCACAGTAAAATTTCTAAAGAATATCTTTCTCAATTACATTCTTCAGGTTTTATACCTGTCATACATGTACATGAAGCTACACGAATTACAGCGAATACCCAGTCATGCATAGACCATATTCATCAAAACCTTGTATCACCCTGTACTAGCGGGTGCATTACAAATGAAATTTCCGATCATCTTCCTGTAATTTGTTTATTATATAACCCTACAAAAAGTCCTTTTCCTGATAAGGTAGAGGTTCGTGATTTTAAACATTTTGATATAAACAAATTTAAACATGACATAGAAAACATTGATTGAACAGATGTTTACAATTGCAAAAAAACACAAGTGAGTCACTAAACCGCTTAACACATAAATTTAATTATGTTTGTAATCTGCATGCCCCCATCAAATCTGTTCGTTTAAAAACAAGTAAACATAAACCCTGGGTAACTACAGGTTTTAGAAAATCAATAGGAATTCGCGATAAAATTCACAAAATATGGCTAAAATCTAAAAGAGTTAAATATTTAAATAAATACAAACTATATAGGAACAAAATTGTTGAATTAAATAAGATATTACGGACTACATATTATAATTCTTTAATGACTAACTCTAACAATTCTAAGAAATTATGGGACAATATAAATTTTATTATTAATAAAAAACGACGCTCTTCAACAATTAATGGCATTACTAAGAATGAAAAAACTTATCACAATCCAAATTCCATTGCAAATGCTTTAAATTCTTACTTTGCAGATATTCCAGTATTATTATCTTCCAAGCTACCTCATGGTTTTCAAAATATAAATACTCGTAAACAAAAGACCAAAAATTAATTTATAATTGATCAAACTAATGAGGTAGAAATTTATTTAATTTTAGATAACTTAAATCCAAATAAATCCTTTGGGATTGATGGTGTACATCCCCGTATGCTTAAACTCGCAGCACTTGAACTATGTAAACCATCAGCATATGTGATTAATCTATCTATAAATAATGGTGTTTTCCCTGACTCCTTAAAACTTGCTAAAGTTGTTCCTATTTTTTAAAAAGGAGACCGTACAAACTGTACCAACTACAGGCCAATTTCAATTCTTCCTATTTTTAGTAAAAAAAATTTGAAAGAGTAATATATAATCAATTATCTACTTACTTATGTCTTCATAACTTGTTATCTCCACTGCAATATGGTTTTCGCTCAGGATTAAATACAACAGATTGTGTGGTAGATCTTATTGACGAAATAACTCGATATTTAGATGAAGGACTATATGCGATTACAATATTTTTAGACCTTGCAAAAGCTTTTGATACGGTAGACCATGCCGCATTACTATCTAAGCTAAATAATTACTGTATCAAAGGTAAATCCCATAACTGGTTTAGATCATATTTGCAATCTAGACAACAAAGAGTTTTTGTAAATGGAGTATTTTCTGATCAATTAACCTTATCCTATGGTGTACCACAAGTTTCAGTTCTAGGCCCTTTACTTTTTCTGTTATATGTAAATGACTTTCCAGCGTCGACAACTTATTTTTCTGTCCTTATGTTTGCTGATGATACATCGGTTACTGTTGCTGGACCTGATTTAGATTTAATTATACCCAATATAAAAAAATAGCCAATAAACCTATAAAAAACTGTCACAGTATCAAATATTTAGGTTTTTACATTGACACCCACCTTACTTGGTCAGAACATATTGAATATTTAAATGATAAACTTAGTAAAAATATTAATGTTCTTATAAAGTGTAAAAAATATTTACCCTTCAATGGCCTTCTAAATTTATATTATTCTCTTATTTACCCATTTATAAGCTATGGCTGTATAATTTGGGGAAACAACTACGACAGTCCGTTATCTATCCTAGCTAAACTTCAAAATAAGGTTTTTCGTGTTATATGTGATGTTCCTATAAGAGAGCATATCACTCCATATTATATTAAACTTAATGTACTTAAACTTCCTGACATAGTTAAATGAATACATGTCTTTTCATTTATGAATGTATGACCGAAAGCAAAAGCTGTTCAATTAATATGAAATATGTCTCAGAACAACATTCTTACCAAACAAGAAGCTATACAAATCAATTTTTTTACATTGAACGATATCGATTAAATTTGAGAAAATTTCCCCCCACAGTAATAGGTCTTTATTATTGGAATAACTTACCTCTTCGAATTAAAAGCATTCATTCCAGAAAACAACTAAAAAAAGCTATTTTTTCTCACTACCTTTCCCAATATTGATATTTATTATGCATTATTTTGGCAGAAATGTTCCTTTTAATTTTTCTAGTAATAATTATCACAGATTTAAGGGCATCGTATTTAGGTAACTATTTGATGCCCTTACACCAATGATTAATGTTGAGTGTGAGGTATCGTTTTCCTATTGTAGTATGTGTGTATTTTATTGTCTGTTATTTAATGTTATATTGTATAAATTTGTAAATCATGGTGTAAAAAATAAACTCAAATCAAATCAGAGTATTTGACAAACGATCACAAACTTTTGAAGCTTTGCCATGGACGATGTCGATGTTCAAATACTACATTCCCTGCGGCAGTCGAAGCTTTTGCAAAAGAAATGTTCGAACAACCCTTAATAAAATATATGTGGATGATTAGTGTCCTAGGCATTTCAAAGGTGAAAAAGAACTCCGTTCTTATAGTCAAGTTTGAAATAAAAGCTTTCAAGGGAATGCAGTCAGAAGAAAAAAAGGGGAAAAAGAAATGAAAAAACATTTCGGGGTGAAAAAAAAGACGCGATGCCGATACTGAGACTTGAACTCGGGGCTTCGAACTGGTAAACAAGAGCGTTACCATTAGACCACCGTGGATCTTTGTGACCAAATACAAAGGGCGCGTTCACGGCTGATTACCGTTCTTTATGTAAAAGGTGCGAACTGAACAAAGGCTATAAATCCATATGTGGATATGTCTAGGACAACGTTAACGGCAACGACTGTATATATATACAGTCGATGCCAAAAAGGTTGTCCAGCAGAACATAATATAATACTTTAATATCCATTGTTTTGACCTATTGTTTTGGCCTAGACAATAGCCCAAAACAATGGATATTATAGTATTATATTATGTTCTGCTGGACAACCTTTTTGGCATCGACTGTATATATATATATATATATGTTAATGTTACGAACGTGTCTGATAGATTTTACTGTTATAAACGTGTCTTGGAGATCGTATTCTTGATGTGTTCTTCAGGATGCGCAAGGTCAGGAAACAAACGTTGAAATCGACATCGCTGGTGAAAAGGTTCGTGCAGAAGGCGTGCCTGATTGGTCAGAATAATATGTGAAATAGACGTAGTGTGTTCCACTTGTTGATGTGGCTAAATAGTGACCTTAAGCAACCACGACGACGACGGCATAACACAATAGTCTTAATTACAAAATACAATAAATGCACGCAGTCACCTACATTTTGACCGTTCTCTTAAAAAAGCAGAACGTGTAAACTACAATTTTTACGTTCAAAGTAGAACGCGGTATATACTTCATGGTAGTGTTTCGTTCCATATAGTTTCCCTGCATAATCATTTTCTCTACTGTTTTACAGTATTATGCAGGGAGACTATATGGAACGAAACACTACCATGAAGTATATACCGAGAACGCGAACGTAAGAAAGTAAATCACACCGTTTATCGTTCGGCCTGGTCACATTTTTCGAACATATGTTTATAAAAGGCACTTAGAGGCAACTAGGAAATAGTAAACTCCAAATTTCGGGAGAAAACACTTTTCTACGTTACGTCGTCACAGCCGTCGACCTGGTTGCGTAAGGTCCCTAATATTAGTTCAGCTACGTCGTCAAACGTTATTCAAATGATGTGTATAAACCTTTTCTGTGACCTTACTCTGAAAAAAAAACACGTTTAAACAAGAAGTGGTACAAGAACAAGTATAAGCGGGTTAACCCTTCCTCTTTTCACGCCAAATTGCAGAGCAGAGTAAAAAAAACTGAACAGAGGGAAGCTAGTTGTTCATTAATGGCTGCCAATGGTACTTTGACTGTTTACAAACTGTGTAGCCCTTACTTCGAAGTTTAATATTTATGTATTTTGGTTTGAATTTCGGCGATAAGTAATCAGTAGGGAGCACTCAAGCGGAGCACCACATAGATATTCACCGGACAAAAGCTGAGTGACAACTGAAAGTGTCAGTGGCCTGGCCATGGCCCTTTTACACCAGAACTATTACTTCATGTTTAAAGTACATATGAGCACCATCCAGTTATCATTGATTTAAAAGTCAACGTGGGAAACAAAATGGCCGACATAGAAAACTAAATTATTAGCATCTGCCATTTTCGTTTATAAAGAATCAAATTTCAATGACGTCATTTAAGTCGAAAGCTAATTTTATGTCAGCTCCACTTATTAAAATATATTTCAATAAGATTGTAAGGATCAAATGTCTGAAGTCTGAAAAACAACTGAAAAATAAACACTCAATTCATGTTGAATAATTTGACGTAAATGACGTCATTTCAAGGATTTGTAATGCATTTAAAGTGATACTACGACCATAGACTATATCGCAACTCCACCGTCGCAGTGCACTCTGGGATGGATATCTCAGTTTTCCATTGTTGTTGTTGGGCGGCCATCTTGGAACTGAGATATCCAACCCAGAGTGCACTGTGACGGCGGAGTTGCGATATAGTCTATAAGTAGACCAACAATGGTTGTACGAGATTTCAGACACTTTAATGAACCCGAATTAACGATTTCTGGCTGGGGCTCATAAAGCACTTTAAGCGGAGGACGGGATAAGGTGTAAATGAGGCTCCCTTTTGCGTTAAATTGATGATTGTGCAGCTGGCCATGAACAAAGGGTTTCAGTCTTGTCTAGTAAAGCACTCTGTCTGCACAGCTAATGGTTAATCGTACCTGGTGTTTGGCGCAGCTCTCAGGCAATCATTTACTCTCAGTGATCTCTACAGGAGGAGGACAAGGCGAACGAAGTCCCCACTTAGTCACTTATATCAGTTGTAAATAATACTTAGCAATCCCCAAATGATAATGACAAAATTAACTACTCAGATTAGCAGAGTATGCTTTCCAGGTAAACTTGAGAAAATTTGAGATTATTTTGATGAAGAATGGCAAAGATAATACTGCTTTTAAGAGAAATTTAGAGTAACTTGAAATCGGTTCACTGTAACCGAAATCAAGTTTCAAGAATAAGCTATTCTAAACCACGTTAATCTTTGCCATCCTCTATCGAAAGGGTTTGAAAAGCATATCAGGACATTCACATGGTATTTCTCTTCTATGTCAGGGTGTTATTTTCGATTGTCAGTGCCCCTTTACTGTTCTGGTTTGATATTCTGTTTTCTGTCTCTTGTTTTTAGTTTACGGCGACGGGATTGATGATAATAGCTCGTAACTATTTAGATGTCTACCCTTATGACAGATGGAATGCCAAGGTACAGGGCTATACTTCAGTGAATATTGAAATATTTCTTAGCCTTTTTAGGCTAAGAAAGGCTAAAAATATTCTGTTTTTTGAAACCGTCATATGAGATATTTTGACAAAGAGAGAGAGCAATTAATCCTTTATGTAATGTTTTAAAAGCCGAGAATGAGGATTTTACGGAGATTTCAAAGTCCGCGCAGTTAGTTCCAGTCTGAGGCGCAACTGATTGCGAGGACTTTGTAATCCCCGTAAAGTCCGAATTCGAGGCTTTTAAACGACTTCAATTACATATTCTTTACATGTGTGAAATAAAAGCAAATCAGAGTACTATTTATTGAAACCGGTATTAAGCGGACGCCCGGCCCTCGGGAAATATAGAAATAGTTGTTGCATTATCTTATTTGTTTGTTTGCTTAAGGTCTGTTTTTAAAAATAATTAATTTAAGTAAGAAATCAAATTGCAAATGTGCGTGTTAGCTGAAAGCTTGTAGTTTTGAAGTTGGGTGCTACTTCTAGAAGTGTTATTTCAACAAGACATGGAAGTTGACGACGACTGTAGGCCGGCAAAGCGATTTAGGTTAGCCAGGTCTGAAAAAGAAGAAAGAACAATTCAAATGATGCCGTTCCAGTAGCTACCAGATATAAAAACAGATGGGCAGTGAATCTATTTCAAAACTGGAGGAGTGAGCGGGGTAATAAGTTGGCGGCTCAGGAAACTACGACTTTAATTTTTGGTTTAAAGTGAATACTTTATGTTCTACGCTTGTTTGAAATCGTGTAAATGTGACCTTTCCTGACCCATGACCGCGTAAGTAAAAGCCTAGGTCGAAACCTGGGTAGACGTCATCTCATTAATGCATTATTCTCCATGGCGCCTTTTTATCACAACAACATCGATACATAGAAAATATACACAGTTTTTGAGTTGTTAGTAAAGAAAAAAGTCATTTTAGTCAACACGTTGAGTATTTCTTCACATGATTGCAAAGCCGAATTAATTATATGACGTCAAGATGACGTCTACCCAGGTTTCGACCCTGGCTTTTACTTACGCGGTCATGGGTCAGGAAAGGTCACATTTACACGATTTCAAACAAGCGTAGAACATAAAGTATTCACTTTAAACCAAAACTTTCTTCACAGAAGTACTCAAAACGTTTCGGAGGTTCATAAGCTATCAAAATTGCAAAAGGGTAATAGGCACTTTAATCACAATCACAAAGACTTTTACGTGATAATAGTTGATGTTGTCTTTACGACGTCTTTGCTTTATTTCCGACCTGTACGACTGACCGTTTACTCTGACTCGCTGTAGACCGATTTAGCTTGTACATTTGTTGTCCCAATTCAGATCATGTGACAGCTCTCCAGAGGATTCAGTGCTTTATTTTCCAACAAGAGGCCCTGAGTGGCCTTAACTCGGGCCACCTAGGATAATTGATTCACTACTGGTGCTCATGATCATTTATAAATAATGGAATGGACTTTTTGCAGGAATGAAATCAATTGTACGAGATTGATAGTGTTATTAGCAAAACCTGTTTGTAAATGCTATTTTCCACTTCCAATCGATTGTCGATCTTTCTAAAACAGCATTTTTAAGATAGCTTGCCATCCGCATCCATGGCAACATCTTTCCCATGGAGATCACAAGCTCAATTCATTTGTTAACAAAGTATTATACCAGCACATGACTGTTTCCTGCAAAAGGCCTACTACAACTGCTCCCAGTAATAATTATTATAATAAATCAACTTCACATAACACTGTCTCTGAACTTAAGTTGCTCAAAAATATTACAATATGAATTGAGTTTTTTTTTGTATTTTATAAAACAATTCTTTTGGCAGGGTTAACCCATACTTATCAACATGTTTAGAAATCAATGCTTTTCAGTAGGATTCATGGACTGATAATATTATTTCTAACTTCACTGTCTAAGCAGGTGCTATAGTGATGTTTCGTGTCGTCATCTATTGTCATTAATGTGCCAACCAGAGATCCATTGGTTCCTAACACAAAGCGGGCTTTACAAATCATGGTTGGTACATTAGCATAACAATTGCAATGTTTATCAACACGAAACATCGCTATTGTAGCATACATGTACATGTAACTTTTCCTTTAGCTAATAGCTATCCCTTGTGAATATTTTAAGGGTGTTGTTTTAATGTGAAATAGTCATCTATCGATCTAGATAATCATCTATCTAGATATGCATGCAGTTTTATTTTCGAGTAAAGTGGTGACTTTTCAAATATATTCTCGATTATACTTCAGATGTATTTAGACTCGTTCTATATATGAATGATTTGCGATTTAAAATGGATAGGGGTTTTAAATTTTGGGGTTAGGTTTTTATAAGGTTTTGACTGAAGTTTTGTATGAAAATTTGAGAAAATGAATTATTCAAGAGTCAATTAAGTGGTGGGGTATTCTGCAATCGCTCCGAAACGAATATTATAATAATCAAATATAAATAGGTTTCAGGCCATATAAATAGAACTAAATAAAAAGTTAACCGTGTTAGGTGGTAATTAATTGTCCCTTGGTCTTGCGTTTAGGAAATATTGGTTTTTACCGGTGTCAATGACACGCCACAGATAAATATGCGATTTCCACATCAGAGTCATTTATCGTTCGTTTGAAAAAATATTCATGTCGGAGTTCTTACTCAGTTGCTCAGTTACTGCATGCGAGATTTTCGTTCCCGAATTTATAAACATGTGCATATAATAATTTAAAAGGACCCCTGTCAGATCAGCGAACTGAGAAATCGGGTCATTTCTACTATACTTTCGAGAGGGTAACAACAATAAATAACAACACAACCGCAGTTAATTGGTATAAAAGTTATAATGTTTAGTTTAGCTACTACATTTTTACAAGCTGTTTTCTTAGTGTTGATCACAGATCAGACTGTCACGACTCCACGAGTGTATCTGGAGCAACATGCTCCATATATGTGATAAATTCCCGCCCAAAGCCCGTGAAACACCTCTCAGCTTTAGAAAAGACACACATCTTGGTATTGCACTTGAAGAAACCTTTGGTTTACACAAAATAATAGCTGAGATTAAAGGTTTTGCTATGTTAAAATTCCCACTCATCGCCATCTTGAAAAACGAGGAAATGTTGTCCACTGTTCACGTGACCAGCACAGTGCAATCTGATTGGTGGCGAATAGAACTTGAAAGAAGGTGCAATCTAATTGGTTGCCGGCGCAAAATCTCGACACAAAAAATTAAAAATTAACACTTGCGAAACTTGAATCGGGCCCAGCCTACGCTGGCCCGAGTCATTAGAACAACTTGTACATTTCCTCTTGGGACACAGAAAAACAAGAAAACATTACTCAAGGGAAAAGTCAGGTGACCTGAATTGGGACAACAAATTACAAGCTAAATCGGTCTATTCACTCAGCCATGACACAAACACCGATTTACGTGCAATCAGTTCCCTTTGTTTAACAGTCTAATTGTGTACTAGTTTGCATTCTCTCACACGTGCAATACTGTTTTTCTTAAAGTGCTACTACGACGAAATTCGACCATTTTCTTTTCTACTTTTTTGTCTTCCAAAACGACACACAGTGTCTAACATATCCAAATCATTTAAAATATTACCAAAGGACCAAATTAAACTATGAATTTTGCAGAGAGTTTACCGTCGAAATCACATCCGCCATTACTGAAGTGTGTGCCAAATACTTCGCCATTTTCGACCAGTGGTTTGCTGTCGTGACGTCATTTTCTCGAAGCGTCGCTCTTGTAAATGCATATTTCCATTCAAAATTTCGTTCTTTCCTTCCTTTTTGGAAAAAAAATATTATAAACATGTGTGAAATGTAGCCCCGCATGTTGTCGTGTTGAGAAAATGGCATCACGGGATGCCAAAAAAAGGTTTTGTATTCTGGCATACAATGATCATTTATTATTATCAGAAATTTCTGTTATTATCGAGTGGATGTCTTGTGCCGAGAATCAAATTTCTAGGAAAGAAAGAACATTGCGTGACGAAAAAGGTCAACCAGTACGGCCAACCACATCAATAGGGACTAAGAAACCACGATCGCAACATCTAGGACGACGGCATAAAACAATATCCTTAATTACAAAATACAATAACTGAACGTGAAAATGCACGCAGTCGCCTACATTTCGACCATCCTCTGTAAAAACACCGTGAAAACCATACGTTTTACGTTTCATGGAGAACGTGGACGTCAAAAAGTAAATCACTCCGTCGTTCGGACGACGTGCTTATATTCTTCGAAGATTTGGATGCCAAAAGTAATTAAAGGCGAATAAAGGAAAGAATAAACACCAAAGTTTGGGAGAAAACACTTTTCGACGTCCCGTCGTCACTGCCGTCGCCGTCCTGGTTTCTTAAAGTCCCTAATATCAACCGACTGACTATTAGCTATATCTTGGATGCGTTTTCAAATTAATTTTCGAGAAATACAAAGCAATTCTTATTCTATGACCGTATTTTCTAACTTTTAACCTTTCCCTGTCAATGAGGTCTCCCTCTTTTCAGATTTATCTATAAGCTGACGTGGAATCAGTACTTGATCCGGTTCAGTTAATTCAGTATTGTATGAATGATGAGAACAACTGCAGCATACCCCGCACATTGTTGTTACGAATGATGTAACTTTAGCTGATAGGCTCGACAATGAGGTCAACCAGAACGACTTACAATTGGCTTACGTTGACACGCAATGAAAGTGATATCAATCAAGCAACAAGATTTCTTGGAACTGTTTTCACAATTTCCGATAACAAAGCAGTCGCTATATTTTCGTTCACTTTGATTCCAATCAGTTCGCTATTGATTCAAGTCTTACCGGCTAAAATGGAGTCAGTATTGGATCAGCTCAGACAACTAACCAAGTGCATGTTGTGTAATGAGACCTTGAAGGAGCCAAAGATTCTCATATGCTTCCATATATTTTGTAAGAATTGTCTGACCGCACAGGCTGAGCTGAGAGAAGAAGGAAAAACATTCAGTTGTCCTTCGTGCCAGATCAACATCGATCTACCGCAGTGTAGCGACTTCGATTCCTTAGAGTCGAGCAGCTTTCACTCGCGTATTCTTGAAGTCCTGTTCATCGCAACATCCACTGACGCCAGTTCTAGAGTAAACTGTTCAGTTTGCAAGCAAAAGCCGCCAACATCACACTGCTTGAACTGTGCTCGGTATCTCTGTGATCAGTGCTTGGATGCTCACAATGTATTCGTGGAAGAACATAAAGTTGTAAATCTAGAGGACCTGCAAGCTGAAGATTATAATCTCTTATGTCAACTGTCGTTTTGTGAGAAGCCACTCCACATGAAAGAACTCTTGAAATTGTACTGTAACACATGCGAGAGCTGTGCATGTCTACAATGTATTATACAGGAACATCAACGTGGACATGACCTTTTAGACATGGAAGAAAGAGCCGCAGTGCAAAAGTTGCATTTACGTGACAAACTTCAAGAATTGAAGATAAAAGAAACAGAAAGACAGAATGACTTCAAAGTTTTAGATGAAACTGTTTCTAAGATAAAAGTTATTGCCGAGGAAACAAAAACGAAAGTGTTCAAAGCAGCCGAAGAACTGATTGCCTTTATTGAACAAAACAAGAGAGACTTGATGAGACAGATAGATGAAGACGTTCAAATGATAATTAGAAAAACATCTGAGCAAGGGTCCCTACTTCATCAAACTCGCAGTGCCAGTGAGCACGTCTCCAAGCTGCTTGAATATGGTTCAGCACATTTAATAATGACCACTAAAGACTCAATACAAAGTAGGTGCGAGGAAATTCTCGCCTTACAGAAATGTTCTACCGAGGTCGACTCTACGATCACATTTTGCCCTAGTGAAGGGCCTACAATACTGAAACAATTAGGTCTTGGATTTTTGAAAAAGCTCACAGCATCGGTAAAGAGCGCTGTACAGGTAGAATCAAAGCTGGAAGCACTGTCCACAGCACAGCTGAGTGTGTTTACTAAAGACTCTGCGGGAGAACCAAATAACGACCCTGACGATGTTTTAGAGGTGATCATCAGCCCTAAAGAAGATGTGAAACTGCTACAAGTATCGGAAAGGATTGATGAGAAATATGAAGTGGAATTCATCCCCAAGGTACCGGGTCAATTCACAGCTGATGTGAGGATTAACGGTAAGCATGTGTCCAACAGCCCACTAGTGATGGATGTTAAACCACAACAGCTGAAGATTACTGGAGAGTTTGAGATGAAAGGGATGATGGAAACGCTTAAAAGGCCTTGGGGAGTTGCAGTTAATAAAGGTAATAGCAGAATCGCCATCACTGATTGGGAGTCCCACTGTGTAGCTGTATTTAATATGGAGGGAATGCTACTCGCTCAGTTTGGTAGTCGAGGTAGTGGCAAGGGCCAACTGAACCACCCGTATGGTATAGCATTTCTAAACGATGAAAACGTGATAGTAGCAGATCAGTTTAATGACAGAATACAGATGTGCAATGTCAGCGAAACAGGAAAGGCCTTGAAGTGTTTTGGGGGACAAGGCCATGGTAATGGAGAGTTCAGTTGTCCAAGGGGAGTACATGTAGACGAACAAGGACGTATTTTAGTCAGTGACTATTACAACCACCGCGTTCAAGTATTCAAGGAAGATGGAACTTATGAATGTCAGTTTGGGTTAGAAATGCCGAGGGAGATGATGTCTCCAGTCAGCACTGTAGCTCATGGTGACCTGTTCATTGTATCAGACTGTCACAATCATGTCATTCAAGTATTTGACCATAACACACCGACAAGGAGATACGTAATAGGAAGACGAGGAAGTAAAAATGGTGAGCTCATGAGCCCACAAGGCCTTGCTACTGACAGTGACAACAACCTAGTTGTTTGTGATTACGGTAACAATCGCATTCAGAAGTTCACTCTAGATGGCCGTTTTGTCGGGAAAACGTGTGAAAACATAAGCCGACCTGTCTTCTTGGAAGTGCTTGCAGATTCCCGTATTATTGTCACAGATGACAAAACAAAGCGAGTGCTATACATTAAGTGACAGTAAAGAATTATCCTATGAAGCTAAACAACTGATTATAGTGGTTGAGTAATAGAGAAAAACATCAGGTCGTTTTCATTGTCATGACCCTTGTTCGCAACATTGGTACGTTTGCATTGATGAAATTAATTAAATAATATGGTCCTTGTAGAACTGGCAAAAATACATTTATAACCCAAATGTTTGAGCATTAGCATATTTCTTAGCGGAGCTGTATGACAATGCACGACAATTTTATATAACTTTGCCTCTTTAAGACACCAACACGTCTTTAGGGCCCTGGAAATGTTCTTTTTGTGCACTAGAAAATTGCTGGAATTTTATCATGTCGATGCGGTAAGAACCCTGTGAAAAGCAACGGGGATATAATTCAGTATTGTGACTGTAGCAACGGCTACACCCTCGCAAAGCATAACGGTTGACAGAGTTTTTTTTTTTAATACATTATTTGGAGCCTTGGTGATTGAACTCATTGCACTTGTGACCGTCAGGTTTGGGAGCACAACCTGGAGTCTTGCCTTTCTATCTCCCAGGCAACATTAATTGAAATAGTAATGTCCAAAGGATCATTGTTATTCATGTTAAGCATTACGAATTATCGTTCTTGGATAATAGAGCTGAGGTTCTCCACACAGGTCGTTATACCGATTTTCACTTATGAGTGAGGGTCTTTATAAAGATTCATGTGGTGAAGCCTTTGGTTTTATAAAGATTTACGATTGAGGCATTTTAACAAAGGAAAAGGTCACAATCATGAATCTTTATATAGGCCCTCTCTCTTGTGAAGTCTATAATATATAGATCCTAGTGATTTTATTGGTATAACAGGGATCATGCACCTGACTGATTTGCTTCATCTGATTGGACAAAATACTCATGAATTATGCATGAATTTTAGAAATCTATATAATGATCTTGTTTGCTAATTGTATTTATCAGACGATTCCTGTATATAGAGAAGGAGAAGAATTTCAGCCCACGTCTATCGAAGTAAGTCGACAGCCAATCAAAGTCACTGGTAAACTACCTTTAACCATTGGACAGTCAACTGTCTCGAAAATACATTGCGATACATGAACCTCCAGTCTATCATTTTCACTGAGCTTACTATCGCAAGTTTAGCCGTAAAAATCAACCATTTCCATACTGTTTAGATAAAATCCCCCATAAATGTCACAAATGTCATTGATAAATGCATTCTTTACCATTTTCGACTTGCAGTCAACTCGCGTTGGGTGGCCAAACGGTGACTAACTTGCGCCGTCTTGCGTGCGATTTTCAGCTCGATCATAGTTCCTGGAATTGCGATTTTGGTGCGAAGATCACGCCCCTGGCATTTTACTTTATTTATTTCTCTGTCAATATTAGAATATGGTCTCAACCAATCAGCGACGAGTATTTTAGTGTTCTATATTCCATAGGGTCTCAATGAGGCAAGTGGCGTGGGCTCTGAAGAACAGGCAAATTGTGGGATAAAAAGATTTTAATTCTGCATAGTGAAGTACTACAGTATATAGTATTCCACTGGTGAGGCCTTTCGTTTATCATTGTTTTACAACCTCACCAGTGAAATATTATATAGTACTTCACTATGCATAATAAGTACTATGTAGAAAGCCGCTATGGAAAATGATTAACATAGCGAAGAACATTTATGAAACTTTACTTTTGGGCTCCTCCTCGGCCTGAGTCAGGTATTCTAAAAGGTTTGCATTTTCAGTCTCAAATTTAACTAAATCTTGTGTTGCCACTAGGGCTTCGAGTTCTGAATACTGAGCCATATTGTACCAGAATAACAGCACAAAAAATACATTCTCCTTGACCGAATTCAAGCTAACAAGGCCCAAACTTATCATGAGGTAACAATGACGAAAACATTGTTGAATAGACTCTGAATTTCTAACGGGACCTGAAATAAGCATAGGAGCTGATCAAAGCCAGAACCCGGCTAATCCACAGATCGAATTGGAATTGAGCGTCATGGCTTGCAGGGGCACACACATAACGCCAAAAGTTTGTTGACAAAATTCTTCGTGGGTGTGCCCATATTATAAGGCAGTTAAACAATGAACACTCACGGCTTATGGAACACTCTAAATTCCATAAACAACTCGCGTTCATTGTTTAACCCATACTTCGTGTTTGGTATTTGAAACGTTGCTTTCGACACTACATTTGCCGGGGAAAACGTACTAACGCCCTTTCTGATTGGTCAAAAGCCATGAGTTTGTGAGGATGTATAGACCACGCAAATGAGGTCATTTACTTAGGCGCGCTCTGATTGGTTTGTGAAATTGCTAGACCATGGAAATGACGTCATTTTTGTGTTTCTATAAAAACTGATTGGCTGCCCCGGCTCATGGGTACAAGTACAGTTTTGTTGGTGTTGATCAATAACAACAAACATGTGAATCAGATAGATAGACTTGTTATTTCCTAACAGCAAAACCAACTGCCAGTTTAAATGCTGCGGTATAGGTCCCCCACCATTAAGTTGTTTTGATGATAATTTGTTTTCCAAAGATGGTGAACGGTGAAACCTCGCCTCCTCCGCTGCTGACTGAAGCAGACTTGATCGCTTTGATGGAGAAACATGGGATAGGTGCGTTTTGTGTGGTTTACAGATAACTGATTGGAGTAATGCGATATATCCTATGTGTTTATATGACTTACCGTAATGATTCGAATAAGCGCCTGGGCCGCTTATTTAATTTTTCGGGGCTCTGGGCGGCGCTTATTAGAGAGGGGGCGCTTATTTCATTTTCAGCGGAAAATACCAAAATCTGAGTCCATATAACAAAACTTTATTGCGGAGAACTGAAACGACAGGAAATAAGAGTTGATAAGGCGGGGAAAACGGCTTTTTTTACATTCATTACATTTACGTGGTGCTTTTATTGAGTTCCGTAATCACTGACCAGATGTTGTTTTTTGGGGGGAGGGGGAGAGGGGCGCTTATTCGGGAGGGGGCGCTTATTCCAAAAGTCGAGGGGGGGGGGGCGCTTATTCGAATCATTACGGTATGTGATGCCATAAAATTTAGACCCACAGCCGGATACACTTTTCCACGATACGTAGTTAACATTTGTTCAGTGTAATTGGTACTCGTTCAATATAATTAGGACTAATTAGGGGTTAGAGACTGATGTGAGTGAGTCTCTAACCCTTTTAATATGCAAACTGAGTATGCTGCTCTTGAAATTTGTCATTGACCAATTTGGACGTAAATTTGATTCTCTTCAATTTAGCGCTCAATAATTTATTAGCGACTTTGAAAACGGGATCAGTTATTATAGAAAACGTCTTTCAAACTTGTTCTTAAGTTAGGTAGCGGTTGATACCTGCTCTGATATGATGCAAAGGTGAGCTGAGCGGCTGTAGTCTTTTTCTTGGTCGACTTAAGGCTTAAGCTTTCACTTTCAGTTCTTGATTAGTTGATTTAATGTTTTCAGCCTTTCCGCGAGGATTTCTTTATCTAAGTCTTCCAGAATTTCCTCGGTATATCTCTTATGAAGCCATTCTGTAATGAGAAATAAAATTAAGCTGTTATTTTTAGGTTAACACTTTAACCAAGAAAATTTTCATTCAACACTTGATATTAACAATCGACAAAGCCACAACAAACTCGTTTTGTTTTAAATACAGTCGTTGGGTTTTACCTTTCAATACGGAAATGTTCCACTTCGTTTGTCGCTTGGAATCCAGTGAAATGGCTTCATCTATAAATTCTTCCATTTCACGGTCGTTAAGTTCTTCAAATCTGTCATTTCCTTCTGCCATTTGTTTAGTGCACTCGAAGTGTGCACTAAACTGTTTAAAATCACAACACGCCTGTTGTCCTCAGATACAATGAAATCACGTGATCGATTTTAGCCAATGAGCGGCTGGAATTTTGGTCAGCGTACGAAGTTTGTATAATAATTAACGATAATTCACTGAGACTGAAGTGAATAATTGTTTTAGTATAATTTCATCAGTGAATATCAGAGAAATTAAAACTACACAATATTAATAGTCTGACTTTCGACCCTTTTATAAGTTTTACAAGCGCGCGTGACAGGATATATAGTTTTGTGACAACATTTGCATAATCACGTGCCGCTATGGTTCACTGCACAAACTGACTCGATACGAGACTTGCAGGGACTACAATAATGGATTTGCTAAAGACAGAGAAATACCGAAAAGCAGTCCAAATGCACACTAGAATTCAAGTTGAAGCAGCAGTCTTCACTTTTGAGACCTCGAACCGTGTTACAAAGAGAGGAAATGCAGCGAAAATTAGTGGAAATGGGCAAAACTGAAAATCTGCCACGGCAAAGGACAAATTTGCTGGATTATAGCCATTACAGAATCAAAGACAATGACAAATGATTTCGGTATGAGATAAAACTTGAAAACATGTACCGAGAGCGGCGAGAGAAGAGCATAACAGCAACCGGCTCCCTGAATGAAACTAGAACTTGTTGTTTTTCTATCAAAAACCACGAGGAAAATAACTCGAGTAAGCACACTCTTTTTAAGTCGAACAGTTCCAAAATTTGTAGGACAAGGTCTCGTTGTGATATTTATTGCTCAAAGTAGACGTTATTTCTTGTGAAAGCTTGTGATTCACGAGGACCGAATAAACTCACCCAAAACTCGTAAGTAAACTTTGTTTGTGAAGGCTTATGGATTAAAAAAAGCTTCAAGTTTAGCCATACTTATTTAGTTGCTTCTTTAGTGGGTTTTGGAAAAGCTTTTTCTTTCATAGTATTTATTTCTTCGTGAGAAACATCGGTAAATATGCGAGTGGCCATTTTGGTAAATGCCTCGGCTTGTATGTTATATTCACCTCCAGGCGCTCTGGAGGTGAATATAGCGACGTATGACGTAATTCTCGACCAATCACAGCACGGGGATCTCTATATTCACTGATGAAATTATACTAAGTGGTGTTAGGCGTTATTGGCTGTTACCCGGCAGCATTAGAGCCAATCATGGTCAAACTTATCTTTGGCAGACATCTCCGCTGATGTTATCAGCTAACAAGTCCATTATATAGGAAAATCACATGCCTGACGAGGTAATTCCACGTTAAATTGCACGAGAAAACCGATATCGCCCGAGTCGCTTTTATTTAGTACATTTGTTGATATTTTGCTAAGTTATAAATAGCGCGCGTAAGTCTACAGTGGTTATTCCACTCTGAATCACCACTCCGTCTCAGCCAATCAGCGTCTGATTTCGCAAATGCACCGTGCGATTCAGCTTTGGCTATGCGATTCTACCCAATAGCAAGAGTGTTGTTCAATAACCGGATAACAGCCCATAACGCCTAACACCACTTAGTCGCAATTATCATTATCGAACGAGTACCAATTAACTTGAATAAGTGTTAGTTGTACTTCTAAAACTGCGTTTTTGAAGCGGATTGTTTGTCATCCAGTAAAGCCTTTCCCATGGGATCACGAGCTCAATTAATTGGTTACCAGAAAATAACCTGTAACTTCGTGCCGGAATTAATAACACGGTTCAAGCTTCATTGAAAAATACAGGTATATCAGCTCTATAATCGGCATTATATATATATATTAACAAAGTTGACGTGAAACAATTACGTTCGTACCTCCCGGAGGAGAATCTCTCATGTTTAAAATAATGCTTATTCCGTGATTAGTTAAAATGTGAAATAAAACGCTTTCAACACGAATTATTAAATAAATTTGTGCTTACTTGAAGAGTCGAACCTTCACAGTAAAATTATTGAATAGTCAATCGATCAACCTCATCGCCGGATCCAATAGCTTCCCAGGGATCCACCGTGACTTTCGATTGATTCTCCTTGCATTTTAGCCTGATGGGAAACTGTAGTATTTTACATTAAAAAACAAGAGGCCCTGAGTGGCCTTAACTCGGGCCACCTAGGAATAGGTGAATACCTGGAGTTCATGGAGTTCTAACATATTTTTGTGTCATATATGGTTTGTGCTAGGGAAGCCGGATAATAGAAGTCGTCAGCTTGCCTGTTTGTTGCCCCATTTCAGACCATGTGATAGTTCTCCAGAAGATTCAGTGCTTTGTTTTCCAATTATAGAAATTGGTACATTGCCTCTTGGGATATAGGAAAATAAAAATGCATTATTCAAGGCATCAGGTGGTCTGAAATGGAACAACAAACAGGCAAGCTGACTAGGTCTATTGATTCACTATTCATGCTCATGATCATTTATATATAATGGGAATCACCTTCTGTAGGAATGCAATCACTCGATTGTACTAGATGGAAAACAAATCTTAATTCATATATTTAAAGGCACTTGTACGAGATCGGTAGTGTTTTTAGCAAAACCTGTTTGTAAATGCTATTTTCCACTTCCAATCGATTGTCGATCTTTGTACACAGCGTTTTTAAAGATAGCGTGCCATCCAGCATCCATGGCAGCATCTTTCCCATGGCCGCAGGTCACAAGCTCAATTCATTCGTTCATAAATTATTTTACCAGCACATGACTGCTCCCAGTAATTATAATAAATCAACTTCACATAACACTCTTTCTGAACTAACTTGCTCAAAAATATTACAAATGTTAATGGACTTTTTTTTGTATTTTAGAAAACAATTCATTTTAACAGGGTTTAACCAACCCATACTTTTCAACATTCTTAGAAATCAATGCTTTTCAGTAGGATGAATGGACTGATATTATTATTTCTAATTTCACTGTCCAAGCACATATGCTATTATATTGTGGCATACATGTAACTTTTCCTTTAGCTAATAATAGCTATAATCCTTGTAAATATTTAGGGATGGTCATTCTAAATGTGAAATAAAGTCATCTATCCAGATCTGCATGCAGTTTCATTTTCGAGTAGAGTGGTGACTTTTCCAATATTAGGGCTAATGTTCATTTTCTACATCTTGCAGGAGGCTGAAATTTATAACGAAACGTACTTAATTTCCACTCGTTTTCTTCGATCACTCGGCTTTCCCGAATGTCATGAAGTGACCGCGAGTGAAAATACCGACGCTGGCCATGGCCAACAACAGGAATTGGGCTATTTACTGCTATATTTGATGCCATTACTTTTAACAGAAACGAATATTAAACAAGAAGATGCTCATATCAATATTTAAAAGTTCTCCTGAAGCTTACCGAGAGGAGGTACCGAGCTGGCTTCAGATCAAAGAACTGATGAGTGATCATGTCAAGTTTACAACACCATAATCTTAGATCGTAAACATGATCCGAACTGAAAAATTAGGCCATACTATAAGCCATTATTTTTAAAAGGCACGAATAAACACGGCACTACTACAAGCTGGTAAAGTTTATATATCATTTGTTTACTTACATATGTCGATTATTACTGGTCCACGTGCGTTCAGGAGCGCCAGTTATCTTGTAAAATGTGCGAAATTTCCGTTGAAAGTCCGAAAAACTTTTGTCAGCCCTAGAAAAACTCAACATCTTAGCATTTCAGTCGAAGAAACTTGTGGTTTTAGCCAAATAATAGCTACAAATGGCCCAAAACACTTTCGTCTTTGCTCGCATTCAAACTCTTCGTATTTCCGAAGTCTATCAGTGTCCAGTCCCCCACTCCACAAAGTTTTCCATGTTCACGTGCACAGTGCTTTCTGATTGGTTGACGGCGAAATATCTCGACACAAAAAATAAAAAGAGCCTTGCGATTTTTGACTCGTGCCGGCCAAAGGCCTGGCCCGAGTAATAAAGTTTTTGAGCATCTAGTGATGTTATGCAAACTTAATTTATTACCTATTATTGTCTGGTTGATCCGCGGTTCGATTTTTTAAAACTCATTCTAAGATGTGCAGCATTTGACTTTTTTCGATAATTTTTGTTCAAATTCCCCACCCTGGGGAAAGAAAAATGGGTCAAATTTCACCAAATTTCCCCACACGGGGCAAATAAAACCCCAGTCTAAAAATATAAATATCAATCACCTTCAATTTTCTGTTCTGGATGTACGCGATTTAATATTCAAAGTATTAAAAACAGAATTATACGTTTAAAATAGACTTCAGATGAAGAGATTTGCCTATAAATTAGCACTATGATAAACAAAACTCAGGCAATGGTACTTCATTGACTCGAAATACAGCTTTTGGTTTCATCTGAATTGAAATGAACCCTCAACACACAAATACTGATGAGAGATGACATGCTGAAGTGTTGATTAAAACATATTTAATGAATGCCATTTTACCTTTACATTTTACATCTGATTCCAAGATGGCGTTTTCTGTAGAACACGCCAGGTTATAACCCAGTCCTCCACGCGGCGAAATTCGAATGTCCGTACCCTGGGGCGAAACATGCGATTCCCCAGGGAGGTGACACCAAGATAGCTAGATCAAATGCCACACATCTGCCCGATCCCCGCCCCTTCTGGCTTAACATGCATTGTTATTGATACATGCATTATTTCTCGGTGAACAGTTTATTCCGTCTGCACTTGGGTAAAGGTAAGAGGGTCTATCTAACGTGATAATATCGGATAATATCGAATATCAAGCACTTGAGTAAAAGTAAAGGGGGTCTATCAAATTGGATATCTAATAGACATCTAACGTGATAATATCCGATAATATCGAATATCAAGCACTTGAGTAAAGGTAAAGGGGGCTTATCTAATTAGATATCTAATAGACATATATCATTCATATATATCCGATATTATCGAGATATAATTATTCGATAGTCAGTCGATATCGCGCCTAACTCTCCCAGATGTTCTCAGGCATTCTGGATTTATGTTTCATAAATCGGGAATGATAACGGACGATCGCAGAAATCTGGGATACGTCGGCAAAATGGAATCGTTCCCGATTTTTCTCATGACCGTCCCAGAGGACAGTAACGTTATCGTGTTTTCATAAGTCGGGAACATCTGGGACGGTCAGGAAACATCGAAATCCCCGATCGTCTGGGTTCAGTCCCGACATACGAAAACCAGGCTTTAAAGGAATTTCGATAAACTCTGTGTTTTCAGGTACAGATGCGACACATGCTGATCATATCGAGACCATCAAGAATAGGTCGTACGTAGGAGTGCAGGGGGATGGTACATTCCTGCCTGGACAACTTGGAATGGGTCTCGTAGAGGGTACTTGAACCAATACTGCTTCTCATACACACGTAGTTCAGAGTACTTACAGTGCGACTGCTGTAGACAACGAAAACTAAACACATTGCGAAACGAAAATGCAGCATTTCAGCTTACAAACCCTAGCCTATGCACGCGATGTTCTTCATTCGAAAGACTTCAGAACGAGGCCACCAAATTTTCCTTTTTGCCAGATCGAAGCTCGAGCATGTGAAAATGCTATTGTCTTGTGCTCGATACTGATTGGCTCAAGTTGAAATGATTTGTTCATTCTGCAATCTGATTGGTTCTCGTTGCCCAAGTGGCCCCGGTTACAGTAGTAAACATTTTGTTGCGGCGAATTTTTCTCAGTTACAATGTCATATATAGAGCGGTTTTCAGTTGAGTGTAGTAAAACCAAACACAAATTACCTACAGCCAGCCAATCATAGGAGCGAGTAATCACAAGTAACTCATAAATGGCTTCCCTGGGAGCCAATGACAAACCAAAGCAATACCAAATCGAATTTGCGTTTGGTTTTACTTTGGATTCTGATTGGTTGGTTTAATTTCTCAGCCAATAGGAGAGCTCAGTAAACGCAAAACCAAAACACTTCCGACACTCAATTGAAATCCGCTCTATGTTGCAGTATCAACGTAGTAAAAAGGAATTTTGCATTTGTTATAGTAGGCTTATTATTGCAGCTCACAGCTGATGTGGGCCTGATTTTGCTTATTACACACTCGTCACTACGTTAACTGTTTTGGACACACAACACTCAACTCACATGTTGATTCTGCGGAGGGAGGAAAACCGGAGAACCCGGAGAAAAACATTCGAATGCAGATCACCGTATGTGAGTTAGGTTTGTTATTGATTCCTGCCCGAGCCAGGAATCGAACCCGGGACCGCAGCGGTGAGAGGCGAGCGTTTTACCACTGCGCCAACCTGCATCCCACCAGCTTATGATCTGTAAAACAGTTTATTGCATGCCTAGTTAACTTCGTGAGCAATGATTGGTCCGCAAATTGAACTTGCTTGATCGGTCCGTACCGTATGTTATGGATCCTCATTTTTTAATGACTCACGGTCCGTCATTTATGGTACGGACCGACCAAGCGAGTTTAATAAGATGTATTTATAACATAACGACGTACCCTAATTGGCGAATAGCCATTGACACTTGCCCATGGTTGCATGCTTACGGTTTTGCTGTTAAATTGTTGTGGCCATGTCATAATAGAAGTGGTAAACGCTATAGCTGTGCATCCATCGAGTTCTGGACACGTGCTACCTGTTTGCCATTTCTGCGATGTCTTGTACGTACAAATGTAACTCACCTAAACCTTGCCTGATAGTTGTTATCCTCTTCCCTTGAAGGCTATGACTTGATGAAGTTTGAATTCTCCAAACCGAAACTTCGCTCAGAACTTGAAGCTGACTTAAAGAGGTACATGTGTGTGTCTCTTTAACACTGACTGGGTGTCCCACGATGTTTCTTAGTATTCAGATGTCAGTACCAGGGCGCGACAAAAGTCATACCTGATAATCCCGGGTTAGTGGGTTTTCCTGCAGAGCTAGTAGATCGGTTTAACCGGTTAGACTTCACTGTTCTGTAGGTCGTATCCTATTGGACTTCACTGATAAAGAATCTCATTGTTTTAGGGTTAGGGTTTGTATTGTTTTAGGGGTAGGCTATTGTTTGGGTAACCAATAACATTTCGGGTTGCAAATGGTGAAGTCTGCCCCCGGTTTAACAACTTGCCCAATGAGCAAGGAGCCGAAATATACTTCTTTTAACTGAAATTTTATTAATATTAAAATTCAGGCTAGCTTGTTAGACCCATGGACTAGTGAAGTAAGGTTGAAGCCCGATAGCATCAACTTGTATTTGCACCGCTAGCATAATAAAGATAGGTATGTGAGATGTTGTATTCAGAGCCCGACCCGATTTGCAAAAACACAAAAAAATGGAGGTATTCTTTCCATGAAATTTATGAAAATCAAATCAATTTCTTAGGTCATGTTATAATACACATTGCAGCTATTATTATGTAAGTAATAGATACAGAACGAGTTGCCGTGCTTTATCGAGCGGGAAGCGAGAGTTTGTAAATCCGATAAAGCTTGGACACTAATTCTGTATACGGCTTATCAAACGTCTACGTGTATAAAGTCATGCTTTTCAGTTTTTATGGCGATTCGGCCTATCTCGGCCGAGAAAATCGAATCAAAAATTTATGTACAATCAGACGAAATCTGTATTAGATTTAGATTTTATCACACATTTATCATGAATTATTAATGAGTATAATAAGGTCTTTTAAACAATATTCTTGTGATGTTTCTTTACAGGATTTGTGAGGGAACAAAGAATGGGGCAGGTTAGTAATGATTTGTCATACCATGAATATTGTTGGACAATGATGACCAGGCCTTGACATTAGAGGAAAATATCACTAGCAGCTATAATTGCTAGTTGTCATTCATGTTTACTAGCTAGCAACATGGTCTGATCCACTAGAAACAGTCAGAACCACAAATAGCAAGATTATACTAGTGACAGTTGCGAGTTGCCATGATATTTTACTCGCATTCTAAAAATCTACTGGCATTTTGCAAGTGTGTCGGTGAGCCTAATGTCCACTCCTGGTGATAGCGACGGCCAATGATGATGACTATTAGTATGATTATGATTATCTTACAGACATTTTGTATCACTGTCGATTACAGATGTATTACGTGAGCAGATCGCTAAGTACAAGGAGAATTTCATACAAGCAGCACAAGAGGTCAGATATCTCGCTTTCTTTCTAAAACGTTCAAGCGTCGAACGTTTCCCGCTAAATGCTTTTTTTTACGAAATTTACGTATAATTAACTGCTTTGGGGTGCACAGTGCTTGTTTCTAAATCTCAGTGATTTGTTTTTATCGCTTGAGTGCTACATTAAAAGGGACCAATTACAAAGTGAAGAACGCCATTTCAGTGATTTTGTTCCTTCTGCGTTATTTACGTATATAAAAATGAAAGAAGGCATAATTTATATTTGGACATGCTTTCTCATTGACGCAAAAAAAGCCAAATGTATCGTGGCTAAATGACTACCCTCGGTAATTTTTGAAGACATTTGTACTGTGTCTACCAAACGATCGGGCGCAAAGCGATGTAAGACCTGACAAACTGTCTAACAAACTGTCGATTGATTCTTGAAATCTGTCTTGGTTTTTCGCAGTACAATATATGTACATGTGCCATATGGAATGTATAATGCGAATGCGCATACTTGATGAGGCAAATCCGCTGAAATAGTCACTTTCTGGACTGTCTATGTGTTGAGCTGGACGTCTATATATTCCCCATCCTTACGTACTCCCTCCTCCAGTACTGAGTTAGTTTAACTTTACAGATGTGTTTAAGTGTAACATGTTTGTGTTTTTGTTGTTCAGGCACTGAAGTTAGACCAAGCATTATCGGCGTATTTCGGTAACCCAGAACAATTTACTGAGCAAGGTATTGGGTTTGTTTGCCGTGTTGTCTCATTATGCACCAGTCAATTCCAATAATGCCCCCCCCCCCCCCTCCCCTCCCCGGGCCGACCCTCGGGTATTAGACATTTTTGAAAACAAATTTCAAATTCCCCACGGTGGAGCCAAAGAAATAAGGCAAATGCCCCACCCCAGGGCACATCCATATACCTTCCCCGAGTACGAGTATGTTAAATCACAGGGGCACCCATCGGCCACTTTCGGATAAATATCTGTTCGGATGAAAAAGCATTTTCAGAAATCTATTCCATTGTGGGCGGGGGTAAAATTATGCAATAGCGCCTGTCAATCATAAATCTCTATTTCTCAGGCTCTTTAGCGCTTTAATTCTTGCCACCATTCACTACATATTCAAGTTCTGACATGGAATGAGCTAGCTAAAGAATAACAATTTTATCGAGGACCGAGAGCTGTTATTTACCGGGAACACACTCTGAGATTTTTTTTCAATTTTCTTTTATATTCCCGCCACCGCCAAGACATGTAAGCGACTGCGTGCATTTTTACGTGCAGTTATAATTGTATTTTGTAATTAAAGCTATTGTTTTATGCCGTCGTCCTAGACGTTGCCGTCGTGGTTGCTTAAAGTCGCTGTGTCACGGTACTGCGCATGTCACAGTCTCCAGACATGAATTGACAGCTGTATTGTGTAACATCCAATGAGAATCAATCAAAATAATTTGCAGGAAACTCCACACTGTTCGGGTGATAGCCGTATTCACAGATTGTAGTTATGCACAGTATATGGCGAGATTTACAAGGATTTTATTCTTCCTACATCCAAGGTAAACAGCATTGAGTAAAGAATGGTATCTATATTTCATTACTTGCTTGTATTTTTTGCTGTTTCCAGTCGTAAACAGTCCGAATTTGACCAAAGTGAAACAAGCTGCTCGCGTCCGTAGATATATTTCTTCGTTGTGCACTTTTGACATGAAATAATTCTCCCAATGGCACCATTGTTTTATTTCTACATGACTAATAACACAGTTCTCTGCTGTAAAAAATATAGAACATTCTATGGACGATTTCTTGTCTTAAAGTTTGGAAACGTAACACATACATTTGCGCTAAAAAGTTCAGTACTTTCGGAAGTACGAGTGGCTGTTTACTAGTTTGCACTATCGGCTGTTATGGACTGGAAACTTACTTTCACAGCTTAATATTTATGTCGATTGGTCAGAAGGATATCTTGTTTAAGATTCTATGGTTCTTTCGGCATCAGGAAATTTTTAAACGGGAGTTTTCGTACAGTATTTCAAGCTATGCTGTAGCGCGAGTTTAGTACGTAGTCACAAATGTCCGTTAAACTAATAGCACGTTATCTTTTATTATTATCAGTTTGCTCTATGGGTTCTCGTGTATTCAATAATCACTTCTGGAGCTTCATATGTATGTTGATTGGTCACAAGGATTTCCTCTTTCAGTTTTTCCCGTTAGTTTGGACATTAGGAATTTATTCTTGGAGATTTCGTACAGTTTACCGTGTGTCGAAAGTAGAAAAGTTCGCTTGTCACGAAAGTGCGAATACTGACAAGCGGTTTCATAGCAGATCGATGTTTGCAGACTCTCACGTAGTCGATCATAACTTCTACAGCTTCATATGTATGTCAATTGCTCACAAGGCTATCGTGTTTGAGTTCATGAGGTTATTTTGCCAGCAAATAAAGGTTTTATCTAACTTTTCGTACAGTCTTTGCATATAATTTCATATAATTTCAGCCTCGTTTCTAAGCCGTATATATATATTTCTTCGTATCGCTGTTGAAAACTGCCATATCATTTATAATACGACTTGAAAAGTTGCCATGTGTTTCGTGAACTCTACTGGACATCCAAACCCTCTTCGCTTCTGGTTGGAATGCCAAAAAGTTTCCAATTTCTTGCGTTTTTTCGGCTGCTGTATTCAGAGTACTCAGTGGCCGTTTGCATCACTTATGCTTTTTTTTATAGTTGTGTTGCACTCCGCAACGACTAATTTTGAATAAACAAATAACTAAAACTTATTTAAGCACATCTTACATTTCCATAAATGACCAAAGGAGGCAAGGATGAGTTCAAAAAGAACACTGATGGAAGTCGATTTAAAAACGATATTTCACCCCTCTAAGAACTTCGTTCCGGGCCGGAAAAATTCAAAAATCATCAGATTTTCACACATGCGCAGTACCGTGACACAGCGACTTTAAGCTCTCTATTTACCGGGAACACACTCGAGATTTGTTTCCATTTTTTTAATATTCCCAACAAAACTTAAAAATCACACTGAGTTACGAATAAACTAGTTACCAGGTTCTTACAGGTTCTTATATGGCGGATGAAAGTCCAGAGTCAACGGCCGTACGGGTTTCGTTTTGATGTTCTTTCGAGCTGTGGTAGTGTACAGATACCTGAAAATCACTCACAGGGAAGCTGTCGGTAAATACTAAGTCACATTTGCATATAATTGTGTGATAAAATGACACTTAAGCTACTCGATTCCAAAGTTGATCAAAGCAACCATCAGTGTGGCTAAAATGAAGGAAATTACAGTGAACATGGAGGCCAAAACACACGGTTAGTGCATTAATTCGAATAAGCCCAGGAAGCCAGAATTATTCGCTTCAACTCGATTACATGCAATTTTACAGTCAATAACATGCTAGAAAATATTATGCAAACGATACATTTGAAGGTTTATTGTAATTCTGTTTCACAATTGGATCGATTTCTGACAATGATTGTCTATACCTTTCTATAATTGGAAAACGTAGGCTAAAATTTTCGGAATTTTCTTACATTTGCGAGTACAGATATTTTGGGCTACAATTTTCGGAACATCGGCAGAATAAAGAAAAAAAATAATATGCTCGCCTAAATTTTTTTGTAAAAATCGGTAAATTTCTAAGCTTTTCGATTTCTCGAGTATCGCAAAACATCAAAACATTTTCAGGTCATAGTGAATGCGGAGTATTTCGAAACACCTGGTTAATACCTGAGATTTTCGGATGCAGTTTTTCCCCTGTCAGATTCGACAACCAATTTACAGTCCCTAGAATTTTTGGTGTAATCAGTGAAAGCTAAGATTCTGAGAAAAAGGTTGCCTAAAATGTTCTGTCACTGATCGACAAAATTTCAGACTTATGTTTTCGTCAAGGCCTCTGCCACACCTAAGAATTTCGAAATGACAATGAAAGTGCCTTAAAATATTCGAGACTTCAGTTGTTGTAGCTGTGTTCTATCAAACTGTGAATGAGTAACACTGTATATTAGAACTTCAATGTCCATTGCATTTTGGCGTAGGATAAGGTTAAATACGGGAAGAAAACCAAGACCACCAGCCACACAATATCTTCCACCTCCTCACTTATTTTTAGCTTTCTCTGAAACTTTCTCGCTGGAGTCCGCCATGTTTGTAACAACGAGTCCTCACAGTGACGTCACGCAGCTCATTTGGCCGCGCGGCAAACCGGACAGTTTTAAGCATAAAGTAGTCCATTTGAATGGCGAAAAAGAGACCTTTCCGAAGGCAGAACTGAAAAATAAATATACTCTTGATAATCAGAAAAGAATGAACTTTATTATTCTGCAATAAATGCAAAATTTGGTGCCATAAACACTTTAAAGCATTTTAGCGAAAAATCTCGTTGGGTGCCCCTGGAATCAGAGTGAAATGAATATGAGGCGGGCTTGACTTTATAAAATAGTTCAAACAAGGAGTTTAAAACTAGCGGCATTAACGGGAAAATATGGCCTTTAAATACACCCAATCTTTTTAGCCGACCTTCCTGGACAAGCCAGTCAGACACGAAGTTCTGGCTTTTGCCAATAAATGCACTTCCGTTTATGTTTCCTGCAAGTACGTAGTTGACAACAAGGGAAACGACGATCAAGGTTAGTTTCTTTCCAATAATTCGTTTCGGTAGTGTATATAAAGATACGTTTTTCACAGCATGAACATGACCAGACTGAGATTGAAAACGGTGCCGGTAAAATCTTACTATAAACCTGGATACGTTTCTTGTCTATCAACACAGACGGGAATACCCTTGTTCAGTTTCACGTTTGTGACTGGCATTACGCGGACAACACGTGAGTCAATCTGAACTTGATATGTATGCCGGCGATACAACGCAAAGAGTGAGTGGAAAAACCTTACTGACGTCGAAAATTAATTACTTGTCGATCTTAAGCCCATTCATGATTGGTCCTCCGATAATAAGATGGCTTTGAATATGACCAAAGCTAAGGTAATGATCATTGGCAGCCAACAAAGAATCCAAGCTCAGGGTCGCGATATACAGATTGATGGCTTGGAATCTACAGACACAATCAAGCTTCTCGGTGTCCATTTGGACCAAAACCCCACATGGTGCAAACAAGTTGATCACATAGAAAAGAAAGTTTCACAAAGAATTGATATTCTGAGTCGATGTAAATTGTACCTTCCTACTGCACAGAGGATTCTGTTTTATAATGCCCTGATCAAACCCATCATTGAATATTGCTCAATAGTTTGGGGTATAGTTTTAATGTTGAAGGTAAGTATCGTATTCTTCGTCTTTAGAAGAGAGCTGCAAGGCTCATATTAAACACCCCAAGGGTGCCCCCTCTGTTAGACTTTTCAACCATTTAGGCTGGTTACCATTTCACCAGATTGTTAATTTACGTTCTTGTGTTTTTATGCACAACGTCCTTAACAGCTTAGCTCCTGTTTACCTTAGCGACAATATTAAACGCGTTAAAGATGTGCACTCTAAGAACACACGTGCTTCCAAATTTTATGTTCTCGTTCAAATTCAAATTCGATATGTGGTTTAGCCGGGACCTGGCTTTGATCAGCCCCCATGGTTGTTTCAGGTCTCGTTAGAAATTCAGAGTTCCTAAAATTTCTCTTTCAATCGCTGGTGGTAAAACATTTACTTTTAGAGCTTCATCGTTATGGAATTCTCTAACTGATGATATTAAAGTCATCTCTTCACCAAATGCCTTTAAAAACAAATGCCATTTGCTGTTATTTAAAGAACAAGCCACACTTGACCATTTTTATATCTAAGTATTATTGTAAGTACTATATCATTATGTATTGTTATAGATTCTTATAATTAAGATAAACCTAGTCTAGTTACTACTACACTACATGTGTACATATAATTTTAATAACTTAGTGCTTAGAGGGCCACTGGTTTTTTAGCTATGCTATTCTGTGTCACCCTCTTAAAATGAAGATTATTATTATTATAACGTACGCGACGACGTCAAATTACGCCAAAAAAGGACAATTTAATCTCCGGTTGCATGACTTTATGAACGTCTTTTGCTTATGCCCAACCCCCGGGCCGATATAGTTGCAAATGACCCACTCCCGGGATCTCAAATTATGCTAATGCTCCACCATATCCAGGGGATGGGCATTGCTGGAATAGACCATTTTCCCAAGTATGCGCACGCAACAGTCTTGACGGGCCGGTAAATACTTCACGTGGGCAATCACGTAGTGGTTTCCTATAACCCTCCCTATTATTTCAACCAATACTAAATCCAAGCTGCCTACATGAAGTATTTCTTGGCGGGCCGTGAGTTTTGTTAGCTTTTGTTAGACTCGTTCTGATGCGTCAGCCTTTGTTATTGAAATTATCGGCAATTGTTGAAAAATTGGCGGCTATTGTTCAAAAAGAGATTTGGCGGGCCAATATTGCGTGCGCATACCTGAGAAAATGGTCTATTGACTGGTGCATTTTGTCTCCATGTAGTTCTCGTCACATTTCAAACTGTCCATTTACTATAAGGCACAGAAACACGCTGCAACATTGCACTCAACATTGCCGGCAATTGATTTGAGAAGGATTTGACACGCGTTGCAACATTTCCTGCAACATTGCTTGCAATATAGAAAGCGCCGCTAGCACGTTACAGTATTTTGGTTAGCGGTGCGCAAAAAGAGTGGCATTCATTGGCTGAAGGGGCCATCAATGTTGCAGGGATGTTCACATGGTACAATTTGTTTTGCGCAATGCTGCAGATGTGAACAGTTGCGAGTTCCATTTTTTTAGCCATTGCTAGCAATAATTATGATGAGCGCAATGTCGCAGCGTTGCAATGTTGTACCTTTAGTGTACTTAGCATTCTTTCTAAGAAATTTCCTCTACCTTTGACTCACCACTGTATCTTCTAGGGTTGAATTCACGAATTTGAAATTGCCCTAAGGCTTGAAAGACGTTTCTAAATTCAAGAATCTTAAATAAAACCTTAAGCAGCCTCGAGCAGGACAACGAAGTGCAGAATAATATCCAAACTACCAAAATCAGTTGCTGTGCGACTTACACTAGAGCAAACGCTTTCGGATTCAACACATGTAGGGTATTTGGATACGTAAGACGTTTACACTATGAAGGTATGCGGATTTGATCGTGTAGCACTGATGAATCCGGATTCGTCAACGTTTTAATCCCGCATTCATGGTTTGTGTGTAAACGGCAAAACGAATCCGGTACCTAAATGTTCCGGGGTTCGTCACGAATCCGGAAACTTTTGCTGTAGTGTAAATGAAGTCTGAGTGGTTCTTTGAAATCGCTCACTGTGCAGCGTAAATAATCGGTTACGTCATATCAAAGCGTCCAACAAACTCATCAAATGACATCAGTTATTTTGTTGACGTAATGTGCATGCCGGTGTAAATATTCACTCGCTTCGCCTATTCTAAATGGGATGAAGTTGTTATTCTACATTTTAGAACTTGGTCTAAACCCAACTGAGATTATAATCTAAGCAATCTCAGAACAATAGTGTAATTAATGTTCATACTAATGCTAATTTCATATGAATGTGGAAAAACACGAAATCCAGCAGCGAATAGGCGTTATTCATGACGATATCACCACCAAGCCTCATTTTGACATAACATTTCCTCTCCTCTGAGAATACCAAGACAATGGTCTAAATTAGAGTAACAAAAGAACATTCTGGTAGTGTAGGTATCGTGCATAAGGCACGATAAATGGTTAGGGGTAGTAGTGGGCCGGGTTAGCCGTGAATTGTTTGCCGTTGTAGGCTCAAACAAAAATAAATCCTTTATTTTCGTTTAAAATTATTAAAGGGATACCCGAGTGAAAAACACGTTTGGGCTCAAAAGCATCTTTCAGATGTACTTTGTTCAGAAAATGTATTAAAATTTGATAAAACTTTTTCAGAGTTGAGAACGAGCCCCTCAAAGTAGGCCCCGCGAAGACATGGGCGCCGCCATTTTGTTTACATTAATTCCTGTGACGATTCCTGTGACGTTTCATTACGTCACTTCGTCCCCCGGAGTCTTGCGGCTAACTTGTAGCGACTTGTTTTCTTTGTAGAATTTTCACACGCTCAGAATTATAGTAGATTTTCATCGATACGGCAGAGCAATTTCGTACTAGAACAAAAATATGATGAAGACGATATTGTGAGAGAAGTTCTGAAGACTGGGAGGACGAAGAA
This sequence comes from Actinernus sp. WN-2022, assembly GCA_030867875.1. Lineage (NCBI taxonomy): Eukaryota > Metazoa > Cnidaria > Anthozoa > Actiniaria > Actinernidae > Actinernus > Actinernus sp. WN-2022. Next base: position 103,204,884 of record JAOWCC010001634.1, read on the forward strand.
AAGCATGTGCAAGGCGAGAATATCAACGAACAACAAAAGGCGACTACCGAGCTAGTACAAAACTGGTGTTGTGCTATGATGTAAAGATTCCCTGTGTGTTTTTGTATGGAACTTGTCAGCGTTAAACGCAAGACTAAGGTAGATTATGACAATATTGATATTGGCATTGCTTTCGAAACTTATGTATTATTGGAGCGTCACAGGAATCGTCACAGGAATTAATGTAAACAAAATGGCGGCGCCCATGTCTTCGCGGGGCCTACTTTGAAGGGCTCGTTCTCAACTCTGAAAAAGTTTTATCAAATTTTAATACATTTTCTGAACAAAGTACATCTGAAAGATGCTTTTGAGCCCAAATGTGTTTTTCACTCGGGTATCCCTTTAAGTTTGTATTTAGCCCTAACAATTAGATTTTGGATTAGGATTTTGGTTTGAGCTTCGTCAGATTGCATAGATTATAATTCCAGTTGGCTTCAACCTACAATTCTAAAATTTAGAATAATGTGTTCAGCCCATAGAATACGCGAACCGCCTGCAATATTGTTGCATGCTGTTTGTCTCGGTAGCGTTGGATCCACAAGCAATCAACCCAACAGTTCGTTTATGCCCAAGATGTCAACAAGAACAAATGACCCTGAGAAAGACTAAAGAGGACACGTAAGTTAACAGTCGCTGCTTAGACGTTTACACTTGTAGTTTTGGCTGTGAGCAATATTTCCTATCAGTTGGCTAATTTTACGTACAATACTAGGGGTTTAACTGAGGAGTGCATGTAAAGTGAGTTTTAAGCCAAATGGACTCGCAAGTTAGGTCGCAAGTTAACGCAAGTTTAGCCGTAAAAATCAATTTCCATACTGTTTAGTTAAAATCCCCCATAAAGTGCGTTTCTTTACCACTTTCGATAACGCAGTCTTATACCCTGTGATGCTAAATTATTATTGTATTCACGGCAAAAAAGGTTAATTTTCAGACATTTTGAAAGAAATATTATTTACCCCTTATTTGAAAATTTCCTTTAATATACATAGATATGCCGTGTAAGGAAAAAGTCCGTACGTTTCACAAATGTTTCCGGAATAATCCTCTGCTTACTTTGTTGACGAGTTTACACTCAGCGGATAATTAATGTATACTTTAGGATGACTTAACATTTTCCAATAACCTCATTTTTGTTGGATGTTGTTGTTGTTGTTGTTGTTGTTGTTGTTGGTTGCCACCATCTGTTGTTGTTGGTTGCCACCATCTTTTGTTGTTGTTGTTGGTTGCACCATCTTTTGTTGTTGTTGTTGGTTGCCACCATCTTTTGTTGTTGTTGTTGGTTGCACCATCTTTTGTTGTTGTTGTTGGTTGCCACCATCTGTTGGTTGGCGGCATCTTTTGTTGTTGTTGTTGGTTGCCACCATCTGTTGTTGTTGTTGTTGGTTGCCACCATCTTTTGTTGTTGTTGTTGGTTGCCACCATCTTTTGTTGTTGTTGTTGGTTGCCACCATCTTTTGTTGTTGTTGTTGGTTGCCACCATCTTTTGTTGTTGTTGTTGGTTGGCACCATCTATTGTCGTTGTTGGTTGCCGCCATCTATTGTTGTCGTTGTTGGTTGCCGCCATCTATTGTTGTTGTTGTTGGTTGCCACCATCTTTTGTTATTGTTGTTGGTTGCTGCCATCTGTTGTTGTTGTTCAGGTTGCCACCATATTTTGTTGTGTTGTTGGTTGCTGCCATCTTCTGTTGTTGTTCGTTGCCATCATCTTCTGTTGTTAGTTATTATTATTATTATTATTATTAATAATAGTGTCCCCAATTAGTTGTAAAGACTTTCCATGTCTGGAAAGAGCACCTCAAAATTAGTCAGATTGACAAGTTTCAAAGGAATCGTTTGTTTTTCCACAGAGTTACGGGCACACGAAGTTCGCAAAAATTACAGTCGAATGTATGTTGGAGGGCAAAGGGTTACCCCCAACGGAAAATTCCGTACATCTTTATGCAGTGATGTTGAGGTACTCCTTCCAGTGTTAGTGTTTCCCTTTGAGGAATTTTCCAAAAAAAATTACTGGGTGCTACACTCCTATTGGTACATTTCTATAATGGACGACAAAATTCTTTAGTGGGGTGCTATTCATTGTTTTCTGGGTTAGGGTTCTTTGTATTTCAGGGTGTTTTGCTTTAGAAGGTAATAGTTTTCTTTGTTTTACGTCATGCGTTGATCTGTAACACCAGGCACTGTAATGAGTGCCGCAATGCATTTTTTTCCTTTCTCAGTTACATGATTGGTTGTCTTGGTTACCCTCACTGCCGAGCCAGCATCTTCTTACCTAAATTTGTACTCGAGACTGCAGTCGACGAATCAGTTTGTCGTGTTTGCAAGCCGGGAGAGGTTCACAGGTTAAAGTTCACATTCAAGAGAGGCTCTGTTCCACCCATGATACCATTACAGTAAGTAAGACATAGTAGGTTGACTTGTTATCAGTGTGGAAAGGTCAATACCGGTAAAGTTGTACGAAACTTTATTTCTAAACACCATAATCTAGGTCTTTTTGCCGTGCATCTTTCCTGTTATAGGTATACTGGTCGTTTATGTCGTCAACATGACGAGAATGAGACGCAAGCACGTGGGTGACTGTTGTACAATAAGTAGTGAAGAAAGGAGAATACATTATGATTTTGTGCAAAACATGGCGTTATCTGTGCCTCTGTTGGCTGTTGACCAATCAAAACGCGTTTCGCACTGTTTTTAATTATTTACTAATCCACTGTCTTGTGTTGATGTACCCTCAGGCACATCGGATGTTTAGGAGGTTGTGATGAGATGCTCAATGAAACTCTTGGCGTCAAACACATCAGTCGAGGAATTCAACAAGATCGTGGTATGTTACAATGTTACAATTTTACTTAATTCTATCTCGATCAATGATAACGTAGTTCAGCCCTCAACGTCAGCTAGGAATCTAGGTTTTATAATGGACAATAGTCTAACTCTCGAAAAACATGTTAACTCTATTACCAAATCAGCTTTCTTTCACATCAGGAGGATTGCTAAAATTAGGGATTATCTCTCCGAGGACTCTACTGAAGCTCTTGTACATGCATTTATAACTTGTAGATTGGATAATGGTAACGCACTTCTGTATAGTCTGCCAAAATATCTTACGCAGAGACTGCAATCCGTTCAAAATTGTGCCGCCCGGCTTGTATCGCGCAAGTCGAGGTATGCTCGTGCTATGCCGCTACTGATGGAGCTCCATTGGCTGCCAGTAGAAAAACGGATTGTTTTTAAGTTATTATTATTAGTTTTTAAATCCCTTAACAATTTAGCACCTCTTTACATTAGTAGTTTATTGAATTCATATCATCCCTGTCGTAGTCTTAGATCAGCTGGCAAACGCCTTCTGGTCGCCCCGAGGTCTAACCAAAAGACCTATGGTGACAGGGCATTCTCGGTGGCTGCGCCGAGGCTGTGGAACGCTCTGCCCATTCAAATAAGGACAAGCAATACCCTTACCATTTTTAAATCTAGTCTTAAGACTTATCTTTTTAAACAAACATTTTTATAATTATTATTTTATATTTTTAACTGTAGTATTGTAAAGCGCCATAGTGCAGTTAGTGGATATGGCGCTATATAAATTTCTTATTATTATTATTATTATTAATGTTGTCTTACATGTATTTCCCTGTTACTGGGATTGGAAGGGAAACGTTAGTTGCCTCCCCTGATGAAATCCTTCCCTACTAATGCCCTCCACGGGTTTCCAACCCACAACATCCTGGCTCAGAGCTTCATTACAGATTCTGATCCACCATGACTGACTCAGTTTCTGGTCTGTCTGTGATGGGATGGCCTGCTGTCCAGCACAGCGCAATCTCAAAGATACAGCTATTTCAAAAACACATTGTGGGTAAATTTTACTCAGTACGACCAGACCAAAATGGAGCTGATGGGTATAGGACAGCAGATTTCAATTCTGACCGTGAAGCCCTGTCATCTGTTCTTGCTTGATTAAAAATGCACAAAGGTTTAATATTTTACCATTTGCCGTTCTAGTACATGACAATATTGATCTTTTACCCATGCTTCCTTTCAGTCTGGTTACATAGGCTTAAGTCAAATTCACCAACAACCTTTTTTAAGTTACTGTATACAGCAATATTTAAACTAATCGCTCTTTGTTTTCAGCCCTTATCATTATTACTTATAACTATTTACTAAATTCTGTTTTTAATCTTATTCTGATTTTAAGAGAGCTGCAATCGTGATCTATTTCAGTGATATTAAATGTGGTCCATTTCAGTTAGATAACGGTCTCATCACTGAAACGGCGAGAGGGGTGGACTTTTCCCCAACTCAAACTGTCCAAGATTGTAGATTAATGTTGCACAAGAAATATTTGACTCCATTTTGGATAGCAAGCTATCCAATGGTATCATTTGTATCCAAGCACGTGACCGTGTGCTACAGAGAGCTTTATGACCCCTCCCCTTGGAAACAGAACATTCCGTTGATATTACAATGTGTTTCCAATATTCCTCTTCAATATAGGTGGAACCCAAAGAACATCGCAGCCAGCAAGAAATAGCAGTTCAACCGCTACCTCTAATCGTGGTCGTGGAAGAGGCAGGGGAATGGGAAATAACAGACAGCCAGTGCAACGTAACCAGAATAACCAACGAAACCAGTCAAACCAACAGAACTCATTTTACCAGCCAAACCAGTTTAACCAGTCGAATCGACCTCCACCAGCCCCAACCCAGGTGTCAGTAGCCAACAACAGCACCTTCAGGGGTGGGGGTAGTACGTGGAATCAGTCGGGCAGTGGTGACTCGGGATTTTTCTCAGGTATGCTTTTCTACTGGAAGCTAGTCATCGGAAAGGTGTGTAACACCACCTTTAAGACTGTTATTACCGTAGAATCCCATGTATAAGCCCCATGTAAATGCCACCCCCGTATATACATGTCTATATAGTTTAGTTTTATGGTTTGTCATTTGAAACTAAAAATTATGTTAATTGCCACCATTAAAATGCCGTACTATAGCAAGAAGAATGAAAGTGTTGGCTGTTTTTTTTCCTGCCCTAATTCCCCGCGCATAATCCCTCGCATTAATTACACCCCCTAAAGGCCCTTAATTTATGATGGATAATCCACGGGGAGTGTACGGTATTTTTGCGAGACATTTTGATAAATTTTGCATGTGATATTAATAAACATTGCAACACTTTACTTTTGTGTTACGTAATCACGTCGCATAGTTGCTTAGCTGTTTTTTTCTTTGTTTAGATAGCAGTTCGACAAGCTCTAGAGTTCCTAAGGACAGAAATTGCTCAACCGATACCCAAACTGACCTTGATCGCTAAAGGACTGGGCACTAATCAAGCATTGAGCTGAGAATGTGTCACACTGTTCACTTAGTGGTTAGCACGTTGACTTAGTATAGTGGTTATCACGTTGACTTAGTATAGTGGTTAGCACGTTGACTTAGTATAGTGGTTAGCACGTTGGCTTAGTATAGTGGTTATCACGTTGACTTAGTATAGTGGTTATCACGTTGACTTAGTAAAGTGGTTATCACGTTGACTTAGTATAGTGGTTATCACGTTGACTTAGTATAGTGGTTATCACGTTGACCTAGTATAGTGGTTACCACGTTGACCTAGTATAGTGGTTAGCACGTTGACCTAGTAAAGTGGTTACCACGTTGACCTAGTATAGTGGTTAGCACGTTGACCTAGTATAGTGGTTAGCACGTTGACCTAGTATAGTGGTTAGCACGTTGACCTAGTATAGTGGTTAGCACGTTGACTTAGTAAAGTGGTTAGCACGTTGACTTAGTATAGTGGTTAGCACGTTGACTTAGTATAGTGGTTAGCACGTTGACTTAGTATAGTGGTTAGCACGTTGACTTAGTATAGTGGTTAGCACGTTGACTTAGTAAAGTGGTTAGCACGTTGACTTAGTATAGTGGTTAGCACGTTGACTTAGTATAGTGGTTAGCACGTTGACTTAGTATAGTGGTTAGCACGTTGACTTAGTATAGTGGTTAGCACGTTGACTTAGTATAGTGGTTAGCACGTTGACTTAGTATAGTGGTTAGCACGTTGACTTAGTATAGTGGTTAGCACGTTGACTTAGTATAGTGGTTAGCACGTTGACTTAGTATAGTGGTTAGCACGTTGACTTAGTAAAGTGGTTAGCACGTTGACTTAGTATAGTGGTTAGCACGTTGACTTAGTATAGTGGTTAGCACGTTGACTTAGTATAGTGGTTAGCACGTTGACTTAGTATAGTGGTTAGCACGTTGACTTAGTATAGTGGTTAGCACGTTGACCTAGTATAGTGGTTAGCACGTTGACCTAGTATAGTGGTTAGCACGTTGACTTAGTATAGTGGTTAGCACGTTGACTTAGTATAGTGGTTAGCACGTTGACTTAGTATAGTGGTTAGCACGTTGACTTAGTATAGTGGTTAGCACGTTGACCTAGTATAGTGGTTAGCACGTTGACCTAGTATAGTGGTTAGCACGTTGACCTAGTATAGTGGTTAGCACGTTGACTTAGTATAGTGGTTAGCACGTTGACTTAGTATAGTGGTTAGCACGTTGACTTAGTATAGTGGTTAGCACGTTGACTTAGTATAGTGGTTAGCACGTTGACTTAGTATAGTGGTTAGCACGTTGACTTAGTATAGTGGTTAGCACGTTGACTTAGTATAGTGGTTAGCACGTTGACTTAGTATAGTGGTTAGCACGTTGACTTAGTATAGTGGTTAGCACGTTGACTTAGTATAGTGGTTAGCACGTTGACTTAGTATAGTGGTTAGCACGTTGACTTAGTATAGTGGTTAGCACGTTGACTTAGTATAGTGGTTAGCACGTTGACTTAGTATAGTGGTTAGCACGTTGACTTAGTATAGTGGTTAGCACGTTGACTTAGTATAGTGGTTAGCACGTTGACTTAGTATAGTGGTTAGCACGTTGACTTAGTATAGTGGTTAGCACGTTGACTTAGTATAGTGGTTAGCACGTTGACTTAGTATAGTGGTTAGCACGTTGACTTAGTATAGTGGTTAGCACGTTGACTTAGTATAGTGGTTAGCACGTTGACTTAGTATAGTGGTTAGCACGTTGACTTAGAATAGTGGTTAGCACGTTGACTTAGAATAGTGGTTAGCACGTTGACTTAGTATAGTGGTTAGCACGTTGACTTAGTATAGTGGTTAGCACGTTGACTTAGTATAGTGGTTAGCACGTTGACTTAGTATAGTGGTTAGCACGTTGACTTAGTATAGTGGTTAGCACGTTGACTTAGTATAGTGGTTAGCACGTTGACTTAGTATAGTGGTTATCACGTTGATGACGGAAGGTTATGGGTTCGGAATTCATAAAAACCTAAAAAAGTTTTTGCTCTACTTTTTTCCCTTCTGTTTACCTGTGAACCCTGGAAACCTAGCCCTAAAACCTCGTCGTTTACCTAGGAACTTGTTTTCGAAGTGGTTAGGGTAGGTTTTATGGTTCGAGATTGGGTTTGAAGTCTGTTGAGCGATTTCTGTCATTAGGAGCTCAGGATAGCCATTGTAATGTCATTGTATCCGATCCTGCACCATTGGACTTTTCAGTCAGGCTCGAAAAATATCAAACTTCTTGCTAAATGGCAAGTCGACTTTGGGAATATCTGATAAACGTTTGTATAACCAAAGTTTTCGTTTACTTTTTATCTGTCTTTCCCCATTCTGAAGGCCCTCGGAGACCTCCACAGAGGGGCTTTAAACCTGTTGAGGTTCTCCGTCCACCTTCGCGTGGTAAAACAGAATAAATCCATAAAACATCTGAATGTTAACATAAAGTGTAGCCTGGAATACACATTACTCTTTCTCCTACTCCAAACGTTATCCCCTCTGATCAGCTGTTTCGTTCTTGCAAACTGCTGGTTTTGTAGTTGTTAACATTTGTTCTTTCTTGTCCTGTTTAGGGAGCAGTTCCTCTTCCTTTTCATCAAATCCTACGTAAGTGGTTTTAGTTGTCGTTCATTGTGTTTTATTTGTTATTACAATTAACTTATTACTTGAAAGTTGAAACGCTTTTCAAATATACTAATAGTATCAATCATTAAGAAGCAACAGAACTTTGAATAAGATGATGTGAACAGCAAACAGGAATTCGCCTGTTGTTGGGACGAACCTTCCATGAGGTATTTTGCAAATTTGAATAAAGCAAAGCATAATATAATAACCTTAAAAGTGAATTATCTCCGGATTCTCTTTGTTAAGTGTTTTGCAAACCTTGGCCATTGTTTCTGTATTCTTTGTGATTCTAAGGTTTTTTAATACTAAACAAAATAACTTGAACAAATAACGTGAACAGTTTAACGAACAGTCAGTAAGTCACTGTATCTCCTTCCATATATTTTGTAGCAAACTTCGGCCTTTGTTTCTGTATTCTTTATTTGTGTGCTTAGGCCGCGTTCACACTAGGTCCCCTGGCACTGTACCCAGGCGTTGTGCCTGTCGGACACCTGTATGAACACGGCTTTTCGTTAATGCCTGTGCCAAAATTTGAGTACGGTGTCCGAGCACCAGGTAAAAGGTCCCGACCTTGTACTATGATTCCGGCACTGGATCAGGCACCAGACTGCACACAATTTTCGTGAGTGCCCTGATATTTTATCCACAAACCCCTGCCCTAATTTTCAAAACGCGGTAAAGTTGGGATGGTCGTCAATGTGAACATTCCTTGGTACTCTGAAGGACCTGCAGTATTGTACCGGTGCTGGAGCACCAAGTGTGAACGCGGCCTAAGATGTTTTAACAATACTCATGTGCCAGTAACTTCTAATAAACACCTGTTGGTAATGTTATACAGGGACGAAAATGCTGTGGTGTGTAGCTGTAGTGACACGGCCATTAAACTTACAGTAAAGAAGGACGGACCCAACCAGGGTAAGAACCGAAACTCAAACCTCACCACGCCTTCAGGAGAAGAATGATAGATTTGCACTGGTTTTTCCTATAATTATTTCAAAGTTGAGTCAAAGCAATCAGAGAAAACATTCCAATCATTTGCAGTTCCTTTTACCTAGTTTTCACCCGGGGAGTCAAAGCCTGGACCTCTCCCACAGTAGACCGTCTTTCTACCACTACGTTGACCAATAGGCGGTATTTTTCTCATTTACAACACCCTCCCCCGTGCGTAAAGTTTGAAATTCCCTTTAACAGAACATCGAAGGAAGGCATCACATTGGGGATCATGAATCTCTTTCGAATTTGTTCTCATCCTCTTAAAATACCCCACTTACTCGAATTGATATTTCTTCCTGGTTTTGATAATTTTTGTTCGTTTTTATTTCAAGGTCGACAGTTTTACAAGTGTCCTAAAAGGGAGGGTGGATGTAGTTTCTTCCTATGGGCCGATGACGGTGTCTCAAGTGTCTCAACCCATGCTCCCTTCCAGTCGCCATATAACGGTAACTCGGGATGGAGTAACCCTGGTAAGTCATTGAGCACACCGCGGCAAAACGTCACGCGCATGCGCTTTTGGTGAGCCGGTCGCGCGCGCGTTTCCCCAGTTTCCCGCCGAAACTAAAAGAAAACACCAATCACCCCTCTTTCTAATTTTTGGTACGCATGTGCAATGTTTCTGAAAAAAAACACTATTTAAAATCTAAGCCTAAGGCCAGATAAAAAAAATACTTGTTTAGCGTCCACCCATTTCAATTTTTCCAGGTAGGGAGGCAGGTATTTCTTTTTCTGTGAAGTTTATTTTGTTTTGACTAGACATTATTCACTTACCTTGTGTTCATGACCTTGTGTTGTAGAAACAAAATGGCGTCGATGTTAAAATATTTAATGCGCCGGCGCATATTTTAAGTGGTACATGTAGGGGTCTGGGTACGAGAATTGGTGTTCGCGGGCGCATTTACCCTTTTTTATGACAAATTAAAAAATTAGAGGTCGGGGACATTTCTCAGGTCGGGCGGGGACGCTAAACAAGCTTTTTTTTTATCTGGCCTAAGACTTTAACAGGTTGAAGTTTTTCTTAATTTGTAATTCACTGTGAGTTTAGTAAGTTATAAAATTATTTACTTAGAAAGTTTAAGCCCTCGAAAATTTGTATTTGAAACCGGATCCTTCGTTCTTTCGGCCAGCGAAGCATAACGTTTTCCAGCCGTGTGGTCACTGAGTCATAACAAAGATAGCACAAATAATTATTATTGTGTTCTAATATGTTGTGCTACTTGTGAGTTTAATTTATTTTCATGTTTGTTCGAAGGTGCCACGGGTTGGAGTGGAGGCAGCTCTTCAGTTCAAAGGTAAATACATGCTCGTGTATTGAGCTGAAAGGGATCTTAGCGGCAACCAAGATATCGACGTCTGGGGCGACGGAACGTAGAAAAGTGTTTCTCCTGAAATTTGGTGTTTACTGGTTCCTTTATTTGCCTTCAGGTGATTTTCTTAACCAGATTTTCGAAAAACATATGATCAGCATATAGTTCCGTTCAGGCTGGAAAAAAACAGTTTGATTTACTGTCTTACCTTCGCTTTCTCTGTTGAACATAAAAATTGGAGTTTTCACGTTGTGTGTTTTGCAGAGAACCATCAAAATGCAAGCGACTGCGTGCATTTTAACGTACAGTTATTGTATTTTGTAGTTATGACTATTGTTGTACGCCCTCGTCCTATAGACGTTACCATTGCGGTTCCTTAAGATCCCAACAGAGTCAGAGACGCCCTCTCTCTCCCATCTTTAGCTTATCCTAACTGGGAATAATTCGTGTTTATTCACTTTAGCACAACCTAGCGTGTTTTTTAATCCAAGTGGAATGGCAGTACTGGTATTAATTAGCATATAGCGTCGTTATTTGTTGGTTGATGATGATGATGTTTAAGGAAATATAATTATTCGCTTATTACTTTTATAAAAAAAAATAGAAATAAGTGTGAATAAAAAAAAATGAACTTGACAAATCCCGCATTAAAAGCCGTAATTGCATGCATAGTGACTGGCGCCATATTAGTATGACAAATGCTTACTTCTTATTAACTTCAAACAAAATACAGGGTCTTCTTACTAGACTGTTATTCTGTCGTGCGTCACAACCTGAAGAGAACAAAGAACGAGACGTAGTCGAGTGGCGTGACTTATTTTCGCCACGTTTTGAAGTCATCTGTGCATCGACACTAGTGACATAAGCACACGCAACATACGCAGAGGCAGATGTGAGAAGATCTAGCACCGCTAATGATCAATGCATTCACTGTGTCTGTGTATGTCTGATTATGCTTATGGCGCTGGTGTGAACCAACGCTAAGCGGGCAGACTCACAGTAGAATGACATTTGTTTTATGTAATAATTTACAAAAAAAGAGGATGCAAAACGTGACGTCAGCTGTGAATCTGTACTCTAATAACACATAGCTGTTGACCAATCGGAGCGCCCTTTCGCACTGTTGTATATTTTTTTAACGCACCATTTTAAACTGCTGTTTTTCAGCTCCTCGTGTGATGACGCTGATCCTGTCTGTAATTGCAAGCAGCCAGCGGCCAGGTGAGGGGTCCTTCATGTGTCATCTTTGAACCTAAAAATAAAATATGCTCATACAAAAGAAATAAATCTGGTCAACTGAACTTACTGTTGAAGAACGATGAGCGTGTACGACCGCTCCGGGGAGCTTCATCAGATCGAATGCAGCTATTGTCGTCAGGCATCAAGAAATTTCCGAATTGCCAGACAACCTTTCCGGTGTATAGAATTCGGCAATGCCCAATGAACCTGAAGTTGAGGTCGATACGTTCTGTGCAATAGTTAATAAGAAATAATAACAACAAGAGGCCCTGAGTGGCCTTAACTCGGGCCATCTAGGAATACTATTAAGGTGAATACATGTAGTTAATGGCATTCTAGCATATTGTTGTGTCATATGTATATGGTTTGTGCTAGGGAAGTCGGATAATAGATCAATAGTCAGCTTGCCTGTTTGTTGCCCTATTTCAGACCACATGTTAGCTCTCCACAGGATTCAGTGCTTTGTTTTCCAATATTATTATAGAAACTGGTACGTGTACATTTCCCCTTGGGATACAAAAAAAAACATTACTCAAGAGAAAAGTCTGGTGGTCTGAAATGGGACAACAAATAAGCAAGCTGACTAGGTCTATTGATTCACTACTCATGCTCATGATCATTTATATATAATGGGATGGACCCTTTGCAGGAATGCAATCACGTGGTTGTACTAGATGGTAAACAAATCTAAATTCATATAGCAATGTTTTATGTATCGTCATCTGTTGTCATTAATATGCCAACCAGAGATCCATTGGTTCCTAACACAAAACGGGCTTTACAAATCATGGCTGACGTTAGCATAACAATTGCAATGTTTATCAACACGAAACAGCGCTATATTTAAAGGCACTTGTACGAGATCGGTAGTGTTATTAGCAAAATCTGTTTGTAAATGCTATTTTTCACCACAATCGATTGTCGATCTTTCTAAAACAGGGTTCTTTCCCATGGAGATCACAAGCTCAATTCATTTGTTAACAAGTATTAAACCAGCACATTATTGTTTCCTGCAAAAAGCCTATTACAACTCCTCCCAGTAATTATAATGTATCAACTTCACATATAACATTACTGTCTCCACACTTAACTTGCTCAAAAATTCTTACCATACTTATCGACATTTTTAGAAATCAGTGCTTTTCAGTAGGATTCATGGACTGATAATATTATTTCAAAATGCATGAATAATTAATGAAGCAAAAACAAAGGAAATCAGTGACTGTGAAGACATTTGATATCTGATAAAATATTCTCTTAAGATGTGCGTCTTTCTTTCATTGCATTCTTAAAGCTTTTGAAGCCGTTTAAAGGCGCTGTGTCACGGTACTGCGCATGTCACAGTCTCCAGACATTGAATTGACAGCTGTATTGTGTAACATCCAATGAGAATCAATCAAAATAAATTGCCGGAAACGCCACACGGTTCGTCACACTGCCGTGATTCACAGATTGTAGTTTTACACAGTATATGGCGAGATTTACAAGGATTTTATTCTTCCTACATCCAAGGTAAACAGCATTGAGTAAAGAATGGTATCTATATTTCATTACTTGCTTGTATTTTTTGCTGTTTCTAGTCGTAAACAGTCCGAATTTGACCAAAGTGAAACGAGCTGCTCGCGTCCGTATATATATATTTCTTCGTTATGCACTTTTGACATGATATAATTCTTCAAATGGCACCATTGTTTTATTTCTACATGTCTAATGGTACAGTTCTCTGCTGAAAAAAAAAACATTCTATGGAAAATTTCTTGTCCTAAAGTTTGGAAACGTAACATGCATTTGACGCTAGAAAGTTCAGTAATCGCGGAAGTACGCAAGGTTAATTTACTAGTGGCAGTTTACTAGTTTTGCACTATCGGCTGTTATGGAATGGAAACCTACTTTCACAGCTTAATATGTTTGTCGATTGGTCAGAAGGATATCTTGTTAAAGATGCTACGGTCCTTTCAGCATCAGGAATTTTTTAAACGGGAGTTTTCGTACAGTATTTCTAGCTATGCTGTAGCGCGAGTTCAGCTAAGTCACAAATGTCCATGAAACTATAAATACCGCGTTCATTATTATCAGTTTGCTCTATGGGTTCTCGTGTATTCAATAATTACTTCTGGAGCTTCATATGTATGTCGATTGGTCACAATGATTGCCTCTTTTAGTTTTCCCCGTTAGTTTGGACATTAGGGATATATCCTTGGAGATTTCGTACAGTTTAGCGACCGTGTGTCGAAAGTAGAAAAGTTCGCTTGTCGCGAAAGTGCGTGAACTGTCACAAGCGGTTTCTAGCAGTTCGATGTTTGACTCTCATGTAGTCGATGATAACTTATATAGCTTCATATGTATGTCGATTGCTCACAAGGATTTCCTCTTTCAGTTTTCTACATTAGTTTAGACATTAGGGATTTATTCTTGGGGATTTCGTACAGTTTAGCGACCGTGTGTCGAAAGTAGAAAAGTTCGCTTGTCACGAAAGTGTGAATACTGACAAGCGGTTTCGTAGCAGTTCGATGTTTGGAGACTCTCACGTAGTCGATAATATAAACTTCTATAGCTTCATATGTACGTCGATTGCTCACAAGGCTATCGTATTTGAGTTCATGAGGTTTCTTTTGTCAGCAAAGAAAGGTTTTATCTAACTTTTCGTACAGTCTTTGCACTCCGGTCGGTTCGTATCATTTCAGCCTCGATCGTTTCTAAGCCGTAGATATATATTTCTTCGTGTCGCTGTTGAAAACTGCCATATCATTTATAATATGACTTGAAAAGTTTCCATGTGTTTCGTGAACTCTACTGGACATCCAAACCCTCTTCGCTTCTGGTTGGAATGCCGAAAAGCTTCCAATTTCTTGCGTTTTTCTACTGCTGTATTCAGAGTACTCAGTGGCGGTGTTCCCCGCCGGTAAGCATCACTTTGCTTTTTTGTTTTAGTTGTGTTGCAGTCTGCAACGACTAATTTTGAATAAACAAATAATTAAAACTTATTTAAGCACATCTCACATTTCCATAAATGACAAAAGGAGGCAAGGATGAGTTCAAAAAGAACACTGATGGAAGTCGATTTTAAAATCGGTATTTCACCCCTCTGAGAATTTCGTTCCGGGCTAGAACATAATTCTAAAATATATCAGATTTTCACACATGCGCAGTACCGTGACACAGCGCCTTTAAAACACTCAGCACGTGTTTTGTCAAGTATAAAACAAATTAAACTTGATAAAACACTGCTGTTCGTGTTTTAAACAGTACTTCTAACTACATGTTCTATTGACTATTGTAGAATACATGTACATGTAACGTTTCCTTCAGCTAATAGCTATATCCCTTGTGAATATTTAAGGTGTGTCGTTCTAAATGTGAAATCACCTATCTTGATTATTTTCGAGTAGAGTGGAGACTTTCAGTGACTAGTGTTCATTTTTTACATCTTGAAGAAGGCTGAAAAAATGTGACTTCCACTCGTTTTTTTTTCGATCGCTGGCCTAGAACAACAGGAATCGGGCCATTTGCTGTTTTTATTTGATGCCATTACTTTTAACAGAAACGAATATTAAATAACAATGCAAACTGGTAAGTTTTGTAATACGATTCCTCTGAAATGCGACAAAGCAAACAGATTTTAAAACTTTAAAGCATTTTCGAAGATCAGAGAAACGGGATGGCGAAAAATTCGAGATTTTCAAAGAACTCAAAACTTTTTAGGTATTCGTACGATGTTTCCTCGAGGCGCTACATAATTTAGACTAGAAACGCACACTGAAGGTATCCGTTAACCTTAACACGGGCCGAAAGGAATTATGGGTACACAGAAAAAAAATTGGCAGGGAAACTCTATAGTTTCGTCTAAAAAATATTTTAGAAGTCTCCAGGCGAAGCACAAACAAGGCCTGACACGACTATTTTTGGAAAGCTCAGACCACGAAACTTACCGAAATATTCACAGTTTGCTTCGCCTGGAGACGTGACTCTGTGTGAATCTCCAGCGATAACGAATCGCCTTTTAGTCAAACAGTTCTTCTTTCAACCATTAGTTAAGCCGGCGACTTAATGATGTCCAACGACACTTTACACAGAGTCACTCTTTCCAAATATTAGTCCGCCATTCCAACAAGAACCTCCGCCGGTTTCAACCATCTCTCCAGCTTGGCGGCTAGCAAAAGTCCGTTCGAGATTCAGTTTGTAAACGTTTAGCAATTTCCCGCCCAATATACTACGAATGAACGCGTGCGCGACAATTTTTTTTTTCTAAACCTATCTATTAGAATAGCAAAACAATACGAACTATTTTCGCTGTAGAAATGACTCGATGGCTTACTTAATTTGTGCATTATTTCATTTATTTGAGATTTCAAGTGATATCCTAACATTCTAGATTAGGGATTACGGGTTTTCTTAATCAAAATGCGAAGTTGGCTATCAAGAGTTTTCAAATCGTCATATAATCACTTTTTGCACACAGCCCTTCATTTGAGAGATGGGACTCCAAATTTGAGAAATTTACCCCACGACAGACTTTATCTGTCTCGGGTCTTCGAGTCGCCATCTTGTTTTAACTGTGTTCCCCAGTGAACCGCGGTGTCTCGAGTGGTGTGGAATCTGACTGGTTGACGCTGTCACGTGTTGAGGCAACTCGCGACGACAAAAAATAATAATAAACACTTGCGATTTCTGACTCGTGCCAGCCAAAGGCCTGGCCCGAGTACTGAATTAGTGATAATTATGTAATAATTAGGGTCCATAATTAGTGCTCTGGATTACTTGAAGATGATGTATTTTGATTTTACTCCTTTGGTTGTTTGTCTTTTTCAGTCGTACAGTAAACAAAGAAGGGCCCAATAAGGGCCGTCCATTCTACTCGTGCCCCAAACCCATTGGTAAAGGGTGTAGCTTCTTCCAGTGGGCAGACCAAGATGGCCCTTCCTTCCAGGATCAAGGGTTCCAGGGTGCAGCTCGTGGATCAGGACGAGGGAGAGGACGACGAGGAAATGCAAGGGATAAAGGGGAGTCGTCAAATACCACCGGGTCTAGCAGCAGTGACGGGGGGAGAAAACGAAAACGGTGTGGAAATTGCCGACAGGAAGGTATGTAAAACAACTTTAAACAATAAACAGTGTGACGTTCTCTGATTCACTCTTATCGCCTGGTGGCCATTTTGGATTCAAAGCGAGGCAATCCTTTGTTTTTGCCAGGTTAGCCTCGCAGTGAGGAATAGTCAAAACGAGGCTAACCTGGCAAAAACAAAGGATTGCCTCGCTTTGAATCCAAGATGGCCACCAGGTGAAAAGAGTGAATTGGTCGATAGCCATGCGTTTAGATTCACAGATTACGTCCATATTTGCACGAAGTCATTTTGTAAACTCCTAATTTGGCAAATTATTATATCAAATAGATGTCATTTTGCAGTGGGTCTGTCCTCTTATAGATGCACATATGACGTCACAACGTGACGAGACATCAGTCATGCAACTCGACTACGTCTTGTTCTTTGTTCTCTTCACTTTTTATGTCACTTGTTCATCTGTATGTGATATTTGTAATACGAGAGATATGGTGAGTCTTTTATATCTATAGTGGTACCACTAAATATAGGTGTATTTATTACCACAAGTGAACAGTGCTTTTCGCGCGCTCAGATTGGCGGAATATCGGAATATCCTTCACTATTATTCAGCTCCCGGCTTGGAGACAAAATGGCTTCTTGGTCTCGTGCGCGAATTAATCACTAAATTGGTTTTTGAACTAATTTAAGGCTGGTTATTTCAGTTGTGTCCGCGGCTCGGTAAATATTCACCATTAGTCACCTCCTTCGGGGAGTAATTGTTAATTGTTTTAGTATATACCACACTGCAAAATGGTTATTTTATTTTCTGTCAAATAGACGTAAACTCGCGCGAGGTGATCGCTGCTTCCCTCAGAGGTGAATATGAATATGAAGTCATAGAATATATAAAACTACATTAGATACTTATACTAGAAGTTTTCAATACAAGATATTAAATAAGTGTCTGTATTTAAATTTTGATTTACACCGTTTTAAGTTAATTGATTACCATTCATGTTCCTATTGTTTTACTTTCCCAGAGACAGTGGACCATTTTTTGGTTAACTGTCTTGATTCCTAAAATTTCTATTTAGAAATTAGGAACTGGCTACTGGAATTCGGAATTTTTCTACCCGAATCCAATATTTTGAATATAATTTTGGGAGTTGATGGGGAGTTACCAATTAACTATTTAATTGTTATGTAAAAGCTTATATTATATAAGGCAAGAAAAACTAGGAAAACACCTACATTTAATTTATTCAAAAATTATTTAGTCTATTTCGAAAAAATAGAGTTCGAAATTGCTCAATCAAAAGGTTATTTTTATTTTTATTTTTTTAATTTAAACATATAATGTCCTGGTGTTTGCCTCAAGAGCACCAGGTGCTCATCTAGGAAGCTCACACTACCGTTACAATAGGCCTTTTGCATCAATTGATCACGTGACGATTTTCCCATAGCAACGCCTTGCGTGGAGGGCAAGCCATTCTAACATTCCATGACAACAGAGAGAGCGTGAGAGACGCCAACGTGAAACCTCAATACTAGAAGTTCTACCAGTTCCTTTGTTATTCGTTTTCAGCCCAAATTTATCAGAAATATTTAGCTTTAAATATTAAAGTTCAGTGTTAGAGGATTTTAAGAGCCGTAAGACGATCAGAAATAGCTTTCTGAAGCCAAAACCGAACCGGACTCTGCAGTTACTCGCAACATGAGACAACAGCTGGCGCCGGTAAGAAGCTGACTTCGGGAATATACTTTTCTTCCACGCTTTAAATCGTCTTTATGTGATGACAGGAGAATGATGTATCTGAACGCGTTACAGGCTACAGAGATATTATAAACTGATGTACGAATAACAACCTGATATTATAGGTTGTTGAGTAGCTGGTTTTCCTATGTGACAGGTTCTCTTTTTTTTTTTATCACCAGCAACACTAAAGTCTGTAATCTTGAAATAAAGCCCCTCGTTACTTCGTATTTTGGTGATCCATTGAGACCTTAATCCCATGTCTTTACCGGGGAATTTTTGCGATGAAAGGAAAGTCCATCGTTATAGCGTGAATCACCACTGCATATTTGTGGCACACAACAGTGGTAGCGCGTTCCAGTTTATACAACACCAGCGTCTCAGTCCTAGCATCTCCTCAGCTATGGTAGAGTATTAAATAGATACATCTCCTGTCATCAGATATTTTTTCTAGAACATAAAAACGATTTAAAGCGTGGAAGAAAAGTACATTCCCGAAGTCAGCTCAGTTCTTACCGTCTGTTGAGGCCGCCATCGTGTTGCGAGTATTAAACTCGCAGAATCCGGTTCGGTTTTCGCTTCAGAAAGCTATTTCTGATCGTCTTACGGCTCTTAAAATCCTCTAACACTGAACTTTAAGATTTAAAGCTAAATAGTTATGATAAATTTGAGCTGAAAACGAATAACAAAGGAACCGGCAGAACTTTTAGTATTGAGGTTTCACGTTCGCGTCTCCCACGCTCTCTCTGTTGTCAAGGAAAGTTAGAATGGCTTGCCCTCCACACAAGGCGTTGCTATGGGAAAATCGTCACGTGATCAATTGATGCAAAAGGCCTATTACAATTTTTACAACGAGTAAGGTAGACAAAAAGGAAACGACTTATAATAATAATAGCTAAAGCAATAAAACAGAAAGCAGAAACAATTGATCGCAATAAGTAAATTATAGAAAATAATATGTCAAATTATATTGTGATAATTAGAAAAAACTTACAGGGACCAAAAACAATCACTTTTGCATAACTATAAAATTGATACTACTACTCTAAAGCCAGTTAAATTAATCAAATCGCTTTGTTTCAATAATATAAAACTCTATTGCTTTAAAAACTTCTATATTTTTATTACTGCTTAATTCAGAAGAGCCGTGGAGTAGTATGTTCACTTTTATATTATCCGATGTAACTTGCCAGTGAGGGATTAAAAGTGCAACGGAGGCAAATAACGTATGACGCACTGCGGCATATAGAGGACAATCTAATAAATAGTGTTTAACAGTTTCCTTGGCAAATCCGCAGAGACAAAAAGCTGTTGGTGCGCAATTGATTTTAAATAGGTTATCATTTAAAGCAGAGTTACCTAATCTTAAGCGAGTGTGACATATTGATGAAAATCTAGTAACAGAAAAATCGTAGAGTCTGTCATAATCATTACTACTAAAGCTTTCCTTTAGAGCTTTCTTAAACCCAGGTAATTGCGGTATGCTTGCTATAGTTGGACTTAAATCGTTCCATAATCGTATTGAAGATGGCAGAAAAGAACAACGGAAACGCTCAGTACGACAGGGCAACAGTGTATAACTTTCATTGGAGCGAAGCATGTATTGACTACGTTCACCTACTTGCTCAGGCAAGAGCTCTTTTATATAAGCAGGAGTTAAACCTTTGACCATTTTGTAAAATGTAACGATCCTATGAACAGTTGTTCTATTTTTAAGGTCTACGAGCCCCAACTCATTTAAGAGCCTAATTCTACTCGTCCCTTTCATAGCTCCTGATATAACTTTAGTTGCTTCATACTGCACATTTTCTAACAAAGCACTCACCCTCACTACAGCCACCCGAAATTATGTCCCCATATTCCATAAGAGGCCTCACCAAACTTAAATAGAGCGTGCGTAAAGTTGAACGATTAACTTTATATTTAATGCTTTTAATCATATTAAGAACATTTGATGCCTTCTGGTGTAATTGTAAAATGTGGTTTCTCCAAGAAAGGTTACTGGAAAGGATAAGACCAAGGTGTTTATGACTATCAACCTCCTTAATACTTTCATTATTCAGAAATAGCGGTGGATGGTAGAGCTTTAAACGCTTTACCGAAAAATTCATAGTCCTAGATTTCGAGGCATTCACTGTAACAAGCCAGGTTTTCGCCCACGTGTCAATTTTTTCCAAATCAGAATTCAACTTAGTTGCAATATCCAACGTAGAGTTATGTTCAACCATTTCTAATAGTGTAGTATCATCTGCATAAAGATAGCAATTCGATGAAATTCCAGTCGTAATATCATTTATGTAGATTAAGAAAAGAAGTGGACCCAATACGGAGCTCTGTGGGGCCCCGGAACATAAAAAAACAATACCACTACTTTGACCATTAATGACGACTCTTTGCTTTCTTTCAGATAAGTAACTTCTAAACCACCTTAGTAAAGGATCTCTAACTCCCAATAGCCACAGTTTATATAATAATTCTTCATGCCAGACCCTGTCGAAGGGTTGCCTTATGAACAATTATAGGAAATGGGAGAAATTATTGAAAGCATTAAAAGCAAATGGGTAAGCAGAGGTTGCACGGCACTGAGTAGTATAATACAGGTAGTGTAAGTCTAATATATTGATGTGTTATTAGTTTTTTTTTGTAGGCGTGTGTGTGGTATGTGTGAGTGTTAGATATATGTCTTGTAAAACTTATTGTGAATATATTGAAAAATGCTAATAAAAAATGTTATAAAGAAAAGGGAAAAAAAGAAGTCATATTCACTGTTTGAGTAGCCAATGAGAGCGCGCGAAAAGTGATATTCACTGGTGTGGTATATACTAATGAGAAATGTTTGCTTTCTCAGGGTTCCCACGGTCAGGGAAAAGTCAGGGAAAAACTTTTATTTTTCAAGGTCAGGGAAAAGTCAGGGAATTTAGTATTTGGTCAAGGAAATCCCAAAGTTCATTGAAAAGTCAGGGAATTTTTATTTTCAGGCTTCACATACCAATTTTGTGGGCTGTTTTTTCAATGTTGCTGTCCCAAAATAGCGATTGAATATTCGTAAAAAAAATACGAGCGAAAAATGTTTCTTGGACAGTCAAACGTCAGGGAATTGTTTTCCTGCAAATGTGTGGGAACCGTGTTCCTGTCACTGACTCTATTCATTAAATATATCATTCTGAGGAGTGAAACAGGTTACGCACTTGGAACTAAAATATGGAGTTGTATAGTTTTAGACGTGACAGGTTATTTTTGTATTTTATATTTTCAGGTCACACAAAGAGGACATGTCCCATGAACAGATAACAGATGGTGAAAATAAAGCCGTAGATACAGTGTTTACATAAACCTTATTCACACGCGCTAATTTCGGAGATCAGCAAACTGTGATCTCTAACATGAAACTAGCCACTGTCATTTCAAAGAGCACCTATAAATCAACATTTTTGAAACGTTTTAATAGTATAGGATGAAATCCCGAAAAGGTATTAGACTTTATAGACTTTTGTATGGGATTTTGCAGTCATGCGTGCACAGCCTCGTTGTTTTTTTTTCAGATTCAAAAATGTCTATAACTATTCAGAGTTCAATAATTGCATAAACATGTAAACCACTAAATTGGTCCTTTCTTTTTTACGTATTCATGAAGTTCATGTGTTTGATAACCCCAAAACATAGATTTGGTGTCGAAATGAACACGGAATAGATCCAAAACATAGATCCAAAATAATACTCCATCTTCGATGTGACGTCACAAGTGGAGCACACAGAACCGGAAGTTCCTAAATGTAGCATTTCACTTCAATGCACGACACTGTACATTGTATGTAAGCTCTAATTCCCTTTGCCTAAAGTCTTCGCTATGAAGAAGAATCGCTATCATGCCCGCCAGACGCTCTTTCGTGGTAATGGGTTCCACTTGTGACGTCACAAGTGGAACCGAGATTTTACCGGATGTGAGCATTCTTACACCAAAAATCACGGGTGTTTTACCGTTTATCGTTCGAATTTGATAAAATAACCCTCAAATTCGTTTTCTACTAGTGATTCTGCATTAGCTTCAAATCGGTGGTATTAGAGTGGTTTACATGCCCTTTAACTTTGACATAATGCAAATTAGGGTGCATGCATAACTGCAAAATCGTATACAAAATTATAAATCCCATCCTTAATATTTTAGGAATTTCATCCTATACTGGTAAAACGTTAAAAGAAAATGTTGATTTAATGGTGCTCTTTGAGATGAGTGGTTATTTCCATGTTAGTGATCCCAGTTTGCTGATCTCCAGAATCATCACACGTGAATAAGGTGTATTGTTATCAACAAGATGTCCTAGAATATAGCCATGTTCAAGACGAAGTGTACTGCCGGTTAAGACACGGACTCTTCCGTATTTAAGATAATCACGACTTATACCCCATTCACACCAAAGTTTAAACAAGTTTAAAATAGTACCTGGGTGCTAAACTAGTTTCTTAACTAAACAACCGTTCGCGGTAGTTTTAACTGTGTTACTAAACCCATTCAAGATAGGGGCTAGATAATCTCAGTGTAATTAAATAGGTTTAGTTGGTGTGAATGGCGTATAGGATCGAATGGGTTCTAGACCTTTATATATGAGTTATTGGCCTGGCGCGAGGGGATTATGTGATTTATTCACCGAGGTCGACGCACGAGGTAACTAATAGATCACAGGACAAGAAAACAAAGGTAATCTACCACGGTCATTGCACTGGTTTAGACATCACAATAGCTGCCTTTACACTACCCCAGATAAAGTCGTTTACCCAGTAAAACTGGCCCCAATAAAATCCATCTGGGGTTTGAATTTACCTGGGTACAGCGGTTACATGAAGACCGTTGAATATCACGCCCCAGTAACTTTGTGGCGCGAAGGCCTATTGTACTGTCAGATCCTCGAAATTTCATTGGCTGAACTATCTGGGGTCGGCAGCGACCCCTAATAAGACTTATCTGGGGTGCTATCAAGGGAAAGTTCCATTGTTCTTTCTTTCGTAACTATGGGAATATACCTAGGTACGTTTTGTCCTGGGGAATTCGGTTAGACACGAAAACATGAATTTACTCGGGTAAATTTCCAATATACCTAGTAAAACTGGTCTAGTGTAACCGCAGCTAATGACTATACAAGGGGTTATTCCCGGGAGGGAGGGGGTATGATTTATTCAACGAGGTCGACGCACGAGGTGAATATATCACATACATGTACCCCGAACTGAAGACCAATAACTTATTTTTCACAATGGCGAGGTTTTCTCATTGCACGCAATAACAATATGTTTATTATAGTGTAATGGATAGGACAGAAGACTAGTAACCAAGAAGTCGCGTGCCACTCAGGACACACACCGCTTCTTTCGTGTTCTCCGTTCAAGTGACTTCATAGGTACTAGTAAAGAGTAAACCAGTAGTTCTAAATACTAGGAAAAGCGCGAGGGAATAAGTCTAGTGGGATAAGAGATATATTCCCCTGAAAGAACAAAGAAAACCGAGCCATGTGAGAAATAAGGAGTCCTGTTTTTGCACAGGATGATATAATTTCAGTTTTATTCAAGATGCCAATGAGGTGACAGTTAATGAGCCACTTAATGACATGAAAGAGGGACTGTGAACAAGTTTCTGAAAAAAGATGTCATTAATGGTCAAATCACACGAAAAGCCTTATAAATTGGCGTGTGGAAATAATGCAGTAAACCGTATATATAAGTGTTTTTTTAAGTGAATTTCTAGGTCACTTATCAAAATAACGTTGAACTGGGCATTGTTACCAATTGTTTTGTGAACTTTCATTTAAAGGGGCTAAAGTTGTGTCAATCGAATTGAACTTTTTCAAGTTTCTTTAAAACAAAACTATAACTATAACACCCTGAGGTAGAAGAATGTCCTGATATGCTTTTAAAACTTTTTCGATAGAGGATGGCAAAAATTAAAGTGGATTACAAAAGCTGATTACGGTTGCTGTGAACCGATTTCAAGTTGCTCGACATTTCTCTTAAAAGCAGTATTTTTTCATCCTCTCGAATCTTTGCCCATCCTCCATCAAAATAGTCTCAAAGCATACTCTGCTAATCTGAGTAGTTATTTTTGTCTTCAGTCTTGAGAAAGTTGGGGTTGGCTAGCCCCTTTAAGGTATCTGCACCGGCAAAATTTTGGTCCTTTAAAATTCCTCTTTTTCGGGTATATTATAGTTTATTACATCTAATATCACTTTCAATAGTTTTTTTTTCACTTATTCCTAATCTGAACGTTGCAAAATGCTTTTAAAATCACATCTTTGACCGGAAGTTGCAGCTGATAAACGAGTGGAAGACTGGGTCGGTTACTAGCGAAGACTAATTCTGTGGCAAATTCCCCGGATCTCTGACAAAACCAAGATAGCGGAAAGCGGAAAGTTTGGGGTTGCAAGACTTGAAGACGGTTCTGAGACATTCAACGCTGAATTTATTAGAACTGTACTTTATTCATAACTTCACCGATATATTTATAAGATAATTTATAAGTTCTTATATACACAAGCTTTGTCAGTTTGTGAGAAGAAATTGTCGTGCCTCGACACCTACCTCGCGTCGATCATACATATAGTGATATACATATCAACTTTCAACTGCATAACTAAATATATAAAACAACAATAAAACCTTACAATTCTTCTTCTTGTTTAAATTGACAGCCTTTATCTTCCTTTCCAGGCTTGATACGTAGTCAGAAAAGCACTCCCCGCTATATGAGGAATCATGATAGGACTGTTCAAGACACACTCAAAATATCATGCATGTTGTAGCACGTTCCGCGATGAAACAAACGATAGCGACCGAGGCTGACAAAGGCAATTGCACGGCCTCTGCTTCCCATTTCTGGGGAAGAACCAATACCTCTTGTGTCTGTACCTTTTCTTCCTTTCATTTGTTATTGGCTGAGACTTGTTTTTTCTTTTAATACTACCATCGATCAACTTTGACACCGTATTTACTTGAGGTCTAAGTCCCCATTTGGACAGCGGATTAATTATCGACTATGCGTACAAAGGTACCGGAAGTCACGCTTGAGCTCGTGGGG
The DNA here is from genome assembly GCA_030867875.1 of Actinernus sp. WN-2022. Classification (NCBI taxonomy): domain Eukaryota; kingdom Metazoa; phylum Cnidaria; class Anthozoa; order Actiniaria; family Actinernidae; genus Actinernus; species Actinernus sp. WN-2022. The sequence goes on from JAOWCC010001634.1 coordinate 103,230,290, forward strand.
CACGCCTTGACAACGGATCAACAAACATATCCTGACGGGGGTAGGGGTCGTAAAAATATGTATTTTCTTGGCTACTGTTGTTTTGTACAGCGGTAGAACAAAGCAAGATGGCGGAACCAAGATCGAAGGATGTTGTGGTTCAATTTACGTTGAATTTCAGCGATTTTGACCAGTTTTATGACCCAAATCGACTCTTTACGACTTCACTGTTTAAGTATAGGTAGGGAAAACGTAAAATTCTTGGGAAATATTACGTCTGAGATGAAAAGATTTGACGAACAGTAAAACAACATAACTTAGAACTAACGTTGTCTTAACGCACGATGTTGGACAAATTGTGCCGATGTTTCGAATTTTTAAGTTTGACCTACAAGAAAATAAATATAAAGCTCTATTTTTCTAAGAAATATAAATAATATATCGTGCGTTAAGACTACGTTAATGTGATCTGAGGTGAAAAATCATAATCAGAAGAGTTTTTCGAATTAGGAGTTATTGCTTTTGAGAAAAACATTTTTTTCTTTTTTTTAGCTCAATAAACAAAATTAATTTAATTAACACCTTTGATCCGACCCCCCTGAAATTTATAACGAAATGAAAACTACAATTCATAATAAGTTTGTCTAGGGTACTTTAAACACGCACAGAGCATGTCAGGTTTTAAAATTATTTTCTCAAAAAAAAGACAAAATATACAAATTTTGCCGGTGCAGATACCTTAACATTGATAATGTTCTTGATATAACATGGAATTTTCTTTTCCATTATATACGGACTGCTTTATTGATGCAGTCCCGTTTTGTGGGAGGGCATTAATGCTCGACCTCAAGAACTTCTTTGAAGTGAATTATTGGATTGCAATCAATCCCCAGACAAAGCCGTGGCGGCCATGTTGGAGGACATAACAAAATATGATAACGAGGTATCTTTTGTAATTGTCCTCCAACATGCCGGCGATGACGTCACGTGCAACCCAGCAATAAATAAGAAGTTCGTCATTGTGTTTGAGATCAAAGTGATGTTACCCATAGTGCTGCTCTCTAGCACAAGATTTACGATGTTATTATTCTTAATGTTTAACGTGAGTGCACTCTAGGTTAACATTCACTGGCAAACCCAACCAATTGTATACAGCATTTTCCGATGTTTTTGTTTTCACTATAAATAGACCGTCTGCAGGCGCTATAAAGTCAGTTGACTACTTTTACTACAGATTTTGAAACTCTTGAGAATACCAATGGTCTATATGGAAATACAATGTTGAAAATCCCAATTGTTTATCCATTCTGTGGAAATTGGTTGGTTTGGCCAGTGCATTACAGCAACCTTGCCTCGTGCAAGGAACAATCAGATCGATGTTTAATCTGAAATGTTATTTAATACGAGTTTGAGATTTTTGCTTTCATGCAGTAATCATGCAAATAATGTGGATTCCTGGGCAACTTGGAGATTAGCTTTTTTCTGCTACTTATTTTGGCATGAAAAATAGTTACTGTGCGACTACTGACGAACGCGAACCAATCACAATACAGAACGAAAACAAAGTATTCCAACTTATGGTTATTTGAGCCAATCAGTGTCGAATACAAGACTAACAGTTCAACTTGCTCAAGCTTCAATCCAGTAAAAGGCAAATTTGGTGGACTAGTTCTGAAGTCGTTTGCATGAAGAAAATCGCATGGATATGCTCGGATATGTACTTTGCAATACTTTATTTTCGTTTTGCAATGTGAGTTCTCGTTGCCTAAGTAGCCCCGGTTACAGTAGTCACACTGTAAATCTCAGTATATCAAACCGCGACTTAATGTTGATATTTATATGTTCCTCTCTTGTGCAGGGTACAAGCAATTATCAGAACACAGTTTGTAAGTTATATTATTTTACATCATACTTGTTATGGTAAATAGTAATTTGTAATCCACCTCCCTACTGTTTTATAATTACGTCGTAAACAGAACTGGGATGAAGGGATGGTTTTCATTCAGAACCAAAGTAATTACAGACCCAATCACGGCAGCAAATAAAAACACAATGAGCCAATCACGAACTGAAGTAATTCGTGATTGGTTTCAGAGTGGTTTTTGATTGAGTGTTGTAAAACCAAAGTAATTTAGAGAGCCAATCACGGGAACACGTAAAAACACAATGAGCCAATCACGAACTGAAGTAATTCGTGATTGGTTTCGGAGTGGTTTTTGATTGAGTGTTGTAAAACCAAAGTAATTTAGAGAGCCAATCACGGGAACACGTAAAAACACAAGAGCCAATCACGAACTGAAGTAATTCATGATTGGTCAGTTTACTTAAAAAAGCAACCAATCAATGTTGGGTTTCAGTTTAAACTCTTGATTGGCTGAAATAATAGGAATTGGACTTTGACTGTCTGATCACAAAAATATTTCGCGACCAATAAAAAAGCTACGTAAAACCAAAGCAAACACCGAATTACTTCGACACTCGACCGAAAATCCCTGACTCGAAATCCTGGCAGGGAAAAAGGTCTAGATAACATTGAGAAACGTTTGGACATTTGATCCCGCCACTTCGATGATTGACGGAAGCCCATTGGCATGTTCCTTAGGGAAAGTAACAAACGCCCGTCGCCTGACAACAAAAATGGCTGTAATAATGGTAATAGTGGAGTAAGCATAATCTGTATTACAAAATTGCACGACCGCATAGAAGGAGTGCAATTTGTAATCAAGAGTATAATTTCCGACCAAAACTGCACTCCACTCAATTCTATTTCCACTTAATTATATTTATTTTGAAACCACCATTGCAACTGTATTTTGTACTCCAAAGTTGAGAGAAAATACAAATGAAATGTTTGGGTTTTTTTGCTTTGAAAGAGCTTAACAAATTCTTTAATTTGATTGACTGGCTTTTGAGGTTCTTGTGCATGTTTTTATTCAAGGGTGATGTTTGGTCTGTGATCACACTGTTTTCAACCAATCAGATTGTGGGAAATCCCAGTGATTTCAAAATGCTATAATTAGGTATGCTTTGAGTGATTTTCTATTAATGACATGGGTCAAAACGTTTTTTTAAATATGTTTATTTAGTCCTGAATGTACACTGGTAGCATTTCAAAGCTGTGGTTAGTACTCATTTTGCTCTTATTGAACCAAACGTTCTGCTTGACAAATCAATAACAGAAAAATGTCGATAATTTACTTTGTAATTTCATATCAATAACAACCTTTTTTTACCAAGAAACATGAGTCCATTATAACATCAGTAGAAAGAGAGATTACTAATGCCAGTAGACGATGGTTTAGTGATGTGGTCGTCGACGAAGCCCTGTACATGTGAGCTTGTGGTAGAAGGGTGATGTTGCTTTTCTGTGGTGCTCGACACAAACCACTTATCTTGCATGCTGCATCTTCCTCCTTGTCTATAGGAAAAAAAGAATTGGGATATATATATATATAGAAGAAACCCACCTATATATTTATATAACTAGAATAGAAGTGAAAGAAAATGTGCCCTGATTGGGATTATAACCCACGGCCTCGGCATATTAGCCGTTGTGTTACCACTACACCATCGGGACTAACCACGCTGGCAACGCAGCTGGTTGATGGTGTCATTGTGGAACGTAACCGTGGGTACTCCTGGCATTTTCTCTTTCTGGATCAGTCGAGGTGGGAAAGCCTGTAACTTTAAACTAGCTTTCAACCTAAGGATCATACTGATTCACAGGCAGACAGACAAAGCTGGCCAAAGGCCAACTTAGGAATCGCTAGGTTTAAAGGATTCAGGCTCATTTAATAAACATATTCTAGTCATTTATATATGGGCTTTTGTCACACGGCGGCCATGTTGGCTTGAAACAATAGATTTCCCACGTGTAGCCTCGTACTGAACAGTTTCAGAACGAGTTCACGCGTGCAAAACAAAGGTTTTTATACTCTTGGGATTAAACATGGCCGCCGTGTGAATAAGGTCCATAGAGATGGTTTATTCTTTGTACTGTTTATGTGTTTATTAAATAAGCCTGAATCCTCTTCGACGCTAAGCGCGCGCGCTCCCGTCTGAGCTATCGAGGCATAATCAACTATCTGAATGGGGAAATTTGATAGAAATAGGTCCGACCGAATCCCTCGCCGCGCGTGTGCGCCCCACGGACGCGCGGGCAACCGTTTTTTTTCGATCGCTCTCTATGTGTACGGTGCTCTGCTCAGCGCAGGGGTGCCGCTATAATCCCGCAAGACTGTTTTGCATATCCACAACAATACTGCTAAACAGATTGAACCTTGTCTAGTGGGAACCCAGCCTGAGCATTTGCTACGCCATGCTGACGAGTATGGCTGTTAATAGGCCTTTTGCAGGAAACAGTCCCTTCAATAGCGATTATATAATAATTTAGATAGTACGCGCGTTCTGATTGGCTGATAGCCATTAGCATGTGCATACATGGAAATGACGTCACCGTAAGACAAGCACCGTAAGTGCTGCTTTTATCAATAATTATTTTATAAAAGAAATGAAACAGATTTTCCGTGTTTGCACAGGTTCATGTAAGGTACAAACACTCGACCTGGCGGTCTTGTGTTTCTTCTGCTCTCGAATTCTCCCAAACTTACCTCGGTTGCATGAGCCTGTGCAAACACGGAAGATCTGTTTCATTTCTTAAATGAATTGCGCTCGTGATCCCATGCATGGGAAAGGCTTTACTGGATGGCAAACAAACTTTAAAACGCTGTTTTAGAAATATCGACAATCGTTTGGAGATGGAAAATAGCATTTACAAACAGGTTTTGCTAATGACACTACCGATCTCGTACAATTGCCTTGAAATATACGAATTGTTTTTTTTTGCCACCCAGTACAACCACGTGATTGCATTCGAGCAAAAGACCCATTGCTCGTATTTTACCGTTTTTAACTCTTGTATGTTGCGTAGCAACCCATGAGTTATTGGTATGGGGGAAATCGCGTCACTCACTCAGAAAGACATTAGCAAATCGACCTCATGGGGATGCTCCAGTTTTCAATCGATATTCCCAAGTGCCTACAATACTGGCGCCAGATCGCCTGATCTGACTAGACCATGTTTTAGTTTCTATAAGTTTGAATGTGATTTTGAGCTCTTCCGTGCAATGTTTAAAATAGTTCACATTGCCACTTCAACAAAGGCATATCGACAGCATGTAAGGGCGTTTAACCCTGTGTCAAAATCCCACGTGTTAACGGATATGCGCATAGCCAATATTTATACTGACGGGGTAGGGCAGTGGCTAAGCGCTTCGCCTCTGTGTTCCGGGTTCGATCCCCGGACGCGGCGCTATACGTGAGCTGAGTTTGTTGGGATCTCGCCCTTGCTCCGAGGTTTTTTTCTGGGTTTCGCCACCTCCACCAAAAAAAAAACACCGAGTACATTTTTTTCCAAAATGGCCGCCGCAAATCAAATCATGATACTTTGACAGATTCGATAAAGTCACAAAGCTAATCGCCTGTCTCGTAACAGTTTCCATGGAAACGTGGAATGTGACCTTTGAAGTATTTGAAAAACGCATCCGGGAAGGAGGTAGACCCTAAACATGGCGGTTTTCTTAGTGTTATTGAATCACGGTTAATTAGTGCATACTTTCTTGATCCAACTAGAAGGGTTGGAAATTTTAAGGGGAACAAGGCTAATTAAGGTAAATGCGAAATTTGATACCCTCAAGTTGCTACGAAATGAACATACTTTTCCACGATGTCTAGTTGGACTGATAAACTACATGGTAAACTACATTAGTTCAGTCAATAGAAACGTGTGGGTCCAGGAGACGCTTTTGTCTTACCCCCTTCCAACCTAAGTCGCAGCGCCTTTGTTAGCCCGTTTGCCGGGTTTCCTAACCATTACACTATTAACTATGACTGTACTTTCCTCCCGAAGCCTTATCATATTTTCTTGAAAATGAGGTCACAGGTTATGTCACCATGGCAACAGTCTGCCAGAACGTAAAGAAAGAGGAGTCTACAATAGATAGAGTGTACTCGATGCCATCAGGTCAAACCAACCGAAGCTAGATCACCCCTTCACTTGTAAGGGATGATCGTTCTTGACCCAGGCATTATCTACCTGAGACGCTAAATTCCAATTCGATCTGTGGATCATATCAATGTAATGCATATTTATTCCTTTTTTTGTTGTAACTCTATTAGCACCTGTTTATTTTAATTTTTAATATACTTATACTGTCCTCATTTGTTTTTCTCGTGGTAGTGATCAACTCGAAAGCTTCATGCTCCTTTGACCACTACACACATTTCCTCAAAGAAATTTAATAATGTATTTCCTTTTGTCCTTATATAAAATATCTACATTCACTGTAATTAAATAAGTAAAGAGTGTGCAATAAAGAATCTTGATTAGCTGAATCCTAACTTTGACCAGCCCCTATAGTTGTATCAGGTTCCGTTAAAAAATCAGAGTTTTAGGTGCATCTATTTTTTTATATGCATAAGCTTAGTGTGTTTTATTAGCTGCGGTTACATTAGTTTTACTAGGTATATTGGAAATTTTCCCGGGTAAATTCGTTTCTAACCGATTTCCCCAGGAGAAAACGTACCTAGGTATATTTCCATAGTTACGAAAGAAAGAATGGAACTTTCCCTTGATAGCACCCGAGATAAGTCTTAGGGGTCACTGCGACCCCAGATAGTTCAGCCAATGAAATTTCGAGGATCTGAAAGTACAAAGGCCTTCGCGCCACAAAGTTACTGGGGCGTGATATTCAACGGTCTTCGTGTAACCGCTGTACCCAGGTAAATTCAAACCCCAGATGGATTTTATTGGGGCCAGTTTTCCTGGGTAAACGACTTTGTCTGGGGTAGTGTAACCGCAGCTGTTATGTGTTTTGCCTTTATGCCTATTTTCCTGACCTGACAATTTAAACTTCATTATTTAATGGGCACTCGACTAGATATGTATTTTACTGCGGTGTGAATAACATGAATTCTCGCGGTTGTTAGGTTGGTACACGTGCGTTTTCCGCACGTGGGCATTGAAGCCTTATGCATATAACGCTTCTGGACATCAATGTGTTTCATCCAGGTTTTCGTTCGACTAGATACAGCATTACTTAAAACGGTAAATTTGAAGAAGTAGGCATTTCGTTTAAACATCAAGAAAAAGTATTACTCACCGAACAGGAGCAGCTACTTCAGCCGCCAGGCTAACTAACTTCTACAGTATAGAAGCGCCAGAAGTTAAAGTATTTGCGGATTAAAAGCGAAGCGAGTTGATGGCACTTATAACAAGGCCCAGGTCAAAGCAGTCAGGAAGAAAAAACCATGTAGAAAGCTAAACTGCCGCGAGAAGAAGGACACCGGGCAAGAGTTTTTACTATAGTGATGTTTCGTGTGTCGTCATCTACTGTCATTAATGTGCCAACCAGAGATCCATTGGTTCCAAACACAAAGCAGGCTTTACAAATCATGGTTGGTACATTAGCATAACAATTGCAATGTTTATCAACACGAAACATCGCTATTGATTTCAGTACTATGCATATAGAGGACAGACCGGAGTATTTATTGAGGTAACGAGGTCATGCATTCTGTGCCTTTATGGAGCGGCATCGGGGTCAAATCGAGGTCATTCAGCTGTAGTGACGAGAGCCGGTGTTGAAGTGAGGCTTTGTACCTTTGAAGTGACGAACCCACTCTGAAGCGAATACAGAATGATCAGTTCATCTGAAGCTATAATCCAATGAAGACAAGTATCTTTGAAGTGATAATCCTCCTTTGAAGCTAAGAAATGTTGGTCAGCGTTATAATTATTTAATGCGTTGTGTAAGAATGTTGTAACAACATTCGGAGACATCAAAGTACCAAGACTAAAGGCTCACTTGATGGAGCAAGCCGCTTTTTCTCTGAATTGTGGGAATTCAGAGACGAAATGTACGTCATCTATATGATTCAAGAAAATGTTGAAGCAAAACGTTTTTTCCGAAATATAAGTCAATATTATTGCGATGACATTACCATTTTTAATATTATTAATATAATTTATTATGGTATTATTGACATTCGAATGAATTCGGAGATAATAAGTGTTTCACACAATGTCTCATTTGAGAGCTATAGACGTTTCTCCTGGAATCTAATTTGTATCGAGAATTGCCCTTAACCAAAACGAGTAGGAGACTAGGTACTAGCTTGTCGCGCGGGGCCTGGGCAACGCGTTTGGGTAGACAGGACTTGTCTGTTGTCATCGCATCGAAACTTTGAACATGGCGACGAGTGTTTGAATGTGTTCCAAGAGTTAAGGAGAAATCATGCCAAAGCCGGTAAATTGCTGCGTTCCTCTGGAGTTTCCGGAGGTAAACTTGCACCAGGAATGTCCTCTTCAGCTAAAGAAACATGAAAACATTGAGAAGATTACTCACTCGCCGCCATGTTGAAAACAGACAGACAGACACGTCCTGTCTACCCAAACGTGTTGTCCAGGCCCTGCGTGACAAGCTAGTACCAAGTCTCCTACTCGTTTTGGTTAAGGGCAATTAAGGACGAACTGTGTCATTAGTAAGAAAATGTCGAAACAATAGAAGCAGTTTTCCAATATATAATAAGTAATATTATTAGTATTGTGATTATCATTAATACTAAAATGACTTGTAGAGATATTGTTATCATTACTAACATTCACGCGAATTATTATTTAGTACATGCAGTAGATTTGAGACCACCCAAGTCAGTCAACACTAAATGTTCGCATGACGGACCAAGCCGTTTTTCTCCGAGTTGTGAAAACTCGGAGATGCGAATATGAATATTGTCTAGGTTAATGGTCTCCTGAGAGGAATCGTTTTTTTCCCGAATTGTGAGAATTCAGAGACAAGAACCATTATCTTGGTGAGATCACAAGAAAAGGTTGAAGCAAGAAAAAGTTGGGACATTTAGTATCTAGTATTATTTTGAGTATTTATAGCTTGTCGTTATCGTTTTTGCTTGGGTTGTGCTTATGTGACGTCCATTCATGATATGAAGTCATTACAATTATATTCAGTCGTTAATAGTTATATTTGTCATTAACACACAGACGACTTCTCACCGGAGAGCAAGCCGGTTTTTCCCTGAATTGCGAAAATTCAGATATGACAAACGAATGTGTGTATATATATATGTTATATATATATATAGGTATATATGAAGCAAAGTGGGATCTAAGGTTATGGAGAGAACCTTTAAATTTCAAGAATATAGTAATAAGATTGTCCGATCGACAAGTCCATGAGGTTCACAAATTCACAGACTAGATTTGAGAAGACTAATTGCTCAATCTGAGAGCAAGCCGGCCGTTGTCACTGAATTTGAGACAATTCAGAGGCGAGAATGTATAGCATATGCACGAGGCTAACGATTCACCCGCCGGAGCAAGCCGCCGTTACTGAATGGCGAGTGATTCAGAGGGAAGAATGTATTGCATCAGACTATGAGAAGGCGTGAACGCTATTGTCTACACTAAATTGTGAGCCGGATTTCGTGGACGAAGATGTAAGACGTGTCTAGCTAATAGTGGCTCTCCGTAGAGCAAGCCATTGTTAATGATTTACGAGGATTCAGAGCCGGGAGGGGGGGTTCTTCCTATATTGGGCTGGTAGGGGTGATCGTCGTATATTTTAGGGTTTGAAATCGGCGATTTAGTATTTTTTAGGGGTTGTCCAAGCGAAATCCATTTTTCAGGGTGATTTTTAGACAATGAGGTACATTTTAGGGTGGAAAATGTTTCACGGTTTGGTATTTTTTTAGGGTATTTTCGAGGTCACCCCTACCCCACACCGCGGCAAAACGGTATGCTCCGCTGGCCAAAAGAACGAAGGCTCTGCTATCAAATACAAATTACCGAGGGTTTCAACTTTTTTAGTAAATAATTTTATGGAAGAGTTAAATACCGAGAACCGAGGCTTTTAGCCAGATACATCCCGAGGGGCCGTAGGTTCGAGGTATTTAACTGACTTATTTCATACTTGACGAGGTTTTCGCAAACTTTTCATTGATGTAGCTCTTTTTAGGTAGATTTTGGGCAAGTACCAAGACGGAGAAAAGGTTCTAAATCATTATAGGGATATTTAGTAAGTTTGGCTGAAGGCAAGATGAATGAATTCCTTGGAGAAAATAATAAGCTAGAAACAACAAAATATCGTTGAATTGTCTTGAATTGCTCATTATAAATGCAAGGAATGTATGAGAAAAGTTCCCGGGGTGTATCTGGATACATCCCGGGAACTTTTCTCATACATCCCTTGCATTTATAATAGGGTATGTATGGTAAATAAAGCCTCATGAATAACAAAGAAAACCGTGTCAAGTATGAAATAAAACTTAGTAAACTCACAGTGAATTACAAATTAAGAAAACTTCAACCTGTTAAAGTCTTAGGCTTAGCTTTTAAGTAGTTTTCTTATTTTTTGAGAAAACAGTTCACAAATGGATACTTTTAAGCAGAAATTTTAAAATCACGGGTATGTGCCTGTTGTTTCATTTCGGTTTTCGCGGGAAACTGGGGGCGGCCGCGCGCCGACAAGAAATAGCAAATACGCATGCGCGTAACGTTTTGCCGCGGTGTGCCCCTACCCTTTTTACCTTGAAGAACCACCCCTTCCCCCCCCCCCCCCTCCGGGATTCAGAGGTGGGAATGCCAATGTCCGCACTGAATTGTGAGAATTCAGGGGTGACGATGTGAGACATGAGGCTAATGGCTCAACCAAGATGCAAAAAAAAATGTGTGAAGCAACCAGCTTCTTGTTTGTTTTCTTGTTTTTTGTTTTGTTATATTTTCACATTTCTGTACAGTTCTTCACTCTGGTGCAGAAGAGGACGGACTGAGTTTTCAAAGTCAAAGAACCAAGTCTACTCGGCTACCAACTACACTAGAGGCCAACCGAAGATGTTTTTCTGTTATAACTCCTAAAGACATGAAAACAGGCGCAGGCTTATTTGAAGAATAAGCCTATATATACTATATGTAACTCAAATTACACGTTGAAGTTTACAATTATTCTTACATAATCAAAATGCAAATTAAGGACTAAAGGACTTCTAATAATTTAAAGTACATGTTTTTACAAACAGCGTTTGAAGTGCCCAATATTCGTATTTCGTAGCTAATGTTGACATAATTAAGTCTACCCGTTTGGATTAGGTAGCAAGTCCCGTTTGGATTAGGTAGCAGTCCCGTTTGGATTAGGTAGCAGTCCCGTTTGGATTAGGTAGCAGTCCCGTTTGGATTAGGTAGCAGTCCCGTTTGGATTAGGTAGCAGTCCCGTTTGGATTAGGTAGCAGTCCCGTTTGGATTAGGTAGCAGTCCCGTTTGGATTAGGTAGCAGTCCCGTTTGGATTAGGTAGCAGTCCCGCTTGGATTAGGTAGCAGTCCCGTTTGGATTAGGTAGCAGTCCCGTTTGGATTAGGTAGCAGTCCCGTTTGGATTAGGTAGCAGTCCCGTTTGGATTAGGTAGCAGTTTGTATAATGCATGATGTGGGTCACGTACGTGCGATATATTTTCCTTTAGTTTGTACATATCCAAACTTTAATCTCGGGAGATTAAGGAATCTTCAGTTTTAACTGATATGTTTGTTAGAATACTATAGAGTGCAGCCATAACTTCAACACAATCTCATAAGGATGCTAGAGTACTATTTAGCTTTTGCCTTTAGCCCTTGGAGCCTCGTACGATTGCATTCGGCCGAGGAGTACGTTTCCTGAATATTTTGGCTTTTATTTCTGGTTTTTCGTATCGGGCAACGTACATAAACTTAGATTATCTACGTTTAACAATCGAGAAACCACTGTCCAATTTAGCAATATTGTAGTCACGACTTTTGTAACTTATCGAGATTGACTTAATCTGTATTAGTCGCATGTGATAGAACCTACTATTTATTAAGCTTTGCTTAATGTAATAAATTGTTGACAGAAGTGTAATTAACATCGTAGGTGCTTTGTTCGACCTGAAGATGTTTTTAGTTAGATTTCCAAGATATGTAAACAGTCCTATAATTTGAGCAATAAGCATGTAATATACGTGTCCGGCTCAGCATTATTGCAGTCATAACAATAGTAACATTATGAAGATTGAATTAATAAAGTGTGCGTTGACCTTATAAACAATACAACTAAGTTGTGCTGGTAATGCGGATTCATTTAGGAACGAGAGAAGGAAAATATTTTTCATTCGGATGAGTTGGCGAAGTAGAATGAAATAGCTCTTTATAGTTATTGCGATTGCCCTGCTACTTCAATTATTTTGATAATTTAGGAAGTACAAATAATGTAGTCGTCGTTGTTGTCATTAAAACATACGGAAAAGATTATCGGCTACGGGGTGGCAATGATGGAAATGGATTACGACTATGAAAACCTGATGTTGATATACGAATTTAAACTTAAATCTAGCCTGATTTCTCTTCAAAAAATTAATACTATACATAACATATGGCAATGCGACTTAATCATGCTACGAAAGTTTGCGCGTGCGCAACATGTAGCGCAGCCCTGGGATCTAGTCAACACTGTTGCTTTGGCGAGCAAACGGAGAAACATTTATTGCGGAAGGAAAAGCAAAAATGTTTCGGAAACAACTTTGCTTCCGCAACAAATGTTTCGCGCGCGCGCAAACAAGGAGACATTTTGAGAAACACTGAAATTAATAAATGTTTCCGCAACAATGTTTACTCGTTTGCGCAGGACTTGAGGTTCTCGAAAACAGTTCTAAGTTCTCACCTGAACAGAAGTATCCGTTGCCATAGTAACCATATTTGCAAATACAGATATAGGAGCCGCCTGTATTGTAGCACAGCGCATGCTCACTGCACTCGTGGAGGTTCTTGTGACACTCATTGACGTCTAGGGAAATATAAATCAGTTATAAAGAAAGAGCAGATTTCGTATGAGTGGGACAAACTACGGCACTGACTACGGCACGGTTACTGTACGGCATGCCGTGACATTAAAATGGTTTCCTATTGTTTTGTCCTACTGATCCAATCAAACTACAGAGATACGGTAAAGTACGGTTACTGTACGGCATGCCGTGACATTAAAATGGTTTCCTATTGTTTTGTCCTACTGATCCAATCAAACTACAGAGATACGGTAAAGTACGGTTACTGTACGGCATGCCGTGACATTAAAATGGTTTCCTATTGTTTTGTCCTACTGATCCAATCAAACTACAGAGATACGATAAAGTACGGTTACGGTAAGGCTACGGACGTGCTGTAGTTTGTCCCACTCACGTGAAATCTGCTCTAGTTGCGGTACGGCACTTTATACCACAACTAAAATAATAGTGCTGCACATTCCGAGTTCGAGTAGCCAATCAGGCCTCGCGACAAGCACTAGTCACTTTTGTGGGAAACAGCCATTTCGAAAAAGGTTGTCCCAGACAAGCGACATTCCCAGACCGAAATGGAGTGTGGTTATAACTGTTCAGCTGTGCGAAACTGATAATCTACAGTGTAATATTAATCTTCAGTACAGTTTTTGACCCCAAAACAAACGAATTCACCCGACTTTACGCCACAACCACAATCCATTGCGGGCTGGGATCGGAATGTCGTTTCTCCGAGACAATCTTGGTGTGCAATAGCTGTATACTGATATGGCCTTCTACAGGGGGAGATCACTCTACTTTAAGAGCGAAAACAAAAGCGCGAAATACCCCCAAGTCACGTTAATTTAATGCGAGTATTTTTGTGTCTTATCTCGCCGTATGTAAGAACCGTCTACCTACATGTACCTACAAGTTGTTCGGAAACTTGGCGGTTTTCGAGCAACTGTTGATTCCGAGGAACTTTAATATCTGAGGCAACTTTAAGATATCTCAACTCAAGAGAAACATTTAGAGAAAGCGGAAGCCCGAGTCCAAGCTAAACTCAGCGTCACAAGGAAAGATGCAATTCCATGAGGACAAAAGCTAGAAACGAAAATGGTGGGAATAAATCAAGTCTAAAGCGAGCACTTTCATAAAACTTCAGTTATCATCCTACTGGCGTCAAAGTTTACAGCATATAAGCTATCCTCCTACCAACAAGTTCTTTTTTTCAATTTTATGTAAAGCTCCCGATAAGAAGGGAACGGCTGAACGGCCAGGAATATAAACAATGTTAATTTCTATTCTTATTTCTCCTAATTTCACTGGTTGATACTCAATAGAAGACTATCGAAGTAATGCACTTTCGTCAGATAATTTTTTAAGGTTAAATTTATTTTTGATCAAACTAACTATGGTTTGATTTTGGAGAAATGCGTATGTGGGAAATGTTATCAAATTTGTGATTCAAATATATTTTGTGTTCCCTCTTCCCATTGGCTGGATGGTGTTTTCTTTACGTTTTCACAGTAAAAATGGTTAACAGCATACAGTTTCCTACGATTTTCATGTGGACATCTCAGACAACACTTAAGGCATATTCCTAGCAAAATCGTATCTGTGAATATTCTGATTGCGCCGGGTCTATTGTTCTTGGGGTAGTTCATACGCGAGTCATTACTTCATGGTTATGACGGGGAATTACGTCACGATGTTGGCGTGAAATTTTAAATTTCAACATGTGCGATATTTGACGACTGCTTCTGAAATGAACATGTTGAGAGAACTTCAACACTGAAGAGATAGCTGAAATATCGTCGTCCAATCAAAATATGTTTTTGGGGGGGAATTTTCGCCGTTTTCATAGTTTTACTAAAAACAGCACAAAACGGCGGAATTCCAATCTCTCGCCTTTGTTGTGAAACAAGTGAGGACGAGTTATGATCCCATAATGCATTATATTCCCTTAAATCTTATATCGGAAAGCAAAGCAACGTTTCCACTAAAAGGGGGCCATTTTTGTAGGTAAATTCATTGCCTGGCTCGGGAATTCCACGTTAAATTTCACTTGAAAAACCGCTATCGCACGAATCGTGAAGCGATGAGTGAGATATCCGTTTTTCAAGTGAAAATTAACGTGGAATTCCCGAGTCGGGCAAATAATTTTCTTTGAATCCCAGTAAAACTATAATCATTTTGAAAGTCTTGCAAAAATTCCCGCAGCGCGGCAGGAACCATTGCGTAGTAAACTGAAGAGCGAATTGGAATCGAGGTAAAATTAGACTCGACTATTTTCACTTGAAGTTGAACCTCGTGGCGTTCACATTTGGTTTTCCGTCATCAAAACTGCATTTTTATGCATGAAAATACCTGCGTTTTATTTTGGTACACTTAATTTCAATCTAATCTTTACCAAGAAAGCGAAAGTGCATTAACTGGATTGATATAATTGGGAATGTTTGTGAAAGATTTAGAAAACCGGCGGCCTGTTGAAATCACTTGTTAATGGTGGATGACGATATAAAGTGACAAAAAGAGCTCCACAAATATACGAACAAACTTGTAAGTATTAAGTGTTCCTTACTTGATAAGCAAATTACCAAATGCGAATGCTGAATTTCTCAGTCTCACAATAAATAAAGTTTTTTTACACTGTTGTGTCCAATTTACTTGTTTCCAAACTTTTCATTGTACCACGATTTTAGTAGCGTTCTATAGCCGTGCTTATCTTCCTGTTTGACAAGCCGTTTTCACTTTGAAGGCAGACATTTAAGCTTCTCTGTATGTGAATACAACATCGATTAAATCAGCAAATCCACAAAGCCCCAGCTTTTCCGTTCAAAATCACATAAAATATGACTACATGTATATATTTAACAATTAGACCCGCAGCCCGAATGGGCTACGAGTCAATAGCCCATGAGGCGCAGCCGAATGGGCTATTTAACTCGTAGCCCATGAGGGCGAGAGGTCTAATTGTTTTAGTATAAACTAACTAGTCGGACAGTAGAAATAATAGAAAGAAACAAATTGAAGTTGAAAAAATGTTATTATGTCGTGAAAATGCGTGCGGTTTTTCTCTGCCATGGGCTATCACAAATAGACCTATAGTAGGGTAGCCAATCAGAATGCAGGATTTGTAATAGTCCACTAGTTGGTTTATACTAATGTAGGATAGTCGCTAGACAACTCTGTACTCTAATACATACAACTAATTAATATAAATTGTATTCTTAACCGTAATGGGAAACTTCCAGATACGAAAAACCGCTAAAAACCACCATGGGGTTGTGGCCAAAAAACGTGGAAATATGCGGAAACGTATGCCTCGACCTAACTTACTACGTTAACGCAAAGTAGCCGCGGCTATAATCAATAAAATTCGAAACAAACGTGGAGCTGACTGGCCTAAAATGACTACATTCCCGCTCGAAGCATTATATATGCAAGTAGCATTACCCATAATGCTAATGTCTCATATCCAAACCTCTTTACCGTGCCGGCAGAAATCAATTTCTGATTATATCGCTCCTGCGTCGCTCAAACGTAAGAAATTACATTTTTTGCTGCAGTTGTTTTTGTCGATTCCTCGGACATGCGAGAGTCGGTATCATTTCTCATCAAAAACGAAGAAGACGAAAACTGTTCGCTTTCTTTGACTACTGTTAACTTTGTCTTAACTTTGTTTTAACTTTCTTGGTTTAGAAATTTAACGGATTTGTTCTCTCGGTTCGCGATGATAACGAATAAACGAAGTGTTTACGCGCGTTGAAACTACTGAATACTTGACAATTATTCACTGAAGTGAAGGTGAATACTGGTGATATTTGCCGAGCCGGTTCAGCGAGGTAAATATCCACCACTATTCACCGACACTGAGTATATACCACACTGCAGGTGAATAGCCAGCACCAAATAGCTATTTTCTGTCAAACGGACAAAAACTCGCGCGATGTGATCGCTGCTTCGCTCGGAGGTGAATATGAAATTATATTCACTGTATGAGTAGCCAATCAGAACACGCGAAAAGTGATATTCACTGGTATGGTATATAATTAACACAAAATAGTCAACCCTTCGTTAGCCAATCAGCGCGCAAGTTTGCGTCGTGCTTTGGGTTCTAACAGATGTTTGACAATATTTCAACCACTTTCCAACTATTTTTGAGCAAGTTTTGAAGAAATTTGGAGTAGTGTTTGGACAGGCCTAATGGGGCCCTAAACAGGAAAAATAAACAAAAACATGAAGCAATCTATAATCTGTCCTCAAGATCAAACATATAACTATTTATAAAATGGTTGTCGGTGAATTTGACTTAGAGAACTTTCCATTTACGCGAACTGACTGCTCTGATCGGCGGCCAGTTCTTAAATGGAACATGTCACAGTTCTGAGAACTGGTCCAGTCAATTCCTAGAACTGACACGTTCCATTTAAGAACTGGCCGATCAGACCAATCAGTTCGCGTAAATGGAAAGTACCCTAAGCCTACGCGACTATAGATCGCAAGGAAGCATGGTATAGAAGGTCAATTGGATAAAACGGGAAATGATAAAAATATATACATTTGTGCATTTTAAATCAAGCAAGCATGAACAAATGACAGGGCTTCACCTGATGATTACAGAATTTAAATCTGCTGTCCTATACCATACTCCCTTTCAGTCTGATCGCGTAGACTAGAGGCAAATTGACCGACGTTTTGTTTAAATAGCTGTATCGAATGATAGAGTTTCGTCAAGAGGATCTCTGCTCGCAGTGTATATTAATGAAATTCAAAAACTCATGAATAATTAATGAGCATTTTGTCCAATCAGATGAAACAAATCAGTCACGTGCATGCTCCTTTATACCTGATAAAATCTCATCATTCTAAATGGCCTGCGGAGGGATTTCAATTCTGTCCCAGAGGGAAACGGGGTTAATGATTGAGACAATGGAATTTCTATTGCTGTTTCAGCTTTCTCACTGAATTGCTAATTAGGATAAACGTTTTATATAAAGAATACTAATGAACATGACATTTTATATAAAGTTTCATCCTAATTAAGAATTCACTGATAAAGACCCAAAGATAGCAAAAAGTACACGGAACATAAGGTATCTAGATAATAAATTTTGCACTAAATTTACTAATATCAGTAGACTACCGAGATACACAGATATTATTTTTAAAATGAAGTTATCCAACTACCATTACTTGTTTACCGAGCCACTGTTTAGTTCCAATTATTAAACCAAACTCAAAGCCGTAAAATAATAAAAACGTGCATTAAACTTACATATTTTGATTTTTAGAGTCTGCCGTCATGTCAGTCACATCACTTTCCAAGTCTTGAACTTTATCGAGGTAAACCACAACACCAAATCCTTCAAGTGCAGATTCTTCTTGCATTGCGAAACGCCGCTTCAAACAACATAGTATGGTAATTTCTACATGTCATTCCCTTGAGATGTTCGTAATTGCAGGCGGTGATTACTCGAATATTTTGCATGGCGTTGTGAATACAAATGTTCAATGGTTCATTAAGCAACCATTCCCTTGAGATGTGCGTCTTTCTTTCATTCTTAAAGCGTTTTTGAAGCCTTAATGGCTGTTAATCTCCTCACCAATACACTGGTGCTTTTTGCTACTGTAGCCCAGATAAAGCACTTAATTAACTAATTAACTAATTAACTAACTAATTAATTACTGGCACTTAATGGCTGTTAATCTCCTCACCAACACACTGCTGCTTGTTGCTACTGTAGCCCAGAAGACACTGACAAGCATAGCTACCAGGAATGTTCTTACACACAGAGTTCTTGTAACACGGCTGTGGCCCCTGCGCACATTCGTTGATATCTGGAATGGTTATAAATGTTGAATTTAATAACTTATAAAGACTAGCAATGTTTGTTTGATTTTCATTGGCTGATGAAACAACAGAGATTGAATGTGCGAGCAAGATACGCGTCGGAACAGCGCGCAACATTGCAAGTTATGTTGCTACCACAGTATAGCATTGATCCTATACTGAATAGGACATTACATTATGACGTCATTTTAGTACAACTACCAGAATCATTTTCAAATTCTCTTTCTCGTTCAAATTTATCAACTCCTTTGAGAGTTCAAGACAATGGTCCAAATAAGAGGAACAAAATAATCCGCGCAAAGAGTTCTGATAGTTGAAGTATGTGACGCCATTATGCAAAATGATGTCCTATTGCTGGTTTTCACTCAATCCCCAGAGATTCAAATGACAAAGGGCATGGCCGCCATGTTGGTGCCCAAACAAAAGAAGCTAACGAGGAATATATTGTTCAAGGGCACCAACATGGCGGCTATGACGTCAAGTGAAAGCCAGCAATTGCAGTATGTAGACTGCCAGCAAGTCCCTCTATTTTTCTTGGTCACCGTCCGTGTTCTGTTGGTCATTGTAATTTTGTTCGAGCGAAGATTGGAAATGAGTCAAAACTTTTAATTAAGGCGGAGGAGGACAACAACATTTTTGTCTCCACCTCTCTCCCCTAGAAAGGTTTTTAGCTCTACTCCAGCTTTCGCTCGGCCACTAATATAATTATACTGATGAAAGGCGAAGTCTGTTCGCAGTCTACAATGTGTAAACTCCTTTTCAAAACAATTGCCGACAATATTACGTGACATGTCGCAGTGCGTGTTCGTACACTTTGAAACTCTAGTAACGGCAATAAATTTAGTCAGAATAAGTCTGGTTCACACATTTATATAGCGAACAGAGTGGGTTGAAGAACGCACGCAAAACGTCTTGACGAAAACACTCCTAGTTCAATTCTTTAGGAGGTTGATTCTTCAGTTACCTTCGTTCAGAACTGAACCACAAAGAATTGAATCGTCAATAAGCGTAAAATCATTCTGAAGAACTAGAGCTGAAAAAAATAATTTTCCAAAGGCATGCACCATAGCCCAAGAGGCGTAGTGCTTAAGTAATGATCCGTGTAAAAAGTACGACAAAATCCATTGTTTTGCGGTATTGAGCCTCCCTCACATGGGATTTGTCTGTGTCTTAGACTACGAAAACACAAAAGTCTTAGTTTCTTTCCATTTTTATGAACAAATTCTCTTCCAACCAATAGGAACTGCCAAAAACAATAGCTACGAAACAGGCACGATTGATAAGGTTCCGAACATACGATTGCTTTATAAGCGACATTTGGAACCGCAGTGCAAATCGTAGTTTTTATATTTTGAAAAATTGGAGGAAATTAGACGTCTTTCTAACCTTTAAGGCGATTTTCATGTTTCAACCAATGAGATCAAGAATTTGCACAATATAAAACCTTGCTCCATCTGAATGCCGTTCGGTGCCTTGCTTCTTACATGAATCATTAGTTAAACAGGAAGTTCCGGTATAAAAGCGTCATGGCCAGGCCACTGACACCTTCAGTTGTCACTCAGCATTTGTCGAGTGCACAATTGGGAGTGCGCATTGGCGCACTGAAAAGAATCAGATCACTTATTGATAGAAACACAACAGAAAAAATATATGAAGCCCTAATCGAGCCCCATTTTGCCTATTGCAGCTCAGTATGGGACGGGCTAGGGATACAGTTATCTGACAAACTTCAAAAACCTCAGAATCGCGCCGCCAGAGTCGTATCCTGTTCAGAATATGACACCAGAACTAACACCGTTTTTGATATTCTGGGATGGGATAAGCTTCACTCTCGCAGAGCCAAACACAAAGCGACAATGATGTTAAAATTACCCATAATCTAGCACCTGGGTACTTTCAAGATATCTTTGCTCCACGGAAATCAAGCTACAAAACTAGAAACTCGGAAAACACTTTGGTTCTTCCGAAAGCCCGTACCAATTACATGAAAAAATCATTCGGTTATAGTGTGGCATTGCTATGGAATGGCTAAGAATGACTGACAGTTCTTCCAACTTTAAAAAAGGTATCCAAAGGCAATATTCCACATCAAACTCCCACACGGCAAACGTTTTTTTTTATTACACTGCATTGTAAATGTTTCTAATGTGTAGTCCCTTAATGTAAATTGACTGTGTTTAAATAAATAAATATGTCTGTCTGTCTGCTCATCGCGCGAAATTCAAATCAAACACATCAAACACTTTAGAGTAAGTGCTACAGAGTTTCTAAACAGTCATAAAATACTGCCTAAAGTATTTAATAAACAACTATCTGGCTTCCCTCTGTTCATTTTTGATGGCTTCTTTGATTTTAAACCCTCAACATTTCGCATTTTAGTTTAACAGGAGAAGCTGATTCAGTCACCTACGTTCTTCACTTGCTCTGGAATTTGTAGTTCAAATTTCGAGTTCGCCATGCGTGAAAAGACGAGGGGCTTGCCCTTTTTTACCGGAACTAGTCGTGTTTGTAACAATCTAGCTGAAGTATGGGGAGGAGTCTGTATGACTGGGAAAGTTAATTACGACACGGTTACCGCATGACTCCCGAAATACTATCATGGTCCTCCACTAATTTGGTCCGTCTAATCTGGCCAATCACAGTATAACAATGACAATGGTTTATTAACAGGCTATCCACGAGGTGGATATCTGATGTCACAATATCAGATTGACCTAATTCATAAGGAATCAAGGCGAGGCTCGGTTTTCCCAGCTTGTCGCTATGACAACTGCATTATGACGTCATTTAACTACAACTACCAGAACCTTTCGAATTCTTTTTCTCATTCAGATGTTTGAACTCCTCTGAGATGACCAAGACAATCGTATAAATTAGAACAAAGCAAACAGCGCAAGGAGTTCTGGTAGTACGTGACGTCATCGTGCAAATGTCCTCAGTATTCCTTATGACACAAAATAACATAACAGTGCGGTACGACAGGAAAGACAGTTCTGGTAATCACCGACTCCGATACGCCTTTTGCAGGAAACAGTCACGTGCTGATATGTGATACTTTGTTAAGGAATGAATTTAGCTCGTGATCCCATGGTAAAGGCGTTGTCATGGATGCTGGATGGCAAGCTCGTTTAGAAAGATCGACAATCGATTGGAGGTGGAAAACAGCATTTCCAAACAGGTTTTGCTAATAACACTACCGATCTCGTACAAGTGCCTTTAAATATACCACCAGTACAACCACGTGTTTATATTTCTGCAAAAGGCCTATTTTGCGATCTTTGGAACAACTGGCCTCGCTCTAGTACCATTGTTACCAGACTTCTTACCGCGCGATCATGATATGAATAAGGTGCATACTACAATGAGAAATATCTACGACTACAGTAAGTAACAGTGCACAAACTATTAGTATGGCTACAGTTAGGCAGGAGTCCATTACCAATAATGGACTCCTACAGTTAGGGTATTTCTTTTTCAGTCATACGAAAATCCGCTCTCTTACAATTTAGCCTACAGTACTTACCATGACACTCGCGTCCAACAGGGGTGTAGCCTGCTTTACATATGCACATGTAGGAACCCTTAGTATTTGCACAGGCTGCATCATTAGGGCACAGTAATGAGTACGTGCTACACTCGTCGATATCTTGTACAATAGATGGCAATACACGGGTTACTTTAAAGCGTATATATGTTCAAACATTATCTTTAATATACATGTACATTGTACATCAAGTGTATAGTTGAATTGTAGAATATTTCTCGATTTGAGTGTTGCATCCATGAGTTAGAGGTTTATATTTATAATATATTCAAGCCGGTGACGTAAAACCAGCCATATACTGGTTGAGATAAATGACCATTTGTAAACATCTATGTTATATTTGAAGATTTATTTCAATGATTTTACCAAATATAAGAAAACGGTTTCATTCACAAGAAAAAAGAAATGACAGCAAATTCCCGAATTCACTTCACGTTTACGTCATATGAGTTTCAGTTTAGTTTCAGTCAATCCTAATTCAGATACTAGCATTTGGTACAGCGGTATGCTAAACAACTAAATAAACAATCAAACAAACTGAACAAAAATTCAATTGACAAAAAAAGCTGATGAACATATTAAATGAGTTCCTTGAACTGGTTAATTAACGTTGCCTGTGCAGTATAACTGGGTGAGAGCAATTCCAAGTAGCGAGTAGCTTAATGTATAGCTTTGTATTCCCTTAATTGCGAGCTCCGTAAGAGAATGGGGTAATTAAAGTTGTGTACCGTCGGCTTCCTGGAAGAGCAGTCGGTTAGACTGAAGGGACTACCTTAAATATACATTTACCTTTCTTTTATCTATAGACTATAGGTTTACCATCGCATTGAGGGGGATTGTACCTGTGCATTTCTTATCGCCATCTCCTTTAAGGCCTTCTTTGCAGAAACATCTGTATGAGCCAGCTGTGTTGATGCAGACAGCATCTTGTATACAACTCCATAGCCTCTCGTTTGCGCACTCATTTATGTCTAGCAAGAGTTAATATCAGCGTGTTAACTTTTCTGAGGATCCTAGACTACGTTGCTGTTTAATGTTCCTAGTAACTTAACTCTTACGAATTTATTTCTGTGCTCAGCTGTTCGAAGCTCGATTAAGCTAATTCAGAATTTAGTAACCGGAAGCAGTTGAAGCAGCGGGCGCGGGTGCGACAACTAAAAAACTGGCGGCAAATTTTTTTGCCGGTTTTATTTTCGCGCCATTGTTTTAGTTGTCGCGCTCGCGCGCCCACTTTGCTTCAAATGCTTCCGGTTACTAAAAATAGACGTTTATTAGACATTATCATCGCACGCCACACAATACGATATTCCCTCTCTTACTTATGCTGTCTTGGCTGTGCAAATTACAATTACAGATTTAGCGCTATCCTAGGGATAAAGTTACCCCGGCTTGCTTCGAATAACCGTTTGAAGTCTGATTAGCTAATCTAGGATTAACGTCGAACCTTGAATTTGTTGACTACTGATTTTGGATTCAAAAGATATTATTTGACGAGCAGTGAGCACTGTATTGCTACTTGTGATTCTAGATTGTAGAAATACATCTTTTCTAAGAGAACAAGAATCCTTGGTAAAAATGAAATCTATAGCTAGCATTAATGCTGATCGGGCTTCGAGCAACCGGGACCAGAGTGTTATTAAAGTAATGTTTTGGAGAAACGTGATGGCTAAATTCGACGAAAGTGTCACATCATTGATACATCGCAATCCCACCCCTTCCCTCAATTTTAGAGACAACAGTACTTGATCCTTACCAATACACTCGCCTTCTCCACCTGGGATGAATCCACTACTGTTACACTGACATGAATAAGAACCACCGTTGTTGACGCATGTTGTCCTGTAGGGGCAGCTGACTTTACCGCTGGCGCACTCATCAATGTCTGGAAAAGAACCAGGAGGCTTTCACCCCTCAAAACCTTGCATTTTATTGGACCCCATTTGGATTGCACTGACAAAGAATTCCATTGTTTTAGGGTTAGGGTTTGTATTGTTTCAGAGTTAGGCATTGTTTGGATAGCACAACGAATGCCCCGCTCAATAGGCCATTTTGACGATGTTGCGCACGCATCAGTAGAACGATAGACGCGAGCTGCTAAGACTCGTTCTGGTTCGCCAGCCTTTTGTTATTTAAAACACGTCTTGTCACTCGTACGTTTACGTTCGCACATATTACGCCTGTGCTTCGGGAACTTCGCTGGCTTCCCATAGAGCAGCGTATTGTATTTAAGATTCTCCTTTTAACAAATAAGTCTCTAAATAATCTAGCACCGTCATACATTAGCGATCTTCTTCATATTTACTCTCCGAGAAGGAATCTTAGGTCATGTAGTCAGCACTTTCTTATAGTACCAAAATCGAGCTTAAAAGAGTTATGGCGATAGGATGTTCTCGGTGGCCGCCCCAAAATTTTGGAACATTCTTCCTTTAGAAATAAGTGACTCGGTTTCTGTTTTTAAATCTCGCTTAAAAACATACCTTTTAAGAAAAGTATTTTTTAATTATATTGTTGTATATTTCTTAGTAATGTGTTTTAACTTTTTAGTATTAAGTTTTTAATATATAGGAACTGTGAAGCGCCATAGGGCAGTTAGTGCATATGGCGCTATATAAATGTGTTTTTATTATTATTATTATAAAACAGATAACCATTGTTCTAGCTGTGCGCGCAACATCGTCAAAGAACACGAAGAAGGCAACAAAGTTGAATATTGAAGATTTTCAATACATTTTTGGATACATTTATTACATGAAGAAAACAACTAGTACTGATAGACCCTTTGCACGTGACGTCATAGCCGCCATGTTGGTACAGGTAACAATAGATTATTCGTTAGCTTCTTTTGTTCTGTACACCAACATGGCCGCCATGCCCTTTGTCATTTGAATCTCTGGGGATGAGTGCAAACCATTTATTACTTCATTTGCAGTTAACTTGCTCGTAAGTGTGCCTACGATCTTTGAAATATCAAGTTGAGTGTGTCACGAAGTTCTACTTTCTTCATCTGAACCCCAGACTGGCAAAGTCGATTGTTTTCGACCACAACTTCGAAAAGTTGAAGCGAATCGTGAAGTCGATGAATTTCAGTCCCGAAATATTGACTGCCATGGCCATTCCTTTAACAGTTCCAGCAAATGTCCAACATGCTTTCATCGTTTCTGGAAGGCAAACGGAAGCTAGACCTGCCCAACTTTGTACGGCTTCAAGTGGAGAAAATCAAATTCAACTGCAAGCGGCCCAAAACAAAAGTACCAGCACTTCATGTGAATCTTCATGCGAATAACTAGCAGCCACTGGATTTCCTTTTGTGTTTTTAACATTTCAAATAACTTAGTACTTTTTACTAAGATACTTTGAATCCGAATAAAAGAGTATTCGAGGTATTTTTCCAGTTGTTTTCTATAAACCATCAACTCACTTTAAAAATGTTTAAATTCGGCGGCAAAAGGCGCCAAAATTGTGTACAAACATGGTGCGCGCGCCATAAAGATGTACCCTTTGCGAGTATTTTGGTAAAAACTGTGTTTTGTTATCGATGAATAATACAACAATTACCCTGCTCAATCTTGCGGAATATCGCCTGAATTTAGCCAACTCGAGTCTTCGGCCCTCGTCTGCTAAATATCTGGCGTTATTCTGCGCGATCTTGTTAAATACACGTAGCGCGCAATAGCAATATTTGACGGATTATAAAGACAACAACCTACATCATAGTGTTAAAATATGTACTGATATTTGTCTCTGGACATTATATGGTTATGGTCCTCGAAATTCAGTGTCCCTCGAGCCGTCGCTATTAGAAACTGTTTCTTCTCGGAACAGATAATTTCGAATGATATTGAAGAAAATCTGAAAATCGTTCCATTCAACTCTTTCAAAAGTATAAGATAAAATATACCTTCATAAACTCGTATTTGATGAAGTGATGTATATAATAATACTTCTTTGTTTTTTTTTCACTTTATTATGTCCTTTACTCTTATAGTATTCCGGCTCTTGTTATGTCTATATGTGTGTCATTTTGAGTCTTGACCATTCTAAAATGTTATAATAAATCATTGTTGTGCCACCTAACACGTTTAGCTTTTTAGTTATTTTTAGATGGCTGTACCTGTTTGATTATTATCTCTAGCCACGTAATTTAATTTGTGAATCTTAATGGGAAATAACTATTTTTCTTCTTCTTCCTCGGACAAATAGCAGTGCATATTTTAACACCACAAGTAGGTTATTGTTTATTAGTCAGAACTGGCCAATGAGAACGCTTGAATCTCAATCAAATTACAGATCACTTGATACCTTTACAGTTATTGCCGTCTGTATCTGTGTACCCGTCTATACACACACATGTAGAGGAGCCCACAGTATTCAGGCACCGCTTGTTCGCTGCACACATCACATTACTCACGCTACACTCGTCCAAGTCTGAAAATGGAATCAGAACTACATGTGGGATGTTTAAAGTGCAACTAACCCCTTTTGCAATTTTTATGCATACGAATCTTTGAAAGGCTTTGAGTACTTCTGCGAAGAAATTTTTGGCTTACAGAGAATACTCTATGTTCTATGCTTGTTTGAAATGGTGAAATTTTGACCTTTCCTGACCCATGACCGCGTAAGAAAAAGCCTGGGTCGATTCTTGATCTTACGTCACCTCATTAATGCATTATTCTCCATGGCGGCTTTCTATCACAACAACATCGATATATAGAGTATACACAGTCTGCGAGTTGTTACTAAAGAAAACAGTTATTTTAGAGTAAATGCTAAATATTTATTCAAATTATTGCAAAGTCGAATGAGTTGGATGACGTAAGATCAAGAATCGACCCAGGCTTTTTCTTACGCGGTCATGGGTCAGGAAAGGTAAAAATTTCACCATTTCAAACAAGCATAGAACATAGAGTTTTCTCTGTAAGCCAAAACTTTCTTAGCAGAAGTACTCAAAACCTTTCAAAGATTCGTATGCATAAAAATTGCAAAAGGGGTTAGTTGCACTTTAAAACCAAAAATTAATAACAAACGATGTAGACAAAGTATTTAAAGTGTCTTATAACCCCAATTAACAGCCACCAATCATATATCGACTCAGATATGTGCAACATTGACATAATAGTCCATTTTGTCATTTTGTGAAAAAAATGGGGTCAACCTGCCACTACATTGAATTGCAACAGAAGGTATTTCAACGGTTTTTACCTCATAAACATTCTAAATAACATATCAAAAGTCTCCCAAAATCGCAACATGGGATCATGCCCCAAAAAAGCGGACTTTAATGACGACTCGAGAGCGACTTGAGGCCATGCATGGAAACGAGGCTGGACAAGAATTTTGGCATTACGAGCGATTACAAGCACAATACAGGTATATCTGAGCTTGGAAACTTCGAAACTGTATCGGGAAAGGAATGGAAATGCATTAGTAAAATCGTTTATGGGGTTTCTTATTTAAGGCATTTTATTTGTTGACTTTTATTAAAACATGACATGGTGTCCTCAGTTTTTATTTTGCCGGTATATTTGTAGGACTTATTTCTATGATTTTCGGACTTTAAAACGATTTTACTTATGTGTCGGACAGAGAACCGAGCAGAAGGCACTCTGGCAATATTAAAACGAAAATAAAAAAGGCAAAAAATATTGTACTTAATAGACCTTTTGCAACAACTGGTCACGTGACTTTGTCAATCAAAAATATTGGTGCTAGCTCAAAATTGATTCCAGAAATGGAAAGAGCATGCCAAAATTAGTAACTGAGGTAAGTTTTGGGTTCACAACTTTCAAACCGAAAGCATAATGATTTTCTGAAATCTCGAAATTTAACAGAGTTTGTGAGGCTGGAGGGCAAGCTACATTCCTGCCAATGATCGACATGAATCCAAGTGACGAGACCTGTATATACTCCACTCTAAAGTTTGTAACGGAGCACGCGCAACGACACAATATCAGGGCTCCCATCATTGCATTTGATCAGCCCCTGTACTGGAAAGCATTCAACATCATTCGCACTGAACCAGCTGGTAGTGCCTTGAGCAATGTGATCGTGCGATTAGGAGGCTTTCACACTGAAATGAGCTTTCTCGGGAGTATTGGACACCTGATGGCGGAAACAGGCTTAAGAGAATGTTAGAACTGATATATGCATCAAATGCTGTCGATCATATATTGAGTGGCAAGGCTATCTTTTGGTTGACGCAGCATTGAATGCTGGAGGAGCTTGAAGAAGCCCGCAAGTTGTTTGAGCAGCTGCTGGAGAAATATAAATCAGCCGACGTCTGTACTGCAACCGTGTTAGAAACCATCAAAGGACGAGTGTGTAACCAAAACAATTCCAGGAGAGGGAAAAGCCGCACAGCCGCACTCTGGTTTCAGTACATGGAGATGATTGATGTATTGCGTACCTTCATAAAGGCAGAGCGCACGGGTAACTGGGAGCTGCACCTGAAAGTGCTGTCACTGATGCTTCCCTATCTTGCTGCGTCAGGCCACAATCTGTTTATGTGAAGTGTGTGCGACTCTATCTGCAGTCTATGAACAGGCTTCAAACTGAACATCCAGACGTATAACCGTTCCTTCCTATCCGGCTACAACACCGGGTAATGTGGCCTCAAGGATGCCTGACTCGATTAGTTGTATTACTATTTCAGGTGTCCCAGTACTCTTGCTATTTAATTTTTCTATATATTTACATGTAAATCATTACTATAAGAGTACGAATAAAGTTGTTGTTGTTGTTGACATATAAAGAAATATGCCTTCTTTATTGCAGTTATGTCTCAAGGAAGTATGGAACACCACTTATCGTTTTTGACGGTTACGAGGAAGAGTCAACCAAAAGTATGACTCAGCAAAGACGAGCGAAGGGAAAAGTCGGCGCTTATACTGTTAACTTCACAGCAGAGATGAAAGTCGCAATGAAGAAAGATGTATTTCTGTCCAACGCGAAGAACAAGCAGCAGTTCATCGAAATGCCAGCCACGTTTCTGAGAACGATCGACTGCCAAACATGTCAGGCCAAAGGTGACGCCGATGTTCTGATAGTCAAGACAGCCGTGGAATCTTCAAGTGAGAAAACCACCATACTCGTTGGAGGTGATACTGACCTGCTAGTGTTGCTGTTATACTACACCCCTTCAAACAGCTGCGATTTATTCTTCAGACCAGAACCCAATGCGAATTCTACGAAGCGGCGTGTCTGGAACATCAAAAAGGTGCAGACCCAAATAGGCGAGGCCATCTGCTGGAATATTTTATTCATTCACGTAATACTTGGGTGTGATACCACCTCTCGCGTTCATGTATTCGGGAAGGGTGCCTCTCTCAAGATGTATATAAAGTCCCATACTTTCGTGAGCAAGCACAAGTATTTGATTCTGCGATAGGCAACTAGTTCCTGTAAAAACTAGTGTTGGTCTGCGTCGGCGGGGAAGATAAACACTGGTATGTAATCAACTAAAGTCTATTGAGGTATCCTAACCGCCGTGGAAAGCGAGTAGCAGCTGACGCACTTACGTTCTAGATCCCGTTTACTACAAGAAGTTGCACCGATGCAGTCATCGATGTAACGACCGAAAAAACAGCATCACATTCTGAGAGGTTTATCCGTCGCGTTCAACTTAAGGCCTTTTTTTCACGACCAGCAAGACAGTTCTAGCCTACTTGACAGAGACGAATTCGAATCGCTCAATACTCGTAAATCTAATTGGATACCTCCAGAAGAACGGCTCTGCTACCGTCAAAACCGAAGACTGAAGATAGGATTCCGTTTCCATTGACTTACCATCCGTCTAATCTGTCTATCAAGAAAATTATCTAGAGGAACTTTAAGATTTTACAGAGTGACCCAGAGACCGCCTCTATTTTCCCGCAGCCTCCTCTCATTTCTTTCAAACGTGACAAGAATCTCCGTCAGGGGCGTAGTTAGCCATTTTTGGTTTGTAAGCCCGTTCCAAACTTCGTTCAACTAGTTCAACGGGGAAAATATTCGGATAATAGACATGTCCAGAAAGTTTGTAAGCCCGGGCTTACTGGCTTAAAGGCAGCTACGCCCTTGTTAGGGGCGTAGCTAGCCATTTTTGGTTTGTAAGCCCGTTCCAAACTTCGTTCAACTAGTTCAACGGGGAAAATGTTCGGATAATAGACATGTCCAGAAAGTTTGTAAGCCCGTGCTTACTGGCTTAAAGGCAGCTACGCCCATGTCCGTGATTCCCTAGTCAAAGGATCGCTACAGCCTGATCTTCAACCAGGCACTTTTAAATGTTCTAGGACACGATGCAATACCTGTTCTTACACTAAACCTACGACATTTATTTCAAGACCGAAAGGCTCTATTAAAGTCACTGATCATTTTGATTATACTTCCAGTAATGGCATTTATTGTATCACCTGCACAGTTTGTAACAAACTCTACATCGGAGAAACAGGGCGAAGATTAGGAGATCGATTCGGCGAACACTTGCTAGATGTTAGAACTAACAGCAAGGATCTCGCCAAACCTGTAGCTCGTCACTTTAACATTCCTGGTCATTGCATTAATCACATCACTGTATGCGGCATGTCTCTGCATCGAGGTACTACCGACACTCATAAACGCAAAGAACAGATCTTTATTTTCAAATTAGGCACTTTGTCACCTCACGGTATTAATGAACGCTTTTCGTTCATTTAATTTCAGAATTCACGTATTCACTCACACTTAGATCAGCATGTTTCCTTAGTTTACTCATCAACACTTGCTGTTACAACTATTAGCATTTCTATTGTTCGCGCATTTTTTTAAATCACAATTGATCCGAGTACATGTTTCCTCAGGGATAATCATGCATTGGCGCAATTTTCTTTGATCCCAATTGATCCGAGTACGTTTCCTCAGTGGTAATCATGCACTCAACACTATATAAACCGTTTCCCCACCCACAATTCCCTCTTTTGCTCTGACGAAAGGCTAGCGCTCGAAACGTCAGCTGCTACACGCTTTCCATGGCGGTTAGCATACCTCAATCGACTTTAGTTGATTACATACCAGTATTTGATTCTGCGTTTGCAACCCGAGAGGAGATAGCGATAGCAGGCCACAATTCGTTGGTATGCCTTTACAAAGGAACGCCTGGTGAACAGCTCGATCATACACGATACTGTGAAAAGCTGGCATGCAGGACCTCTCAGATTCAGCCGCAAAGCCTTCCTCCGACTTCGGAAGCTGCAAAGAACCACAGCCTAAAGGCTGGTTCACACTTGTGACATAAGAATAAGAACATAACCAAGCGCAGATTGTACTTCATGGTTAGTTAATCCCTTTATACTTGAGTAGAACAAAGCATTTATCCAACCTTACAGTGCAATCTGCGTTTGCGTATGTTCTTATGCTTATACTTATGTCGCAAGTGTGAACCAGCCTTAAGGATGTATCTGCAAGTTAAACAGTGGAAAGATGAGGACGAAGACATGGCAGTACAAGAATGGGGATGGAAGAGTCACACCTGTAATGACCAATTTACCTGCAGCGGCTGAGTCCCTGTTACGTATCGTTAGATATAATTCATCGCGCAGAATGGGATTTTGGACGACATTAAGGTCAACTAATTATAATATTAATGAGTTAGAGGATTGCCCTACGATTGGCTTAAATAAATGAGCTTTGGGAGTTGCTTGTCCCTAGCCGATCTCAAATGGAACGAGCTTTGGGAACTGCTAGTCCCAAGCCGATCTCTCAAGTGTGAAAGTCAATTCAATAGAAGTTCGTAAAACCAGGTAATGGAATGAAAGAGCCAAACAATAGTTTATCCACAAAACGACAAAGCCCTTCGGCTTAAACCTCATGCTCTCAATTTTTTCACAGCGTTTTCACATCGCATCGCAAATAAGTCTAAATACAGATTCTAGGACATTGTAGCTTTAAAATGAGATGTTATTCAAGCTTATCCGTGCCCTAGAAGTCAAACAAAAACGGATTCACAAAATGACCCACAAAGAAACTGAGCGGGGAAAAAGCCCGTCGGCAAAACGACAAACAGTGTTCAAACTCTTTCTCAATTTTCTCCCAATCGTGTTCAAACCGCATCGCAAATAAGTCTGAATACAGATTTTTGGAAGATGTAGCTTTATAATGAGATATTTTTCAAGCTTATCCGTATCCTAAAAGACAAACAAAATCGGATCCACAAAATCACCCACAAAGAAAGTTAACTGAGCTAGTTGCCGAAGCGGTAAAAAAGCCGGTTGGCAAACGGCTAACAGTGTTCCAAGCCGTTTTCAATTTTCTCCCAGTCGTTTTCAAATCGCGTCACAAATAAGTCTGAATACAGATTCTTGGAAATGAGATGTTATTCAAGCTTATTCCTGTCCTAGAAGTCAAACAAAATCACCCAATGAAACTGAACTGAGTAACGAATGCAGCGTTTTAACAAAGTCATGCGCGTGCATAGATAGATCATTTATCTACGTCATAATGAGCAGTTTTGTGTATTTCCCTCGTTCGTTTAAAGAGGAACTTATCATATCTTTAAAGCAATGGCGATTAAAGTCCGCGGTTTTTTTAAATAACAGAAACTGGCTGTTGGATTAGGTAGGCACACGCAGAATCCATAGGTAAGACACGCAGAATCACTAGTTAAGCCTGACTTTTAGTTTTCCCAGAAAAGTTTGGAGTAGCTGTTTAAAAAAAATTACTACACACTGTCTCACGATTCAAGTTCAGGTTTGTTCGAAAACTGCGCTAAAAGTATTTTAAGTTTTACTTTTGTTGTTAGAAGACATACAAAGCTTGTTTATGGTTGTATTCAGAATGTGAATAATGTCGAGCTTCTCTTTCCTTTTGCTAATAAAACTGGTATCCAAGCAACTAAAATGCAGTTGATATATTTAACCTGCTTTAAAGTTCCCGCTTCGCTTTCAGGATATTAATTACCTCCCATGGGACTCAGTCAACACCACGCTACTTGATAATTGTCAATAGACAAATACGCTTCTATAAACATTATCATAAGTGGCACGAAATGCCGTTTTTGTTCAACTTTTTACAGTTTTTTATCCAAGGTACAGGGTTTTTTCTAACCGTTTGGGAAGCTTGAAGAATCATTTTAAAGCTTATTTTAGGGTCTACAAGAAGCCGATTGAAAATGACTTGTGCCTCTTATATTTCAGAAGAAATCGAGACCTGAATATTGGACTGAGCAGTTTTCCATACAAAATTCGGTCAAAACTCACTTAGATTCAGAAGTCTAAGGTACATGGGTTTTTGAAAGATACAACTGACTGAGGTCAATAGCTCTACTGATTTATGTGACCTTTAGCTTAAAAAAGCCGATTGAAAATGATTTTGTCTCTCAAAAATGAAGCTTCGAGAGCGCTCCAAACGTAAGCTAGTGGAAGCGTTTTCGCCATTTTCGCCATTTTCTTTGTATTTGAATCTCCCGCTCCTCATTAACTGGGCAATTGTTCAAGTACTTACGGGGACTTAATTATATTCATAACTGGATATGTCCATTGATTCTGGGCGATGTGCACTAAAGACTGCAGCAGCATGAGATGCTGCTGTAAACACAACATTGCGTGTTGCATAGCGTGCGGTCAGTGCAAGGGTTCTGGCTGTACTAACTCTGCCCAGCAGCTTCTTGACAGTGATGACGACAGTGATGAGTGAGTCTGATTGAAGAGACGAAATCCCTTATATTTCAAGTTTAACACGACAGCATGTATGCGTACCAAGTAGCGTGGCATTTACAGTCCATATAATGCTTTAGTATGATGAAACACTTATACGAATAATGACTTTGTCAATAACTTGCATAATGTTCATGCATAATGTGTGTATTTACATTCGCTAAGTAGTTTCAGACAGTTCGCAAATAAATGGAAAAGTAGGTTACAATGCGACAGTGGAAATGATAGCAAGAATATTAAATGTTGAGCACCATAAAAGCTTTGTCACTTGTGTTTCTATCGCGATCAATCTGGATATCGGCAATGAGGAAATATGGAAAATTAGAGGAAAAAGGCATTCGATTAAAGGGGCTTATACGCGATTTGGTCAGGTGACCATCCAAGTGACTTTAGTTCATTTCACACTGTAAACAATTCTGTTACGAATCCGATCGAATGTAGTGCATTTCAAGCCTAAAATCAGCCACTTCCGCTTTCGAGCCTCGTTTTCATGTTGCACCAGAGCGCAACTTTAAACAAAGTCGATTTTGAAGACGTTCCCGTACAGAACTTTGATCGAGGGAGACTTTTAGTATGTTAATCTAGGCAGCCTTCGGGACTGTATTTTGGAAAGAAAGCTTCTGTTGTAATTAGTGGCAGGTCAAATCATAAATTGACTGGACTATAACCCTTTAATTAGTGTTCAATATTTATTATATATGATTGTATATACTTTTTTTTAACACTTTTTGTTCTTCTTCATTAGCCTCAAGCTATAAACGTTGATAATCAGCGTTTAGAAATCAAGTAATGGATTAGTACAATTCGTAGTTCTTGACCGCCATTTTGAAAGGTAACCAAGCCTTTGGTGACATCGAGTCTGGAGTTGAGTCAGCTTAGTCTAGTTAGCGTGATAATCACAATCTATCCATATTCATAGAAAGAGGGTTTGTATCAGTGCAGCGTCAACTCCATCCTCCATGGCTTGTATCTAGTTAGCATGATAATCAAAATCTATCCATATTCATAGAAAGAGGGTTTGTATCAGCGTCAACTCCATCCTCCATGGCTTGTATCTAGTTAGCATGATAATCACAATCTATCCATATTCATAGAAAGAGGGTTTGTATCAGTGCAGCGTCAACTCCATCCTCCATGGCTTGTATCTAGTTAGCATGATAATCACAATCTATCCATATTCATAGAAAGAGGGTTTGTATCAGTGCAGCGTCAACTCCAGCCTCCATGGCTTGTATCTAGTTAGCATGATAATCACAATCTATCCATATTCATAGAAAGAGGGTTTGTATCAGTGCAGCGTCAACTCCATCCTCCATGGCTTGTATCTAGTTACCATGATAATCACAATCTATCCATATTCATAGAAAGAGGGTTTGTATCAGTGCAGCGTCAACTCCATCCTCCATGGCTTGTATCTAGTTAGCATGATAATCACAATCTATCCATATTCATAGAAAGAGGGTTTGTATCAGTGCAGCGTCAACTCCATCCTCCATGGCTTGTATCTAGTTAGCATGATAATCACAATCTATCCATATTCATAGAAAGAGGGTTTGTATCAGTGCAGCGTCAACTCCAGCCTCCATGGCTTGTATCTAGTTAGCATGATAATCGCAATCTATCCATATTCATAGAAAGAGGGTTTGTATCAGTGCAGCGTCAACTCCAGCCTCCATGGCTTGTATCTAGTTAGCATGATAATCAGAATCTATCCATATTCATAGAAAGAGGGTTTGTATCAGTGCAGCGTCAACTCCATCCTCCATGGCTTGTATCTAGTTAGCATGATAATCACAATCTATCCATATTCATAGAAAGAGGGTTTGTATCAGTGCAGCGTCAACTCCATCCTCCATGGCTTGTATCTAGTTACCATGATAATCACAATCTATCCATATTCATAGAAAGAGGGTTTGTATCAGTGCAGCGTCAACTCCATCCTCCATGGCTTGTATCTAGTTAGCATGATAATCACAATCTATCCATATTCATAGAAAGAGGGTTTGTATCAGTGCAGCGTCAACTCCATCCTCCATGGCTTGTATCTAGTTAGCATGATAATCACAATCTATCCATATTCATAGAAAGAGGGTTTGTATCAGTGCAGCGTCAACTCCATCCTCCATGGCTTGTATCTAGTTAGCATGATAATCACAATCTATCCATATTCATAGAAAGAGGGTTTTTATCAGTGCAGCGTCAACTCCATCCTCCATGGCTTGTATCTAGTTAGCATGATAATCACAATCTATCCATATTCATAGAAAGAGGGTTTTTATCAGTGCAGCGTCAACTCCATCCTCCATGGCTTGTATCTAGTTAGCATGATAATCAAAATCTATCCATATTCATAGGAAGAGGGTTTGTATCAGTGCAGGGTCACTCCAGCCTCCATGCGAGGCTAAGGCTTGGTTACCTTTCAACAACTACGAATTGGACAATTGATTGATTAATGTCATGTGACTTTCAAAGAGCAACATTTAATTGATCACGTGACACGATCGGCCCTCCGCGCGCTTTCCTTTCAAACCCACTTACAAAAGTCACGTGATGGGGGCCGTAAGTGCAAGCAGGCAGGAAAAAGCCGTTCGGACCTGCTCGATTTTATCTTTGTTGTTTTGCCGTTATTGGGTCGAACTAAGAGGTCATATGATAACAAATATTATTGACTGAGTTAATTCCGGCCGAATGGGAAAATATTTGGCTGTCGGTAATTTTGTACGGACCTGGAGCCAAGTATTTTCCCGTCCGGCCCCAGTCCCACTCAGTCAATAAGTACCTAATGCTTTGTAGATGATGCTTACACATGCACTATGACTCGCACTATAAAAGGGAAAAGATCCTCTCCTTTCTCGCTCTTTGGGGTTCTAAATTTGAATAGCAAATTCAGAACAGTCAAGCAAGTAAGCAAGTAATCAGTATTCTGTTAGAACAGCCATGTTCACTGCCACGTCATCCATTGTCGTTAATGTACCAACCAGAGATCCATTGGTTACTGGCACAAAGCGGCCTTTTGAAATCATGGTTCGCACATTAGCACTATTGTATTTTTTATAAACACGAAGCGCTTAAGGAAACGGTAGTTCATTACTTTATGTAATGTTCTCGATTTTCTGCTATACACGATACGACGCTTGTGGTCTACGTTTGGACGGATTTATGTGTAACGAGAAAGGTTAATGGGGGGTTATTAAACGGATTTTAAATCCATCCAACCATTTATTATTCGAACATGTCGGTTTAGTTGAGTTGTAACTACTTGTAGCTGTTTTTTTTTCTATGAGTCTTAATTTATTGTACCTCCTTTATTTCCCTTCTTTCTTAATTCTCTTATCTCTAAGGTCAAATCTGAGAAATGTAATCTTTTTAACGTAAGCCCCATAGATGAGCTACCAG
Source organism: Actinernus sp. WN-2022 (assembly GCA_030867875.1). Classification (NCBI taxonomy): domain Eukaryota; kingdom Metazoa; phylum Cnidaria; class Anthozoa; order Actiniaria; family Actinernidae; genus Actinernus; species Actinernus sp. WN-2022. The sequence continues at coordinate 103,267,559 of JAOWCC010001634.1, forward strand.
ATCTTAGGGCAAATGTAAAGCCAAAATAGTTTAAATAAAAAAATAAAATAAACATGAAGTATCGCTATACTAAATTGCAAAAGCCAAAATTAAAATAAGCCAAGAAAAAGTAAACAGCAGAAAGCTAGTTGCTCAGTTGTGCCTGGCAAAAATGTTTAGAACCGCGTGTACAAACTCGTTTATAGTGCATTTTTAGATATTCAAGTTTTCGTTTGAATTTCGCGCGATACCATATGGGCCGCGTCAGGCAGAAAGGGCCCGGATGACATTCAAGTTAAATAATTCCTACAACGGTGTTCCTAATAAGATGTTGAAAATTGTATTGTAATCTTAACGAGGAGCGCTACATTTCATTCCTAACAATAAATGTCAGTTTCGAGAAATTGACGACAAAAATCAGTGGTGAAATTTACGTGATTTTGATGCAAGGGCCTGATTACAAATATGACCACAAAAATTAGGAATACTGTATAAGGCTGATTGACAAGTGAATGTGTTCAACCTGGTTGAGGCTCTTATTAACAAGTTGGCGAATGAAATGTAAAAAAAAAATCAATGGAAAAGAAAAGTTTTTCCTTTCTGAAGGAAAAACCGGCTATGCAATTAAAATAATTTACATACTGTACATACCATAGCAGAGTTTGCCATCACCTTCATAGCCATCTGTACATACGCAGTACTTGAGATCCGGTGCGTATCTGTTCTCGTGGCACTTCGCTTTTGAATCACACGCATCCACCGCGTTCGTGCACACACGAATATGATCGCCACTCAGATTTCCTATGGCGGGATATAGAGCGGATGGCTTGTGACGTGGAAAGCCACGGTAAAGGCTTATGGTACGACACTGTACGGGAAGTGTATTTCGCATGAATGGGCAAGTTACAGTACTGACTTACGGTACGGTTACTGTACGGCACACCGTGACGTTGAAATGGTTTCCCTATTGTTTTTGTCTTTCTGATCCAATCAAAATCACAGAGTTACGGTACAGTAAGTTACAGTACGGTTACGGTAATTAAGGCAACGGACATGCCGTATTCTTGTTCCACTCATAACGAAATCCGCTCTATGACATTGAAATGGCTACCCAATTATTGTTATTATTCTGAACCAATCAGATTACAGAGTTAAGTCCCGCGGACAAACGAGTACGAGAGCGCATGAGAGTTGAAGAAAACTCACATCAACTCTCATGAAAATTTGAACAGGTTCAAATTCGACGAGAGTGCATGAGAGTGGATGAGAGTCAAACGAGAGTGAGAGTTTGAACTCTTCTCGATTCTCATTTTCATTTGACCTGGGCTTAACAGCAGTCTTGCTCTAGTTATTTCTCATTTGTAGGAATTATGTTAACAGTGTGTTGTGAATATAAAAGCTATAAAACCAATTGAAAATACTGGTCAACTTTGTTTGACACTAAAAATATGCTATAAAGAACCTGACAGAAGATGAATAGCCACATACCGACATAGTTAGCATCAATCCCGGTTTCTGGGAAACCCCCACCCCTCCCCCACACTTCAACCCAAGGGCGTATCTAGCCTATAGGCCCGTAGGCCTGGGCCTACACATTTTACAGCCTACTTGTCTTATTACAAGTGAATGTTGGGCTTGAGGAACTGTCGAAATACACAAAACATGACCTGAAAGTGCAGCAGAAGGCATTTGCGAAAGTCTAAATCTAAACATTTCCCGGGGAAGCATGCTCCCGGACCCCTCAAGAAGCGCCCCTTACGGAGCGGTTGTTTGGGCCTACAAATTTTAAAAACCTGGCTACGCCACTGCACCCTAACCTTTAATGGTAAAACCCAGAAACCCGGATTTGCTTATGTTTTGTTTGCATTGTAAACTAGCAGGAAGTTTATTCCAACGTTAGTTGCACAGGTATGAAATAAAAATTAACATACGTGTGGGTTGTACGTTTGCAGAAAATATAGATAAATTAAAAACAAAATCCGCAAGGAAGGTTAATATAAGAAGTGTACCAGTAGGTTCTCATCAGATACCTACATGTATTGCCTGCATGGTAGCACAGGCTCGATGAAATAAAAGGCGAAGAGAATAGAGAGAGAAGAGAAAGAAGAGCATTTCGTGTTGTCCGTTGAGAATCTCACTTCCATGCGAAGAGTTTCAAATCAAGAAAACACGTCAAACCGGTTTTGCTGGGCTATTGGTAAGCCAATGAAATTACCAGCACGTACGGTTACGCCTACCTGACCATGATGAGTAAATTATCCAATCAGGGACGAGGTTCAAATTCTGAACCAAATGTTCACATGGAAGTGAATTTCTCAACGGATAACACCAGATACTCTTCGTTTTCTTCTCTCCCTCTTCTATCGCCTCTTCGCCTTTGATTTGTTGGAACCCAGGGTAGCTCACCTACCGTACAAACCATACAACTCAGTTCTTAGACACACGCTGTATTGCCAGGACTGGGGCACAATACGAACACTTGTTGCCGCGACAAATTTGTTGAGGAAGTTCAGTTTCTCAGAGACATGGTCTTCATTACCCTGGAATAACTTCAAGTGAACAACGACGTTAGTCAACATCAAAACTCAATAGTTAAAGGAGCAGTCTGTCAATGGAATTGAACCTTCAAGTGAATAACGATGTTAGTCAACATCAAAACTCAATAGTTAAAGGAGCAGTCTGTCAATGGAATTGAACCTTCAAGTGAATAACGATGTCAGTCAACATCAAAACTCAATAGTTAAAGGAGCAGTCTGTCAATGGAATTGAACCTTCAAGTGAACAACGATGTTAGTCAACATCAAAACTCAATAGTTAAAGGAGCAGTCTGTCAATGGAATTGAACCTTCAAGTTTCTTGAAAACAAAACTACGACGTGTCCTGATATGCTTTTCAAACATTTTCGATAAATTTCTCTTAAAAGCAGTATGAAGTTATCCACTCCAATCTTTGCCATCCTTCATCAATATTTTCTCCAGTAAACCTGAAAAACATTGTAATCTGAGTAGTTATTTTTGTCTATGCGCCACCCATGCTCCCCCGCTGTCTGAACCTTTTAAATGTAACATTACGTCACTTCATGATTAAGACAATAAATTAAGACAATAATTAAGACAATAAACCTTACATGTTGTAAACGAATTAAGCGCTCGGTTAAGCAGACGTTACTTTTTCTTCGAATTTATGAGGGTGATATCATTGTTATCAACACGTGTAGGATATCACTTTACATATCACACTGCCTTCAGTGGATATCATTGTTATCAACACGTGTAGGATATCACTTTACATATCACACTGCCTTCAGTGGGGATATCATTGTTATCAACACGTGTAGGATATCACTTTACATATCACACTGCTTCAGTGGGGATATCATTGTTATCAACACGTGTAGGATATCACTTTACATATCACACTGCCTTCAGTGGGGATATCATTGTTATCAACACGTGTAGGATATCACTTTACATATCACACTGCCTTCAGTGTGGATATCATTGTTATCAACACGTGTAGGATATCACTTCACATATCACACTGCCTTCAGTGGGGATATCATTGTTATCAACACGTGTAGGATATCACTTTACATATCACACTGCCTTCAGTGGGGATATCATTGTTATCAACACGTGTAGGATATCACTTCACATATCACACTGCCTTCAGTGGGGATATCATTGTTATCAACACGTGTAGGATATCACTTTACATATCACACTGCCTTCAGTGGGGATATCATTGTTATCAACACGTGTAGGATATCACTTTACATATCACACTGCCTTCAGTGGGGATATCATTGTTATCAACACGTGTAGGATATCACTTTACATATCACACTGCCTTCAGTGGGGATATCATTGTTATCAACACGTGTAGGATATCACTTTACATATCACATGATCACTGCCTTCAGTGGGGATATCATTGTTATCAACACGTGTAGGATATCACTTTACATATCACACTGCCTTCAGTGGGGATATCATTGTTATCAACACGTGTAGGATATCACTTTACATATCACACTGCCTTCAGTGGGGATATCATTGTTATCAACACGTGTAGGATATCACTTTACATATCACACTGCCTTCAGTGGGGATATCATTGTTATCAACACGTGTAGGATATCACTTTACATATCACACTGCCTTCAGTGGGGATATCATTGTTATCAACACGTGTAGGATATCACTTTACATATCACACTGCCTTCAGTGGGGATATCATTGTTATCAACACGTGTAGGATATCACTTTACATATCACACTGCCTTCAGTGGGGATATCATTGTTATCAACACGTGTAGGATATCACTTTACATATCACACTGCCTTCAGTGGGGATATCATTGTTATCAACAGGTGTAGGATATCACTTTACATATCACACTGCCTTCAGTGGGGATATCATTGTTATCAACACGTGTAGGATATCACTTTACATATCACACTGCTTCAGTGGGGATATCATTGTTATCAACACGTGTAGGATATCACTTTACATATCACACTGCCTTCAGTGGGGATATCATTGTTATCAACACGTGTAGGATATCACTTTACATATCACACTGCCTTCAGTGTGGATATCATTGTTATCAACACGTGTAGGATATCACTTTACATATCACACTGCCTTCAGTGGGGATATCATTGTTATCAACACGTGTAGGATATCACTTTACATATCACACTGCTTCAGTGGGGATATCATTGTTATCAACACGTATAGGATATCACTTTACATATCACACTGCCTTCAGTGTGGATATCATTGTTATCAACACGTGTAGGATATCACTTTACATATCACACTGCCTTCAGTGGGGATATCATTGTTATCAACACGTGTAGGATATCACTTTACATATCACACTGCTTCAGTGGGGATATCATTGTTATCAACACGTGTAGGATATCACTTTACATATCACACTGCCTTCAGTGGGGATATCATTGTTATCAACACGTGTAGGATATCACTTTACATATCACACTGCCTTCAGTGGGGATATCATTGTTATCAACACGTGTAGGATATCACTTTACATATCACACTGCTTCAGTGGGGATATCATTGTTATCAACACGTGTAGGATATCACTTTACATATCACACTGCCTTCAGTGTGGATATCATTGTTATCAACACGTGTAGGATATCACTTCACATATCACACTGCCTTCAGTGGGGATATCATTGTTATCAACACGTGTAGGATATCACTTTACATATCACACTGCCTTCAGTGGGGATATCATTGTTATCAACACGTGTAGGATATCACTTTACATATCACACTGCCTTCAGTGGGGATATCATTGTTATCAACACGTGTAGGATATCACTTCACATATCACACTGCCTTCAGTGGGGATATCATTGTTATCAACACGTGTAGGATATCACTTTACATATCACACTGCCTTCAGTGGGGATATCATTGTTATCAACACGTGTAGGATATCACTTTACATATCACACTGCCTTCAGTGGGGATATCATTGTTATCAACACGTGTAGGATATCACTTTACATATCACACTGCCTTCAGTGGGGATATCATTGTTATCAACACGTGTAGGATATCACTTTACATATCACACTGCCTTCAGTGGGGATATCATTGTTATCAACACGTGTAGGATATCACTTCACATATCACACTGCCTTCAGTGGGGATATCATTGTCATCAACACGTGTAGGATATCACTTTACATATCACACTGCCTTCAGTGGGGATATCATTGTTATATCAACACGTGTAGGATATCACTTCATAGACCAAAACTTGTTTAGTCTGATTTGGTCTTTTTACACCCTAATGTTTCTAAAATGTATAAAAACAGTTTTAAATAGAAACAACGTAATTTTGAACACATTTGTTTAATTTTGACTTGGGTTGACAGGCTTTTCAATGAATTTTAGTGATCTTCAAAATTAGAAATGAAAATGTTCGCCAACTGGTTTCCATGCCCTTGTTCCTATAAAATACTATGTCTATTGAGGCCCTGTTCCTCAGAAATTTCTTATGTTTATTGAAGCCTTGTTCCTCGTGTTTTATTTTGGAAACAATCATGGGACTTGTTTTGGGGTAGCTCTAGGGTGGGTAAAGGAGGGAAGACATAAAAAGTAAATTACATGGCTGCTAGGAGATACAGAATTTCTTCTAGTGTTTAACTTGATAACTTTTCGCTTCGCTAACTTGTGAGTTATCAAGCTAAACACTCGAAGACAATTCCGTATCTCCGCGCGTCCACGTAATATCCTCTATTTATCCATGCTTCCAAACTGAGAGTCCCAAACAAAGTAAGGGAGATGGATTCCCCTAGTATTAGTTCCCATGTTCTCACCTTGTAACTCCCAACTTCATTATAGTATATCCAGTTCTGTTTTGTTGTTCTGTACATAATAAAGAACGATTTTACCCAGCGTGGCTCGTGCTGTAGACCCTGAGTAGCCACGCCCGTCAATATCACAACCTCGTTAAAATCCACCTGTAGATACTGCCGTTTGTTATTCTGTTGTGCGCACCATCCACCCAAACCATAGATTTTTTTTAACCGGCCAAAGTTCGCCTTGTAGAGGATATTGAGTCGTGAGGATGCTGTAATCTGGTTGGATTTGATTGTTCCATTCTGCATACCAAGAGGAACAATAAACCCTGCAATGACAATGGTGTGTTTCACACTGACGTCACGCAAAACAGTTGCCTTCAGAAAATACAATCATTTTAGATCTTGTGCATAGAGCAGAAAAAAAATCATAAATGACTATAGAGTACTTTACATATGCAACCGAGCTGTTGGGAAAACAATATTTGAAAAAGTTAGGTAATTATTATGCGTCCGGTGGCTGCCATGTTGGTGTCAAGATGGCGGCCGATAAAGTATAGTACAAATAAAGCTGATTTTGCATCCATATGATTAACTTATATCCAAAACAATTTAGATATCACTTTTAAAAGTTTCAAGTCTAAAATTGTAAACTCCCCAAACTATATGGATTTTCGTGATATTTAGGAAACACGCTGAGCTGGGCTGTCACAAAATTCTGTAATTCAAAAGCGAATCACCGTATCGCGATCGACGTGAAATTTTCGAAGAAAACTGAGTATACCGACCTCTAAATTATCTAAAAAGAACAGCTTTCTAGATCTTATAGTTTAGAATTTTGATGACGTCACGTGCAATTCTGGGTTTGGGTTTGACGTAAAAACACTAAATTATAACCTATATTTCCTAAAAAGCTGTTTCTGTAAAGTGCCCCTACGATCAAATTTTGAGATAGTGATATTTTTACGTATTTGTAAAGTAAAGTTGCTATATTTTTTGCCTGTCCAAACTGTTTTTCGATATGACGACGGGAAGTCTTACTTTTTGGGGTCCGAATCTTGAGTTTTTATGTCCGCACTGAGTCAGATCCGTTCCTTGACAGAGCTAATCTTCAGCGGAAGTGACGTCATTTTCTCAACTCAACGGCTACTTTTCACACAAACGTTCGCGTGGATTTATAAGTAAAGTACAACGTTTTACTATTTTTGCCACAAAGGAAATAAAAGAACGAAGCTTAGTATAGAAATATGCCTTTAAAAGAGCGACGTGTTGAGAAAATGACGTCACGACAGCTGGACGAAAATCGCGAACTATTTGGACCACACTTCAGTAATGGCGGACATGATTTTGACGGTGAACTCTCCGCAAAATTCATAGTTTAATTGGGTCCTTTTGGAATATTTTTCACTGATTTGAATATTCCCGCCACTATGTGTCGTTTTGGAAGACAAAAAAGTGTCAAAAGAAATGGTGGAATTTCGTCGTAGTGACACTTTAACACTGATCATCTACGAGCCGATCAAGGTATGCTAGCCGCCGTGGGAAGCGAGTAGCAGCTGTAGTGCGAACGAGTCAAGCTTTTACAGGAACCAGTTAACGTTTAAGCTGGGAAACTCTTGAAATTCAAAGAACTAAAATAAAGGCCAAACACATGTTTAAAGTACTTAACGACATGATGGCTCCAAATTGCCTTACAGATCTTTACTCTAAAAAGCATGATGTTACCAAATATAAATAAGGGGTTCCACTACCTCGCCACAGTTACCTCTCCCTAAAACAGAAAACTTTAAGAAAAGTATTTCATATAGTGGGACAAAAGTATGGAATTCCCTTCCAGAAAAATTACGCAACTGCGAGTCATTCCCCTCAGTTCAAGTATAAAATTGCCACTCACATCTTTCCTACTCCTTTAATTAACTAGAAATTTTATTTAACTTGATACATAATTAAATTTATAATAGGTATAGTTTTTAGAAATAGCAAAATATTATTTTATAGTACACAAAGGTTTATATTTTTTTAAGATTGCAATTTTTATCCACTCGCCCCTTGTGGAAATCAGCAATAGTTGACGAGGCAAGAGTGTTTAAATAAAGTTGTACCGTCCTACCTAACCTACCTAGTTCCCATTATTTCTCTAACATATTGTAGATGTCCGTGTACAATAGTTTGTTTCCGAGTTAAGGTAAGCGATCCAAGCGATCCAGGGGAGTTTACCTCGAACACTGACAATCGACTATAGAAGTCAGTTTTTTCTAAACCTATTATCGGACACCCATAACTGATTTTTGTAACAGCTTCCAGGGGCGGATCCAGGAAATGCAGAAATAGGTAGCCGTAAAGAAATAGGTGGCCTTAAAGAAAGAGGGTGGCCGTAAAAGTGCGGCGTAAAAGTGCGGCGTAAGCCGAACCTCGCGCCGTATAGGCGGCTATTAGCTAGAGGGATGAAGGGGCATGCCAACGAAAGGGGTGGCCGCGGTCCTCTCCCCCCCCCCCCCCCCCCTCTAAATCCACCCCTGGCTTCTTTTGGCCTGGATATATGATCGACAGAGGCCTTTGTTAGTCAATAAATCTTGGTTCTACAGTCTCATTTTCGCGACTACTTCGCATACCGTTTAGGTTTTGTGGAGCTCGATAATAGGTTCCGTGAAACCTTGAAACTTGGTCTCTAGGAAGCAGAAACCACAACAAATTCGGGATTAAACTGAAAATTGCGCACGATACAAGAAGTCCTAAGTTGTTTTGGGACGCAGTGCGAAGGTACGTTTCGGTCCGAGTTAAATCAATGTCAGAGGGGTATATCGTTTGTATGATTCCGCTAAGGAGAAAACAAGTATTATTTTCGAGTGCTCGAGAATAGGTTCTGTCTGATAATAGACTCACTTACCTTAAAGAGGTTTGAATTGCGCCTCACGTGTTTCAGAAGAGTCATAAAAATCAACAAATCAGTTCGGTGCCAAATTAAAGGTTATTTTCGCTTTATAAAGGTTCAGACGTTCGATGTAAAGGTTCTCATAGTGTTTTCGAATGAAATGAATGAAATGTTCGCTTTATTCAATACATCGAAGTTTTCGCGGCGTCTTGGTGATTCAAGGCTTAATCCACCAATCGATCCCGGTAACAAATTCTCATATTTGTAACAAATTCTCATATTTGTTCGCCCATAACGCCAAATACTCTTCTACTTCAACATTTTGTCCAGAGGTGTAGTTTTGGCCCCTCTTCAAGATCAGAAACAGTTGATCTTATTTGGGAATGAAATGTATTGTGATTTTATAGGAAAATAAATGACTTATTACTGTTGTTTAAATTTAGAAATGGCGGCTTATGACCTTTGACACTAGCAAGTAAATCAATTTAAGACTTAATATGACCCACGTTACAGAACACACAAGTTTTGATCCTACTATAATTATTTCTTAAATTACAAACATAAGCATGACTATTTTAGAAAATCCTACTTTATCAGATCTGCTGAACTAGTACTTTGAACTATTCTCATTGCATATTTAATTGGCTCGTCGCGAAAGGTATGATGTCATTACTTCAAATTCCACCGTGGGCGCCTCGCATGCTTATGGCAAGCCATCATGCCTGGCTACGCAGTAGAAGTAAAGGACTGGGGAGGAGAGTTTTTATCAATGGCTAAACGGCTACACGATACGCAATGAAAATAAATTATTCAAACAGCTACGTACAATGTATATCAAGGCTACGCAGTCGAAGTAAAGAACTGGGGAGGAGAGTGTTTATCAATGGCTACGCGGCTACACTGCATGATATGCAGATAATCTATTCAATTACATAATAGAAGTAAAGGTTTAGCAATGGCTACACGGATACGCAGTGAAACTAAATTAATGTACTTTTTTCAAATACTCCGGCTTAATATTCTAATTGAACAGTCATTCTCAACTGGATTTGTAGGATGCTATAACATTTATTTCCTTATATAAAACATAACGTGAACTTCTCATATTCAAGCCATGATCTTCTGGTTTAATTTTGTGGCTGGTCGCCTCTACGCTCAAAAGTTCTTGCAAAATATTTGAAATTTGTACTACATATTGTCTCTAATTCCCTTGCTCTAGGCGTTTGGGTTGTAAAGCCTTTTGGTAGCATTTATTAACATCCAAAACAAGTCCTCTCCTCTGTTTACATATCGCCATATAAACTCTGCTAAGTATGAAACACGTAATTTTTAAGTTCAGATATTCTGAAGTAGGCGATTGTTGGTAAAATATTGGACATACCCGCTTAAATCTTCCTATTCTACTCAAAAGTGGTACACTAAATATCTATAACCTGTTTTTGTTATCAAAAACACAAAATCAAAATACTAAAAACATTTTATTAAAAACAGTATACTTTATGCAATACAGTATGCATTTTTAACACTATATATATACAAGATGGAAGTAAAAAAGATATAACTACTTCTTAAACTAATCTGGTCATAATTTACTAGTGCCATTATAGTCCCTGAACCGAATAAGGGTCAAAAGTAGTCGGAAATTTCCGACTACTTCTTCCCACAATGTGGTTATAATCTAAGAGCGGCATTAAACCCTGAACCAAATAAGGGTCAAAAGTAGTCGGAAATTTCTGACTACTTCTTCCCATAATGTGGTTATAATCTAAGATATGACGACAATCTAAGGAAAATATCTTACTTTAGCTACTTCCCATATTGTGGTTATAAATATCTAAGAGTAGCATTAAACCATGAACCAAATAAGGGTCAAAAGTAGTTGGAAATTTCCAACTACTTCTTCCCATAATGTGGTTATAATCTAAGAGCTGCATTTGAAATTTTTCACTAAAATTCCATGCAGCCTTGGTAATTACCAGTGTGCCACACATCACAGCATGTTTTTGTTTATAATTATAGAAAAATGATGCATTTTGATTTAATTTGCAGTTCAACTGCTACCAGAAAAATTGAAAATTTCCAACTACTTTCAACCCATTGCAGGTTTAAGTCGTGTGATGCATATGTACCATTTCTTGTTATCTTTTTTATAAAGTTTAACATACTTATTAGTACTTAGAGTTGCATGTCCTCAAGTCTCATTCACACTAAACATGTTTTGAAGAGCTGTATATAGTTATGTGTACATCACATGCTTCCTGACAGTAAACCAGTTTTAGACGAAACTTTCTCAACTAAACAACAAGTTCATAGTATGTTTAAAGTGCATATGAGCCCAATTTATTTTTTATTTTAACGAAATCTTGATGCTATTTCTGAAACAATGAAACAGAAAAAAATGATTTTGTGCAAAACCGCGATTTTTTACACGCTTTCAAAGTCCCATGTCAAGATATCATGTCCGTGGTTTTGAGGGCCTGGGTCCTACAAACGAGTGTGACGACATCAGAGTTAAACAGTTCACTTCCGGTTTAGTAGTGTCTCTCTGTTTTCCTGTGAAGGCACACTGTATCTTATAAGTCGCGGTACAGAATCTTCGATATTGCCCTAAAATTCAACAATGACGACTTCAGGTTCCGAATGAGAAGACAGCTATATGTCTGGTGACTCAGAATATAACTTTATATCGAGATATGAGATCGAAGTGGAGACGGGAATTGCTGGCAAAGAGGAAGCTACTACTGGCTTACTGCTTCATGTCGCCGGACCGTACGCCGATGAACCCCTTGCTGATGAAGAATACTGAATAGGTTATAGCCTATGAACAAGAGAGAGAACAAGAAGAAATTCGACGCCAACAGTTACAAAATAGTCTAGATGGAGTAACTGCTGTTAGTAATTGGTAAGTAATGTCTTGTTGTAGTTTATACATGTATGCAGTTTACCCGGGAGTTTACACTGCTGCTTGTTATGAATAAGTCAAACTCGACAGCTGTCCTGTAACTTCAACTATTCGCTATATTTAACTCCGGACTCAATAATTATTCAACTATTTCTTTTCAATTTTCTGTCCTAAGGTGTATGTGTTGGAACTGCAGGGTTGACCTGCTCCAAAATGTTAACGAGGCGCAGTGTTGCAAGGAAATGGAGAAATGTATCACACTTCATCCTGGCTTTCGTCCAGTCTGTTTGGAGAAGTGGTCCCTAAAAGTATAAAACCCAATACCGGCGTAGATACCGCCAAACTGGTTCAGAAGAAACGTAAGTGAAGTCGATGGAACTCGAACTAAATCCTATTCGCTAAATTATCTCGGTTCCAGTTCTGCAGCTGGGTATAAATTATGTACAGTTTTCGATGATTCTTTCTATTTCCAAGGCACGTTTTTTTCGGGTTTCCTTGGAACACAAACACACTAAATTTAATCCATGAATAACGATTAAATTAAGTCTTTTGACTTTCCCTGGTTTATATCTGTGTCCTGAATATGTTGAATACATGTACACTTCATTACCTAGTTTTATGTACTAATACATGTATATCAAAATTACTTTCCACTTTCTTATAGATTTCTCAGAGGTGTTTCATACAGGGAATTTTCGCAGCTCGCCTATATGGTTACTCAGATGGAGTACGAATATCCCACTACCATCATGTGCATATGATGCCAAGTTTTAAGTGCTTTTGTAGGGGGGGTCATCAATGATTTGACCTACTCCTGGACATATCTGTCATGTAAAATGCAGAGCAGTAAGCTCATGATCAAAGGCACATCCCCAAAGGACAGATAATGCATTGGTGTCCAGGAGATTAGTTATGCCAATGCTAAGCTCTTTTTAATTTATGAGACTACGGAACAATGCATATGATGCACAAATTAACAGTACAATTTCAAGTTCCCATCCAGGAAGGATGTGAGGTAGAGATTACCAGAAGAATACAATAAAGTTTTGAGCAATTTTATAGGGGGTTCAAATAAGTTTTTTAATTCATTTATAGGGGGGTCAAAAGTTTTAACAAGAGAAGCAGATGAAATGCCAACCTCCTCCCTCCCCCCCCCCCCCCCCCCAATATATAATGAACACTCCCTTATATATTATAACCTGCCCATTTTTGTAACGTGTTTGGTTAGCTTATTATCAGGCTGTTGTTATAGCATGTTTACCATATTTGGGCATTCTTTGTGTTACTTGTCACGTAGTGGAATTTGTGTGATGCCAACCGGGAACTTTTAGGTGGCATATCGAACTTAGTCAAAACAGTTAAACTCGTGTTTCATGTTATGATCTTCGTCGAGTTCTAGATAGTAGTTTATGGATAACTGGCAATGCGACAATTTTCATTTTAAGACATACCATTTTATTTTCCAACTACTCGGGTTATAACTGTAACAGGGATCACTTAGACAATAAGGACCAATCACATTGCATGATGAAAACAAATTAAAGCATGCCAAGTTATGGTTATTTGAGGCAATCAATGTTGAGCACAAGACTAGCATTTCAACTTGCCCATGGTTTGATCTGGTAAAAGGCAAATTTGGTGGACTAACTTTCTACTCAGTCTTTCAAATGAAGAAAATTGCATGGATATGTTAGGATTTCCAAGTTGACTAAGTTTGAACAGTTTGTTTTGAGATTTGTTCTTTTTGTCAAAGTGCCAGTTACAGTTAAGTTGCACAGTAACATACAATCATGTACTTTGCCCAACACAGACTGGTGTCAATATAACAAAAATAAAGTCATACATACAGGTACATGTAACCAGCTGTACACCTTGTGTTTTCCTTGTTTATTTGCATAAATACTAGCAGCTTGCCTCTTTGTTGCCCCATTTCAGATCATGTGACAGCTCTCAAGAGGATTCAGTTCATTGTTTTCAATTTCTATCAATTTATGAGGGTACAGTCAGGTGATCTGAACTGAGGCAACAAAGAGGCAAGCTGACTGGGTCTACTGTGGTAGACAGCTGCCACATTTCTTTTTATGGCAATGTGTTTACAATCAGGTGGGATGACTTAACTATGCTAGGGTTAGGGTTTGCCATTGTAAAAGGTTTGCTTGGGACAACTTGCTGGCATCTACAAATTAGTACACATGTAGGTAACATTAACAGCAGTCCATGACACTGAAAAGCAGTAATCACTGGTGTCACAGAAAGAAGAATTGAGCCACCAAAACTCTTCTCTTGCCCACCATTTGGTTTGCTATAATCCAAGTAATTTTCGCATTTGGTTAACCCACCCACTTTGTAAACAGGCCCTTATTGAAACCACTCTGCTACAAACTACTTCAATTTCATCATAACAGATGCATTAGTGCCATAATTTCCACAATAATATTAAAACACAGTTTTACAACTAATTAGTAATGAAATTTTGAAGTTTGTCAAGTTTAAAAAAATGCTTTAATAGTTAAAGCTGCCATGCATAGCAATGTCAAATTTAAATATTGTCTTGATAATGAGGACAAAACAATGCCCCATGGTGTGAATTCTTACTAAAAGTAGACAAAAATGTCAATTAACAATGTTTAATGAGTATATGATCCACTCTTTTTTTGTATGGCTGTTTAGTCAGCATACTGTGCATTGCTGCTGGGGTCATTTGCTCCAGTTCTTGGATAGCACCAGAAAGTTGATCTTTTTCGAGCCCCAAGGAAAGGCTGGTAAATTTGTTCAACATAGTCTACAAAAGAATACCAAATAATTAATTTACTCTTCAGTAGGAGAAAGACTAAGTTGTTGTTCCTTTGTCTGAAACTGAGATTGCCCCTCTTCCATCCCCTCTTCCACTTCAAATCCCGATTCACTTGAAGTGGAAGTTGTTGAAGTGGAAGGCTTCGGTTCCAAAGTATCCCTTGATGTCAAGATCTCTCAAAACCTAAAAAGACAGAGTAAGCTTTTGATGAAATCAATGGCAAGTTACAAATCAGTGGAAGCTGGGTGGAAGGAAAGCAAAAACGAACACAATATATACATGTGCCGCGTTATTTCTCACCTTGTGGCGCGTCCTTGACGATGGTTTCTCTGGCTCTACCAGTTTGCTATGAACAGACGGAAGGCAACAATCCCGATATCATCAGACATAAGACGGAATAAATAAGCCTTCTTTTGACCCTCGATAACAGTAAACTTCCTTATAAAGTCATCTGGCTTAAAATAGTCCAAACATCCCATTCCCAGTGAGTGAGTGACTTGGCACGCTTTAGACTCGCTATTTCTCATTTTCTTGGCTTCTGGTCTTCGATCGTCCGCGAAAGGGATCTTGTGGAGTCCAATGCCTTTCTCTGGGTCAGGAAAATTTGTACAACCACCAACAACACAACGATAAGGTATAATTACTTCAAAAAGATTTGTACTTTCGCTTTCCGAATACAACAACAGAGTGATACGATAGTCTTTCACATGTACTCACATGACGTCACAGCCAATATTTGGCTTCAGTCTTCTTTTTCACGGCCCTGACTTCCACAGGCAACCCAAATTGCTGTTTTTGGCAACTTTAACCCTCGCAAACAAATAGTAAATCTGCTCAGATCGAACTTTTTCTTATGTCATTCGACAGCTAATTTTATTGTCAATTTTTATAAATTGAAACATTTTTGGGCTCATATGCACTTTAACCCTGTGCAACTAAACAGTCATCATGATAGGGGATACATAAATTCAGTTTAATTAAACAGGTTTTAAGTTGATGTGAATGGGGACTATAATGGTTTTATAGATTAGGCTGCTTTGTCTTCATTGTAGATGATAGGGAATTCCTCTCTACCTGGCAAACTTTGGCAGAGTACCCCTTCCTCTCCCACAAATTAATATTGTTATAATTTAAGAGTGGCATTACTGCCTGGTTTCCAACTACTTTTGATCCCACCACACTGGTACACAAGCTCTGTAAGTGGCAATATTTACTAGGGATTTTTAGTCCTGGAGTTGAATAATAAGCGATAATACTTACAGATGTGTTTATTTGTCCATGGGTTGCGTGTGGTTGGAATTTCAGCATTTTTCATTGAGTTTTGACCCCAGCAGTTCTGAAAAATGCTGAAATTCCAACCATGCAGCCCATGAACAAATAAATACATGCTGTAAGTATTATCACTTTTTATTCAATAGTAGTTTTGAAAATCCAAGACTAAAAAATCCCATACAAATGCTAGTAAATATTGCCACTTGCAGAGCTTGGGTTACCTGTGATCATTAACGGACATTGCGGGCGCGCTTCTAGCCGATTCAAAATGGCAGCTTTAATACTGAGAATTTTGTTAAATGAAAGTGTAGGTTCTCAGACCTTCCAACGCAATGAAAACCGAAACTTTCAGTGATGAAATAAGAGTAGAGAAGCGGTACGAGAGTTATATTAGTAAGGGATGTTTCAGTCCGAGATGAGAAAAGACTCTGAATTAACTTCCACACGACCGCCATCTTGTTTGTTGAGTTGACCTAAATCCTGCAATGTTTTCTGTGATATAAACTGGCCTGGAACTTGGACAGACAGATGCCGGAGAGATGACAAATCCTAAAAAAAAGGCTTTTGAATCACAAGGGGCTACGTTTAAGCTGATGCATCTCGATAGGCAACAATTTTAGCCTACTTCTGCTAGAAACTCCTATTGCCAAAATAATTCCATATTCTGTGAGTTTAAATGTTGTTCTTTCGAACTCAGCTATCGGGAAAGTGTGTAGCATTTTCGCGCTACAGTACAGGACATCGAATTTATAGGATTTATTGAAATCAGCAGACAATTTAATACAGCAACAGACAGAGGTAAGATTTCCTCAACAGAACATGATTTGAACTCGATTTTGGCATCATTCGAAACTGGTATCGTTCTTTATATCTGTTTCTTTATTTTATCGCCATACATTCTTAGGGATGGACCTTTAAATATTTGACGGGGGGGGGAAGGCGAATTTTTGTGCAAGATTTTTTTCCTGGATAAAATCTGTGCAAGGATTTTTTCCTCCTGGGTGGTACTGAAGAATTAGCACTTTGAATGCATTCTTTAGAGTAACTTTGAGTTTCTAACTTTATATCATTGGAAATAATCACTAAAACCTACTCCTCTGGAACTCTGGCTGGCTCTTTCCATAATTGGCATGCTATGAACCAACATCCAGAAACATCGGGATTCTAGCCTTCTACAACAGCCCTTGAGCCTACTTCCCAAATTTGTCTTGGGATGGCTGAATATGAAGCTTTGCAGGATTAAAATTGTTGTATTGCACAAATTTGTTTTTCCACTTGAAACATATACATGTGCACAATTTTTTTTGGGTTTTTCCCTAACCCCTCAAATGTCTAATGGTCCATCCCTTACTATTTCTTGTTGAAATTTAAATGCCCGGAAAAGTTATGCATAATGAGCTTTGCAGTCACGTATGTCCCATATTTGTGGCAATGCTTATTTGGTTGATGGTTTAATGCCACTCTTAGATTATAACCACATTATTGGAAGAAGTAGTCGGACATTTCCGACTACTTTTGACCCTTATTCGGTTCAGGGTTTAATGTCACTCTTAGGATATATAACCACATTATTGGAAGAAGTAGTCGGAAATGTTCGACTACTTTTGACCCTTATTTGGTTCAGGGTTTAATGCAGCTCTTAGATTATAACCACATTATGGGAAGTAGTAGTCGGAAATATTCGACTACTTTTGACCCTTATTCGGTTCAGGGTTTAATGCCACTCTTAGATTATAACCACATTATTGGAAGAAGTAGTCGGAAATGTTCGACTACTTTGGACCCTTATTCGGTTCAGGGTTTAATGCCACTCTTAGATTATAACCACATTATTGGAAGAAGTAGTCGGAAATGTTCGACTACTTTTGACCCTTATTCGGTTCAGGGTTTAATGCCACTCTTAGATTATAACCACATTATGGGAAGAAGTAGTCGGAAAATTTCGACTACTTTTGATCCTTATTCGGTTCAGGGTTTAATGCCACTCTTAGATTATAACCACATTATGGGAATTAGTAGTCGGAAAATTTCGACTACTTTTGACCCTTATTCGGTTCAGGGTTTAATGCCACTCTTAGATTATAACCACATTATTGGAAGAAGTAGTCGGAAATGTTCGACTACTTTTGACCCTTATTCGGTTCAGGGTTTAATGCCACTCTTAGATTATAACCACATTATTGGAAGAAGTAGTCGGAAATGTTCGACTACTTTTGACCCTTATTCGGTTCAGGGTTTAATGCCACTCTTAGATTATAACCACATTATGGGAAGAAGTAGTCGGAAAATTTCGACTACTTTTGACCCTTATTCGGTTCAGGATCTGATGTAGATCTGAGATTATAACCACATCGTTGTTAAAAGGAGGATATGCCTTGTCATTTACCACTGAGTATGTAAGGGAAGAGAAACATTGTTTACTCCTGAAAATTAACCCTACTTCATTGGTAGGCTAATGCATGTAAAACCAATTGTCTTTCCTTTTCTTTGTGTATGGCAACATTCATTATTCCACATGAGTAATATAACTTTTTAATTTTAATTAAATTTTGGGTCGATTTATTGTATATCAATTAAATGCTTACCAGGGCTGCTGAAGCTGTGCAAAAGTTTAATCAACATGAAGAATTCTTACCATTTACCTGGTAAGAATTCTTAAAAACAAGATGAATTTTACCAAAAAGACTACTTCAGAATATCTGAACTTAAAAAATTACGTGTTATGAAGCATAGTGTTCCCTTTTCCTTTCGTGTGTTGGCAAACTGTCTGGCCTTCATTTGGCGCCAATGCTCCTCGATCTTGTTAGTTGAAAACCGTCATCGTTCACAAATGTTCTCTAGGTTTACATTGCTTCGTTTACAAACTATATTTTTGAAGTATTTGCCACCAGTCACGAACGATTAATGTGCATGCAGTAATGTGTTACAGACTGAAGTTTAAAATCAGGTAAAGAAGGCATTAGTGAGCAAAGTTAAGTTATCGTATACATAGTGTACTATACGTTACGAAAGTGCTATTCAGTTCCTTGCAAATATGAACGGAATACCTTTTCCGTCTGCAAAATTATTTGTGGATAAATTAGTATTTAAGTTGGTGAACTTCGATAAAGAAATATTCTCTTAACTCGCTTGATTGTTCTACTGTTTCACTTCGCAATATAGCTTAGCTACTATAGGCCCACTGCATAGCCGCGTAGCCACTTCGTAATATAGCTTAGGCACTTAAGCCACTGCGTATCCGCGTAGCCACTTCGTAATATAGCTTAGGCACTTAAGCCACTGCGTATCCGCGTAGCCACTTCGTAATATAGCTTAGGTACTTAAGCCACTGCGTATCCGCGTAGCCACTTCGTAATATAGCTTAGGCACTTAAGCCACTGCGTATCCGCGTAGCCACTTCGTAATATAGCTTAGGTACTTAAGCCACTGCGTATCCGCGTAGCCACTTCGTAATATAGCTTAGGCACTTAAGCCACTGCGTATCCGCGTAGCCACTTCGTAATATAGCTTAGGTACTAGGCCCACTGCGTAGCCGCGTAGCCATTTCGTAATATAGCTTAAAATAGGTACTTAAACCACTTCGTAATATATCTTAGGTACTTAAACCACTTCGTAATATATCTTAGGTACTTAAACCACTTCGTAATATAGCTTAGGTACTTAAACCACTTCGTAATATAGCTTACTTGAATAGGTACTTAAACCACTGCGTATCCGCGTAGCCACCTCATATTATTCTTCGTTCTATAAAGAATAGGAGGTGGGGTAGTCTAGCTTTCACTTTCGACAAACAGCAGTTGTCTTGCTTTCACTGCGTAGCCGCGTAGCCAGGCTACGCGGGTATAACTAGAGTTGCGGGGTATTGGCCACTTTGGAAAAGAGTAGGGGATTGGGGTGAGGGTGGTCTCGTAAAGGCGCTTGGGATCGTTACAGGGGACACGCATCGTACAGAATACAAACAAACACGGCGAATATCGCAATTTACTCGTCGAATACAAGCACAGAAAGTGAAATAAACTTGAAAGAAGGCACTGTACCAGAAGTAAAGCTCAACAGAAGTGTCCAGAAATGTGGGTTCATAAAAGCCAACTTACTTAAAGCAGAGCAAAGTAGTGAAAACTACCGCGGAACGGAGTTAGCAGAAGTAAAGCCCGGGAGTAAAGCGAAGCTGTGTGGCCGTATACTACGATCCGAACACGTTATGCTTTTAATAGCCGATTCGTACGTTTCCCATCATGGATTTATGATTTTAAAGTTGTACTTTGCAGCTTTAAACAGGCCCTGTTCTGTTCTTGGGATTGTAGGGTGAAGAGCCGGAAGGAGTTGGTATGTAGTCAATCGCTACAAATACATGTCATCCTAGCGGACTTCAAGTGGTTCAACGTTTCTCTTGTCAGTAGTTATTTACGGCCTACAATCCCATGAATAGAACAAGACCTGTATAACTAAAATTACAAAGTATTTAATACTTTAAAGTGACAAATCCATGATGGTGGGAAATGTAGGAATCGGCCGAAAGCATAACGTATTCGGATCGTTGCGGATTCATCGTAGCAATCGGCCACACAACTTCGCTTTACTTCTGCTAACTCCCGTTCCACGGTAGTTTTCACTTCTTTGCTCTGCTATAATAAGTTGGCTTTTATGAACCCTTTCCTGGACACTTCTGTTGAGCTTTACTTCTGGTACAGTGTCTTCTTTCAAGCTTATTTCACGTTCTCTGCTTGTATTCGATGAGTTGATTGCGATATTAGCCATGTTTGTTTGTACACAGGCAGCCCAAGCTAATGATTTTTACAAGGAATGTATGGGAATGTTTAGAAAAAATCTAAAACTGTACTAAAATGATCAATAAAATCATAAAACCTTACCTGTGTGTTGTGAAGTTGATCCTCTTCATCACTGATGTGTTTATTTCTGGTTTGAGGCACTTCTGGGATTTTTTCCCCCTCCCCTATATAAATATTGAGAAGGCAGGAAACACGAGACGCCATTAGTCCACGTGGCGACTCTTCGAAGCCTCGTAATTCTTCGAAAATCCAAACTTTCAGCATTTTACCTCCAGAAACTCTTTCTTACATTCCTCTAGCACTCATTCAATCGATCCATCGCTTATTTCCTCGCTTTGTAAGTACTCAAATTCGACAGTTTCTGCAGCCAATCTAGCCTGTAACGTGCCGGGGTTGGATCAACTTAGCCTTTTTTTCATGGGCTGCCTGTGCTAGTTGAACCACAGGCAGCATGTGGTTGAACGTGGCTTTTCTTTGCAAGCAGTTACGAACGAGTGCCGAAGGAATTCAACACCTCGTGTATTTTCGAGGAGATTCGGAGAACGAAGTCATTATGCTCAATCGACCAATCGCTGAACGGTGAAATATGCAGAACAAAAGGCATATCAGCCATTAAAAGAGCGTAATGGGAATGGACAGTTTTCTTTGAATCGTCAAATACAGTAGCGGAAATGCCACTAGAACACACCATTACAACATTTCGTCCAAGGCTTTTCAGACGCGTTACGGTTTCGTTTACTCAACAGGATTTTAATAGGGACTTTAAGCAAAACACGTCGGCAATGTCTTCGACGACGGCATAAAACAATAGCCTTAATTACAAAATACAATAGCTGCACGTGAAAATGCACGCAGTCGCCTACATTTCCACCGTTCTCTGCAAAAACACAACGTGAAAACCCCAAATTGTACGTTTTAAAGAGAACGCGAACGTATAAGAAAGTAAATCAATCCGTTTTTCGTTCGGCGTGAACGGAACTCTATACTAGGTCATATTTTTCGAAAATCTGTTTGTGAAAAACAATTCAAGGCGAATAAGGGAAATAGTAGACACCAAATTTCGGGAGAAAGGCACTTTTCTACGTCCCGTCGTCATTGCTCATCTGTTAGGCTCCAGGAAAGATAAGGGTCAATACGAGTTCTCACTGACCTATTTGTCACACCATATTCTAGCCGCTACACGGACGTATTTTTTCACTCTCATATTGCAGTCAGTTCAATCGTCTATAACAAATTATTGTACAACTTACCTTGGTCAGTTCCGTTTTTGGTTATTTTACATTTGAAACAGCTTTTGAAGAAAACTAAATCAAGAAATCGACCACATTTCTATTTGACATTTCCTTCACCTATTGTTTGCTGAAAAGTTCGTGGGTCTCCCCAGCAGATTTCACCGTTCAGCGATTGGTGATTGAGCACAATGACTTTCTTCTCCGAATCTCTTCGAAAATACACGAGGTGTTGAATTCCTTCGGCACTCGTTCGTAACCAGTGCTTCCGAAGAAAAGCCACGTTCAACCACATGCTGCCTGTGGTTCAACTAGCACAGGCAGCCCATAAAAAAAAGGCTAAGCTGATCCAACCCCGGCACGTTACAGGCTAGGTTGGCTGCAGAAACTGTCGAATTTGAGTACTTACGAAGCGAGGAAATAAGCGATGGATCGATTGAATGAGTGCTAGAGGAATGTAAGAAAGGGTTTGGATTTTCGAAGAATTACGAGGCTTCGAAGAGTCGCCACATGGACTAATGGCGTCTCGATCGTGTTTCCTGCCTTCTCAATATTTATATAGGGGAGGGGAAAAAAATCCCAGAAGTGCCTCAAACCAGAAATAAACACATCAGTGATGAAGAGGAACAACTTCACAACACACACGTAAGGTTTTATGACTTTATTGATCATTTTAGTACAGTTTTAGATTTTTTCTAAACATTCCCATACATTCCTTGTAAAAATCATTAGCTTGGGTTGCCTGTGGTTTGTATTCTGAACGATGCGTGTCCCCTGTAACGATCCCAAGCGCCTTTGCGAGATCACCCTCGCCCCAATCCCCTACTCTTTTCCAAATTGGCCAATTCTGTAGTTACTTCCTAGCCACTTCACACATTTACTAGAAATATAATAAACTTTACAAAAATGTAGGTTTGTTTGACATCGGTGTTACCATAGCAACACAGCGTTGACGTAATGTATTTTACATCTCATCAATTTTCTCGAAATCTAGACCTAAACTTTTAAAACGACCTAGTGTCCCTTGTAGTCTATATGTAGGCCTCAAGACTGCAACGTTTAAAAAATGTATGAGGGCGTTTTCGAAAACAATTGGGTTGAATATTTTCGTTTAAAAAATAAACAATTCGCCTTACTTTCTGTTTCGTCATCGAGAACTGTGTTTTCCGGACCGATTCAAGCGGTGTTTTTAGCATATTTCATACCTGTGGCATAGGACTACTTCCCATGAAAATTTCATTACATTTGCTTTATTTGCTAAGGAAGCTGTAATTCGAAAACTAGTCGATACATTTTTTTTTTATCTTTTCACCTGAAATTCAACATGTACTACCCTGCCCCTGTAAATTTCAAGAGCATTGAATCATTTTAACGGCGCGGAATAAAATCAAAAACATAGAGAACTTTTACATTCATCCACGCAAGCTTCATTGCTGTATCATTTTGTTGATAGCTTGTGTCTTTCCGAAATTTCTCTTTTGTCTAGATTCTACATACTTGTGTGCTTTTGAACTAACAAGTTTACTATACACACTTGCTACGCTTCGCTACTGCCGGACCGCTCGTGCCAATTATATTCTTAGTACAATTACATGCAATTAGTTAAACCATGAAGCCAGGCAGTGCGGGATGATAATGCTGAATAAGTGTATTTTTAGTAACCAGATCGGGAAAAAGTGCCCGTGACGTCTACACCAAACCTTTAAACAGAAGAATACCCGAAAACAAATTTTCTAAAAACGAGATTTTGTATTAGTGATAATAAAAAAAGTTTTGTAAATAAATCATTATTATAAGTTATATTATAACAGCGTTACAACTGGCAGCGTGACTATGATAATTTGTACGACTGAAAGTTCTGTAAAAAAATGTGTTATCACACTGTAATAAAGGAATTTTTTTCTCTTCTAGAATTTGTTTTGGGTATTTGCCCAACCTCCTCCCCTCCCCTCCCCCCAACCCCCCTAAAAATATAATGATCCATCTCTTTCATTGTCTAAGCGCGCTTGTAACACTGCAATGGCTTTTTAAAATACTGTGATTGGTGGGTTTGTAAACTGTTTTACCAGAAGCGTGCTAGTGACTTTTTGATTTACTTGAAGTCGAGAAAGAAACTCAAACCGGTCATAATCACACAAGAAACTGTCAAGCGCTCACGTCGAGCCCAAGGAAAAAAAACCTAAACAAAAGGAATGCTAAAAGTCGACGGTTCATTTAACTTGAATGATCATGCGCAAAGACAACACATTTCAATACAGGCTTCTATTGACAACTGACGTTTTCATCTCTAGACTGTGCAGCCTTCAAACTTGACAATAACTGCTTCGAGAAAAAACCTGTAGGTGATTTTGTGATAGAAGAAGTACTTTGGATAACAGCAACTGCAGATGAATACGAGGAGGTGAGAAAGGTCTTCGTAATTCACTGACAGCAAAATATATAGCAAAACAACTTGTTGAGCTCTTCAAAGGCCATGTTTAATACATGGCACACTTTTTCGTGGAACTGGTCTCGCCAAAAAAACAGTGGAAGTTGCAAGCGAGTATGTTGCCGCGTAATATTCAAAACATGATTGGTTGAATGCTTTAAATGTCGCGAGACAAGTTGAATGACCCATGCTACACGTTGTCATGTTTTCGTGCAACTGATAGAAATATGTTACAGAAAGTAGAAACCAAATAACATTTCGTGCAACTTGTAATTTTAAAGGGAAAAAAGAAAACGGTAAAATGTTCGTGCAACTTGTAACTTTGTGTTTTCGGAATACAAGTTGCAGCGTGTTTTATCGCTGTGTTTAATATAACGTATATTATAACCCTAATAATGTATTTTTTTAATTGCATGGTTATTGTTTGTTTTCTTGTACGGGTAAGGTTAGGAGATCATTTTAAACTATTTTAAACTATTTTAAAACTGACCTGAATCACATCCGAACAGCTCAACTCTCATTGCGATGTTAATGTACCAGTTCTGTGGGCTAAACCTCACATATCTCACAAGTATGGGTTTAAATAGTGACTTAGATGTGCCAATCCAAGCATTCACATTCCCTGTGAAAAGCTGAAACAGAAAGAGACCGGTCATTAAGTATGGGGAGCTAGCGGGACAGGGAGAGAAACTGTCCTCCCTCACAAGTAATACATGTGTCTAAATATTTAACCCCATTACCTACGCTTAATAAGGTTAGAAGATTTAAAAAATGTGGAATACAGTGGAAACTATCCCCCAAAAAAAATCTTTTTGGGTGAGGGGGGGGGGGGGGGGGGGGGGGAGGGTGTGGTGGAGGAGAAACTCCCTAACTCCCATAGACCATATCCATAGTCCGCCATGTTGTACAATGGGAAGTAATCAAACCGTGAATTTAATTAAGTCTATGAATGGTCTATGACAGTTGATATGGTCTATGAAAGTTAGTTTTCAAACGCTAATTAATATTCAGATTTAATCATTACCCCAAACTCTTTTGGACGTGAATGATATGACCGAAGTTAGTAACTAGTATACCTAACAGGTAGTAGTGAATGCTGCTCCGCTCAGTTAAGGAAGTGTATTAGAAGAGAACCTACAGTAGCACTTTGGCAGGAAAAAATACTGGGTGATAAAAAGGTGTTAGATGAATATATTTTGTAGTTTTGGGGCTATCGTGCGACTGAATCCTGTTTAAGCTGTGGTGTATATATCTCCTCCCGGTAAATCCCTTGAGCCTACCGATTCCCGACATTTTCTTAAGATTCCCGGCACAAGAAACTGCTGTTCTCCCCGGTGAAGTTTAAACACCGGAAACCAACTGTAATTGAAAATGTAATTGTAAATGCTAAACTGATAGTTCACGCAGAGTTCGCCTACACGTCTACAAATTCATGATTACACAAGGATCGCATACGCAGAAATGCGTTAAAGAACGGTTGAACGTAGTCAGATTCCACCTCGTGTAATGTCACGTGACGATCAGATCAGTGCAAAGCATTGTGGTAAAAAATGACAATAGAAGTGATGCATTGTTGTAAAAAAAGAAATTGAGATTTGGACCCGCTTACAGATTATAACTGCTGCTTTGCTTGCTCGCTTCATGCTCGCTCGTTGCGGCAGCAGTTATGGAAAAGGGATTTCGTTTAGGAACGTGGTGTACTAAATTACCCCCTACCCCTACTCTACCTGCACTGATACTGAGGGACTGATATTATGAAAGCCACAAATATTTGGAAAGACTATGGGTATGATTGACAAGTTGTTTATCTATTATCTATACATTATTGTGGTCGTAATGGAAACTCTATAAATAATTAGATGAATGAATGAATGAATGAATGAATGAAAACTGAATGAATGAGTGGGCGAGTGAGTGGGTGAATGAATGAACGAGTGGGCGAGTGAGTGAGTGGGTGAATGAATGAATGAATGAATTCCGTATTGAGTGGCTGAGTGAGTGAGTGCATGGGTGACTGAATGAGTGATGTTATGAACGAATGAATAAATGAATGAATGATATAAACACAGTCACCTTTGGTTGTTTGTTTTCCCATATGTATGACCAGATAACACCATCAATGCTGTGATACAAATGATGAGATACCACTCTTCCTTCTCTGACACTATTATTGCCAATCCCCTGAGTTGCTATTCCAGTAAGAATTGCGACCGTTCTCAAGTCTATCTGAAGGTACTGGTGTTTGTTATTTTCGGCAGCAATCCAACCACTTTTGCTATCAAGTCTAGCATTATTTGGTGGGAAGTTTGGATGATGGCTAGAGGCTGTTATACTTGAATCTGGTATTGGAGAGTTTTGTTTGCCAATGCCCATAGCTTCGCCACAACCTTTAAGGATACAAATAATACAAATGTAGATCAGTATTGTTCTGATATAGATTGTTTGCCTCTAAAAAGTCTAACAGACCCTTTTCTAGCTATTGCCCCATTTCACATCAAGAGCATGTACTGTTTCCATATCCGACAACAACAACAACAATTTATTTGTGTCAAGGATAATTGACAATAAAATAATTAAAAAGTAATTTTAAGAAATTGACAGCGTCAAGGGACTGTTCGTTAAGTATAGTTTACAAAACGAGCAGCGGTGTTTTATTATATTTAAAACACGAGGGTGCAGCCCGAGTATTTTAGACCTGATAAAACACTGCTGCAAGTTTTGTAAACGACTTACAAAAACGTCTTGATGTATAGAGTCATGTAATTCGGTTATTTTGGCGATAAAACCTATTTCAGCGGAGAAAATCCAAGTTAAAGTCTATGTAAATTAGGATGAAATCTATATCACATTCGCTTCTCGCTCAGTGATTTCCTTTGTGCTTGCTTCATGAATTATCAATGCTTTTTTAAATTATAGCTAAGGAGGGGCTGGAGTTTATTTTTTAAATAAGCACAACAAAAAATGTAACCCACCCCCCCCCCCCCCCCCCCAAATCGAGTTCTTCAAAACATACCCCCCGAATATGTCCTGTACAAAAATTGTACCCCTGTCTGATCCCCTGCAACTGAAATCAAGGCCACCATCTTTGAAAACCCTCTTAGTGGACGAGTAGACTAGGGACTGGGCTAGGAAATTCCCCACGGAAATTTGGACTTCCTGTGATGCTGTATCCAACAGGGAGACCAAAATAGCTGCCAATATTGCTCCATTCAAACACAGTTTAACGTCAAAGTCCTCTTGAAAATCTAAAGTTCTTTTTAGTGTTGTTGAAAAGCTTAAATTAAAAGTCACCCTATTGCACGAAAACACAAAAGCTAAAACTGTATCCCACCTATTTTTTTACCATCACAAAAAATGTACCCCCCACTTTCAACTGATTTTGAAAATTGTACCCCACTCCTCCCCCCACCCTGAACTCCAGCCGCCACTTGGCTATGAACAGTCCCTAACACGATCGAGCTGTCTGGAATATTAGCTAAAGAGCTGGTCAAACCAGACAGCTAACATAGGTAATTTACAAGGGTTTGGTCATTGCATTAATTATAACATATAGCTAGAAACGAAAAAGAAAACTATGAATTAATGTATTACGAGATAGGAAATAGAGCGGATCAGTAAGCTATATTTGATTACTAATAATTATATAACTAGTAGGAATTAAGGAAACCTAATTAAATTTTAAGGTGGATTTTTTGAGGAATTTATATTCTTCTGTTTATACCATTCCAAGTGTATATGGAAAGAACCTTTTCTCAAAGGATTTGAGATGTGCACAAAAAACAAGCGAAGTAAAAGGATATATTTAATTGAAGTTTTAGCTTTGTTTTCAAACCTACTTTGCCCTAAAATCCCCTAAAACAATTTAAGGTAATTTTAGAAAATCAGTTAGTACTAAGGTAATGTTATCTATCTTTAGCCTACAGAGTATAGTCCGCTATTAAAAGCTAGTGCAGCTATTGTATAGACATTGTTTGAAACCAAGTCGGCAAGTGTTGTCATTATCATTTGACCCGGCGGTCCTAGCCTCAAACACATAACTTAGTACAGAACATTTTAAATTCAAAACTTTAGTAAACTGATAACAATCCTGGATTGAAATTGCGCTTTAAAATGTTCCACAGAGTATTCAATCAAAGTAAATTTGTTGAAAACGTAGACTGAACAATAAGCTTATGAGACTGAAGAACTTTCGTCTTACCTTTACAAAATCCAAAATGGAAGGCAGTGAAGACGGCGAAGAAGAAAGCTCTTCTTGCCATTTTAACCAACGAAAATTCCTTTTCTTGAGGCTAGTAGGAATACGAATGTATCCAAAAAGATGGGAAATGGTCCAAATGGCTCGGTTTCTAGTGTTTTGAAGACCCAGAACCTGGACAAGAAAGAGCTTGTTCCTCTCGCTAGACGACTGCAGCTATCACAGCTCACACAGCACTGCAAGTATCGGGAACTCGAACTCAAAATGAACCACGAAACTTCTGAAGTCTTCCAAATAGTAAAGTATGACCAGTGACTTGTAAATTAGTGATAATGACTCCGTCTCGTGGTCGCAGAAGTGAATTAAAACCGAGTAAAGAAAGACTTTCACCTTTTACTTTCTCTGTTTTAATTTTCGAGTGCAACTGCACACGGTTATCACGTGATAACACAGGTAACCCATCCAAATTAAAATAGCACGTAACATCGAAGGCTAAATCTTGAGACCTGTTGTAAAACCAAAACCAAAGTAACCATAGAGCCAATCGCGGAGCGAGTTAAACCACAATGGGTCAGTCGTGAACTGAAATAATTCGTGATTGGTTTTACTTGAACCAATCAAGAAAAACGCGATCGTGGATAATTCTCGCTAAAACGAATTGAAAATCTGAAACGAAGCGGCGAGGTGGGTATTGAATATCCACCACTTTTCACCGACATTGAGGACTTTAGTTTTAGTATATACCACATAAGCAGGAGCCCATAACTATAGCCAGCACCAAATAGTTTATTTTCGGTCAAATGGACATAAACTCGCGTGAGGTGATCGCTGCTTAGGCTCGGTTTCCAGCCGTGGAGGTTTCGTTGGGGGAGGCTTTGGAGAAACGACACCCCAACGGCTGAAACCAAGCCTAATCGCTGCTTCGCTCGGACATGAATAGAGGTTAATATTAAGTCCGATAGGCGAGTCGGCAAAATACGAATGACATACACAGCCAGTTAGATGCTATAGCCGACTAATAAGTTGTTTATCATCTCAGTAAATTCTGCCACGAAATAAAATTTTATTTCCATAATAACCAAAATCATTGCATGCTCGCTCCCTCTTCCCGGCAAAGTTGGGTAGGGGTGTGCCGCTGGGGCTCTGAAACCCTTACCCTGTTTAAGACAAAAACCCTCAAATTTCCATAACCTGATCAAGACAAAGTCTTAAAATTTTATATCCCTCTATAAGACAAATAACAAATTATCTATACTTGTATGTCAGTATTTATTGTGATCTTGTATAATGAGTGTCATAACTAAATAAGTCTTCATCAAGCACTAGACTAAATAAAGCACTAGATAAATACCATAACCTGTTCAAGATCTGTCGATGTGAATATGGATACCCTGTCTAAGACCAGAAATTCGAAAAACCATACCCTGTCCAGCGGATCATCCCCGTATAGTCCATATATGGGACTCGGAGCTCGCTCGAGAAATGGGATTTCCCAGGTGATGCATGGAAGCCATTTCACTGTAACTACCCTAAAAACTGTCTCATATTTCGTGTGGCGTTCTTATATATATTTCGTGCATTCTTGGCAGAGTTATAGAATAAACGTAGATAATATGACACTAGTTCTACAACGGTTGATACGTGTTGCAGGAATCTTCCGGCGGCCTTTTCAACCGGAAAATGAATGCTGTAACCACTTCCTATCGAGAGTGACGTCGGGATTAGAGCATATTTAAAGCGGTTAATAGCGAAAGGTAATACTTTGCAATCTTTTATTTCAATTGTTCCACAGAAAGTGAAATTCCTTTATTTCTCTTTTTAGTTGCCCATTTAATCCTTAAAATATATTTTTTCTTTGAAGCACGTACTTTGAGAGTGATCTTCTGCTATTGTGTTGCATTGGGATTGTCTAGAAGTTACCGAAGATGTGGAGCTTTCTCGCTCTCGGTCTTATAGGGATGCTGTCGTTTAATGCCGGAGAAAGCTATATCCAAGTTTGTTATTTTACCAATTGGTCCCAATACAGACCTGGTATCGGAAGATTTCTCCCTCAAAACATCGACCCACATCTTTGTACGCATATTGTTTATGCCTTTGCTAAGATTTCCAACGAAAACAAGCTCGATAAGATTGAAAAGAATGACGAAACCTTCTACCGACAAATAAACAAACTTAAGAGAGTCAACAGTGAGTTGAAAACACTGTTAGCGGTTGGAGGGTGGAATCACGAATTGGGAGCAAGTCCGTTTTCTCGAATGGTCCGTACCGTAGCAAACAGAAGAGCTTTCGTTGAATCAGCCGTTGAGTTTCTAAGAAAAGCGGGTTTTGATGGACTTGACTTGGATTGGGAGTACCCTGGCAATCGAGGGAACTCGCCAGCCGAGGATAAACAACGCTTTACATCTCTTTGTCAAGAACTGCTGGCGGCTTTTGTTGCTGAAGCCTTGAAGACAGGAAAACAAAGATTGCTTCTAACAGCAGCAGTGGCTGCAGGCTCTTCAACTGCAGATAAAGCTTACGAGATCAGGAAGTTAGCGAGGATTCTTAACTGGGTGAATTTGATGAGCTATGATCTGCATGGCAGCTGGGAAGAAACTACAGGTAGAAATGTTTCTGTGATATATATTTTCCCTGTTATTTTTAAATGCATCTTAGGCGTGCTTTCATTTTATTGGAGTCAATACTGTTTTAAAAAAACGCTGATAGTACGTGTAATTTATGTTAGTTGAGGTACGAAATTCACAGAAATGAATATTTTGCTGGCACGGAACAGAAGCCTGGGGAGAGTAGTGCTGAGAATTATGGGTAATGTAGTGTGCCATAAGTAGGTGACTGTTAAGAGGTTGAATTCATTCTAGGTCAGCCTTGCTACCTTGCTTCATTTTTTTTTTTTTTTTTTTTAAATGATTGGATCGAGAAGCCGGAGGCATAACGAACATTAAGGGAAACCATTCTGGCTAGGTTAGAATCGTCCGAGTTTAATTTAAATCGACATAAGATTGTATTTATCATATCGGACTAAATGTATCTAGATGACCTCAGCTCCCAGAGTTGGCGGCACTGCATTGGTGGGAGTATACGTTCCCGTTTAGTCCACACAGTGGTTTTGGGTTTTCGTATCCGGCAGTGTCGCAATAATTAATAATATGTAGTAAATAGAGACCAAAAGTTGAAGAACGAATGCCTGTAAGCTATTATGAGCAATTATATGAATAAACGCTGTCGGGCTCGGCTGACCGACATCCCCAAGTATCCTAGATACTGTGTGTGTCTGAATTGTGTAGTGGAGGCAAAATAGCTAATTTCAGTTCTCCCCAGCCTCTTTTAAGTTCTGTTTCTTGACGTATCGTATTTTCTCTACTTTCAATTCGGTTTTCGCTTGTGATATTTATTGAAAAAGTCGAGCTCGATTGCCATTTTGAATCAGGGACGGCGCAGCCGGGGGGGATGTCGGGGGGGGGGGGGGGTAGCCCCCCCTTTTTCCCCCAAAAAATATTTAGCCTAGTTCGGGACTGTTCGTTAATTATGGCTAAGGGGGGGGGGCTGTGTTTAGAATAGGAGGGTACGTTTTTGCTAAGCATTCGAAAATGGGGGGTACATTTTTTCTTTCAGCAAAAAATTAGGGGGTACATTTTTAGTGGTATGCTTCCTCAAAAGATATGAAATGCTCTCCCCCATAGATCATGGTTTATAATATCATACGAAGACCTCTGGCACTATTACATGCCAAGCCACGAGAGTTTCTTATTCGGGCTT
Source organism: Actinernus sp. WN-2022 (assembly GCA_030867875.1). Lineage (NCBI taxonomy): Eukaryota > Metazoa > Cnidaria > Anthozoa > Actiniaria > Actinernidae > Actinernus > Actinernus sp. WN-2022. The sequence continues at coordinate 103,300,123 of JAOWCC010001634.1, forward strand.
CTAGGGCTAACAATACATCTTCTCGTGTCAATTCTTGTAGAGATTTACTCACAAAAACTCACACCTTAGATGCTTCTCTGATTTGTGATCTTTTCTCGGCCCAGGTCACATTAACAGGCTCTGGAATTACGGGAATTTTCGGTAGTTCAGTAGTTTCGCTTTCCATCTTGCTTCTTCAACAATACAATAATCCCCAGGCGTTATGCACTACCTGGACGAGTGAACTGGGACCGAGAAAGCTTCAGATCTAACGGGGGGAGGGAGGGGTACAGATTTTGTTTTGCACATAATACGGTGGGTACGTTTTTTACAATGTCTTTTTTAGAAATAAACTTCGTTCTCGGGCTTATATTTGTTTTAAGAACATCAAATTTCCGCGGGCAACTATCACCCGATAGTTCCTCGACGGACACACTCTATTTGTATAATAGTCCCGAGACAAACACACCGCCTCTATCACGTCACGGCGTGATCGCCTTTAGCCAATGAGCGCGCGCAAAATCTTTTGGGTGAACTATAATATACAAATAGAGTGTGTTTGTCTCGGAACTATTGGCTGATAGTTGTCCGCGAAAATTTGATGTTCTTATAAAACAAATATACGCGTTCGAGGGCTTATATGCTAGTTTTAGGAACATCAAATTTCCAAGGGAAACTATCAGCCATTATAGTTCACCACAAAATTTTGGCGCGCGCTCATTGGCTAAAAGCGATCACGTGACGTGATAGTTGTCGTCCGTGGATGCAAACTATCAGGCGATAGTGCCCGCTGAGAGCGGAAGTCAATTTTGCGATGAACAATAACGACAAATAGACTGTGTTTGTCTCGGAACTATCTGCTGATAGTTTCCCTTGGAAATGTGATGTTCTTAAAACTAGCATATAAGCCCTCGAACTGCGTTCTCGGGCTTCTATTTGTTTTAAGAACATCAAATTTCCGCGGGCAACTATCAGCCAATAGTTCCTCGACGGACACAGTCTATTTGTATAATAGTTCCGAGACAAACACACTCTATTTATCTTTATTGTTCATCACAAAATTGTTTTCCGCTCTCAGCGGGCACTATGGCCTGTTATAGTTCACCACAAAATTTTAGCGCGCGCTCATTGGCTAAAACCAATCACGTGACGTAATAGTTGTCGTCCGCGGATGCAAACTATCAGCCGATAGTGCCCGCTGAGAGCGGAAGACAATTTTGTGATGAACAATAACGACAAATAGACTGTGTTTGTCTCGGAACTATTATACAAATAGACTGTGTCGTCGTGGAACTATCGGCTGATAGTTTCCCGCGGAAATTTGATGTTCTTAAAACAAATATAAGCCCTCGAACTTCGTTATATGCTAGTTTTAAGAACATCAAATTTCCAAGGGAAACTATCAGCCAATAGTTCCGAGACAAACACGGTTATTGTTCATCACAAAATTCTCTTCCGCTCTCAGCGGGCACTATTATACAAATAGACTGTGTCCGTCGAGGAACTATCGTCTTATAGTTGCCCGCCGAAATTTGATGTTCTTAAAACAAATATAAGCCCGAGAACGTAGTTCGAGGGCTTATATATGTTAGTTTTAAGAACATCAAATTTCCAAGGGAAACTATCAGCCGATAGGTCCGAGACAGACACAGTCTATTTGCGTTATTGTTCAACACAAAATTGTCTTTCGTGCTCAGCGGGCACTATTATACAAATAGACTGTGTCCGTCGAGGAACTATCGTCTTATAGTTGCCCGCCGAAATTTGATGTTCTTAAAACAAATATAAGCCCGAGAACGTAGTTCGAGGGCTTACATGTTGTATTGTATTGTATTGTATTGTATTGTATTTTATTCGCCACTAATAGAATTTACAAAGTAGATAATACAAAGTAATATATAAAGGTTAGTGGCGAGGAAGCCTAAAAAGAAACCATTAAGGGCTTATGTGAATTTAGGCTTCCTCATAGGACAACAGCAAGTGGATAGATATAGCAAGTAACTATGACGAACTGGCGTTTTTCCCCCTTGTTATTGTTTGTGTTACCTGTATTCTTAATAATAATTAATCATGATTAATATTTACGAAAGAGATAGGATTTAAAATTTACTTTGAAAAGAGAAAGGGAGGCGGAGTTAATAAGTTCAATATCAAGTGAATTAAATAACTTTGGACCTTGAAAGTATACAGAAAACTGCCTTATGTTGGTTTTACATAAGGGAGTGCGAAAAGCTGGAGCATTTCTAGTGTTGTAATTATGGACTTGATCATTTGTTAAAAACATGTTGTTAAATTTAATTGGCAAAAGACCATTTTTGTAGGAGTACATAAATTGACCTATCTGTAACAAAAGAATGTCATGGAATTTAATTATGTTTAGTTCTTTGAAAATAGGATCAGTGTGAGCATCAAATTTAGTCTTCATTAGGATTCTAATGACACGTTTTTGAAGTAGTACTATACGACGAAGATTGGATGGGTAAGTAGAAGCCCAGACTAAATTACAATATTGAAGGTAAGGATAAATCATTGCATAATACAGTGTTCGTAAAGACGTTTTGGAAAGGTAAAAACTAGATTTAAAAATGATTCCTACAGATTTCGATATTTTGTTGGCTATATGAGATATATATGGTTTCCAAGATAAGTGTTCATCTAGTATTACCCCTAGAAACATGGTTTCTTTTACTTGATCAATTATCTGGTTGTTTATAAATAACTGAAGATTATGACATTGCCTATTTTGTCTGGGTTTAAATATCATGAATTTTGTCTTTGTTAAATTCAATGAGAGTTTATTTGCCTTGAACCAATCTGATAATTTGTTTATTTCAGCATTCAGAGTATTGATCAGGTAAACAGGGTCTTTGTGAGAGAAAAATATATTTGTGTCATCAGCAAATAGAATAAGCTCTAATACATTAGAAACATTATTTAAGTCATTGATATACAATAAAAAAAATAAAGGACCAAGAATTGAGCCTTGGGGGTACCCCACAGCAAATCTTTTTAGGAGAAGAGCAGTGCTCATTAAACTGAACGAATTGTGTTCTGTTAGAAAAGTAACTTTTAATCCAATCTAATGCTATGCCACGAATCCCGTAATGTTCAAGTTTGTCAAAAAGAATGCTGTGGTTAGTTTTAAGAACATCAAATTTCCAAGGGAAACTATCAGCCGATAGGTCCGAGACAGACACAGTCTATTTGCGTTATTGTTCAACACAAAATTGTCTTTCGTGCTCAGCGGGCACTATCGCCTGATAGTTTGCATCCGCGGACGACAACTATCACGTCACGTGATCGCTTTCAGCCAATGAGCGCGCGCCAAAATTTTGTGGTGAACTATAATGCCTGATAGTTTGCATCAGCGGACGACAACTATCACGTCACGTGATCACTTTCAGCCAATGAGCGCGCGCCAAAATTTTGGTGAACTATATGTAACGGCTGATAATTGGCAAGGGGCGAACTCCGAGTCAACTATCAAAGTCGATAGAAACCAAGCTTAAGATCAAGAAGTCTAATTGTTGTATCATAACCAAGGTACGATTCTTTCCAATGTCGATTCACATATATAGAGAAAAACCTGTGAAAAACGCTGTTAAACACGCACTTTTCTAGTTGCTTTTTGACTGCGCGCGCTCGTTCTTCGAACTTGCCGTCTATCGATCGATAGACGATGCCTGCGCAGCCAATCAGATTGCGAGTTTGCCTACAGTCGGTGGCTTGGTTATGCTAATTAACAATTAGACCCGCAGCCCGAATGGGCTATGAGTCAATAGCTATTTAACTCGTAGCCCATGAGGGCGAGAGGTCTAATTGTTTTAGTATAAACTAACTAGTCGGACAGTAGAAAATAATAGAAAGAAACAAATCGAAGTTGTCAAAAAAATATTTTTGTCGTGAAAATGCGTGCGGTTTTTCTCTACCATGGGCTATCACAAATAGACCTATAGTAGGGTAGCCAATCAGAATGCAGGATTTGTAATAGTCCACTAGTTGGTTCATACTAATGAGTGATATGATCTTCAGGTCACCACAGCGCTCTAGATGGTGCTTCCGGCGATGAACTGACGACAAAATTTGCCGTTCAATATTGGACTTCACGAGGAATGCCTGCAGGGATGATTACGCTCGGTCTAGCTACCTATGGCAGATCCTTTACGATTGCTCATCCTGAGAAACACCACCTCGGTGCGCCGGCAAAAGGAGCAGGAAACCCCGGTCCTTATACACGAGAAGCCGGTCTTCTCTCCTATTACGAGATATGCAAGCTAAATCTGACGGTTGTCAAGGAAACTAATGCCAAGGCTCCCTATGGTTACTATGGCAACCAGTGGGTCGGCTTTGAGGATGTGGCGAGTTTACTCCGAAAGGTCGAGCTCATTAAGGAGCTGGGTTTACGTGGTGCCATGTTTTGGACCCTAGACTTGGATGACTTTCAAGGCGCATGTCAGCAAGGAAGGTCACCGCTGATCAATGAAGTGAAAAAAGTTCTCACGGCGAAAAAGCCTGCATCGTCAACCACTGCTCTTCTCCCAAACAGGACTACTGGAACTACCCTGCCGACCTACTCAACCAATAGGTATCCTAAGAAAACTACACGACCAAATACAAGAACTTCGTCAAGTACTCTAACTAGGTCCACACCTCTACCTTCTAGATCGTCTCCCTCATCTACCCAGGCTCCAACGAAACGTATCTCACCACGAAGCCTTGCAATAACGTCTAAGCCGAACGCCACTGAGTGTAGACCAGCTGGAGTTTATACTGCCGTCCCAGGAATGAAAGAATGGTGCGTCAGGAACTGCGCGCGTAGATTTTGCCCTGCTACGCACTGCACCTGTGACACTGGAACCCAGACTCCTGAATCTAGTTCTTCCCACGGATTGCGGTGTAGACCGGTTGGTGCATATGTCAAGGTACTGGGGATGAAGCAGTGGTGTATTCAGAACTGTGCTGCCGGTTATTGTCCGGGGTCACATTGCACCTGTGCATGATAGTTAGGCTGTTGTGGTTCGTCATTAGGCATTACGAATGATGTTAAATTTAAGTGCGAAATGAAAACTGTAATATTCTAAAAGTTATTTTGATTGTGTGATTTATTGATATCAGGTGTTGCCGATCACGAGTTTTGTATATCACGTAATTCAAAACCAACATTGGATAAATGATCGTTATGCTATGTCAACTACAATACTGCTAGCCGGCACGAAAAGGTATCCGCTACAAAGTATATCACTTTCAAGACCGGAGCGGCACAACCGATCGCTCCGGCAAAAAAAAACGCGGCAAAAAAAACGCGGCAAAAAAAGCGTTTCATGTGTGAACAGGAGGCCTATCATTTTATGGTTTTCGTGTCGGCAATAAACTTATCTGGTGTAAACATGGCCTTAACATAAGGGAAAGAATATTAAGGGGATAATATAGTCACGTCACTTATTTCACTGAATATCTCCTTAATAGTTAAAGGAAAGTCAAATTGTCTAAGCACATACATTTAGAGGTTCGGAACTGAATTAATTTGAATGTCATATTATAGGACTTGTTTATAATTCCAGTAACACTCGCAACCGGCCGTACCAAAGACTGCTTACATCTGATATGTCCGTTAACTGGTTACGTGATCAACCAAAATCAAAATTTACCAGTTAATGTTCTTTATCATATGAAGTTCAATAAATGTACCAAGTTTCAAGAAATTACTTGAGTTGTTTTACTTGTCTAGTGATTTTGACGGGTAAATGTCTACTTTTTATGTCAATTTTTGTTGTTGTTGTTGTCATTTTTCGATAACTTTGTATTTATGTAATTATGTAAAGTAATTAATTGGACAATTTTCATGTTGTTTGTAAGTTTATATGTAATGGTAATAACATTTAAATAAAGATGGAATTATTTAAAAAATAAGATAACTTTATTTTAGCACGGTAGTGATTCATTAGGATTTAAAAATAAAATTATATTCTTAATTTAAAAATAAATTCCTAACTTAATAATATCAAGATTACTAGAATAATGTATATAATGTTAACTATAAAACTACGATAAATTCCATGTTCCAAAGAACCACAACGCTATGGCTGAAACATTTTTTAAAATATTTGGTACGCGGTAAAGCGAGCTTGTTAGCGGAGTCTCTCAATGAGTACGTACGTAGTGATATCACTGCGATGTTAGATATTCAGGCGTAAACTGGGTACCTTTGAAGCGAAATTAATTTCGTTATTTACGTCATTAAAATTAAGATCCCATTTGACAGTCCTTTGGAAATGAGGAAGAATGCCGTTTAATGTTTGTCAATATATCATCTCCTTCCAGAGATACATGTATTAAGGTTTTAGAATATACAAATTAATGGACTGTGACGTCATATGGTTGACACAGCCATGAAAACAAATCACAAAATGAAAAATATCTCTGCAAATAGTGGGTAAAAACAATTGAAACTTTGCACATGTATGGTACTAAGGAAAACACACATCACTGTACTAAATATGATGTTGCCATGGAAACACTCTTGGCCCCAGGCTCCTTTCACCTTGATCTCGTGGTCGACCTTGTCAAATGCCTTCTTTAGATCCGGCTAAGAACACTACGGCATTGATATTACCACGGTAAATCTTTTATGCCCAGCTGTCAGTAGCCTGAAGTAAGGGCGTGATGGTTGAAAGAAATGAACGGAATCCTGATTGATGTTTTGAGATTATGCCATTTTCAGACAAATAAGAGTAAAGTTGATCATAGATTATTCTTCCAATCACCTTGGCCACAACAGAAATTGGGCGATAGTTGTTCGTGTCACACCGTTCACCTTGTTTGAATAACGGGGTGACTTTGGCACATTTCCATTCGTCGGGAAATACACCAAAAATTATCGATCGATTAATAATGGTGCAAATAGAATTCGAAATCGATTTGCACAGTTTATTCAATAGCGAAAGTACTCGATTGA